>BSAI01000189.1:19133707-19168695 GCA_036245035.1 Adrianichthys oophorus | reverse complement strand
TTTTTTTTTTATTGTTGTAAGCATTATTGCTCAGATCATAGAAAAGTGTTAGCCATTAAAAAGGAAAACACAAAGGTCCATGCTTGGCCAGATCACAACGATTCTCCCCCATTTTCTGTGGCTTACTTTGTACTGTTGAACCACAGTCTTACACTCCCCCTCCCTACTGATGCACACACTCCAGTATGCACGCGCATTTAAACTTCTTGCATTTAGAATAGAACTTTGTGCTGCAGTGGATGAAGATGGTATGTTACTTACAGCCCATAGTGAACATCAACAACAATCAACCTTTGCTGATATTTAAGTAGTTCACTGTGTTCTGTTACAACAGCTCCTTTAAGATGTTTAGTAAAAAGCAAAAGTGTATTTGCAGTATGTGTACAATTTCACATGAGAATTACATTTTTTTTAAACAAGTGTTTAAAGACCCACTCTAATAACAATGGTTATTTTAGTTTTAACATGTTCCTGTTGCATTTTCACATGATGAAGGACATATGTGAAGGAATTTAAGCTTAAAATGGAATTTCTGAGTATTTCTTTATTCAAATTTGTTGTGAATCAGGAGCAGACAAAAACATGCAGTTTAAAAAAGCTTGTAGCAGTGACTTAGGTACTACAGTCGGCTTGCCACAAGACAAAAAGAACCGTGTATGTTTTTGTTATCCTCATATAAGCTGGGATCTGGCTCAAAAGGTATTAATAAAAAACACATACTCATACAGTTTTGATCCAGATGCCAGCTCGGACAAGGAAAATTACAATGTACATGAATCTATTTGTCTTCAAGTGGATGCATCAGAATGGAGTAGAGCAGGGAGGTGTTATAGGATCTACGTCATACCTTTAGAGTTTTTCAAACTGCATTTTTTTGTCTGCTCCTGATTCACAAAGCCTTAAATAACAAAAAAAAAAAACTGAAATGTAATTTTGATCTTAATTTTCTTTTAAATATGTCTTCTTTCGTGAGAAAAATGCCACAAGAACATAATGTAAACAGCAAAAACACGGTTTTCATTGGTGTGGGTCTTTCAAGCAAACAACTGGGTTTTCAGCTTAAGATAAGAACTGTCCTGTCCCATGGCATTGCATTGCAAAGCACGTTAAATCTATTTGAAAAGATGTAAAATAACAATGACATTTTCCTGTTTTCAGAGAATTAGGTAGTGTGTTTCAGAATTAGGTTTACAAGCCCCCCTCACCAGGCATGCTTTATGCCTGATTGAGAAATTCGCTAACCAAAGTTTCTTTAGTGCGTCATTCACTTTGTTTATCTGACATTGTGATTTAACTGACCCCATCGTTATTTTAAAGCCCTTTTAAAACATCATTTTAATATCAATGCTTAAATGTACAAAATAAAATAGAAAAATCTGGTAACATTTTAACATTGAGAATGTTATAATAATGATAGCAAGCACAATACTTATTAAAATGAACTATGGTGGGAGCAAATGGAAGTTTATTACCATTACCAGAGAGGGCAGGTAATAAAAATATCAGCAAATGAAACACAAGTGTTTGTTTCTATTTTTTTATCTTATTTTTTAGCTTGATTTCATCCACTAAAATTCTCTTAATTACTAATTTTGTTTTGGAGAAGATGTAGACCTACTTATCCAATCTATATCTGCAATTTAAACACCCAATCTGATGAACATGGTGTTTTTGGTATTTTTTAACATGTTCTTCTGACAGGGGACATATATTACAAAAATGAAGCTCAAAATTGCATTTCTGAGTATTACTTTATTAACATTGTTGTAAATCAAGAGCAGAGGAGCAGACAAAAAAGGCTGTTTGAAAAAAAAAGAGCGTATTTGTTACGTAGAAAATACAATGGCCAGGCCACAAGCTCTCTTCAGGTGCATCTACTTTTAGAGGACTAGATCCATAAACGTCTTTGTTATACTTGTCCGAGCTGGCATCTGGTTCAAAACTGTATGACTGGATATCTTCAGTATTGATCACCATTTTTATTAATGTTAGGTTTGGGTGTTAAGGGCTTTTAGCTAGCAGGACAGAGTGTAAACGGAGATCCCAGCACCAGGAAACATGTATTGTGTTAGCAGTCCTGCCTACAGCTCAGAGGCACATTTCTAATGAGCTCTGCAGAAACTATGTCCCATAAAGCAACATTTTTTTAAAAATGTTGCCTCTTTAAAACTAATGTATCCCATTTTCTTTTTCTTTTGTTTTTCAGAAGTGAATCTCATCCAATTTGGTTACTGCAATGAATGGTAACACTATCCATCCAGTCAACACCACTTTAGCGGAAGGTCCAAGTGTAGCAACGCTCCCAAGAGGCTGGAGGGAGTTCTGCGAGCTACATGCCTTTGCCACGGCCCGGCAACTGGCCGGACATTACCGGAGCTTCGCTAGAGAGCATCCGCAACATGATGTGGTCCCACCAGAGGCTTTTTCCAAGCAGTTCACTGACCTTTTTCAACAGCACTTCTGCTGCGAAGTTGACAAAGATAGCCTTCCATTTATCCCCAATGTGCAATGCTCTGCGATTGCGGGCAGTGCTGCTTCCACGTCTTCTCTGGGCTCAGCTCTTCCATCACACACTGTGATAAGCCGATTTCGGATCACCAATTTACCTGAAACGCAGGACTATCGAGAGGCAGGCCGTCCAAGTGGAGGAACTGCTCTGCTGTCCCTCGCACCAAAGGTGGAGTCAGTGGTGCGGAGCCAGGAGCAGGAACAGCCGCTGAGATGTGCTGCAGGAAGCACCTTCACCGGATCACGTCGTGTGTCATGTACAACACCACTGATTCGTAGTCATAGCAACGAGGAGATCTCCAGTACTGATAGGCATCAGGTGTCTGAGCATTATTCCTCTGACTCATTGGCATCAAGCGTAGGACGTGCCAGCGTCACTCATTTCTCTTTCACCCAAATCCAGCAGACTGTAAGACATTTTTTTAAGAAAAGGCCCATTCCCAGCCCCCGCTCTTCTCAGGACCTGTCTCCTAGCAACCCCAACAACAACAACAATCCCACAATCCTTGGTGACAGAGTGAGTGGAATTTCCTCCACTACTGAGGGAGTGTCATCTTCATCCTCCTCTTCCCTCTCGTCCTGCCAGAACTTTGAGGTCACACCCCAAGCCAACTCACAACGGCCCGGAGTGTTCTGTCAGTTCCTAGACCGATTGAGCTGGTTACGCAGCAGGAGCATCAGGCAAAGGAGGTCAGAAGTAAGGGGCTGCTGTAAGGAGGGCCAGCTCAAGTACCTGGTGGTGGATGACACTATCTCAGACTCTCAGCCCCACTGGCAACGCTGCCGCCTGCTGGTCAGGAGGATCAGGGACTCTCCAAGTGGAGGCATAAGAGGAGGAGGCGAGAGATATCAGTTGGAGCTCTATGATCCTCCAAAGGTAAAAGCACATCTTTATACACTGTATCAGTATTATAAACAGGCATTGGTTAATTTATTATACCGTTACTCATAAAAATTTGCGATTTTATTTGCACTTCTTGTTGTTCACCTTTTGGCAACTCTCCATGCAATTACGCTGGATGCCCTTCCTGACACAACCCTGTATTTTATCCGGGCTGGGGACAGGCACAGGAAGACCCAGGCCCCCTTGTGACTACATAGTTAGGCAGTAGTACGAAGGGACTTGCCCAAGGACTCACACTGGATGAAGCACATCACACCTCCCTTAGAAATGACCCCTTCTTTCCCATGTGCCAGTCCTACACGCAGCCAACTCAGCTATCTAGCCGCTGATTGAGCTTCCTTTCCAAAAATATTTTAAAAGACTCATAATTTTAGAGTTTTCTGGTGTTCACACGGATTTGACTTGGTCCTGGGTTTCATTCACACAGAAGCAAAGCAATAGGTTAAGCTTTTTCTTAAAAATCATCTCACTGGTGTTAATACATGTTGGCTTGCTGTGTTGTATTACAGATTGCTTGTTTCAAAGTGTTTTCTAGGTTTGCTAAAGTTGTCACTAAACACAAACATGTTTGTAAAATGTGACGGTGGTGTCTTGGAAAATCAAAGCAAAACTGAATGCATGCATTTGCTTTGCAGAGTAGCAAAAATGTCAGATTGGAAGTTAATAACAAAATCAAACAAAATCCTATCATTTTTATGGAGAAACTCACATAACTAACGCATTGATTTAGCTGTGATCTTCTCTTGTAGGAAATATCTCAAATGGAAATATATCTAAAACATTTTTTAATCAAATCAATTTGTTTGAAAAGTGTTTTTAGGCTTTAGTTGAAAAAAAAGTTGCTTTTTGTTAAGAGATTTCAATGTGGTAAGCATGGATATTTCAAAGTAGGATCTTTCTTTGGTGTGACTGAGGTAGTTTTGTTTCTTCTTTGAGGTGATCGTTTTTTGTGTCGATTCTCCTCTCAGTGTAGGTGTAGCTTGGTTTCACAGGGGTGTTCTTCGGATTGGGTATCTGCAGTTCTCAAAAGGTTCTTTTACTTCTCAGAACTATGCACTTCGCAGAGCCATTTAACATCTGGCAGGTTCCTCTTCTTGTGTTTCATATCTGTGTGAGATAAGTCTGCAGATCTGTTGGTGTCACTGAGACTGGCAGCCCACAGAAGCCTTTGAAGGATTTTGTCAGTTTGCCAAGCATTGCAACAAACTCTGAATTCAAGCAAACACGAGCATAAAAGCTTTTTTTGTAGCAGTGAAATTGATGGGGGTTTCCCCCACTTCCTTTTCAAATCGCTTTATTCTGTAAGGTAACAACAAAAATTGTATTTTGCTGTTTTGAGGACTCTAAGGGTGCACAATGCTGCATGATAAAACAACACAAAAGCTTTGTGACATTCAGCTCCTCTTTAGAAAACTGCTGGTTTTTAAGATGGTTTGCTTGTGATGCTGGATTTTGCTTTAAAACATCAGTTCAAGAGAATTCTGAGACTTTATTTGTTCCGTTTATAGATAAAAGCAGTTTATCAAAAACAAATCCAAAATGTTATGTGCTGCTTTGTTAGAAGCACTGTTGAGATTTCATCATTTACACACTGAAAAAATGTTCACATCGTTGACTTCTTAACTCGCATGGCACATTGTAGTTTTTTTATTTTATTTGTACTGGCTGAGCTTTCTGTGTAAAATACAGGTTTTGAAAATTGATAGATTTTTTTGTTCTTCGTGTTTAGCATCTTTCTACTACGATGTATCACAGAATCAGTTGCATTAATGCCTTCTTTTACAGTTTGGTGTCTAGATATACCTCCCACACAATTTCCTGTTTGTTTGGGGTTTTCTTTAGCCAGGTTCCGCATCTCTGCATTTACTTCTTAATTAGAACATCCACTCCAAAAAAAAAAAAAAATCGAACATAAAAATGTAGCATATATTTTTTAAACATTTTTAGCACAAATAGCATTTTTATGATAAAATTGTCAAACAAATTTCTCTATTTGGCTTTTGTGTTAGCATTTACTAGCAGGATTTACTAGAATATAGCAAACAGAATAAGAATTCTGTTAAAGTAGTTGTTTTCCTGTTTGCATTTTCCCTCTGATAAATTTCTGTGACATCTGCAACATAAACTCTCTACACTATGTTGTTGATAGAGTTTGGATTCACCTGGTTATATTGTGCTTTTGTTAGCCAACCTCATTGTTGCTCTGAATGGTTTCCCTGTCTTTGGTGTGTTGGGTGTGTGTTTAATCTTGCTTGGACAGATACAAAGGTCCATGGGAATGGCCTTAAAAGGAAGGAAAGTGCTAGAGCTGCCTGCTTATGCTTAAACATAGACATAGAACAAGGATTCACACCCTAAAAGAAGACATTCACACACTGTTCCTGTAATTTAAATGAAAGCTGTACTTTTTTTTGTTAATCTAAAGCTAGTTTCAAGACATGTGGCTTTTTGTGTGTCAGTGAATGAACATATGTTTGCAATCTACACATATCTTTAAAAAAGAATGGATGTGTAGTGCTCCAGTGTTCACTCTCTATTTATAAATATTATTGGGTTTTTCTTCTGCATGTGGAAAAAATAGAAGTAATATCAGTTAGCTCATTTAGTACAAAGGAGCAAGCTGCATGGAAACTGATAATGCTTTTGCGTGAGAAAGATGCAGTCAAGGCGCAGCTGCAAGTTCCTGAGTGTACGTGTTAGAAACGCAATACAAGCTCTTAAGCACCACATATTATCATTTACTATTTTTAAATCTTTGTGACTCTTGATTTAATGAAAGGTTTTGTAGCAACACACTCACATGGTCACCTCTGTAAACGATGCTTTTTTTTTATTTCTGTGGAAAAGTCTTGTCATGTCCAGGTTTCATTATGCAATAGGTAACCATGGGCCACTGTGTGTGGGGGTGGGGGTGGGGGTGTCACTTCTGCATAATCTAAACATGTGAATAGCTTCACATGTCAAATGTTACTGCTTTTAAAGGAACAAGGAGATATCAAAAGTTAATGAATGGATGATCACATTTTTTCAGTTTTTTAAATTTTAACATAAAGATGATGATGGTCATGCTGTGAAATATGTTATTGATTTCCAAATAAATTAAAAGTGAAGCCAAATTAAAATTCTTAATTGTGTGTATTAATGTTTTAACATTTAACAACTGATTTTTTTGCTCCTCCTTTTTCAAAAGCCTTTACTTTTTTGCATATTCTTGGTGGTGTGATGCATTATTATTTTTCAATATTGCATATTATGAGGAGTTTTATGTCTGTTTGCTGGCTTATGGTGTAACCTTAAAGTGACGAGCAATCATGACTGTTTGCTTATTGCAGAAGTGAATCCTGTCTTGTCAGCTCAACAGAGCAGAAGTCTGCACTGTTCCCTTTTATCCAAGACTTCTACCTGCTCTTGCCATTCACATTTTGGTTTTCCATAGCAGCTTTGATGTGGACCAATTGACACACATCCTTCCTGCTGTTTTGTGAAGTTAATTTAGCAGCTTTAGTGAAGCATCAAAGGCTTTTTCTTTCACGTTTTATTTCCTCTGGTGTCCAATACTCATCTTTTTATAGACAAGCTCATCTTTATGTTGGGAAAAGCGTCCAACTCTGTTTTTTAGAGGCTGTAAAAGTCTGATGCGCTTCTGAAGACATCCCAAAGCCTCCATCTTAATCATAGCCTACTCATTGTATTTCAGCTTTGTGTGTGTGGGTGTTTGAGTTTGCATGTGCTTGTTCCAGCTCTTCCAGCCTTAATCTTTCCCACATGGTTTTATTTCATGCATGTGTTAGCATACATCTGTGCTATGTCATCTTCCTCTTGGAGTCTCATTAAACTTCTTTGTTTTTTTGTTTGTGTTCCTGCTTTTGCTTTTCACACTTTATTCGTGTTGACAAAAAATAAGTTGGATTTGAAAACCTTTGTCAAGATCAAACACCAGCACAAGACGCAAAAGGAAACAACGAGAAATCCTTTTATTAAAACTTAAATTTCTACATTATAGGCTGAAAATTCCAGCTTATAATGACACTTTTTCCTAAAACACATCCTCGGGTTCTATTGAGTTAAATTAACAAAACTCATTCAAGTTCATGTTAAAAAAGTTATCATGTGTTATCATGTTTTTCTCTCTTGTGCGCGTTCCCTTGCTCTGACAGTAAGATGCATTTGCAACATCAGTGGAAAATACTTTTCCAACAGCTAAACCTCTGTGTCCATCTGTTCTCTGTTACTCAGACTCTTATATGGCAACACGGAGCATTAATTCGTTTCCCACTGCATGCCGCAGCTAAAGCTCCAAACACATTGAGCTCCTTTAGTTGAGCGAGAAGAAGCAGCTGAGATTAATAGGAAGACTGACAGTACAAAAGTCAAATCTAAATGCGCCAGATGTGTGAATGGAGAAAACATTTTTTTTATACATTGAGTCTCACAATTTACCTGCTCTTGCAGGGTTACGTTTAAATATAGTTTGAGACCTTTTTAATACCCACTCCAGTCATGTTTTGATCTATTTTCAAAGCATTCCCAGTGGTCTTTTAATTGTAATGATTCAGTTTTTAGACAAAATATATTATATACATTTTTTTTGGACCTAGTTTCTGTAGATAAGCAGTAGTTCATTAGAAATTTGCTGCAGAGTTGTGGACGGGACCATTGGCGTGAAGCAGTCTCGTCCCTCTTCTACTCTATTACTGAGAGGTCTCTGTTTACACTCTTTCCAGCTAGCTACAACTGTTCATAACCCCAACCTAACATTACCAGTGCAGCGTAAATGGCAAGCAATTTTGGAGCTATCCAGCAATTTTGAGCAGGATGCCAGCTCAGATGAAGAAAACAAAGACGTAGATGGATCTTATCATCTACAAGTGGGTGCATCAGAATGGAGTATAGGAGGGAGATTTTGGACTGCTCAGTGTCTGTTCTACGTCACAAATAAGTTCTTTTCAAACTGGATTTTTTTTTATCTGCTCCTCTTAATTCACAGCAAATAGATTAAAGAAAAACTCAGAAATGCAATTTCCTCTGTGATCATAAAAATGCTACAGAAACATGTTAAAACCACCACAAAATAAATTTTCATCAGACTGGGTCTGCTTTTTGTCTTTCCTAAACAATTTTAAATTGTGAAGAGAAAATTAAAGAATTTTACTCAAACGGATTAGGTCTGAGTGAGATCAAAATGCTTATTTTGCTTATCTTTTTCCTACATATATAAAAAACAGATTATACCCCTTTGTCATGTCTATTCTAAAGCCACTAATGACAGCATTCCAGGCACAGTTTCATTTTGCATCACCAGCATCTTTAAACCTCACCCGCAGTGTTGAATCTTCTCCTCTTTTCAGGGATAAACTTTTGAAACGTAGAAATGACGCCTTGAAGTGATTGAGTCATATACAGTGTGTGGGTGCGTGCGCATTCTTTCGCAGCATTTTCAATAAATGTGTGTTCTTGTTTGTATATGATTTGAAATATCATATCACAACTCTTTTTGTTGCAAAGCAAAAGAAAAGACATGCTCGCATTTGTCCTCAGTGGCTAATTGATCTGAACAATGTTTTAACTACAAAAGTTCTGATTTTTGTTTGTTTTATTTTGTCAAAGCGGCCTTTTCTAGCTTACAGAGTCTTGCTTCACCATGTTGTGTAAAGCCCATAGAAACTTAGTCATGTATAATACTCAGGTGAAAAAGCACACTTGTCTTTAAATTTATTGAGTTTCTATTCCTAAGATATTTACTTTTGTTTTTTTTATTGATTAGTAAGTGTTTTTAGAATATTTTGACAGCAGAAGAGCCACATTTAATAATGATGCATATTATTCTGGTATTATTTTAATTTTTTCACATGCTAAAATGTGAAATTTATTATAAGGTACACGTATAAGTACAGATATGTAGAAATTCCAGAACTTTCCTGTCTGAAATGTTTCTCTTTTTAAAGTATTGTGGATTGAGTGAAATCTGCCACATTTAATCTATTCTAATAACTAATCTTACTATCATTTTTCTCAGTTAGCTGACATGTTAAAAATAAAAATAACAAAGCCTAACTACCATAACTAAAAGAAATGAACTCATTAATCATTGAAATTGTTAACATTTTTTTTCAAGCCAAAGAGCCACAATGGAGGGACGAAGGAGGCAGATGTGACCTCTATGAAAGATAGGAAGAGGGATTAGAGCCAAAGAGCGCTGTAATAATTGCTCTATTGTGGAATCATATAGTCATTACCATTCTGATTTTAACTCCTCACGTTTCCTTGGAGCTCTGATAATATTAAACAACTTCAAGGAACTGAAGCTGTTCCCAAATCATCAGCTATTGTTAGATCAGTTGATAGCTGACTGTTTTGGAACTTGCCTCAGCTTGCTTTTGCTCGTGTTAAATTTTTTCTGGAGAGCAGACAAAAAAACATCCCTGAATCATTTTTTAACACATCCTTCTTGTCATGTCACAAAGCTCCCACTGTAACCTATGATTAGTGAAATAAACACAGATTTACAGATTGAGGCCGTCTCGGTCATTGTGTTATGTACCACCTGGCCTCCAAGGTTTAGGTGCAAAGATTTACCGGCCTTTTTCAGAACCATGGTGCAGTAGTTAAAAATGAGTGGTCAACAGATAAAAAAATAAAGGCTTAATGTGTATTTTAAAGCTGTGGTGTGACTAACCACAAAAATAAGAGCGTTGTAAATATTTAAGAGCTGGTTCATTCGGCTTAAAATCCTTCCTTCTTCTATAGATACAGAGAAAGGTGTCCCTAAAACCTTAAAAACCTGCAGTAGTTTAATTGAGTATATCTGTGCTAATATATTAAAAAAACAAATGAGAGACTGAAGGTGAACTACAGTGCAATGAAGAATACTCCAAAAATAATTAATACTACTGCACTTTTATGCATTTTTTTCTTTAGCATCAAGCTTGAGAAAACAGAAAACTTTCTCAAACAAGGCAGAGATGTCACCCCACATTTTTTTGTAGATGCATGCGTTTGCTCATGAGTGCTTCAGTGTGACAAAAATCTAGAGAAACATCTAAAGGAAGTAAAGCAGTTAGAGTCATGTGGTCAAGATGTTTGTCAGATCTTTTGCTCTGTCTCTTTGTAGTTCATTATTTTCTTCTGCTAAACCGGTTTCCGTCCTGCGTTTGCCAACAGCTTTTGTAAATCTTGTGTGCTAGCCTTCACATAGCGTCATTTTTGCTTGTTTTATTGCTAGTATTTGATTTTGAGAATGCAATGTATTGCAAATGCATTTTTTATCTCTGTAGTACTTTTGTTGCTGGCCTGTATTCTCTGTGTGTGTGCGCGTGGGTCTGTGTGCAGCATGTAACCACAGTGCCAGTGCACAACCTTGCTGAATAGCATACGGAAAGCCCCCAAAGCAATATAGCAGTTATTGAAAAGTTTTTATCTTGACCTCTTTTTTTTCTTAGTCATCAGCACTCACACCTACCAATACACCGTCACACCTATTTACCTGTATATTCACACACCTGCAGACATTGTGTTACCAAGCATCATTATGCGATGATTTGAGTAAATACGACTGCTGTCAGCGGGTTCATTTTCAGGGACTTTTTATGCTATGATGACTTCTTGTGAAAGTCATGCTAAAAACACGATTCATTATTTGCAACTGTACAGTCTAAGTACTACTTGCATTTTTTAAATCCAACCTTTAGTTAAATATTGCTTGTTACATACACCAGTAATAAAAATATGGAGCCACAGTCCTTTAAAATTGATATTGTATAGTATTGTTGCATGAAACTATAACATCTATATTCTTTCTTTGCGTGTTCCACACACTTCTTCTATGCTGATATACAGTCTCTTCGGTTCTCGTTTCAAAAGAACTGAAAGCTTTGTGGGAGCTTCAGTGACTGCTAGAAAACCTGATAATATTTCTCAGAGTTTTAGTCAATGCCAATCTGAGAGTATAGATGTATAAAGGACGTATATCTGAATGAAAGGTATACAGCAAACGATGATGTGCTTTCAGATAGCAAAATGTATAATAGATGGAGTTTTAAAGGGTGTCAAGTCTGCTTTTTCACTATGATATAGACTCACTCCAATGAAAAGTGTGTTTCTTGTTTTTAACATGTTCTTGTGGTATTTTTTTCTGTTAGTGGAAAACATATATGAAGAAAACTAAGATTAAAATTGTGTTTCTGAGATTTTCTTTATTCAAACTGTCGTGAATCAGGAGCAAATGTACCCTACCACTTCTCCCTACCACTCCATTTGTAGGGGCATTTGTAGTGAAAGTGGTGCACGAAAATAGTTTTTTGAAGGGCTACCCTCCGAGGGGAGGGATACAGATCCCTCCGTCGCGAGGGGGTTCCGGGCAGGAGAAGCACTGGTGCGCTCTAAAGCACAGAAGTTTATATTAAAATGTAAGTAATTACTTTTTGTTTTAGCATGACCTTTTTAAAAGTTATAAAACCGCTTTTGTTATGTATATTCTAGCACTGGAAGCCCCGCGCTAACATAGTTGACCGGGGACTATTGGTGACGTCATCGAGTCCAAATTTGGAGACACTATTTTTCCATATCTCTTCGTTTGGAGGTAATAGGGCAAAGGGAAGAATTCAAATTGGGCCAAAAAATGCAGTTTGAAAAAGCTTGTAGTTGCTACGTAAAATCTATAATCAGCTCGCTGCTCCTCTCCATTCTGATTCATCCACTTCCTGACAAATAGATCCATGAAGTCGTTTTCCTCGTCTGAGCTGGCATTTGGTCCAACATCGTAGGGCTGGATAGCTCCAATATTGCTCGCCATTTTTGTGGTTTCAGTAATGTAGATTGGGGTTGTGAGGAGCTGTAAGCTAGCTGGAGAGAGTGTAAAAAAATGGGATGATGGGAAGGGTTGGCAGGCTTACACCACGCCAACAGTCCCACCCATAACTCTGAAGTGAATTTCTGATGAACTAC
Organism: Adrianichthys oophorus; assembly: GCA_036245035.1. Lineage (NCBI taxonomy): Eukaryota > Metazoa > Chordata > Actinopteri > Beloniformes > Adrianichthyidae > Adrianichthys > Adrianichthys oophorus. The sequence goes on along the minus strand of BSAI01000189.1, from coordinate 19,156,340 downwards.
TGACACTCTGCACAAACTATGTCCTAGAATAAGCCTTTTTCAATGATGGTGGAAGTGTCTTTAGGATATCCGATGTGCTTTTTTGACCACTGGAATTGCTTGCAGCGGAACTTGTTGAAGGCACACTCACGCCAGTATCACCCAAATGGTTTCTTCCTTCCTCCGGATGGAATCATACAATGTGATTTCGCAAATGTATCATGTTCCCTGCATATTTAATTTTGGTTGATTTTAATTTTGAGCTTACACACTGCATGACTTTTATCCAAAGCCAATTGACCATTGACACTATAAAAGCCAAAATGCTTCCAAATGGTTGCTTTAAGTGAAGTCGGGGCCAGTTGAATGATGCGATCTGCAAGCTCCTCCAAGTTTGTGTGCTCTTCAAAAATGTCTGAGTGAAAAATGCTGTGTTTAGTTCCACTAATTAGTTTTACTTTAAATCATAATCATTTTTGATTATCGATTATTTAGAATTCCTAAAATGATTCTGAATCGTTTATGGATCGTAATCGATGCATCTAATGATCGATTGTTTTCCCCACCCTTAACACTGAATGCCCACTGAAAGCAATTTCATTCTTTTTATGGAAGTTAGCAGATTTTTTACTGCAATTACCGGTATGCAGCTGCATATTTTAATACGATCATTATCCACTTGTTAAATGGTAAAACAACTAGAGTTTACAAAGAAACAGATTTGTTTAGACGCCTTTGCTTGTGCCTCAACAATAGATACATTTTCAGATTATTACTTTGGTCTTTGACAAACGCATCTCATAAAAGCGAAAAGAAAACGGTTAAAATCACTCCTTTATGCCAAAAGTATTGTTATACAGCACCTATAAACTAAAAAGTTTACGTTTTAAAATTATTCCTGTGTATGAAACGTCCTACTTCACACAACTCTGATGACTTTTAGTACAGTGACGGGCGGTTTTAGCCTAAATTGGAGATTTCATCATTTATCTTGAGCTGTGTGATGATGCTCCAATGTCTTACTTCTGATTTAACCATTGTCTTTGGAACTAACTTGCTGTTAGTGAGGAACTGTGCTGGACTGTGCATTACCTCTCTTGCAGACAGGCTTGTTGGCCCCACTAGTGTTTACTTTTCCTTTGCTGCAGTAAATTCTTGAGTCTGTTTTTCTCCAGTGGGTTCAGATTAGTGTGCTGTGGTGCATGCATTGCTGTAAAACACAACAAAAACCCAAACACCCGGGCGTCATTTTATATTAAACATGCCGCTTATACGGCTCAGATGTGTGCACCCCCACTAAACCAGCACACACACTCACAAATGCGTGCACAAAAGGTGGAGAAAGATGACATGGCAGCTTGTGAATGTGCAAACAAGTTTGCACGAGAGGAGTCGTCCCACTAGTGTTGCAAATTAAACAATGCAAGCAACAGTTTGCTGTGCTACAACTGCTGTTTATCTATCAAACGAGCAGTGGGTATGTAAAGAAACTGAAGGGTTCCTCAAACAGAGTCAACTAACAGAGTAAACTCACATTATGTTCTCATCAGGGCTAATGAAGGTCAGTCATAAATGAGACGCACACGTCCGCCCAAAACAAACTTTATCTACACAAGCATCTCTGACGCTCCATGTGGAGGCCAGGCCCCCACCTTCCGTTCCCAAATTTAATCCAAGCCAGGAAGTTTCAAACGTTGCGGCTTCATAAAAGATCACTAGGAGGTAGCTGCAGGAGGGAGCAATTTCTCATCGACTCTCACGTTAACAAGCCAAGTTTTACACCAAAGTCAACATCTTTACAGTCTGGTTTCAGGAATCTTTTCAATGTATATTGCTTTGACAACTGTATGTGTGGGGTGAGATTAAATCAATTTAGTTTTATTAGAGGTCAAACTTGTGCATTTTGGGGGTTATTATTACTTTTGGAAAGCTCCTCAGTTTAAGCTTAACTTTGTTGAAATTATATATTTTTGCTAAACTTTGATCAGATAGAAGTCTTTTGTTGGAACAACAAACGTGAAGAAGAAAAAGAATTGTTTCCCAGAGAACTCTCCTTGTGGAAGCGTCCTTTGGGAAAGTTTTAAATACTTCTGTCCCTCACAGCCAAAAACACTTCTTTCATATCTTTTAATAGCAGCAAAGCTCCCTCCAGAACAAGACACACAGGGGATTGTTTGATTCACAAACGTGAGCGGCTGTACCATCCCTCTGGCTTTTTGGCTTATCACAATCTGAGTATTTATGACATCATAAGTACTAAAGGAAATGTGCAAAATTAAAAAGATCTAACTCGTGTAGTGGGTAAACTGCAGCAAAGTGTAAAGTTACCAGTGGTCTGTTAATTATAATTCTGCCATTTTTAGGCCAAATAAAAAAGCCCGTGTCGTTTCTTAGGCCTAGTTTCTGCAGAGCGGCGGAAGTTCATTAGAAATTCACCTGAGTAGTGGGTGGGACCGTTAGCGCGGAGCAACCTCGCCCCTTCCCCCATTGTTTTTAAAGCTCTCTCTTGCTTACAGCCCCTCACACCCCAGCTTAACATTACCCGTTCAACAAAAATGGCGAGCAATATTGCAGCTATCCAGCCGTACAGTTTTTACCTAGACTACAGATGGATGCATCAGAATGGATCAGAATGGCTTGTGACTCTCCCAGTGTATTTTCTGCGTCACTAATCATTTTTCAAATGATTTTTATCTGCTTCTGATTTACAACGGTTTGAATCAAGAAATACTCTAAATGCAGTTTTAATCCTAATTTTCTTACTATGTTTTCCATCATCAGAAAAATGAACATGTTAAAAAAAACAACAAAAACACTATTTTCCATTGTAGTGGTTCTTTAAACGATGCTTAAAAAGTTCACATTTTCAACAATAAAGGAACATTTAACTCAAAAACATAAAAAAGCAATTGCACTTCTTAATTTGAGTTCCTGGTACAATTTCAAAATTAAATCCAATATTTCAAAGCGTCTGTTATATAACTCTGCCCTCCAAGTAGGTAGTAACTTTCTGTGAGTCAAAGACACACCGAAACATGAAACGGCTGTCGCTTACTCCATCTGTTCCAGATTGCAGTGTGTAAGTTCAACTCATGCAGGGCAGAGTTGCTTCCGGCTAACTTGTGAAGTGTTTCAATTCAACATCTGTGGTTTAACAGTCGCTGAAAATAACTACATTTGGACATATAGTTTGAGCAACCCTGCATCACTCACAGTGCAGGTAAATAAAAATGTTGAAAAAAGCTTTTTGGTTAAACTTTTAAATGTTTTAACTTTTTTTGACTATAAATAAAATTTTAAAAAATGTGTCCGATTTTTTTTTTTTATTTGTGCATTGCATTCTCCTTTTTTGCTTTCTGTTAGAGTAAAAAAAAGGAGTTTTGCAATGTCTCGCTTTGCTCCAATTTTTTCTGCTTTGCGCTCTTTTGTGCAGCAGTTAGCTCTTTACAAGGAACTTCTTCCAGTTCTGTGAATCTGTGTGCCTTAACTTCCTCATATTTAGGCTTGTATATCAGTATTTCTAAGAAGTATGCAAGGAGGGCAGTGCAGTAAGTGACGCATTTATTCATAGGCTACATCTCTGACAGTGTCTGACTTGTTTCCAAGAACACAGTCATCTCTATCGGTGTCGGTAACCCCATATAGTGCTCGGTGTGTGTTTCCCACATCCTCCATGATGCCACAGAAAAAAGCTTATTTTGAATGTGATCAGCTCTAGTGATCTCCTGGTTGTCTACAATCCACCTATGCACATAAACCAAAAGGAATGTGAGCAAAAGTCAGTTTCTATCAGAGTTTCTATCAGTGTGTGTAAGTTTTTAAATTAATTACATTTCACTTAAAAAGTTAAAACCAATCATATATAAATAGGCCAAACGTATAAATATGTCTAACATTCATATCCCTATTAAGGCATTTTAACAAAGCTATGTTATGTATTATGTTATGTTATTATGGTATGTGGGTAATCAGAGAAAATTATCATGCATTTTTAGCATTTTATTATTATCAATGTTCCAGCACATCTTTTTGGATTTGTTTTATTAAACTGAAATTGTCTTCCAGCAAAGAAAACATATAGCAGGAGTGAGCTAGCTGCAGAAAACGAGTTCTTTCCTCCCAGCTATGATCCAGTCAGTCTGCACCGCACAAACAACAGGTGCTGGGAGCTGCAGCAGAGTGCTGAGGTGAAAACAGTGCCAGCTGTTTCAGACCAGTGCTCATAGCTACAACTTTAGATACATTTTTCAAAAACGCAACAGGAATTTGTTTTCAGTCAGTCGGAGTTTCATCCAATCTATAGGAACCAGCTGTTAATGTATAAAAAAGGGATCTACAACTTTGTTTGGATGCTTCCTCTGCAGCTGATTCATTCAATTTTGTTGCTTCCTGATTAAAATGATAAGAAACCTCCACATGAACATGTACTCTGCTAAAGAAACTTATCAGTGCTGGACTACTCGTTACTCAAAGTGAGCAAATTTATATTTATCTCATGAATTGTGCTATGCAGGTTTTTCACAATATAACAGAGCAGAAATGATTAAATGTCATAATAGTCCAGATTGTCTTGCACACAGCTGGGAAAGTCAATTTCAACACGGGAAAAGTGCAAACACCATCTCATATGTCGGTTTCAGTGATTAAGGTCATGGCCTCTTCTCATGATTGCCACCTTCTGAATCATTACATCGTCTACGTGTGTGTGTGTGTGTGTGTGTGTGTGTGTTTGCGCGACAAACACATAAACACTTTTTTTAGACATTAATTTCCCTGCAGCATGCAACATCAATCAATCACCCTGGCACACATGCATGCACGCACCCCGGACAGCGCTGGCTTCCTTGACCCTCGGAGGGATAGAGGAATGTTGAGTGTCAGTCAGTTGCCGCAGCAACAGCCTTGAAAAAGGGACCCTGGGAAGATCGCTTTGGACTCCAAACATCCTGTGTGTCACCCCGTGTGGGTGTGTGCACTTAACTGTAGCTGTTTGTGACTCTGGGTGAGAGGTTGATGGTTGCATATGCGGACGTTTTTTCTGTTTGTGTATTTCTGTCAATAAGTGTTTACGCCATTTGCTGCCCTCTGTAAACCTGTACAAATAAAGTTATTACTTACACTAGTTCCATCTAAATGCTCCCTGTCTACAATTTCTCACTTGTAAGTAAAATGATTTTGTTGTAAAAGTTAGTTCATTTCTAAAAGTCTGACAGATGCCGTAAAATTCAAACACATCTCAAAATACCACTTGAAGTTGTTTAATTGTGTAGAAAATGATCAGTATGATGTTCCTTTAAGCAAATTCTGCAAAAAATACTTTAGTAAAAGAATTTAAACAACCCATGAATGAATTAAAAAAAAAAAAAAAGAGTTTCAAGTTTAAAAAAGCCTGAATCGACACGGAACAGCAAGCCCGGGTTCAGTCTGAATTGCATGTTTGTGTTTCACATTTATATTTGTTTGAAGTTGAAACAAAGTAGTGAAAGTTGACTCAGTGTGAAAAAATGTGGAGTGACAACCGAAAAGTCAATATGTGGTCGTATTATTACTGTGTGGTTCCACATCTGCATCCTGGAGAATAATCTTTAGAGATTTTTTCTTTATTATATTTGTCACAAAATAATGAAAATATTTATTTCAGAAGAAAAAAAAACTTGAAGGAAATTTGTTAAAAATATTTACCTCATGTTATAGTAACCAAAGAATGAATTAAAAGGGAAATGTGTTATCAAAACTCATAAAAATTTTACATTTTTGTCTGAAAACTGAAATATGTACCATCCGTCTGTTAGAAACTTAAATCATCCCAAAAATATTTTTTTGTTCACTCTAGTAACAACTTTGCTACATAATAAAAATGTAAAAGATTAATATTGTTTTGGCCTTTTACAATAAAAATACCAAGTAATTTTGTTAGTTTGCTTTTAAAGTGTATGTTTGGGGTCATAGTAGAAAAGTGAGTTTACAATATTAAAAAAAATGTAACTATGGTGTAAAAACTTTACGCAGAATTAGCATAGTTTTAGGAAATATCTGTTACATAAACTTGTTTTATTAGGTTTGTTTTATTTAACGGGCATAGTTTTATTTATTTTTTTGTATGAAATCTTTCAGATTTAATCGTGTGGTTCTTAGTTCTTTTTGGTGTTACTGTGTGTTTCTATTTGATTATTTTTTTAAGCTTGTTTATCATTCTTTTGTGAATTAGACTCTGGTTATAGCCTTTTTTTCCCCATATATTTCATAAATCTATACATTTTGCTTTGTTTTTTTAAGCTTTTAGTAAAAGTAAAGGTTCAAAGCAAATCTTGGCCTAACTCCATGAAGATAGAGAACAAGAGTTCAGCGGCTTTTTTAGACTGGATGTTCATGCTTTTTGCTTGAATTGTGACCTCTTGAGGCAGGATTGCAAACTGCACTACAGATGAGTCACAGAAATAACATGTGTTGTTTGTTCTCTTGCTCAAGCAGTCTGAAATTTGTCTTTTTCTGTATTTCACTTAAGAGTTCCTCTTAGAGTGCAGTCTGAAACTCATTCACGTTCTTACAACACACTCCTCAATGAATGAGTCAACTCAAGAGCTCACACATTCATTGCAATAGTTGCAAACCGACTGTCGCACATCCTGTGCAGTTATGACGCCGGTGAGACACTGCACTACTCGCGTTTTATAAGCTGGACCCAAGCAGATGTTTATGTGCTGCTTTTTAACCTCATACAATCAGTAAATATTAGGGAAGTTTTTTTAAAAAATAACTAGCATTGTCCTGTAAAAGCTTGAGTTTCTGGATTATTTTTCTGACTGACTTTCTGACTTTGTGGACCAGTGTGTAGACTGAGATGTATGATGCAGTTTTTATGTGGTGATAACAGAATTTCCTCACAGACACACGATCCTGTGCTCCAAGTGTGCAGGACATTTCAGAATAAACCAAAAACGACAACAGAGACGCACTCCAGTAAAAATCAGGTTTTTGGTGTTTTTAACATGCTCTTGAGGTCATATGGAGGTCATATATAAAATAATTGAAGATTAAAATGAATGCGCTTTGTTGTTAAAGGACAGGTATGACAAATTTCTACAGCATCATAGAACAAGAAGTTTTGGAAGTTATACTTGTATCCATCTTTTCTGTCGATTGTTAATCATATTTTTGTCTAGGTTGCTCGCGTCTTCCTTGTTGGTTCTTGTATTGAATTATGTTTTCAATTCTTTATCTGACTCAAATTTTTTTAAACCTAGCTGAGGTACGTTAAAGTCTTCAGTTTGAATCTGAGAAGCAGTCAAAATCAGAAAACAAGTCAGATTTCTAGGAACTCTTCTGACTAATATTCATACAATTCTTCTTTACCATTTTTTTTCTCAGTTTCTATTCAGTGACTCACAGCACTAAATAAGTCACCTCTCCTGCATTTCTGCTTCGGGTTTTCTTATTGACAATATCAGACATCAGGCTGAAAAGGCAAAGCTCTGCAAACATTGATCGTGGTTGTAAATCTGTTCTTGTGAAGTGTGTGTGTGCGTGCGTGTCTGTGTGTGTCTGTCTGTGTGTGACACTAACATAGACATTCCTGCAGCTTTCACACTGTCACATAGACTCAAACTCATCCAGTGCTCAAAGCCCTGGAATCTGTCCTCCCTGCTCCTCCTTCTACCCTCCATCGCTCCCACCTAGCGCTGTCTCGTCTGTTTCCTTCTCTGCTGCTCCTCTGTCATGCTTACTTTTTTTACTGCTCTGCTCTGCTGTTTGTCTTTAACCCTTTCACACCGAATGTCGCTAATTCACAAACAACCATTAAACCAAGGACTCAACTTAATTTAAATCACTTTGAAAGGAAGAAACACACAAATATTATTTTTTAACATAGTTTGAAACACATTTAAGCATGAAGTGGTTAATCCACTGGAATGTATTTGTTGCTCTACTTTTTTATAAGCTTAGTTTTTCTTTATACAGTTGAATATATAGTCAACATATACTTTGTTAATTGTCTGTTTTAATGATAGTTATTGCTGCATGGCCATGTGATTGTGTGATCTTCTTATTTTTCCTGCAAAACTTTGTTTTTCCATACCACAGGCTACCCTTTCTGTGTTTTTCATCATTTAAAACAGAGCACCGACAAACTGAACATGCGTGTCTAAAGTATGTATGTCTGGTCTTGTTCCAAAAGTGTGTTTGTGTGAGCAACAGAGTGCAGAGCTGGCTTAAAGCTCTCATTATCCTAACAGGTGGGTTGGGATCAACACTGCATGAGCTCTCCCTTCTGTCTGCTTCTTGAATGAAAGAAGATCATTGAGGCCATCTTGTGACAACGCCGCTTTACATTTATGGAGGTCTACTTCCTCTGACATGCAGCTTGTAAAAATGCATGATAATCTTTATAGAGTTTTTAGTCACAGGTGTACATACTTTACATGCGTGCATATATTTTACAAGGAAAGAAGCATTTGTTTTTACTCACAGAAAATCATTTAAAGTGATCATTTAAAACGGAAAACAAAACACTGGTGGATAAGCAGGGTCTTCCTGTGGGGTCTGTATGTTCACTCACGAAGTTGAAAATAATAGCACAGCAAAAATCTGTTGTGCAAAAAGACTGTTTTTGCTGGAACTATCAACGTATTTAATCTGAATTATCTACAGAAAAGTGAACGTACAAACAGGACTGTGTGAGGGAGAGTTGTGCAGATCGTTTTTTTTCATTTTTAGTTTGCATCTTTGTCCAGGGGAGAATAATTAGCTAAATTCAAATAAATCAAAAGTTTCTGCTGTTATAAAATCTGTTCAAACTGCTGCCTTTCGCTTTATGCCTTAATGAAATAAATGTGTGATCTGCAGAAGATGAAATACGTCTGTATTGTGTTTTTAGGCGTCCAGTCCAAAGCTGACAACCCACTGCTCCGATATCCAAGAAGTCCGTCGCTGCAATCGGCTGGAGATGCCCGACAACATCAACACGTTTGTTTTAAAGGTTTGTTAACGGTCTTTGTTTTGTGGAAAAGTTAAATTACGCTATTGTTATAATTCAAAACACCGCAAAATCAGAGCCAAATGTCTTCCTTTAAACCGACAATGATAAAAACTGTTTTCTTCATGGAGATATGTAGATCATGTCGAGTCAAAACCAAGTTGACCTGAACTTTCCAAACAAAGCATGATGTGAGCGTCTCTGCCTATGCAGGTTAATCGAGGTTGTCTGATTTTTGAGACCGACAACGACCAGCAGGTCAGCTCCTGGACCACAGAACTGAAAGAATGTATCAGCAACAGGTGAGCTTCTCAGTTCCACATAAACACGTGAAGAAAGTTCCATTCAGGCATTAACCTCTGCGCTGCTGCAACATTCAGTCCTTTCATTTTCTTTCCTCCTGCAGAAAAGACATATTCCTCCAAAAATCTCTATATTTTTTTTGTCAACAGCTTAAATATGACATTTTTGTTAAGTAAACAAGTGTGGCTTTTATAGGAACCCCATTTATGTTTAAGGATGGGGCAGAACAGGAGATGAACAACTCTCTGCTCCATTTCCTGACAAGAGAATCATTTTCACAACAAACACATTTGTGTCTGAAAAAGTTGAGGAGGAAAAACTGAAGACTCCATTAAAAAATAAAAAGTTTTTTGCAAATATAAAATATAATGATCAAATGTAAAGTAGAACATTTGGCAGCTGAATGAGAGCAGCGTGAACAGTTTTACTCTTAATGTTTGCTCTGGTTATGAACAACATCTCATTAAAGTCAGGATTATTCAGAGCTTTGATATTTAGATGCAGATAACAGCGGATGATCCACTCTGATGAAAATGGTGTTCTTTCAGTCTTTTTCTGATGATGGAGGACAAATATAAAGAAAATTAAGCTCAAATTTGCATTTCTAAGCACCAACAGTTTCGCCCGTAACTCTAAGCTGCATTTCCAATGAACTGCTGTCACTGCAGAAACTATGGACACTTTTTTTTTTATTTTATTATTTTGGCTAAAAACTGCATAATCATACTTACAGTAGATCAAAAGAGGATCAGAGTGGGTCTTCAATGGTCCATCAAGACCAACTCTTTTTGTCCGAGTTGCTCTGCTGGTCAGTAACGGTGTAAACGAGGAGATCTCCGTTTCCAGAATCGTAGGGTTATGTGCCTTAACCCTTTATTTACATGCCTCACTAACCCCAGCTGGTGTTTTTGGATCCAATTTCTTTAAACATCACGGCTCCATCAGGGCTGAGTTTCGTTTAACAGAAGTCTATGAACTGCATGAATTCAAAGACCCCTCACAGCAGAGTCTGAAAACCCACAAACAACAAAGATCCTTTGATGTTCTGTAACATTTAGGAGGTTCGATTCCGTTCCGACCTAAAACGTGCAGGAGCAGACATTTGTACGAGAGATGTTTCTTTAGCTCGTAGGAACCTAATCCTGTTCTCGCCACAGCTTCAAAAGAGCTGAGCTACTGTAAATGTACTCCATACCCTGGAACCTTTCCGGCCAAAAAAGCCAAAATGTCATCGCTGGTGTGTGTTACTTTAGAGCTCCAGCAGACTCCACACATGAAACAGCTTTAATAATGAACACTGAGCGTAGTGTGAGGCTGTTTTCTGGCAGGAACACTCCTCCTTCAGATGAGGTCCACTTAAGTTAGAGGATATTGGAGTCAAACTTTAATCGCAATAGACACAAAAACACAAACGCACACACACACAGTAAGGAGAAGCAGAAGTCTTGTGTGTCTCAGTGTACGTGTGTCCAAACATGCAGCCAAACATAAGAACAGTGCATCTTAGGTCAGATTTGAACTGATGAACTGGAATAATTTCCTGTTTGTTTTGCATGTCTTTGTGCTCCCACAGTCTCAGACACACACGTCTCCATTCCATTGTGAACTGTCTGCAGAAGCTGTTACTTCTTGTAAACTAAAAAAGCCGCAACAGGACAGAGAGCAGATTCTAGCATGAAAACCTGTGGTGTCACTAAACAAACTGAGCTCAAACCTGAAATGACATCACAGCATCCAAGATTTCATAGGTTGACCCTAATTTTTCTTTCTGTTTTGTGTCTAAATACATCATTAGATGGAAAATAATTCCTCTAACACAGTGTTTTTAACCAGTGTACTACGGTGCACTAGTGTGTCATAGCAAATTATTTAATTTCCTGTAATTGGTCTAAAAAATTTAGTGTTGCCAGAACATCAGCTCTGTGTTCATCCAAACAGTACCAGGTTTCACACTGAGTAGAGTTAGGAAAATGACAGATCCTAAAATTGATTGGTTTATTGGATTCTTATTCAACACAATTTTATAAGAATGACTGTCCTGCGATTTTGCCACAACTTTCTCTAATTTTGGAATTAGAATAGTTCTTGGAGGCCTAATCATGCATCATCAATCTAACCAATCAGACTGGTTAACGCCCTCACTTCCTTTTGTCGACATGGCTCAAAAAGTCTCTCAGTTACAACAAAAATAACAATGGTGTTCAGTGATTCCTGCTTAATAGTGTCAGATTGTATAGAAAGTGTATAAAATAGTGAAACTAAAAGTCTATACAGCACTACATCTCCCATGATGCACTGGGTTCATGTGGCAGCACCTCTTACTATGCTACTGTCATTTAACATGCATGGTCTCTGAGGAATAAAAAATGTCTGTTTGAAGGAAAAATTCAATTTCAGACTTCAAGCACCTTTAAAAAAAATTGAAGTTAAGCTTTAAATATAAGTCATGACAAAATAAAAGAAGCAATTAAAGTTAAGTGGCCAATAGACAGATTTAACTGAAACTAAATTTAAACAATAGTCTTTTTACCCTCAAAAAATAAAAATAGTTTTTGGTCAAGTTACATTTTTAAAACAAACCCTAATAAAACTAATACAGCTATTAAGAATGCATGCGAGATCCTGGAGGGATGGTATTTGTTTATATAGACTACAGAGTTTCTCTCTTTTTTTTTTAACATTTTGGTTACCGGTGTGCCTTGTGATTTTTGACAAGGAAAAAGTGATCCTTGGCTCAGAAAATGTTGAAAAACACTGATCTAACAGCTGCTTCCTTATCTTCTCATCAGGAAGCTAACAGGAATAGCTGATGTTTGCATACAAGCAGAGCTGAGATGATAGAACCTGACACTTTTAGTGTGTTTCTGATCTTCAGGCCAGCCAGTGTGAACGTGGAGCCCGCCCTCTCCCAAGCCGAAAGCTCTGTTCCCACAAACCACCGCAGGAGTTCCGAATCAGGAAGTCAAAGTGAGTTCTACAACTCTGCTGTTGGAGACACTTTCTTTGTTTTCTGATGGAGGAGTTAAAAGCAGGTCAACAGATCAGACTGCTGCTTCTGAACATGCTCTTCTTCTTCTCTCCAGGTCCCATTGTCTTCACTCTGCCAGAGCAAGCCCTCCAAAAGACAGACCACTTCCTGTTCTCTTACCCCTGGTTCCATGGACCCATCTCCCGCGTCAAGGCCGCCCACCTGGTCCAGAGCTGGGGCCCGCAGGGTCACGGGGTGTTCCTGGTTCGACAGAGTGAGACTCGACGGGGAGACTACGTCCTAACGTTTAACTACCAGGGAAAAGCGAAAGTACGCAAACGACGTATTCACATTTATTGCTGGAACTCCCAGTTTTGCATCCTACCCACGTCTGCTTGTGTCCTGCAGCACCTGCGCCTCTCGCTGTCTGAGTGGGGTCAGTGCAGGGTGCAGCACCTGCGCTTCCCCTCCGTCATGGACATGCTCAGCCATTTCCGGATCTTCCCTATCCCGCTGGAGTGCGGAGCTGCCTGTGCCGTCACGCTGTCCAGCTTTGTTGTGGCGAGCTCCAGTCCCCCATCGCAGGGTAAGACTACCCCTCCCTCCAGACAATGCCCAACAAACGGAACAGGACGTTTAAGACTCATATTAAGATTTTAGGGTATTTTTGTAAAAAATAAAGTTAAAAAAAGGTCTAACTAGTTAAAGATCCGTCTGACGACTTTGGTCTTTTAACATTTTCTTGAGGCATTTTTCTAATGGAGGGCATTTATGAAGAAAATTAGTCTTAATTGCATTTCTGAGTATTTCTTTATTCAAATTATTGAGGATCGGGAGAAGATGATAAAATGCTTTGAAAAAACTTATAACTGTATCATAGAACCTACAAGCTCTCTGCTCCACTCCATTCTGATCACTTGTACACAAATAGATCCATGTACGTCTTAGTTTTCCTCATCCAAGCTGGTATCAGACTCTAAACTGAATGGCTGCATAGCTCCAATATTATTCACCATTTTAGTTGCACAGGTAATGTTAGATTTGGGTGTGAGGAGCTGTAAACTAACGGGAGATCATGTAAACAAAGGGATGACGGGCAGGCTTACACCGCGCCAACGGTGATGTCAGACCCACGCCCACAACTTGGAGGCGAATTTATCATCAACTCCTGCCACTCTGCAGAAATAAAACGACAGGTTTGCCTAAAAACGGTATAATCATAAACAAAAGACCACTGGGAATGCTTTTAAAAAGAGATCTACAGATGACTGGAGTAATGTTGAGGTTGTTTGCTAACTTCAGTGAGGTTTGTGGCTGCTGTGCTCATTCCCCACCTCCTGCTCTCTGTTCCTCAGGTCAGCTTTCAGGAGCTCTCCTCATCCCGTTCTCACTCCATCGTTGGAGCTCGGAGCCCAGCTTGGCTCACTGCAGCCTGACTCGCAGCTCCAGCCAGCCCGTCGCCGCCCGCTCCTCCACGCGCACCAGCAACTCCACCCCCAGCTCCGTCCACCAGTCGGAGCATCACCAGCTCCCTCACACCTCTCCTGCTCCTCCTGAACCGGCACCCCCGCCTCTGAGACGGAGTGAATCCGTGGGGAGGAGGCCCCTCCTCCGCAACTCCCATACTCCCATCATTCCCCAGCGGGACTCGGACTACGAGCTGGAGCCCGACCGCGGGCGTAAGCGGGCAATAGACAACCAATACACTATGATGTGACCCGCCCACTCCAGCAGCCTCCGTCTGAAGCAGCACACAGATGATGTGCATTCACGCCAGACCCCCCAACCTCAACAAGAGTGTCCACAATGAATGTATTTCTGCAGTTTCCAGCTGTGTGAACTTTGACCGTCTCATGTCAGACTCCAAACAACCAGAGAACCCAGATTCTTTCCTGGAGGTTTTCTCTTGAGGTGTGCAGAAATCATCCTGCAAAAATTCCAGTTTCTACACAACCACCAGCAACCCCGTTTGAGGTTGATTACCTTTCTCTTCATGCATTACCACCTAAAGTGCACGTTGCTTTCAATGCACTTTGTGAATGTGGTGTATGTTTGTCAGCACAACACATCTTTGGCAGAAGAGATGTAGTAAGGTCAGGTGGGTGGGTTTTGGAGGTGCAGACCACGCTCCTTAAAACACTGTGGCGAAGCACAGCCTTTTTTATCAGCTGCATGTGTGGTGTGTGTTGATGTGTGTGTTGAGGTGGATGTGAGCGGAGGGATGGTGACCAGCAGCTCGTTTGAGCTTTTCTCCGAAGATTTCAAGCAGACGCTTCCATGTGCACAAAGTCAGCTGATGGGACAACCAGCAAACACAACCAAAGAATAAGATTTCCTCTGGGTTTTTTTTCAGTCCGTAAGGCTGTGGGACGGCCCAGGCTAACATTTGGATCATCGCTGAGAGAAGTGACGCTTCCTCACACCAGCTAGTTTTGTGCACAGGAGAACCTGACATGGACTGAAGAGCATCTGGAGCATCAGCTTTCCAGTAAACCCTCCAAAGCGCTTCACACAGCAGCTGACTTGTGATAACTTCAGGCTCCTCGCTGCTGGGAGTCGCGTAATTTTTCTAGCTTTACTTTTTACAATCATAGCATTAATTTTTTTAAAATCATTATAATGTCCCGACTTCACCACAAGTCCTTTTGTTTCCAGGGGCTGTGAAGTTCGTGTTTTCACACTATATGTATGTGTTTCTGTCATTGATCTTATGTATTCGTAATCATAGGTTTGGGAGTTTCCCAACACGGCATGAATCTCTGATGTGGAGCTCAGCGATCATGAAAGGTGCCTTTAACATGTTTGAAGCTGCACTGACGACAGCAAATGTCACCTCAGGACTGCATTTCCATGCTCTACCTTGAGTCAGAATTGAAGAATATCAAAAAAACAGACGTTTCGTCCAGCTCCTGCTTTGTTTGCTGTGGTTTATCCAACCAAAAATGATCGAACAGAGTTTTCAAGCAGAGAAAGCTTTACTTTCTTTCAACAGCAGTATGATGCTTTTGGGTGTGCGAAAAAGATTTATCTCCTAACTTTGCTTTAACACTAACTTAAGCAGAAGAAGTCCCGTTCACCTTCAGCAAACATCCTCTTACAGCGGGGCAACAAATGTAGTCAGCCACCAATTGAGGCCCGGATGAGAGAGGCCCGGAATGTTCATCAGAAGTATACCTCAACTATGAGAGAGAAAATGAGAACAAAAATCCAGAAAAATTCCATTGCCTGATTTTTAAGATATTTATTTGTAAATTAGGGTGGGACATTTGTATTTTGTCAGTAGCAAAAGTTCAACTCAATCCTTTTTTATACCATTTGTTGCCAATGACAGCAGTCAAATGTTTTCTGTAAGTCTTCACAAACTGTTGCTGGTATTTTAGCAGTGATATGTTTTGGGGCTGTCGCTGGGCAACACAGACTTTTAACTCCCTCCAAAGGTTTTCTATGGGGTTGAGATCTGGAGACTAGCTAGGCCACTCCAGGACCCTGAAATGCTTCTAACAAAGCTACTCCTTCATTACCCGGGCAGTGTGTTTGGGATCGTTCTCATGCTGAAAAACCCAGCCACGTTTCATTTTCAATGCCCAAACACAACGAGCAGAGTTCGTACTAAAAATCTCTATTTTGGTTTCATCTGACCATAGTACATTCCCCCAATCCTCTTCTGGATCATCCAAATGCTCCCTAGCAAGCTTTAGACGGGCCGGCACATGTACCTGCTTTAGCAGGGGGACACGTCTGAGTCCCTGGCGGTGTGGCGCGTTCCTGATGGTAGCCTTTGTTGCTTTGGTCCCAGCTCTCTGCAGGTCATCCACTAGGTGCCCCCATGGGGTTGTGAGAGTTTTGCTCACCGCTCTTGTGATCATTTTGACTCCACGGAGTGAGATCTTGCGGGGAGCCCAGATCGAGAGAGACTATCAGTGGTCTTCCATTTCCTAATAATTGCTCACTAAGCTGCTTACCTTTTGTAGATTCAGTCTTCCCAGCCTGGTGCAGGTCAACAGTTTGGTTTCTGGTGTCTCTAGGCAGCTCTTTGGTGTTGACCATAGTGGAGTTTGGAGTGTGACTGTTTGAGGTTGTGGACAGGTGTCTTTTCTATAGATAACGAGTTCAAACATGAATACAGGTGACGAGTGGAGGACAGAGGATCCTCTTACAGAAGTAACAGGTCTGTGAGAGCCAGAAATCTTGCTTGTTTGTAGGTGACCAAATGCTTATTTTCCACCATATTTTACTAATAAATTCTTTAAAACTCAGACAATGTAATTTCTGATTTTTTTTCTTATTTTGTCTCTCATAGTTTAGGTATACCTATCATGAAAATTACAGGCCTCTCGTCTTTTTTTAATAGAACTTGCACAATTGGTGGCTGACTAAATACTGTTTATGGCCCACTGCAAGTGTGACTCTGATGATGCGTTTGTTTTTTTTAAAGTAAAATCTGCAAACTAAGTTCCTCTTAAAAAGTAATCTGCTGCCTTAAAGTCGTCTATTTTTTTCTAAAGTTACCTTTTGTTTTAATGACAATGGTTGTTTTGTTCTCTTTCCCGTCTTGAACAAAGCTGACATCTTAAAAGGGGAACAAAAACAAGAATGTTTTTGGCAAAAGTACGGTTGGTCCTCCATCTAAACACATCTTTCATTTTGCTTTTCTTTTATTTCTGCTAAACGGTAACAAAAGCTGTTGTGCGCCTCTGTGTCGCCTCCTGTGCAGGGAGAGTGACTGTGCTTTTGCCAGAAAGCTGCTGTTGACTTTCCCCCTTTTCCAAAAGGCTCAGGGTGTAAATGTGTAGTGCAATAAATGAGACGCCGCGTGCTTCACGCCTGCTTCAGCTAAAACCAGACCACTAACAGGAGTTAGTGCCGTTCCAGGAATAAGGGCTGCCACCGATCGACACCAGCTAACATCAACAGATCATCCTCAGCACCCCCTCATCCTCATGTTTTTTCTGTGTATATTGTCCATTGAAGAATGTAAATGTTCTCAATACTGTTGATCCTGTTTGTTACCTTCGCACTGTAAACATTCCAGTTAACTCCGCCCCCACAGCCGAACCACAACAGCTTCTGAAAAACCATTGGGTCTGCATCCCTTCCAGTTAAAAGCATTTAAATTATATTAAATATATCAACTGTATATTTGATTTTTCATAAATAAACTTTACCAAAAAAAACATGTTGAATTTTAATTTTTTTTACAGATGTTTTAGTTTTAACCCAATTCAGTTAAATGGTCAAAGAAAAAGGTTAAAGGACTTCAGCTCAAAATAAATAGATAAAAAAAAAGTCAAATGGTTCAGGCTGGTTTGCTGTTTTGCAGCCCCTTCACTAAAAACAGAACAATTAAACATACGTTTGATGAAAACCATTGAAATAGCATTATAAACATTTAGAAACTCATATTCCAGTTTGTTCTGTATTCAACTGATGTTTTGTAAAGAGCGTGATGGAGATTGACACATCTGTTGATCCTCAGAGGTTTGGTTTGTCAAAGTTTGCTGATTAAAGGAAAAAAAACAAACAAACTGCTGCAGTTCAGCAGTAGTTTGTGGTTTTTACCAAGAATCCAGGAGCTGAAGATGCTGAGAGACCATCAGCAGAGAGGACGGACGGCTGTCAGCAAACTTCAGAATGAAAGTGCTGAATTGATGCTTAGGGATGAGGTCAGCATTACATCTCAAATTTAATCCGGGAAATCCATTCCTGTTTAGGAGAATCTTAATGTGACAAACCAAAAATGTCTGCTTATGTGACAATATCATAAATAATAGAACACCCCCCCCTAAAATCAAATGTAAATGTTTATATTTTTAATTCCAAAGCTTCAGATGAGTGTATGAAGGTAGAGCAGCTCATTTCAGTCCATGCATTACTATTGAAAACACAAATTCTACTTCTTTCTGGACTCGTTAAAACTGCTTCTTCAGACTTTGTAAACATGATTATGGTTTATAGAATTCAGAAACCTTCAGGAGATGCTGTTGCTCCGACCTCTTCAGTCTTAGGTCAGCTGTTGGTAGAAGCTGCTGTTCCATAGGAGGCCCTCAGTCCCTGTGGATGCATTAGTACAAGCTAAAGCACAAAAACACAATAAGCCATCCAAGTTTTTAAAACTTTTTTTATTGTTTTTATTTTTTTGCTCATTTTTAAATTATTTATATTATCTACAAAGTAAAAGTTTTAACTTAAAAGTTACATATGGGTCAGATGAAAAGTGGGATCTGATCACTTCTGCCTTTAGAATTTTCTTTTTTCATAAATAAGGTTTCTCTGTTTCCTCTTGGCTGCTCGAGTCTATTTCTTTCACAGGAAGTTTCAGGTCATGTTTAGTTTTGGTTAGAAACTCGTGGTATGGTAGTACATAGCAGCAGCAAACAGTAGGATTAATACCGTCTAAAAGTCGGAATATTTCCTCTTTCTTCAAAACAAGGAGCAGCCAAAATGCTAATTCCAGCTGAATCCTCTTCACTCTGGATGACCTCCGTTGGCAAACAGAAAAGCTGCCCTCTGTGGCCCTGACCGTGTGTGTGTGTGTCTGTGTGTAGATGCGTGTGTGTGTGTGTGTGGATGTGAACAGGGTCTCCACAGAAGCAGTCTTTTCAGTAAAACTATCTTGTTAGAACTTCACTGCAATAACTTGTTAACATTCTCTTATTGCCTAGTCTGGGGGGGCAGGTGGGGGTGGGGCTGATGTGAAGCTTATCTGGCAAAGATGATAAAAGAAAGGAGGGGGGGGCTCTCAGTCTCCTCTTTATGGCCTGCTTATGAAGGCTCTGGTTGAGAAGCATGAAGCAGAGCAGGTCCCTCAGCTCGCTGGTGCCCTCTATCTACAGCTGCTGCTGATGAGGTTGCACTGTAAGTAAAACAGAATGATGGGGGGGAAAAAACCATATTCAAATCAATTTAATAAGATAGCCTATTCATCGCAGGAGTTGCATTCTAAAATAACCAAAAAGGACCTGGCTGCAGACGTAAATCGGCCAGGACCAGAAGTCCACCTATTTAGCTCGAAAAAAAAAAAAACTTTATTTGAACTGGCGATCATAACAGTAACTTTTGTTAATGTACATTTTTCAAAATTTCAAACATTACCCGTTTTTGCCTCCACTTTAACTGACAAGGTCAGCAACCAATCAGGATGCAGAACACAGTACGCTACAGAACTAAAAAACTTCACTGAAAAAAAATCTCTGAAACAGCGAGGCCAGGAAAGGTGAACCGGGATATGGCGAGGGACGACTGTTTTCAAATGGAAAAGAAAAACAAAACTTCTGCAGCCAGGTTCCTCTCAAATAACTCATGATAGGCGACATCCTCAAAGTATGGATGGTGATGTATTAAGGCTGTAAAACTTCGTCCTCACTACACTTTATATAGTTTACTCAGAAAAACATTTTCACTTTTTTCTGTCTTGCTTAATCTCTACTAGTTCAAACTTCTATAGAAAAATGAAATACAAAGAGCTGCTCGCAGTCAAAGATTTATGTGAATGTGGCGAGCGGAAGGCTGTAGAGGAGGCATCTCACAGAGGAGATTGATTGACAGGGCCAACAGCCAATCAGAATGCAGAATACAATGCACCATTTTTTTTTTTAAACAAAAAGTTGTTCAAACGCAATGCATTGTGGTCTACTCACCAATCTAGTGAGCAGTGATGCATACTAGTTCTTCGCAGAGACTTATGGAAAATATTTTGGGTACTAGCTTTTAAAATGACACCTGCAAAACAGGGCAAATAAAGTACACAAAGTAGTAGCGGCTTTGCATTGAAATCAGTGCAAAGCTGCTTTTCTCTGCTCCAGAATCAAAACACTGCTCTGGTCTGAAAAGGTTAGGGAGGCGGGGCCTAAAAGCTTGTTGGCTCTGCTTGTGGAACACAAACCCAGCAGCTCTCTGGGATCTGCAGCTACAACCTTTGGTTAAAACTAAAATGACCACATTTATCTTGACTTTACACACATTCTGAGGATAAATAAAGCTCCCTCTGCAGGATTTGTAATATTTTCATGACAAAAACAAATGTAAGGAAACGCCAGAGGAATCCAGTAAAATAGCAGTTCTTCACTGTACCTTGTGGATGTGCCAGGTAAGAGAAATGTGTGGTGGAAGAAACAGGGATTGGGTTCAGAGCAGTCTGGGCCATGGGTCCCTGTGGACCCCCTGGAGGACCCTGAGTGGCCATGAGCATCATGGGGGGGTGGGTAGGCGCTGGGTGGTGTGACGGCACCATCCCAGACTGCATGTGGGCCTGAAGACAAACACGAGCAGAAGGACAGGAATGAGTTTGAAAGCTGAGGCCGACGCTTTGAGCGCCTCCACACTCGCAGCTGCTGCACGTCTGCTGCTAAAGGAGCAGCGGGAGACCGACGCCATTACTCTGCTAAATAAACTACAAATGCATCACCACTCTGACACTTAGGGCTGGGCGATAAAACGATAGCTATCAATATCGTGATAGTACTTTTTCTCAATAGCAAAATGAGAATATCGCGATATACTTTTATTTTGAAGGGTCCAAAATTAACACTCACCAGTAGTGAGCATTTTCTCCTCTTTGGCGTGTAAAAGTTAGAGGGTTAGTCACCACATGGTGAGTAAATGTTTGTGTAAACTTAGTCATGTTTATGAGCTCTTCTTTTAGTAAATTTCTTATGATCTTTTTATTTATTTATTTTATCGTCTGCATGCGAGGCAAACAAAACACGCGAGACACACCACCTCACCTGTGCAGCATTTAGTTTGACTGATGAAACAGCAGCATTTGTGGTGATTTATGACAGGATCCAGTCAGCACTAAAGGATAAAGCTGCTTCACTTAAAGCAACAACAGACAGATTAATAAAATGTGCTGATTTGAAGACAACGCTAATGCTATGATGTTAGCTTGTTAGCCTCTGATGCTATGGTGCTAACTAACTGTGTGTCCTGTGTGATCACGGACTGGTTTTAAGTCGGACAGTATTTTCACGGAACGGCCTTTAAGACGCGGCGGATAAATACAACAAATTAAATTCATAAGACATTCATAAAAACTTTATTTTCTAAATAATAACAGAATTGCTGCAGCTTTAATATCAATCAGATATAATGACAATAACCTAAGACATCATCCTGTTTCAGGCGTTTTGTGTTATGATTTGTAATAAAATGTGATCACCTGGAGGCAGAATTAGGAAATCTGTAATAAATCTGTCCTTGTTTTCTCAGCATGTTTGAATTTGAGCTTACAGTTAGATGACAATAAAGACGTGTTCATACCATTTATCAATTACTTTTAGCGTGTTCAAACTCAGACTGAAACAAACAGTAATTCTCCAGCAAAAACAAGAAAGTTAAAACCTTCACAGCAGCAACAGTCTAAACTATGAGAAGAAATTCAGAGAATTTGCTAAGTCCCTAGCTTAGTCATAGAATGTTGACAAAACATGTTTGTCAGTTGCATGTTTGTTCTGTAAAACTTGAAAACATTAGAATTTATTTGTAGAATTAATGCTTTGTTTTTAAATGGAACTGATCGAGCAGTTTAGTGTTCTGTTTTACCGATGTTCTCTTTTGAAACTTGAAAGCTTTTGCTTTAGTTTTCAGTTTAGTTTGTGATATTTATTTATTTTTTTTGTTTTCTGGGGGGAAACTGTCGCATCATGTTCCTTCAGTGCATCTGTTATGGTTGAAGTACGATAGAAAATAAATATTTCAATCTAAAGAACCTGCAGATGATTACACATTTCTCTAATGAGCACCAGAGCGTTCAAATTAGACAGATATAGTTTTTTGGTTTATATCTTGAAAAATATCGCTATCGCCTGATTTGAAAAATAAATAAATAAATAAAATCATGATCTAAAAAACTCACTATCGCCCAGCCCTACTTTAACTTCCATCTAAAAGGTCCACAAAAAGCAGAATGTTGAACTGAAATTCTGTTTCCTTTTAT
Source organism: Adrianichthys oophorus (assembly GCA_036245035.1). NCBI lineage: Eukaryota > Metazoa > Chordata > Actinopteri > Beloniformes > Adrianichthyidae > Adrianichthys > Adrianichthys oophorus. Next base: position 19,134,182 of record BSAI01000189.1, on the reverse strand, counting down.
TTAAAGAAAAGTCTTAAAGTTCTTACATTATAGACAGTCCTTTTTAGAGCATTATCCCTGGTTTCTGCAGGTGGACGTACCTGCTGCACGTGAGCGATGTGGCTGTGGTTGTAGCTGTGCTGCAACTGCTGAGGGTGGATGTAGACAGCCTGCTGGGCGGAGGGGAACGATGCCTGAGGGGACTGTGGGTTTGGGCCGGGCGTCATTGAGGGGGGCGTGGGAGCCAAAGCGGAGTACATCTGCTGCTGCGGGGGCTGGCTGGCCATGTGGAGGGCCTGGGCTGCTGCTGCTGCTGCTGCTGCTGCTGCAACATACAAACACAGGAGCAGTGCTGCAAAGCTGGACCTGAAATGTTTAGGACTGAGGGTTCAGACGTCAATGATCACCTGCTGCTGCCTGTTGGTGCTGAGGATGCTGCACGGGGCTGGCAGCAGGGTGGTTCGGAGGACCTCCGTGCTGGGGAGGACCACCCTGC
>BSAI01000189.1:19119438-19133697 GCA_036245035.1 Adrianichthys oophorus | reverse complement strand
TGCCGATTTTGCTGAAAAACTTGTATTTAGGTCGCGGCGCGGTGGCACTTTGGGACATGTGACCGTAGTCTCAACTGAGAGCCACAGTTCACAGATTTGGAGTTCTCCTTCATCCTAATCTTCAGAAAGATGTGAGCGTCAAATTTCTAACTATTGATGCAGCTGCTAATGTGCCTTATGTTTCCTTGACTGACCTGAACCTCAAGCAGAACGTGCACAGAATGTTTCTATTGTCGGCACACCGTGCACAGTGATGCTGGTGACAGAACAACTACAAACATGAGTCCCAGTTCAACAAACTTAAAGGAAAAACGACATTTTTATCATGTCTTAATCTTACATATTCATCTACATGTATCCATTTAATTCAAAAATAATTCTCTGATTCACTTTAAAATGTTCATAACAAGTCTATGCATTTATGTACATATATATGAAATTTTCAAATCATGACTTTATAATATATGATTTCATTGTGTGCGCGTGAAGATCTTTTGGATCTTTAGCAGCTTGCATGTCAGAAAAGTGAGGGCCCCCCTGCCTTAACCCATCCTGACCTCAGTCACACTTCTGAGTCACTGACCCCTATCAGTTGTAAGCAGCTGGAAAAACGGATGGAAAGCAGTTGCTTGTGCGGCAAGTCTTACCTGTGACTGGTAGTGGGGCATCTGCTGCACCAGCGGCTGGCTGGTAAACTGCTGTGGGCTGCAGGTGAAGTACTGGGCAGAGTAGGCTTGACTTGGTGCTACAATCTGGGGTCCTGCTGCTGTTGCTGGGTGCATCATGGTGGGGGTACCAGGCGGGTGGTGCTGCTCTGACCTCTGCTGGGCCATACTAGGTACTAAAAGTTGGAGAAACCCCAGAAGGAAGAACAGTCAATCAGTAAATTTGACATCATCAGTGGGGGCTAATGAGAACACGAGGGAGAGATAGAGACGCAACGACTAAAGACATCTACAAAAAACGTAAAGAAATGAGTGACACTGGAAAAAGAAAAAAAAATCTGAAACCTTTTCACTGTTAATGATAATATGAAGGCAGAATTTAGAGTCCCATACAAAACCGGCTCCACAACCAACCTGTCCAGACACCTGAGAACAACCTTCTCCAGAACAGGACAGAAAAAACCAGATCAGCTTCACAAAGCTGAGACATTTGCTATTTTTAAATACCAACCTTTACAATCATCACAAATCTTTTTTTTTTTCCTTTTTGTTTTGCACATTTTAATTAGTATTTGGGGTTATTGTTGCAGTATTTTGTGTTGCTTCATTTTAAAAGTTGGCTAGTAAATAATTGTTTTTAGTTTTAATAATGTATTTTGTACATTTATCTGAAAAGAAAGGTAAAAGCTTTTATACGTAAAAACATTTTTTTACATTATTCATTCTGTGCACAAGTTTAAAAGAGCTAAGAAGAGCCAGAATTCCCATTACTATTGTGAAGTTGCATCCTTCCAAAGTCTCAAAGTGATGACGGAAGACGACAGGCTATTGCTATTGCAGCCTCTTGGTTTAATTTTTGAAATGTTAGTTTTATTTTTTTCTGTGAAGATTACAGAAAGGGATTTTTAAAATGTGGTTACATGTGGCTTTCTGGAAAAATATAAATGTTTACGTTTAGGCACAGCCTGTGATTGTTACACTGTTTCTGTTAGCAGGTAAACTGACCCCGGTCCCTCATCCGAGAAGAAAACAGTCACAAGAAAAAGTTTGGGGACCCCTGGGTAAAATCCTTTGAAAACAGATCAATGCAGACATTGAGTCTGTTAAAAATGTGCAGAAACACCTCATTCATCTCTATGCAAAACCACAATCTTGAAAATAATTTGTTATTATAAAAATCTGATCGTTGAGGTAAATACATGCACCTTTCAGTGGGGAGCTTTTCAGTCAGGATTCAACCAGCTCACATAATGAAAAGAACAAAAGAAAAGAGGACAAAAAGTGACTAGTGTTCTCACCTTTACCTGGTCTGAAGGGTTTAGACTGGCTGACTGTCATGTGAGGCATCTGAACCTGGTACATGGCTGGAGACTGGAGGAGATAGGAGTGAAGACAGCAGGTGAAAACAAAACTCTGAGCAATGATCAACAATAATCATTTCTGGACTTGAACGTGTCAGTTTCAATTATTTACGTTCAGATATTTTCATTTATGTTGATGGCAAGCAAACAATGACTTTTAAATTGCTTTTGCCAGTTAATCCCTGTCCTTATAAAACATTATAATAATAGTTTTTTTTTCTTTACAGGAAGGGGGGGGGGTACATGCACAGAGTATAAAAAGTGCATTCGAACCCAATCTCTGCTCAGCACTTCATTCCATTACTTCTCCACAACATCATGCAACTCCATCACAGAAATACTGCACCAGAAACAACCAGGCTTACATTCATTTTAGCTTGCAGACATTTCTTTGGTCAACAGAAGAGTAGAAACTAAATGTGGTTTTCAGAGCATCAATTGCAATAAGAAGTTGGCAAACCAACATCTGATGGATATTTAACAAGCAAGCAAAACATTTCAGTGTCGATTGGGGTTCAAAAGAAAAACAGGAGGGTGGTAAAAAGAAAAAATTTAGAAAAATGCACAAACCTTCCATATTATGCTTTTCTAATGGAGCGAGAGAGACAGGAGGAGGGGGGAGAAAAGGGAAGAAGAACCACTCTTGTTATGTATTGTCTGAATCTGATGTTGGATCACCAAGTTTTTCTTAAAGCAACACATTTAAAAAACTACACAGGTAACAGCTTTCATGAAAAAACAACATTGTAATAAAAGCTTTGAGAATTCTTAACATTGCTTGATTTTAAGCCATAAATTCATTTTCAGCAGTGAAAACATTAGATAATAAAGTATTCTCATGCATCCAAATAAACACCTTAGTGAAAAAGCAAACAGAGGGAACAGGAATAAAGATAAATCAAATCGTTAGAACATTAGATAGAAGTCACACTGATGAAAACTGGAATTAGTTTCAATGAAACCTGCCTTTCATCTTTCATGCTTTCAACGTTATGATATGCTTTCAACAGCTGCAAAGCGCCTCCATGTGGATTGTTTCAGAATGCAGGTGAGTCTCACCTGAACTCCAGGACTGACTGGTGTGAGGGGATACATCTGAGGGAAGCAGACTGGCTGCCCGAACACAGTCTGAGGTGGAGGGACCACGATGGAGGGGCTGGGCTGGCCCTGAGGCCGGGGGGGTGTGGGGGTGTTGGCGGGTTTGGGCTAATAAAAGACAGACAAGAACACAGAATGAGAAACAGAAATTTTCTGAAGCTCCACCTATCATTAAAAAGCTCAGATTATTATCAGATACACTAGAAACAGCGCTGGAGTAGTTTTACAGCCAACCTTGATCTGACCTTCTCCAATCACCCGTCCAACAATTTGTTTTAAGACTCACAGCACAACATGCTGCTATGTAAATGAGACAGAAAATGCAATAAACACAATAAAATGTCAAAAGGTTGAATCCATCTGTGAACCTTCAGGTGTATTTAGACTGGAAAAGTCAGAGCAGAGTCCTTAATTAGGTCCAGATCGAGTCCTAAGCCTTGCGTTTGGTCTGTATTCAGACTGCTGTCAAATGGACATTTCTGCTTCCAAACCAAAGCTTGTACACAAAACCACGTGACTAAAGATCTCGTCACTAATTGCCCAGGAATTACGAGGGGCGGGGCAAAACAACAACAGAAAGAATAATGGAAGTCCTATGCTTTGCAAACCTGAAAATCTGTGGCGGATTATCAGTGGAAACAAACTCTGGTTCCCTTTAAGCGGACCAAATGTGTCTGGTCTGAATACACCCTTAAGTTCACATATTTAAGTGACTGACATTGTTTATTGTGGAAAACCTCTAAATTTTAACTTTTGGTCAGTAAACCATCACAGTTTTCTTTACCTAAATGTTTTTTTTCATGGTATATTATCCAATATTACAATTTTTTATGAGCAAGTTATGTTGTGAAGCCATGAAGAACTTGAAGCAGCGATTTTAAATTTGGAGATGATGTAGGCGTCTGCAGTGACAAAAGCTGCGTTCACACCGAACACTTCCAATGTTAAGTTAATGTCCAGACTTATTCAAAGATCCTGCAGCGCGTTTTCAGCGTCATGCGCGGCGTTCTACAAGCAGCCTGTTTTCAAGAGTTCAACCATCTGAACTTTGGCGAATCAGAAACTCCGCTTTGACCCGTGACATGAAGTTGATTACGCAATCAGTGGGTGGAGTCCAAAACCAAAAGTATCTGATTGCTCAACTCCTGAACTTCATATTTTTCTTATTTGCATCGAGACAACAACTCCTCTGACAAAAACAGGACGGCAAGACTTCAAACTGGGTCACAGAGAGACGCAAGTACCGCTGAAAATGGCCTTCATTCAGATGCAGCTCCAGCAGTAGATGGTGAAGGTCAGTGTACTGGGAGAATCTCTGAATGATCTCATGAACCCAAACATGGAGACATGCTTACTGATGCTTTGTAGAACTCTTCAAATTGTCTAAACATCATCATCATCATCATGCTGTTGTGATTACAAATTTATAGAGTACAAATTTCTATTTGGATGTTGTTCATGGTGGTTTACACGGGATCCGTCTAATTCTTGGTTGTGAACTGCTGCAGGACGACACTGACCTGAGTGTTGAACCTGGGCTTGAACTCGTTAGCATTCGGGTTCAGAGTTGATTTTCGTACTTGACTGCAAAGGAATAAAAAGAGCAGAAGTCAATTTTTCCATTAAAGGTTGGTCAGAAATGTATTTTGCTTGGCAGCTTAAATTTCAAGCACATTTGAAGAAAAAGAAAATTTAGCATTGTAGCGCCTAAGGAAACTTTTTTTTCCATCTTTTAAAAAAAAAAAAAAAAAAATCAGGATTTAATCTGCAGAGAAACATTTCAAGGTTTTATCGCATCATGACCGCATGACCATAAGCAGTTGTACTTTACTCACTCTTGTACTGCCTCCTTTTTCTCTTCCTTCTCCTCATGTTTGGATCCACTCAGTGTAGATGTCTGAACTCCTTGGGACGTCACATCCAGGCCTGTCCTCTTCGGGTCTGCTGCTGAAGGAGATGGAGAAAGTGCAGCAGGGCTATCCGGCTTACTAGTGTTTAAACTTGTAGTGGGGGGAACCGGTGCAGCCTCAGAAACCGGAGCAGAAATCCCTGCAACATTTTCTTCAGGAGCATCTCGTCCCGCTGCGGGGGCTTTGTCTAGAGGAAGATCTTTTGGCTTGTCGGCTGGATCTCTGACAGGTTTGGTACTCACTTCGAAACTTGTGTCTGAGTTTGAACTAGACTGAAGCTGGAAAACACATGAAGAGATTAGTTAAAGAGCGACTTTTTTGTTTCCCAATAGATTTATTAAAACGTTTGTGTCACGATGGACAAATTCTTACCTTAAAATCTACACTAAATTTCTTCAGATTATCTATTTGTTTTCTGTGGTCTGATGGCATCGAAGGAGGTCCTGAAGGCAGACAAACTGATTTAAAAACTTGAAATAATAACATCTTTTGACAATAAGATATGTATTATTAATGCATAACCAATCCAATATCATTGTCTGCAGTGGAATGAAATATGTATTCTAATGAGACTAATTACAATCAGTGGTCTCCAATAACCGGTCATTTGGTGCCGGGCCGCAAAAAACGTACATCTTTACAGTTTTATTCATTATCTAATTCTGAGGACATTTTGTTTTGTAAAACTACCAGATTCTCTTAACCAAATCCGTCAGTGACTCAACTCATGTCACGCATGTCAAGACGTTTGCCTCGGTCACGTGTCTTAAATACATCAGCTAGCTTCTGAAAGAGGCTGCTCAACTGAACACCGTATTAAAAATATGGACTTATGGCTAATGTTACAAAGATTCACTGACGTTATAATGATGCTGTTAATAAAGTTGGATTAACGTTTATTATTATTATTATTATTATTATTATATGAAGAAAATAGTTTTTGACAGTTGTCTCGTTTTAATTTGTTATATTTATCCATCACACCTTAAAAGTCACATGAGACTAAAGTTGGCGCCCAGTTTCTAGGTTCCACTGAGATGGTTAGGAGACAATCTATATCTCATTTTAATGGATCCAACACAAAACCTAGTGCACAAATGAAGTTTAAACCAGCAGCAGATATTTAACAGAAGATCAACATTTCCCTGAAAGACTTAAAAATCAGGCACCAACTTCAGCCTCGTAAAGGCTGATCCATGAAAATATTGTTTGACATTAAACCAGTTTGTGACCTGAAAAAAACTGTAATTACGATTACATATTTTAATTAATTGTAATTAAAACCAATTACAATGACTGCTTTGACAGACAGCATGTCAACATCCAGACAAAGTGCAAACTTACACATACCTTTACAGATTGCTCTATTAATACTAGGTGAACTGTCCAGGGACTTGATATCCTTGTTTGCTGACGGGGGTGTTTGTCTCGTCTCCTGGATGCGACATTCTTTAGCTGAACAGAAATAGAATTCTCTTAAGCCACAAAAACAGAGACAGTGTTTTAAATTTTTGCTCAAATTATTGGGAAACTTTGAACTTACTGTCTCCTGTTGGAGATGTGACCATACTTGGGGTGGGGCTAGCAATTGTAGGTGAAGCTGATGTCAGCGCTTCAGTTGCTCCCATCTGGGGCGAGGGGAGGGAAGAGGAGCCAGGGGAGCTCCCCCCAATACTGTTTTGTCGGGGTGAACGAGGGCGGTGAGCTTAGAAAGAGATGAAAAGAAAAATGCCTTTGTTGGAAATGAAAATTCTAGACTCATCTACAAACCACTATAGCACCCAAAACCAACTGCTATAATACGTTTAGAAATATGAGGTCATTTTTAATCCATCAAATTACATAAAGCTAGAAATGAGACATGTTTGTTAAAAGTCAAGAAAGTTTATTCTATGGTGGTACTAAATCGATGTACGGTGTTTTAAACAGCTCATTCCTCTATGTTTCATCACAAAGTGCGCCTTACCTTACTCAAATCCTTCTAATTTCACCTGAATTTTCTACAGCAGTGACAAAACTCCCTGTATGACAGTAAAAATGTTCATTCGGTTAGTAAATAAAGTCAGTTAACAAAGTTCTGTCAGAGAAAGGAACAGCATGCCTTTCACTCATCTCATGGTGTGATGCAACATTTGATCAGTTTGTGGAGTCGACCACAAAAACACTCAAACTGCTTAACTGCAGCTCCGCAGATAAACGGCAGCTGTCAGGAGTTTAAGTGAATGTCTTGGTCTGATAAGCTGAGAACAGCTATCAGAAGTTAACTGATGTGTCAACTGATTACCTTGAGACAAATTTGAACTCAAAATATTTAAATATATTAAATCTTAATTTATTTTCTGGAAAAAAAAGAAAATTTAAAACTACTACAGTTTAATTTTTTTTTAAAAAAAGCATATGAGTGATGTGTGTTTGTCTAAACCTTGTTAAGGAAATCTGCTGTGAAAACCATAGAAAATAAAGTATTTCATTAATTTGAAAAGTTAAAAATCAATTCAGAAAAAATATTTACCTCCACTGACTACTGAGGACCAGGTTCCTCCAGAAGAGTTGTTCCTGTTCGGTGCAGCTGTTGGAACCTCTCCTGGTGAATTGTGGGAAATCAGCTCCACTCCGGGGGGGATTCCACTGATTCGAGAGGGTGGCACTCTGTGAGAACGAGGGGTGCGCTGAGATTTTGGAGACATCCTGGGAGGGCCTGCAGATAAATGAAGCATACATTCATAAGCAGACAGTGATAAATATCATTTTTTAATAAGTTTATTTCAAAGATTAACATTTAAACCCCAACAATATGCAATGATTGAGTCTTTAAAGCAAGTTTCAATGTCCCAATAAAAATGGTGAAATGGATGTTAAGAAACAGAAACTGATAGAAAAAACAACAAACAAACGAGAAAACGCAAAATGTTAGACAAAGTATTGGACAAAAAAAGCCATTACTGCTTTGAAAAATTGGCCAATTTTATATCTGAATCTGTTTTTAGCTCATGGACTTCAGTTTCAAATAAAAGCAAATCAATGTGTTTATATTGTTGTGTTTGAGTGCATGTTCTCTTATTGTAAGTATTCCATTTAAAGCATGAAGCTCTAAATTATTCATCCCACCTTTCAGTCAGTGCATTTCCAGTATCCATTTCAGTTACAGATACGCTGTACATGGTCATCAAATCCAAACACTGTTCTGGTACCACAATACAACTGCGCAATTCACTAATTTGAGGACTGAAATATTTGCCATTTTACTTCTGTACACGACAATGTTTCCATTTAAGGTTGTGTCTAATACCTCCTATATCCTAATGACCTATTACACAGCTTTCAAGAAAAAAAATAAATAGAAAAAAGCCAATTATTATTAACATTTTGTGTGAAAACTCAAATAAATAATCCTTAAGATTCTTCCTGATCTGTCAACAACTGGATCCAAGACTGGTTTGGAAATTTTCTAAAAATACAACAAACCGTATAGTTTGGACCAATCCAAAAATACATTAAACTCCTATCGTCATTGTACAGATATGGAATTCTGAAAAGAACATATTCATTTTGACTTCAATCATTTTAACATGTTTACAAGGCTAGTTTGAGCTATTTTTACTAAATATTGGCTGAATGGGTTATTATTAGATTTTCAGCATTTGTAATTACTCAGTGCAGGCTAAGTATCACTACTGCTTTTTGACACAACAACTTCCCAATGTATGCCTAAAGTATGGTTAAGTAGCTAGTGATGGTCAAGCAGAGACATAAAGAAATGGGGAATTTTCTTTTATATGTATAAAAACTGATGTCAACGCTCATTAAAATTTCCATCTTCGTAGGCATTTTCAATCCAGTGACCTGCAAATGCAGAAACAAGGCAAACAACAGCTAAAAGAGCTTAAACATAAACTAAAAAACAAAGAAAAATCTACATTATGTCTACTGATAATGTTCAAACATCTAATAGTATCCTACTTTTTGGAAACCAAAATTATCAGTCTGATAGGAGATCCTTGCTTTGCTGCAAACAAGTCAAGAAACTGGTGACTTTGCAAGTTGTGATTGAGCCTTTGTTAAGCAGAAAGCACAGAAGCAGCACAACACTTTGATGCACCCACATGCCAAGATGAAACTGCCTAAATGACTGACAAAGGGTCAGCCTTGAGCACTTCAAACTTAATGCAATTTGGTCAGGGGTAAAGTAAACAGATAAACAAATTTTTTGGCTGATCTGTCAAGAATCTGACCCTAAATCAGTCTGAGAAAGCAATTTCACCACTTCTGTTTCACATCAGACCTGGGCAAATTTATTATGAAAGTAGTTTTTCAACTTATGTATTCATTTTTGTGAGTTTTTCTATTATTTTTTCAGAGCACGACCAGTTCAACCCCTCAACTTTCATGGAGTCTTTGCCCAGGTCTGCTCCACAATCATGTGGATACCTTCTGAAGACATGCGTTTGGGCAGAGTGGAGGCTGGCGACGTGGGCCCATGGTGAGAAAAGGAGGATGAAGAGGAAGAATAGGAGGGATGGGACGAATGAGAGGAAGGCCTGGAAGGTCGAGAGGGGGGTCTGGAGGGTGGTCTTGTGGGCGTGGTCGCCCGAGGAGGCAGAGAGGAGGGGCCAGACTGGTAACGAGAGGGGGGACGAGAGGAAGGAGACGGACAGGGTGAGGGCCAATGGGATGAACCTAAAAGAGGCAAGGACAAATGATCAAGGATGACAAACTAGTAAAAGTGGAGGCGGAGGAAGAAACAAAAAAGTATAGCAGTCATAGAAAAAGGGAGGGTTGGCACAACTAAAGTAGAATAAAATGAATAACGTGTTTTTTCTAAACATCAAGGATATAAAATATTAACTGTTACGCTACAAAAACTATAAGAAACAAAAGGATAGAAAAAGAACAATGTAATAAATAAGAGGTGGCCATGTCTGTGTCACTCCACAGAAAACATTTTATAAACATCAATTACTTTCACAAGCTTTTTTTTTTGTTAATAGAAGGTAAATAGTAACCCCTGAATTGCGAGTTCTGCATTAAACATACCTCCATTGACCACTCTCTGGTCGGTCCCAGAGTTGGGACTGTAGTCGTGAGGTCCCGTTCGAGGAGCTGAAGGGCCAACAGAACCTTGACCCAAACGAGACGAGTTCTGACGCCCTGTGCCCCATGACAATGGCTCCCTGTTCCTCTGACCTGGTGGAACATACTTGTTCTCTCTGCATTTGGATACAAAAAGACAAGAGGTTTTCAGATAAACAGGACAATAATTGATCCTTTTTATGAACTGATTTATCGTCTCGGCTGGATGGAGAGAGTGGTTTTAAAATAAGATTTTTAGAATCAAAAGATTTTAGCTGATCTAACTTTTTTGACAAAAGTTGATTGGTGAAGCGAGCCACAAACGGATTTTGCCCCTAAAGTTTGGTTTTACAGAGTTTTAAGTTTTATGATTATCACAAGAAAACCAAGAGAAATATGAATTACATACTGAAAAATATTTTTAAAAAAATAAGTATAAAACAAATCCATTGTTTTCATATTAATATTCAGGATCTATTTAAAAAAACAGGATATCTGTATTTTTACTGGATGCTTAACTAGGAGCAAATAAAACATTGTAGGTGTTTAGAAAAAAACTCTTTAGTTCAGACACAAAAGTAAAGAAAGCATTTGGAACATAAAAAGTATTGAAATCAATGGAGGATAAATTAAAAACAATAAAAAAAACAATACTAAAAATACTTAATAACAGAAGGCCAAACTTATCGTACAACATTGGTGTAGAAACTGCTGTGTTAGAAAAATGTTTATTAGGGTGTGTCTTGGCACAAGTGTATAATACACATAGTGATCATTCATTATTACTATTGTTATTAATTTTGTAAAAACTGAGCTATAAGCAAAAATGAACATTAAAAAGGACTTTTCCCTACAGAGATCTCTCTCTTAAACAGTCATTTTTTTAATGCTACATTTAATATCTTGTGTTTTCAGTTTCATTTTGATTGTGGTAAACTGGCAGTAGTAACTGTCATTTAATTTAAAAAAAGAACATTTAATAAGATTATTTTTTTGTATAAAAGCTTATTTATTTGTTATTGCAGATAGTCTAAATCAATCATGAAATCAAGCTTTACCAAAACCTCAAAGTTTTGTTTTCCTAGAAAATGAACATATTTGCTCAATTCTTTTATGAATTCATTTGAATCATATGCACATTAAAATCTATTATTATGGAAACCTACACAAATGTACAGCAAAAATGTAAAAATCGTTTCTCAGAGGCCAATAGATTATAAATAAATTAATTTCACTAAAAAAAAAGGTTTATTCTATTTTGTATATTTTACATCTGACATTGAAGCAATCCTGATAGTAAACTCAGGAGGGAGCTACAGAAATAAAATTAAACACCCCGCCTAAAATGTAAATGTGCAATTTAATGAAAAATTAAACTTGTGAACATTTGGAGTTAACTTGCCCTTCTCTGGTGAATTTGGCAAGGTTTGGCCTTCACCAAGCCATCAATATCAGGATTCAAATCCTGTGTAGCAACACATTTTACAATGTCATCCAAGTGTGCAAAAGACAATGAAATGTCCAAAAATCTTTTCCTGACTAGGATGTCAGCAACTTCTGCCTGAATTTTGTGTGAACACCTGCCTTCTTCCCGACCACTGATGACCACCACCAGTTCACTCCACATTGTCCAGCGCAGTAATGAAAGCGTTGACTGACAGCTGTTGATGTGTGTCCATCATAGGAACCAACTCAAGATACTCCCCAGGGTGACAGTCAAAATCTCATTTACACCTCTAATAAATATGCACAGTTGAGTAATTTCTGTGAAGTCGGTGCTTTCATCAACAAATGATGGGACCGGCTGCCCAAGTCTCCTGAGAGATCTTGCAATCGTAATCCTTGAAACACTTATGTCGGCAAAGGTTGACTGCTTTTTGGAGCACATGACTTCTGCAGCCTTCAGCATGCATTTTTTTTCACAAGTTCACCCTCTGAACATGGTATGGATGTTAGCACCAACTTGTTCACAATAAGGCAGCCAGCTTTCACTGCTCCATCACTAATATCACGTCTGCAGAAAATACAAACTGCTGTTATTATTTTTCTTTCAGTCCAACTAATAGTTGATTGATAGTTGGTTGCTCCTGCAAATGGTGAAACTTATCTTTATGGTGAGTCTTATGGTGGCGTTGAATGTTATAATCTTTAAGCACAGCAACTTGTTGGTTTCATACCAAGCACGCAGGTTTTGCATTCAGCTCAGAGAATAAAGCTCTGTTCATTTTTCCTGGAAAGCTCAGCACTCCACGTCAGACTCTTTTTTTTTTTTTTGGGTGACATTTTGGTATTGGTGTCATACCTGATCTTTTTATAGCAACTTAACAGCAGTGAGGCTCCGAGCACCAAGCTGCATCTGCTGACCAGGCACGCCTGCAAAGATCTCTTGTCATGCCGGTCTTGCTTTTCCTTTGCTCCCCCTAGTGGTGGAATTGTGAATTTCTGCTGTTTCTTTTAAAGAACCATAACTTGCCAAATAAATGGACTAGAAATTTGCTATTTTTTCCCAACATCTTTTATTTTTTCACGACCGGGCTGGATTAAATCATATGGCGGACTGAATAAGGCTCGTGGGCAGTATGTTTGACACCCCTGCTTTATACTTTATGTACCTTATTAAAAAAATAATAATAAAATGTTAATTTAAATCAACTCCCACTCAAAGGTTGTGTTTTCATCAAATTCTATCTAATTTCTAAACTTGCCGATGATAATTGTTTTAAGCCTGAATTTGTCTTTTATTTTTGAAGTTCAGATCAGTCATTTTTTAATTTATGCAGTTAAATTTGAGAAAGCCCTTGAAAACGAGATGTGTCATCTCAAGGGGCTGATCCGCCCATTGTTTAGAAATGTTAAATAAATAAATGTGGAATACGTGGTTCAACAGGCAGCTGCTGAAAATCCTGACAGTGAAAGAACTCTGCTTTACTACGACCTATTTCAGTTCCGTGTAGTTTCCTTTTTTAAGCACATATTTTATGGGTGTAACGGATCACAGGTGATCCGTACTGATCACTAGTCATGGTTCAGCACATACATGTACTGTGGATCACCCCCCCGCCTCCCTCCTCGTGCACACGTGCATCTTTTATTAACTCTTCATTCACACCAAACGCAGTTTGCGAGTCAAATTCGCATCCACTATCTTTGTTTTAAAATGCGTCAAGGTGTGCACCTACCTGCCGCGTGTGGCGAGTTCAAGAATGTGCTATATGCGGTTATATGAACGCCCTACCAGCCAGTGGCATCCACATGAACCAGTGCGGTCATGCAGGTAGAGGCAGAGAGGGGATTCGTCTTGTTTTGTGTTTTTACTATTTACTAGCGCTTGCCTGCCACCTATAAGAGAGTCAGTGCGCAAAGTCAAAGCGGTACAAATCCCACCAATCTTGCTCCAGACTTTGTGTTTACACAGCCCTGTTCCTTTAAATGTTTGCCTTGGTGTCATATTAACCCGACCGGGCAGAAAGCGCAATTATTGAGTTCTCTTTCAGGGTAATGTTCACAAAAGTTGGCACTTCCGTGTCTTGAACCCACACGCCACTCCCAAATCGGAGTCCTTGATTGATCACAGTGCCCCGCTGCTGCGATTCAGATTGAAAATGTTCAACTACGTTTCACTTTCAGTGTGCGATCAAAGTACGCTGACTCGTATCTAGAGACCACTACATGACTTAAAAACTTGCATAGCAACGATCAAGTGCATTCCAGACAAACGTACTGTGAGGGTCTGCTGGGAACGTCTGGCTGAGCCCTCCGTCAGGGAAGTCTTTAACTCCCACATCCGGGAGAGCAGGTACCGAGGGAGGCTGGTGACATTGAGTCTGAATGGACCATGTTCTCCACCTCCATTGTCTCTGCTGCTGTTCGGAGCTGTGGTCGCAAGGTCTCTGGTGCCTGTCGTGGCGGCAACCCCCGAACCCGTTGGTGGACACCGGAAGTAAGGGATGCCGTCAAGCTGAAGAAGGAGTCCTATCACGTCTGGCTGACTTGTGGGACTCCAGAGGCAGCTGACAGGTATCGGCAGTCCAAGCGAGCTGCGGCTCAGGCTGTAGTAGAGGCAAAAACTCGGTCCTGGGAGGAGTTCGGTGAGGCCATGGAGAAGGACTATCGGTTGGCCTCGAAGAGGTTCTGGCAAACCGTCCGGCGCCTCAG
>BSAI01000189.1:18994382-19119038 GCA_036245035.1 Adrianichthys oophorus | reverse complement strand
GATAAGCGGAAGAAAATGGATGGATGGAATATATATATTCATTAAAAAAACGACTGTAAATACATTTTTATCTATTGCTGTATATCAAAGGAACTTGAAGCGTAGAACCACTGAAAAATATTAAAATAATAAAATCACAACTTGCTCTAACCTGCTAAGTGTATGAGTCTCTCTGTCCCCTCGCACCACAGCAGTGTACTTTTCCTCCTCACTGCGTTCATCGTTCTCCAACGCCACGCGGGCCTTGTATGAGGCACTGGCCTCAATCTCCTCTGCCAGCTGAGCAGCACGAGCTTCTCTCTTCAGGAACTCTTCAGAGTTGTCACGCTCCAAGGGGAGTCTGGGAAACAAAATCGAAAAAGTCAAGAATGGTGCAGCCAGGCTTATCTAACATGCATATCCAGCCTTTGTGTTAGCAGCATGTAGATGAAGCAGCAGAGGAATTGAACAGCAAAGTCAAACGAGCAGAAAACACACTGAAGCTTACGTATATGTGGACAGGCTGCTGTCATACGTGGACAAGACTCCATACTTCTCCTCGTTGTACTTAAACATGTCATTGGGATCCCATCCGTTTGACTGGTTTGAGGAAAAGCAGAATAACAGAAAAATTCCCAAAACGCTGACATGTCAAATAGTTTGTCAATACAGTGGTTAAATGACAACTTTTTATCTACCACATGGAGGGCATCAACATTACTGCATGTTTGTGTTCGTATTCTCACCACATCTGTATCTAGAGACTCGAGGCTATCAGAATTGTGAGCATCTCCTCCATCCCAGGGCTCCAGATCTTTCTCTTTGTGCTCTCCGTTGATCCTTCCAGTGACGGCGGCATCTGTGAAGTTGTCTTTTAAAAAAAAAAAAAAAAAAAAGTCAAACAGAATACACACCTCATCACTGGCAGAATAAAGAAACACAGGGTTGAATTCCTAATAAGGCAAGTAAAAATTGAACAAATGTATTACGATGTTTAGATTTTGAATCTGCAGAAACATCTGCTCACATGCAGACATAGATTAAATTACAAAACACAAATTCACTTGAGAAGCTGCTTAAGATTGGTTAATTTAATCTGGAAATGATTAAAGTGCAATCCATGATAATATAGATAAATACAAATAAATACATAAATATAAAAACATTCTAGTGCAGGGCTGCCAACCCTGGTTCTCGTGAGCCTCAACCCTGCCTATTTACCAGTCCTCCCTGACCAGCTTGCTGCTGATTAGCTGACTCAAGATTCTACATCCCGATTGACTGAGGAGTCCTTGATTCAGTTGTGGTTTCAATTAGAAGTTACAGCGTGTTTATAAAAACGAACTTGTTTTATATTAGGTCTCATGAAGTATCTGCACTTGAGTAGGTACAAAATGCTTTGGCCAAACAAAGTTTATTTATAACAGCCGTAACTCCTGTGATTGTATCTTTGCAGTCATTCTCACACTGATGGTCAGACAGCAGGAATGCATAACTCTGTCTTCAAGTATACTAGTTACTCTACCACAACTCAGAGCACTTCAAGATTGAACTTCAATTTAAAGACTTTTGACAAAACATTAAATAAAAAGCTAATGTTTCCTGTGTCCTTTAAAAGTTCAGTTAAAAGTGGCAAGTCCAGCTTCAGGACCAGTATTGTAGCATAAATAAAAATACAAAATCATAAAGGTCTAGGTAAACACTAGAAATTGAAAAAAGAACTAAAATTATTTCCTCTATAAAAAAAAGCAAAAAGATAATTTTCCTCTAAAAGACAGGGAAATATGGGCCAGTAAAATAATGTTCATTCTTCATTTACTAAAAAAAGGATAAAAATGAAGTAACGTGGTGATATTTCATGCTGACATGTTTACAATTACAAGACAGCCACGTTCAAGTTAATAGGAGTTAACTGCAAATAAAAATTCCTGATAAATGCCATAAAAAAATCATGTTTTACCTGTATCAGTGGACACTAGACCAGAGGAAAGAAAAAAAAACAGATGACATTGTAAGAAGACAAACTCCAACAATCTTGTCAATTAAAAATGAATCAGTGCAGCAAAAATGTCTACTATAGTCTATCATTGTTCAAAAATGTATTAAAGTTACAATAAACTACATAAAATATGCTTTTTTACTCTTTACTGAATGTTTCTGTTGTGCTGGGGCCAACTGCAGACACAATAACAAACCATATTAGTTTTAAAGGCCTGGCCAACATCTGAGTACAAAAAAACTCAGTCTCATCTATCCATTCAAAATAGAAAATACTCAATACATTAGAAACTAGAAATGTTGCATTTCCTGCGGAAAATATGCTTGATTGTGTAACTGCTGAAGGCAGTGGCTTTAATTCCATAACTGCATAACTTTTTGCAGAAGACGCTGAAACTTATTACAAGGAAAAAGGTTGAATACAATGCTGTTGCTAATTTGCTGAAGTTTTTAAAGCTAAAAGTGTAAAGCTGATGAACAGCCTTCCAACTGTAATGCAGCAAATCTTAATTTACCGCACAAAGCAATAAGTTGCAGAAAAAAACACAAGTTAAAAAATTGCCGAAGTATGCTTGAAAAAATCTCAGTAAATGTCCTCAATAAGCTGAACCGGTTGATACTTGAATGACAGAAATCAGATGAAGTATGCCGGAGATATGGACGACCGAAAAACATTTAGAAGTAGTAGTGGATTAAGAGGAAGAAGAAGAGGTAGAGGAGGAAGAGGAAGAAGAATCAAACTTATGATTGCAGAATGCAAAGAGCAATGGTTTGATGGCATTCTGCAAACTCATGATTGCATTTTGCAATCAAACTAAAAAGAGTTTCAAACTCAGTTTGATTGCAGTTGCAATCTAGCAACTAGATTTGCGTCAGATTGGTGAAAGCAACCAAGATTTTAAGCATTTTTTTGTTGTTGCATTCAAATGCCAAAAATATCCAGTTTAAATTTGAATGCACCTTTAAGTTTCACCAATCTAGTGAAATAGCCATTTAAACTTTCTTTAGACCACCACTAGCTCGTGTTAAAGATTTTAAACTGATTTTAAACATTTCTTTTTTTTTTATTAAGGACAATTTAAGTACCCAGAATATCAAAGTTTTTTCTTTTATCTACTCTAGTTTCAGAGATCTCCACTTAACTACACTAACACTGTTCACAGGAATGTCTATACTCTTTAAATGCAATTTTTTTTAAACATTGAGAATACAAGTCTTTTAAGAGAAAGGACTATACTTCTTTGATGTTGTCAATAAATAGCAGGTAGAACTTGAAAAGCTTCCAGCAGGTTCCATTTAGGACAAACATTCACTTGATATGTGGTTTTGATGAGTTATGGGTGTTTGTGTGGTCTCATTAATTTGGATTTTTACATTTCTTTTTTTTACAGGTTTAAAAAAGTTATTTCTATTACTTAAACACTTTTGGAAAACTGTTTTAAGAACTCTAAAGAGCTGTCTTCTTAGCATTGTAAGCATTTTTTTACGCCTACATGGTCAATTTAGTACTTTTCAATAGCTACTCTTAGCTGTTTTCTAAGCGTTTGGAGGATTTAAATAGTTTATTATAGCTTTCATAGTTTTAAAATCCTATTGACTGTAAAATGCTTCGGTGTCTTACAGCTCCTTCTAGGTTACCTTGAGAACAAACTAGTTTTTTACATGAGGTTTTGAGGCATCATTTTGAGGGCTGATGGGTAATTTATTGGTCTAATTAATTTTCTATAGGATATTTTTGTCAGAAAAATATTAACTATAAATAATCTATTGTAGCTTTTGGAACCAAAGTAATAGCAAACTTCCCACAAAGGAGCTTTACAAAGCACTTTTGATTGCATCTTCATAGCTGCTTTCACCTAGGAGCAGAAGCACGACAAAAATCCGGCCTAATAATAATATTAATAATCTATAATCAATTTGTAGGAGAGCATACTCTGATTGCTTTCAGCTTTCAGCAATCAGACCATAAGAAAAAAAGAAGAATATTTGCAATACTGCAATCAAACTAATAAATATCAATGGGTGTGTGTTTATTGAAATGAGCAGAAAAGTTCTTGTTGTGCATTACAAATTAAAAAACATTAATTACCTTTTCGAGCAAAATTGGGATCTACATCTTTAAAAGTCACGACTACAACATCCGAAGCTTTGAAAATAATGCTTTCTACAATATCTTCTTTCCTGGGTCCGATGCTCAGCTCTGGGCTTTTTCTGTGGGCTGCATCCAACACCAGGTCACACTGTGAGAAAAACAGTTGAGTTAAACTAGATTATGGAAGACATGCCTGTGAAAACGTTTGGTAAAATTTAGTTTTGTATCCAAACTCACTAGAAGGATTTGCTCACACTGTTAGTTTAATGGGTCAGTGCTGAGGGGCTGTTGTGTATTTTTATTTGATTTGATTTTAGAATAGAATAAATAAAAAACTAAACTAATTCAATGCACAGCCAATACTCGGACGTCTGACAATTAGCCAACAAGGGACTTGAACTCGCGTTACAACTTGTCCAGCCTCTAAATAGTTACAGGCTTTGTCACAAAAAGTCACTACATGCAATTCTAATAAAGTTAGGCTTTTCTTGTTTTGTGTTATTCAGTTCTTTTAAGAAATTTATTCAAATTCAAACTAATTGTATTTGCTGCAAGTGCATATTTATGACAGACACTTGTTTACACCATTTAAAAACTCATTAACCAATACCTTCTTTTCCCTCACTATATCGCTTATATTTTTTTTTTCAGTGCAGTTTTACATGTTTTATTTATTTATTTATTTTTTACTGCGCACTGTGTTCTCTGTCCTGATTGGCTGTTGACCTTGTCCGTCGCCTCTGTGCAGCGTCTCGTGTACAGAATGTGCTCTTGCTGTCAAATTTACATTAATTTTTGATTACGAGCAGTTATTTGTTTTCCTTTGATAATTCTGGACTTATTTTTCTGCTAAGGTTTGAGCTTTGACACTTTAAAAAAAGAGAGAAAATGTGAAAATGTTTGTCTGTCTGTTAAAGTGCGTTGTGAGGGGTTTTATCAGCCTTAAAACATCTTTAATGCTACTTTGCAGATTTTTCTCATTGCTGGTTATTTTTAGATCATAATTCCTCTGATAAACGTGGGAACACTGTACACTTTAGCTGAAGGAAACTAGTGTGCACATGTCCTTGGTTAGGGTTGTTATTCCAAAAGGCAACTCTAAAATCCTTGTAGATGATCAAGTCCTGTTTGGTGTCCTAAATCATTTGGGTGTCTTTTCATATAGGAAGTCTCAAACCTTTGAGACAAAGACCATTCCACTAATATCTGCTTCATCATCTATAATAATGGGCACAGTAAAGTCAGAATGGTAACATTTTACAAGCATCAGCCAAACTCAGACTCACTGATGTAACTGCCAACTATAAAGCATGATTTGTAAATCTGGAAAAGATTTTTCAGTTCACTGGTGGTTTAACATTAAACTCCATCTGATAATGCAATGGTTTCTGGGAACCTTACATGTGTTCAGCCAGAGAAAATGATTCCACTGACAACTTATTTTCGTGATAAAATTTGGATCTGGTCATCTATGCAATCTGGAAAGCATTACTGATTTGAAAACACAGAAGCTTGGAAGTGGTTGGCTAGGCTCAGATTTTATCTGAGCTCCTATTGTTTTGAAAATCTTCTATTTTCCTAAACTTAGATTTGACCTTGGAACATCTTGTACATTCAACAAGCTTTTACAAATGCGGTCCATCAATCCACCTGGATTACTCTTTAACCCACAGCTCAATTTATTTATTTTTATTTGGTTTGCCATCTTTTTCTTTTTTATTCAACAGTGATGCTATGAACCCTAAACAGTAGTTTTTATAGAGAAAAAAAAAACATTGGCGTCTCACAAAAACATGTCAAGAGATAAGACACCAGTCAAACTTTGTCTACATAGTTTTTATTAATAAATGATGGCATTGACCTTCATTAAAATAATCTAAATTTAAAAAATTCTGCAATGTTAAAACATGGACACGGTTCTAAAATAAATGAGTCCATTCCTTCTTATAGTACACACATTTGAAAGAAACCAACTCTATTCACCACATTTTACACTTCCTGCAACTTCTAAAATAATTTTGTTTTCAAAAATGAAGAAACGAGCTTTTTTTCTCAAGTAAGTAAGTAATTGAAAAAAAGGGAAGAACACAAATGTTGGCAATGGTTTGAACATAATTAAGTAAAATTTGGATTGGTCAAACAGTTGCATAATATAAATCACTGAAAACATTGTTGCAGAGTCTCAATAACCCCTACCCTCTAATCATTCTCTGCAGCGCTGACTTACGGTCTAAAAAGAGCTAACAAAAACATTTAAATATTTCTGCAAATGTAAATGTCCAGTTTAGACACAATGCTGTTATAAAAACCTAAAGCTTTTATTTTTTTTTCTTTACCTGACATGAAGTGTCATTTGCTTCTGCAAGCAAAGAATATTTAGACTAGGTCTGAATTCACTACCTACTCTTTAACGTCTAAAAAACTATATAGCGAGGGACTTTATAGAGCCCTGAATTTAAAAAACAATTCGGACACAATGCTCATGACTTTTTATTTTTTTAAAACAATTGTGACATCACCGATTAAATACCTAATAAATACGAGCATTTTACAAATCTATTTATGAATCCACTATACTCTGACGATGAAAACTTTGATATTGATAGTTTGTTAAAAAATACATTTAAAATCATATATTACAAAAAAAATTGTCCAAACGCAATGCATTTTGTCTTAATTCGCCAAACTAGACAGCGTTGATGCACATTGGTTTTTTGCAGAGACTTCTAGGAAATTTCTGGGGCACTGAGTTTTGGAGTTAAGATACGGACAGCTTGATAAGATGGTGAAAACACCATATGGTACGTTATGAAGTGAGTAGTGAAAAAATTCGGACATAACCTTAGTTTCTTTTTGATACGCTGCCATCTTTATTGCCATAACACACATGGAGCCTTTGAGAGGCAGCGACATACTTAAGAAACATGAACATAAAGTAGTAAAAGAAAAGCAGTCTCTCATGTTTAGGGTCATGCTCCACTGCATAGGCTGGTGTTTTTCATTGCTGCGGTAAAACTGTTCATTTGAACCAGATATTTTTTTAAACAAATGACAGATATTAAAAATGTTAAGTTTAAAGTGCTCAAGAATAATACACAAAGAATTAATAGAAGAAATAATGCCGAAAAAATATACGACAGTATCAAGTGGTTATTAGGTATGTGAGGAATACAATTACAATGGAACTTTATCATGTTTCCTGTTTTTTCCTTACCTCTGGACCGTACGTCTTAAATACGCCTTCGTACACCGAACCATTTTTTACCTCCAGCTCACACTTTGTCCCCTGTAAAAAGCAATCTTGTTAATTAGTGTATGCAGCAGCCATTTATTCAATTTTTGTCATCATTATAGACAAAAAAGCAACTTCAAAGGATCAATCTCATCTTTATGTAATCAACTGCTACCTGCAGCCCTTCTAAAAGCACAGTATGTGCCAAAAAAAAACCTCACAATGACTTTTACTCTAGTTATTTTATACACAATATATTTGACTTGTGCTTCATGATAAGGTACTGTTATTTCCCATTAGAAGTACATTTTTGAAAAAAAGACATTGCAATTAAATCAGGATAAAGTCAACATACCACCACTGATGTCAGAACGTGGACCATCCTCATATTTGCATAAACACCACTGAAAATGACCTAAAAAAACGAAAAAAAGAAAAGAAAATGCACATTTTATTCAATGCTCACCCTTTGCAACTAAATAGAGTGGCTGAATTGTAGGTCACATCAGTATGACTTGCACAAAACATCAGCTTACTTGAGAATAAAGTACAAGAAAATATATATGTTTTAATTAACTTGAGCTTTTTTGACAATTCACGGCTACTTTTAAAACCATTTTTAAACCAATATATTCAAAACACTTGCAGGTAATACGGTTTTATGAATGGAGGTTACATAAAATTCTACATATTAATATGATTTGCTCATATATTGTTTTAAGAATTGATAGTTACTTACAGCTGCAGGGCCTTTACCACTGTGTCTTCCCCTGAGAAATAAATAAATATATATATATATATTGCTTTCAAGCTTACTATTAACATATGATGCAATAAACATTGCATGATCTGACAGGATCATTTTTTTTGGAATAGCTCTCTATCGCAATAACAGAAAGCCTTTCCGTGCTGTTAGTGTGAAAGAAAATGCCATCGTTAACACAAATGTTCCTTTTCAATCTAAAAAACAATTTCAGGGTGGGCCGTTTCTGAACCGCCGTGGTTACAGAACGTGTGAGATGAAAGAGGCGTCTAGATACACTTTTACATGCACGATCAATAAGCTGGTTTTAAAATACGCGTAAACCTAAAAAAGTGACATTCATACCGATACATTACTGGACACAGCAGTTAGGCCTCGCTAGCCGAACCGCAAAACGTTTCACCTGATGACCAGCATGACGCAAGGCCCGAATATCACTCTCTGACACGTACAAATTATACTCCTTAACATGCATGTCATCTCTTCAAACTAAAACCATTAAAGGTGATTATGTGAATGTACTAAATAAGAGTCGCAGATACCTTTAGTACAACTTATTTTACTGAAAGTTTTGATATTACAGACCTGCCCAGATTCTGTCTTCCACCGCCGCTTCCCCCGGCACCAGAAGCGGCCCCACCAGTGGCGTTACCACCGCCGGGCTTACTGCGATTTCCACCGGTCTTCAATGACATAGTGATCCCATAAAAAACAAAGTCTTAAAATGACAACTTCTAGGCGCGAATTTCCTCGGTGACAGCTTGCCAACGTGCTAGCAGGCTAATATCAACGTGAATGCTACGCTAAGACGCTTGCTAACTGGTGCACAGTTGCACCAGCAATCTGTACAAATCTTTTTAAAACAGGGGGAAAAAAGTTTTAAAAAGACAACGCGCTTCTACAATTTCCCCAAAATACGCTATGCCACTTGTCAACAATTTTACGAAATCCTAACAAATGAGAAAAATATGTTTGTTTGTGTTTTTCTAAATACGTTCACAGCTAGCTTGGGCTCTTTCCGTTGCTAACAGTGAAAAGACCAAAACAGTCTGAGAGGTACAAAAACCGGCGGAGGGATATAGGAAAGGCGTAACGGCTTGTAATATGTTAGTTTTTTTGTATCATTTATTAAAACGTGTATGACCGCATTCATTCAACTAAGCCCACATATATTTTTTATCAATTAAATGTAAAATTATAAACATATAATTTTCAGTTTTTTTTGTTTTGTTTTTTTATTCACCTGCACCTTGGCGCTATTTTCAGGAAGTCCGTTAATTTTACATGGATGTTTTATGTGATCCACGTGAGCCGGCGACCACATTACACACGATGGTTTCATGTTGACAGTATTTGTCTTTATGAAAACAAACAAACAACAACAACACAAACGCTTTAATTAAGTATAGACGGGTTTCAATCACGCGGGACCTTGAACAAAACAAAATGATGGATGGGTAATAATTCTCATTAGGCTTCCATCTTCAAGCAAACTTTAAAGTTGTTTTTTTAATGGTGTGAAAAACCTTTTTTAACTTAACACTTGTACATTTAATTTCTTCTTTCATGCTTGCTCCCTTATTTTATTCATTTTATATTGTATTTTATTTACCAACACAGATCTCTTGCAACAATTTCTAGACCTAAGCATTGGGCAAAATTTTCTTGTTCAATCCCATGTTTTTGTCTTTAGTTTTTCCTCTTTTTCAGATATATATTCCGGTTTAAAGAGAAACTAGAGGTCAAGGTTAATGTTTATGCAAAGTGTGGCTTGTGTGTACTTTGTCTTCAACAACCTATCGTTTTTTAATATTAAACATTAGTTTTTATTTTGTAGAGCACATTCTATTGGTTTGCATTTAAAGTGCTTTGTTTTAATAATAATTCAAAATTCTTATTTCAATTTAGCTTAATTTTTCATTGATTTACCAATGTATATTTTAAGCGGGGTGTTTATTTTTTTCTGTAGCCCTCTCTTGAGTTTACTATCAGGATTGCTTCAATGTCAGATGTAAAATAGTCAGTCTGTATAAAATTGAATAAACCATTTTTTTATTAAAATACATTTTATTTCAAATCCATTGGCCTCTGTGAATGAATGTATAATAATAGTTCAAATACCCAGAGTAGTTTGAGGCAAAAAACATAAAAAAACAAAACAAAGCTACAGATAACAAGTTGACCTTATCTTATTTTGCTATTATGTTTCTGGTCCGGCCACTTGAGATCAGACTGGTTGAATGTGGCCCCTGAACCAAAATGAGTTTGACACTTCTGTTCTAGTCAGTAGTTTGTAACCATTTGTCAATAATGTACAGAAAGACACAACTTAAACAGCAAAAAATGTATCTAACATGAAAATTATGAAACAGATTAACAACATTCAAATCAAAAGGCACTAAGAACATTAAAATAGAAGACAATTCGGGTGGAGAGTAAAACGAGGCACTACATTTTGCAGTCTTTGTTTAATTTCTGCATCTTTTAACTAGACAGAAGCTCATCTCTTAAATTATGAGAAAATAAAATAAAAAATTGAAGATTTTTAAAGCAATAATAATTTATTATTGCAAACATTGCTGATTGACAAAATGATAGTGGGAATGTTTAAAGTGGCAAAAAAAAGAACCACCAATAAACACAAAATTCAAATACAATTTTAAGTAAAAATTTCAAGTGCTTTTCTTTTTTAAACGTGAATATATTTTTTTAAATTCAAATTCAGATTTGTTCCTGAGTATGCGTGTTTGGTGCAACTGTCAGTGGTTTTTAGATTTTACTTAATTATATAAATTAAAAATCGTGTTGCTTTTATTGCTTTTTGTGGGGTTTGCTTGAAATTGTTTTGCAATTTTACACGAAACGCGTTAAAAACAAATAAACCAATTTTAAAGATGATGATTAAACTTGCATGAAAATTTAATCCACAATGAAAACTGAATGTTTCTCAAAGACCCGACAGACTGTCGTTTAGAAAAATGTAATCCAAAAGTCATACGAAAATCAACACAAACAGCAGTTTTTTTCTTGATAAACTACACTACGGTGTTGCATGAATTGGTACTCTGTTCAGATTTTTGATCAGGCGTTCTGCACGGACAGCTACTGCGTCGTACCGACTCGGCTTGTGTTTTTCCTATGACAAGTAGCTTGGGGATTAGCAAAATAGAGCAGAGATGCAGGTATCATCTTGGTCAACAATGAAAACGCACTTTGTCACCCTATGTTGTCATTGATCCCCACCATTTTATCGTCGTTACGACCATGTCTTACTAAAGACAGTGATCATATGTCGCCTGAAAACTAACTTGTCTGAGTTAGCTAGCTAACACCTACAGTTCGGCATAAGACGCTGTTGGGAACGCCGTGTGCCCGTTGTGTCAAATCAGTGTTGATCTGCTCAAGAACGGAGTGTTTTCAGATGCCATTTTCGGCTGGAATTAGCTCTCTCAATCGTGTTTTATTGTTATGTGTACGGCTTATTTGTTAGCAACCAAGCTCGCCACAGTCAAGCTCAGTTTCAGTGACTTCGCAACCTTTCTCCGACTAAAAATATCGTTTCAGCTCCCGTGGTCTGACTGTAGTGGGGGCTAGCAAGCGTTAGAATTCAGCTTTCTCTGCTTGGACTTTCACGCTCTTCATGGTCACTACGGTTAACGTGAGACGACTGGAAGAGCAAGTCGGACTCCGAGGTTGTGATCCGAGCTGGCCTGATCAAACGTCACCCCGCAACGGCCGTGGGTCTTCGGGTTTCGTAGGGTACCATTCAGCTGTGGCTGATCCGTGCTGTTATGGCCTTGTCTTGTCCCCAGTAGTGCTATAACAAGCCTTGGCCCAGCCCAGGGTCACAAGGCCAAAGTTTTGAAAAGGTCCTGGAATAACGACTCGTTTGTCCCCCCCGAGACCGGTGACAGAGTTCATCTGACAGAGCAGCATGTCAGAGGACGCAGACAAGTTTATCAAGGTAAGAGAAAATGTCATTTATTGACATTTCTTTCACTTACTGAAGGGTTTTTGTGGCTGCCTGCTGTGACAATTACCCAAATCAAATTTAATTTATTTAGTTTTATTTTGTTACTAATGGGATTACTCTAAAATGTAGCCTCATACCGCCATAAAACATGTGTATGACTTTGGTGACAACCAAAAAATATACCTGCCCTTTAGACAACACGAGTTTTTGTTGCCTAAGCTAAGGTTAGGGATCTCAAAAGCTTAAGGGTCACTAACTACAAGAAATTAAAAAAAAAAAACTTTAGTTGTTTTGTTAAAAAACGTAAATCCACAAATCAAGTTAAATGTTAAAACCTTTTACCAAAACAATACACGCGGCTTAAATTCCATCCATTTTTGTTTACGCACAACAGATTACATTTTCAGGGATTTTGAAGGGCAATGTCATCCGCGATGATCCTGTCTTAATTTAATTATAAAACCAATGGAAATAATAACAATTCCCTCTCATTTCAAAGTCAAGTTTGGAACAAAACAATGTGAAGTTGAAGAATTAAATGATTTCTGCCCCTCTGGTTGCATTAAATGCCCTTTAGATTCCTAAAACATTCCTTTCGATAGCAGTGCTTACAGCCTTTCTCAGGTGTTGGGTGTTTTATGGTAGGAAAGCTGTGTGTTTACAGGTAATTTATGTTTGGGCTGACACTATTGTGAAACTATTCACCGGATAATGGATGTTTAGCCATTGCTAAACCTAGTGATAACAGGGTAGTAAGAACTGCGTCACACTCTTACTCTGAATGCAAACAGTTCTTGTTAAAGACCCACTCTGATGAAAATGATACTTTTGTTCTTGTGGCCTTTTTCTGTTGATGAAGAACAAATAAAGAAATTTAACTTTAAAATTGCATTTCTGAATATGTCTTTATTAAAATCATTGTGAAACAAATGAAAAAATGCCATTTGAAAAAGATCAAGTTTGTTGCATAGAAAACGCGTAACAAATTTAAAACCCTGTATTATGATTTACTGTGTTTTAGTATAAATTGTGGGCTTTAAAAGATCATTATCACTTTTCTAGTGCTCCAATGCTAAATTGGAGAAATGAGACGAGACATTTTTTCTGAGCTGTAAAGTGGATTTATAAACTTTGGCTTTTACTGCTTTTCAATTAAGTAGATACTTTCTTACACATATAATAAAATAGTACACATATATGGTTTAATTTTTTCTCCACCTGTACAGGCATTTTTAATAACTTTATAACCTGTTTCCATTTTGAACAGGAGTCATCCATCTTGGATGAATACAGTATAAACTGGACCCAGAAGTTGGGAGCTGGAATCAGTGGCCCCGTCAGGTGAGTGAGGAACATTTTCTTCATCATCTCAAGCCTTGAAGCAACTCAGTTTAACCCTTTCTGTGTTCAAGAGATGATGTCTTTGAAAAATGACCAGAACAAGTAATCCTGCATTGTTATTTTTGTTCGTGGAAAGGAGACCCCACATTTTCTGTCGCTAATATTTATGATGCAGAATATAATAGTAGAAACGTTACTTTTCTGAGTCAGCAGAATCCTTGTGTTCTGTGTTATGACCCAGAACATCCCCAAACCCCATGATATTATTATACAGAGAGTTAAATGATGCAGTCCACCCCGGCCGCTGAAGTGCACTGTTAAATCACTGGAGTGAAGACTGCTGCAGAGCTGATGTTAAAGCTGGTTTTGATCGTTTGTTTACTGGTCTACTGAGTGGACCACCTGTTTATCTGCTGCCCGACTCCAGTTTTCTCACGTTATGTTATTTTTTTGCCTTTTGGTTCTTTTTTATTAACTCAATCTAAACAGACTGGATACTACAAAGAAATATTTTAGAACAGGGATTTATCTAACACTCAGTCTTTGATGTTTCTTTTATATCAAGTTGTGTTTTGATGTCCTAAATATTCTAAAAACTTTAGACATTTGAAAGATTAGTTTAACACATCACAGTTCAACATTTCTAGTTATGATTTATAGTTCTTTTCCAGCCATTCTGCCGGACTTGCTGATTTCAGCTGAATAAACCCTATAATATATCAATACCTGTCACCACTTTGTTTTTGCTCCTTCAGCATTTTGAAGCTGTAAGAAAGAGGCATATTTCAGACGTGGGCTTCAGCTTCAGGCAGAAGCCTCTTTACGAAACTTACAATTAGGGTTTTTTATTTATTTATTTATTTAGTTTTAAAGATGCTCTCACTCAATCTGAGTCTGCTCGGCTTTTAATGGAAAAATGTAGCTTCTACTGTTCAAATTTTTTCAACACATTCAGCTCCTCTTTGTGTCTGACTGTGATTCATTAGGTAGGTGTATCTACTCAGTCCAGCGACCTTTAAATAAAGCAAAATGTTTCTTTTAGTGAGACTTCAAGAGAATAATTTGAGTTTAGGGACCAGCAGGAGCTCCTGTATAATTAAACAGTTGAACTATGGAGTAAAAAGTTTCTTTAAAAGCCAAAATGACGAAGATTTGAACCCTGTCATAGGAAGCCTTATCTAGTATTTTGTTAAAGTTCATTTGCAAATACGTTTGGAGGTGTTTATGGCCACTATTGTTTGTTTTTAAATTTTAACTTCCATTTTCCAGGAAATGGCCAAAAAAAAAAAAACCCACCCCAGCCTTAGCTAGGAAGGTGGATCAGCCTTCTGTTGTTGATTATTTTCACTAAGTTGGACTTGGTGCCGAAGCAGTTTACCAAGCCTCTCCTCCTGTGTTTTGTACAGAAAAGGTGTATTATTCAGAGGGAAATTATTATTATTTTAGCAGAACCTGTTCAGAAATCTACATCTCTAGAAAATGCTTAAAGTTTAAATGCATATATCATGCAAAATCAATTTTTTTAGCTTTGAAGTATATTATAATGTTAAATCTTCACAAAAAACAACCCCAACATGGTATTTTTAGCCATTCACACATCTTTTAGCATTATTCTAAAAACCAGCACTCTGAGCACTAGCCCCTCCCAATCCACAAAAACGAGTGGGTCCTCATATTGTGACATAGACAAGTGAGAACAGCCATTTCCAGGAAGCGTCTGCGCTGCCAGCACCGCCCTCAGGCCAGCACACACATTTTCTAAGCAGAGCTAACGGTGATCGGCGAAATGCGTTAGTTTTGTGCGCACAATCATTTTTTGCAAAAGTTCGATTGTTTGTTTTTGTGGTCGAAATGCAAACACGCTGCCAAGGTCAGTTTTAGGTTGATGTCTTGAAATGGGATGCACCATGCAAAGATGCAGCTTCAGAGATCAAGGTGTCTTACTTCTGGGTAGGAAAATGAGCTCGCGAAAATAACTCATTTAATAAAAAAATTGTTCTTTAGTGTGCCAAAGGTAATATATATTGTTATATATATCGCTAAGATTTAGTCTGAAAGTCTTAAGAATAGCATGATATAGATAACTTTTATTTTGGTTTTAAATAAAAAAAATATATAAAGCTTAAATAAAAAAAAAAAGTAGTAATAATTAAGACTCCAAGAAGAAATTTCTGACTGAACATCCAAACTTTTACTTTGTCCTCACTGACTTTTAATTGGTTTAGTGATGCAAATAAAAACAAACTGGAATCATATTTACAGACAGACAGGAAACCTGGAGCTTCAGATGAAACTATTCCCCCTTTGTGAATCCAAAAAAGAATATTTCCAATGAAAAAACTTACAATGAAAACTTAAATTAAACAACTTCACAAAACTAGTTGTTAACTAGCTGTTAACAGTGGTGCCTTTTTTGTTCAGAAAGATATAGTTAGAAAAATCTGCAAAAAATAGGTTTGGAGTACAAGAAAGTGAAGTTTTGAATGAACAATTTCCATCAAACATTCATGTGAAGTTGTGTTTGTATCTTCTGTCTACAGTCAGTCAAGTGTCATGTAATAGAATGATTTTCATTTATCAAACTGCTTTCATTACACACTGGACAATGCTTACACCGGATATTACAAGCAAAACATGCTAAATTATTTTTTTCTTCCTTAAGCAGACTAATTGTCGGTCAAACACTGCCCGGTTTAAGAAGTGATTGTTGGCAAATCAGGCTTCATAACAATTTTTATTTAGAGATAAATAAAAAGAGATAAATTGCGCACCCACAAAACTGTTAGCTGGGTTTTTGTCCTAGCAAAATAAACTGCATCCACTGCTGCTTTCTGTAATTATCCTGACAGTCCGAAACTAGGGATGCACCAAATACTTGTCAACTGAAGGTATTTGACTGAATTCAGCAAAAAAAAAAAAAAAAACATTGTTCGGCTTCTGTGCGAGTGACGCCAAATAGTGGCTGAATAGTTGATGCTTGATGCAATGACACAATCAACGCGTATTGGCAATCTTGCACCTAATTTAAAATGTCGGCTTTGTGGAAATATTTCAAAATGCTTGACAGCGATAAACGACGTGCAGTTCGCAGCGGCTGCCGAACTAAATTGTCAAAAGGGGTTTATTGGCCAAAACCATCACCACATCTTCATTAATTGGACATTTAAAAGCTAAGCGCCCAGAACAGCATGAGGAAGACGAGAAAGAGACTGCTGCTGGGGCTAAAAGTAAGGCTTGCTGTGTTAGCGGCACTCCATTTCTGTCCGACTGTTTTAAAAAGAAGGAAAACATTTGCAAGGGATAGTGCCAAAGCAAATGTGTGTTGCACACACTTAATAATAATAATAATAATAATAGTAGAAATAGGAATAATAATAATAATAAAATATGAAACAGACACTTGTTTTTTTTTTAAACAGATGGTAAAATGTATTCTAGGCTGTTACTACATTTAAAAAAAAAAAAAAAACTCAACCTCCTCGTTTGATATTTGGCCACTATTTGTTATTCGGCCTAACATTTTAATTATTATTCGGCTTTGGCCAAAAATGTTCACTTTGGTGCATCCCTGTCGGAAAGAAAGTACAACTATGCACCATCTAAATATCTGGACAAGTCCAAAAAGTATTGGTGTAACTCCTTAACAGTACAACAAACACTAAGGAATTTCACCAGGTTGAATGATGAGGCAACCATCCTTGCCATGTGCTTTCCCTGCCACCCACGCTGCTCTCTGGGCATATCAGAGTGGGAGTTTCTCCTCCTGAAGAAACATACTTGCATACATCCTTAAAAGACCCCTCTGGGTTAGTGGAGGGGGGAGTAAATGCTACCACATCATAATTAAATCTCTGAACTCTGATTTTGATTGTTAGAACCCAATTATTATAAATGTATAACATTAAAGAGATTGTGTTAAAACAATACAGAATTGTTTCTCATGTCGCACAAAAGGGTCTTTTCTGATTTGGACTGTAACAGAACATGCCACTGTGTATTTTTCCTTTCTTTAACTTCATACTTTAAACTCTTCTATTCAGGATCAATTTTAAGTCTTAAACTCTGAAACTCTGTTTTGGCAGTCCATCTCTGTGTTTTGGGTTGAGTATCTCATAAAGAAACCTTTGCAGACCAGGGTTTAGATTTTAATGAGTAGATAAGGAAAAAAAAAACCTTTCAGATTCTATATCCAGCTTTGTGGCTAATAACCATTTGGAGTGTTGCATTGCTTAACACATTGCTGCCTCTTTTTTTCTTCTTGTCTAGAGTTTGTGTGAAGAAGTCAACTCAGGAACGCCTGGCGCTGAAAATCCTCATTGATCGCCCCAAAGCCAGAAATGAGGTTAGAGGAGTCCCGGTTCAATTATTCATTTTTTTTGTTTGGATCTACAAGCCTTCTTCTGCTTTCAGACTTCATTCATCACTATTTTTCATTCATTGATAATCTATGCCAATCAGTAGTGTTTAAATTTTGATCAAAAAAATGGAAAATGGCAAGTTCTGTTTAAACCAAACCACGATCAGGTAGAGCTACAAAAATGTCTGCCACAACTGCCTGAGTATGTAAACTTATGAGGCCAATTCTAAATGTTAGCTGACTCATATCTTTATTCAATCTGTAATTTCTTAACAATAAATGGTGAAATTGTCCTTTTCAGATCAAGCTGTTGTCTATACTGAGTTTTATTAAAACAGAACAGAAAACTAAACGTGCTGCTCTGTCTATAGTTACGTAATTGTTTTTTCAAACAGGTACGTCTTCATATGATGTGTGCCAACCACCCAAACATAGTCCAGATCTTGGATGTTTATGCCAACAGTGTCCAGTTCCCGCATGAATCCAGCCCCAGGTAAAAATTTGTAGCTCTTTATACGTACTCTAGATATCTAGTGAAAGATTTATGCGAATTTTAATAACTTTTTGAAAGATCAGTCAGCATGACTGTGCAAACGAAGCAGCTAACCTTGCAGATAATTTATTTCAAGAGTTTAAGCTGTCTACTGTGTGTCCTGTGGAGTTAATGTGTCACTATTTTTCCTGTAGATCTTTGTGGTACTTGTTACTTTCGTGGATACATTCAGGTATTCGTTTGATGAGAAAAATCACTGGCAGCAAAGAACTGCCTTCAACAATCCTATTGTATTCGAAATAGAATCCAACTATCAATTTGTTTGATTTCTGCACTTGTAGCACTTCCTCACACACTTTCCTGTGTGACAGCACATCTTTTGGTAAACGCTCGCTGTTGAAAACAATCCTACGGTGGCCCTGAAGTGCAAAAACATTGCACGACGACGATTAAAAAGGCAAAACAAATATAAAATAAAACAGCATTACATTTTAGAAAACAAAACAAAATATCAGAAAGCTAACCATAATAAACAATGATGAAAAAACATTGCAGAAAAAAAAGTAATTTCCAGAAAATAAAATGAAATGTTTGAAAAAGGAAACACAACGAGTAACCGGAAAAAGTAGGTACTATGGGACATTAAAGATTGGATGATGATATCCGATATCGCTTCATGTCAAATAACTTTTGGTTGAAACGATGAACAAACGTCATTATCCAATCAGCTTACATGTCTGTATTTATTCAAAATATTTCATAATTGAACCCAAATTCTACTAAAAAAATAAGCTAAAGGGTGGGAGAATCAAGTCGTTGGAACATATCCAGTAAGGCCATTAAGAATCTAAAAGTTATTTGTCAATTGAAAAATTAACTTTTGTTAGTAACTTTGTGACAAAAATAAAAATTACACAAATAAAAATTCAAATCCAGTAAAGCTGTTAGGGGTATTAAATGTAGCCACAACAGCAAAATTAATGTTTTTTTAATTTCTATTGTGAAGTTGAACCATTTTGCATTGAAGTGAATGTGCACCACTGACTTTATGTAGGGAACTGGACTGAGCGAGTGTGACGTCACCCAATGAAGCCAATTCAGTCGCCATTTTTCTGTGATACGGAGGTCGCCATGTTGGAGCCAGACGACAGTGATTGGTTTGAGTTGTCTGAGTCAGTGTTTCTATAGCGACTACTGTCACCAGTCATGAGTAAGCTTGCTCGAAGTTCACACCCCGTCCGCTGAAAGCAAGCTCGGGAGAATCTGTCAATCAAACGTTTGAGGTGGGGGGCCAGTGGGCACCACATGCTTTTACTGAAGCATCTGATTGGTCAGGTTATAAATTGAATAACTTGCAATAAAGAAAAAAATATAATTAAAAAATAGGATTAGCAAGAAAATTTTAAGAAAAAATGTATTAGAACAAGAATGATTATTCTGACAAATATATTGACTGAGTAATAACCGTTTATTTCTCTATAAAGGTCAATGGGATTTTGGCTTCTTGGAGCCAGCAGGTACCTTCTATTTGAAATCCGAGGGGAGAGGGGCCACTTAGTCCAGTTCTCTAAATACAGCCAATGATGTGCACTTAGTTGCAATCGGAACACACCCCTAGTGGCTACTTGATGAACTGCACATAATTTTAGTTATTTTGGTTTTTAAACAAGCTTCATTCTGGAAGTCACAACTGTAGTTCCTTTTTCTTCTTAAGTTTACTGATGTTGACTCTCTTTTTTTTTTGGAACAGCCATCATTTTATTTTTATTTTTTTTAGAGCAAGGCTCCTGATTGTCATGGAAATGATGGAGGGTGGTGAGCTCTTCCACAGAATCAGTCAACACAGGCACTTTACTGAAAAGATGGCGAGTCAGGTCACCAAACAGGTACCTAAAGTCACACACACAATACTTATTAGAATCAGCTGTAAAACAGTTTAAGGCACAAATATTCCTGGTTGCTTCTGTAAACAAAAACCTTTCTGCTTTGACCAGACTGCTCACATGGTGATTGCAGCTGTTAATAAAAAAGAAATACACTCTTAAGAGTTGTTCCAGTTTGACCTTGTTTTTTTCCTCCCCTACAGATTAGTCAGGCATTAGCACATTGTCACTCCCTAAATATTGCACATCGTGATCTGAAGCCAGAAAACCTGCTGTTCAAGGATAACTCTTTAGTAAGTTTCCGGATTAACATAGTCATTCATGCAAATACTGAAGTTTTCCTAGTATACCAGCACTGTCACTATAAAGGCTACTAAAGACTCACTCTGATCAACTTGTGATCTTTTGCTAAAGCGGTCCCAGTGGTCTTTTAATTGTTTTTAGGCAAAATAAAACAATACTTTTGTCATTTTATTGGACATAGTTTCTGCAGAGCAGACAGTAGATCATTAGAAATTCACTTCTGAGTTGTGGGCGGGACTGTTGGTGCAGAGCAACCCCTCCCCCCTTTCCCATTAGCATTCTGAGAGCTCTTTGTCTACACTCTCTCCCACTAGCTTACTCAACAATTCACAACTATTTAAAACAATAAATACCCAGAAATGCAATTTTAATCTTATTTTTTGCTAATTATTTAAGCCTATATTTTCTTTATTTGTATCCTTCATCATCGGAAAATTTTTATAAGAACGTTCTAAAAATGCCCAAAACAATTTCCATCGGAGTGGGTCTTTAAGGCGTACACGGGAGTTCAGGACTTCACTCAGGTTGTGTTGGAATTCCCTCACTACTTCCTAACTCTTAAAAAACTATTTAGTGCCGGACTATCAATTCCCTGGATTTCAATACAATTTGGACACATCCTCACTATTTTATTTATTTATTTTTAAACACAAAATATGGCGGCACAGATTTGCCAAAGTAAAAATTCAATAAATCTGAACATTTTACAGACTGGAAACTTTGATTAAAAAAAAAAAACTTTTAATACATTTTCTTGAAATGGCAAATTGTTCAAACACTATGCATTGTGGTCTGTATTTGCTTGTCGATCGAGCATTTTGGGAAATTTCCTCTGGATTTTGGTCATTGTAGAGTTGGACAGCCCAACAAAATGGCGAACACCTTATATAGTGCACTAAGTGTAGAGGATTGAGGGAATTCCCTGACAGCCTCTGTGCTTGTTCACCACAATAGAGGGTTTATCTGGTAGAAGTAACAGAAACGTATAAATTGCAGTTGCTGTCATAGTTGAATAACAGTTTAAAGCACTAACACCATTATTTAACATTGTTAAATAAGGTTGTGGTCATTTTACTTTGGTATTTTTTACTTTGTCACACAGTTTTGTTTGTTTTTTTCTGTAGGACGCCCCTGTGAAGTTGTGTGACTTTGGCTTTGCCAAAATTGATCAAGGAGACTTGATGACCCCTCAGTTTACCCCTTACTACGTAGCACCTCAGGTACAAAATAGGTCATCAAGTCAACATGTGGATCTTAAAGTTGCTTTTTTGTTTCAGAGGAGTTCACATTTTCTTTTCTTTCAGGTACTTGAGGCTCAAAGAAGACACCAGAAAGAAAAGTCTGGAATTATACCTACCTCGCCAACTCCCTATACATATAACAAAGTAAGACTCCAGCCAGAAATGAGTCATTCTAAGTGGGGAAATTGATTAAAGGGGCTGTGAGGTCATATTGTGCTCAACTAATGTTAAATCAATATTTGTTGGCTCTCTGCAGAGCTGTGACTTGTGGTCTCTGGGTGTGATTATCTACATAATGCTGTGTGGCTATCCACCGTTCTACTCCAAGCATCATAGTCGCACCATCCCAAAAGACATGAGGAAGAAGATAATGACAGGCAGCTTTGACTTTCCTGAAGATGAGTGGAACCAAATCTCTGAGATGGCTAAGGACATTGTACGCAAGTACGTTTTTTTTTTTTCCCTGTATCCCCAAACACATGCTCTTCGACCAATCATGTTTCTCATTTTTATTGTTCCTTTTTCTGCTTTAATGCTCCCCTTAGGCTGCTGAAGGTGAAGCCAGAAGAGAGGCTCACCATTGAGGAGGTCTTAGCTCATCCATGGCTCAACTGCACCGAAGCCTTGGACAATGTGCTGCCATCTGCACAGATGATGATGGACAAGGTAAGCTAACTTTTGTTCACCTTTCCAGAGAACCTTATTTTATTTTTTCAAAGTCCTGATGGTATTGAGGAAAGAAAGTGCATCTTTCTTACATTTTGGTTGTAGGAATTGTCCTTTTTCCTCAATCGTCTCTCACGTCATCACAAACCTATCAGGGAAAATGCAGACATTGCGCAGGACCAGCTGCTTTGTTCCTCTGCATGTAACGGTTTTCACGTTCTCTCCTTTCCAGGCGGTGGTCGCAGGAATCCAGCAAGCCCACGCGGAGCAGCTGGCCAACATGAGAATCCAGGATCTGAACGTCAGCTTAAAGCCCCTGAATTCTGTCAACAATCCAATCCTCAGGAAGCGGAAATTGCTTGGGTGCCGCCACCTTTCTAACTTCCATGCTTTGTCTTAATATATTAGCAATATTATGATGTTGTTGTCCTGATGTTACCGGGATTTTTTTTACATTAGAATCTGTAATTAGTTTTAATGACTGTGTTGCAGCCCCAAACCCAGCGACAGCTTTTTCATTCACGATCCAGAGAACGAAGGCGAAGACTCCAACGAAGCGCTGGAAAAATTACGAGATGTCATTGCACAGTGTATTCTACCACAAGCCGGTCAGTCACACCGTCACATTCTGCATGTTTTGTTCCCTCAAACACTTTAGGATGATGTTTTTAAATAGTTTTTAAATTGAGGAAGATGTCTCTTGGTAGTTTTTGTCTAAAAAAAAAAACTGGGCATCAGGAAAAATAGTAAACTCCCAAATAAGGATGATGAAATAAAAGTGTGAGTCAGCTGCAAGTGAATGCTGCGGCTTTTTCAGGAGAGAACAAGGATGAAAAGCTGAATGAGGTGATGTTTGAAGCCTGGAGATTCAACAGAGACTGCAAGCTGTTGAGAGACAGTCTGCAGGGGCTCAGCTGGAACGGTCAGTAGATGGAGTTTATCTTAAAAAGACATTTCATTCCTCATTGTTTTATGTGCTTTTAGTTCAGAGACACACGAGACAATTTCCGAACAAAATCCTAAAATAAAATAAGCTCAAAGGTTTCTCACCGGTCCATGTTGTTAGTTTCTGCTGTTACTTTGCTTCAGTCATTGTGTTGCTGAAGTCACATTTATCTTGAAACAAGAACTTTAAAGACCTGCTCTGATCATCTTTGGAGCTATTTTCTCAGTTTTTTTTCATTATGATTTGGGGTTTTATCCAAAATACAAAAACTTTTGTTTTTGAAGACAGTTCATGCAGATTTGCAGTAGTCCATTAGAAATTTGCTTTGGAGTTGTGGGCGGATCAACCCTTCCCATTGCTGAGAACTTGGAGCAGGGAGCTTGTGGTCTGCCCACACGACAAATAAGCCCTTTTTTCAAACGGCATTTTTTTTCTCTGCTTCTGATTCCCAACGATTTTAATAAAGAAATACTCAGAAATGAAAATGTTCAGATTCATTGTCTGTATATATATGTACTCCATCATCAGAAAAATGCTACAAGAACATGTTAAAAACACAATTTTCATCAGAGTTGGACTTTAAATACAGACTCTGGTCTGATCCAAAAGTGACCTTTTCTTTAAAGACCTACTCCAATGAAAATTGTGTTTTTGGTGTTTTTAACATATTCTTGTAGCATTTTTCCCACAATGGAGGACAAATATAAAATAGTTAAAACTCAGTTTCCAAGCATTTCCTAATTCAAATCGAGTTTGATCAGGAGCAAATAAAAACCTGATGTTTGAAAAAGCTCAGACTTATGACGCAGGTACTGGATAGGTGGAACGAAGTATCGCTTTTGCAGACAAATGGATCCATGCACGCCTTCATTTTCCTCGTCTGAGCTGGCATTTGGCTATAAACTGTACAGCTGGAAAGCTCTGATATTGTTCGCCATTTTTTTTGCTACGCTAATGGTAGCTTGGGCTTGTGAGACGCTTGTCGCTAGCAGAAGAGAGAATGTAAGTAAAGGCATGCTGGGAAATTAGCAAGGCTAACTTTTGCACCAACAGTCCAAAAGCGAATTTCTCACGAGCTCCTGCAGCTCTGCAGAAAAAAATTTCTTATAAAAACGACACAAGCTTTTTGGTTTGAGCTAAAAACGACGTAATCACAATTAAAGGACCACTGGGAACGTTTTTACAATAGAAAAGACCTGTTCCAAATGTGGGATATCAGAGCAAAGAACCGAACATGTCTTTGACCATCAGTGTTTTCATTGCAGGACGGGCCTTTTCTGATAAAGTTGACCGTTTGAAGTTGGCTGAAATTGTCAAACAGGCCATCGAAGAGAAGACAAACCTTCAAGAATCTCACTGAAAAAAAAGAAGCTGTCTTTCTGTTTCCTTCTCTTTTTATATCGTTTGTTATGATCCTTTTTTTATCTCATATCCGTACAAAGGCTTTTTTATGTCAAAATGACACGCTATTCTTTTTTTTTTTTTCTCTCTCTTTCGTAACTCACTTGCAAGACATGTTGATCTATTGCAAGAGCTGTTGTACAGCTGTAGATACATTTCAGACGACTTGGTACTTTGATTTTTTTAAAAGGACAATTGCAAAGAACAATGAAAAAAAGTATATATTTTCATTTTTTCAAAAGAAGACCTGAAAAAACCCTAATGAAATCTGTGAAAGAAATTATTTTTGGGGAGGGAATTTTTATTAGCTGCTCATATTAGATGTCATTCATTTTATCTTGATCATTTCATGATGTTATTTTATTTTAATCATCCTACTAGTTTTATTTATTGAAACAAAATTCCAATCTTTTATACATGTCATGTAGTTGGTCGTGTGCTCTAGATGCTCTCTATAATGTGACTTTGTTCTTCCGCACATTTGGTCCTCATATCAGTTTTTGTGTGCGTGTTTCCTGGCATTTTTTAATGGAGATGTCGAGGAGGCTGGAACGCAAGATGATCATCTTGTTACAATCACCTGTTTTAACCCATTTGGATCTTAGGTTCTCCTGGAACAGTCCCACTTAGAAAAATAACAAAACAAAACGCCAGTTTTCTGTGAAAAGTTGCTTTTTTTCCTTTTATTTTACAAAAAAAAAGTTTAAAATTTGTTGTATTTTTACCAGGCTGGAAAGGTAAAAGCATGCAAATGTGTCTCCCATGCTGGGGAAAAAAGATGCATGTGTCTGTTTCATCTGGTCCTTTTAAGGGGTTAAAACTTGTAAAAGACCTAAATGAACATATCAAAGCCAGGTATAAACTTTTTATACGGCTTATTTTGTTTCTATGTTCGGAAAAAAAAAAGAAGGCTAACAATCTCTTTTTCAGAGCTTCCAGTTGTCTTGGTCATCTTTTGAGGGATGGGGTTAAAGATTTAAATAAAACTTGATTCCCAAAGCGTATGAGGTTCGTGCCTAGCAAATAAAAACCAAGTGAATTTTCTCACGTGCCTGTTAATTTCTTTTTAAATCCTTTCATGAGTTTGAAACGCCTCAAATTCAGTCTTTGGTGACCCGTGAAACCGTGAGCTGCTTTTGCATAAAGTTGCTGGAATTCAGACCAGAAATGATGTTTTCTGTCAAATACTTGAGTCGAGAGGATAAAACAAAATCTGATGTTGAGTTTTAGTTGTTGTTCTCATGCTTAAAAAAGATCAGAAAAGGTGTGGATCTTGAAGACTTGCAGTTTGACTTGACGTGAACTTTTTGAATATGTATTCAGAATGTGCGCAGCCTCTCTGCCAGTGTTACTGTTGAAAGACATTCCCTGCTTCATTTCAGTGGGCTTTCCCCCACACCTGGAACTATAATTACATCACTGACTGGTCAAACTTTAATTTCTTTTCATATCTGAGTATATTTCTGCAGATTTTTGATTTTTTATTTGACTGAATGTTGAGTTTACTGAGCAGCAGTTGTATAACTTCAGATTTACTCGTTCTTCTCTGCAGCTCTGACGCTTTAAATCTCCTCCTTCCCTTTATGAAACGCTGCGTCTCTCTTTTTACAACAGGAAATGTTCCGCTGTGATATTGTGACCTTTTGTGAGGCAAAATGCTGCAAGCATTGGCCGAACATCACTGCTATCCAGTGAAATCTCATTTTTCGCTGTTAACTTGAAGGGTTAAGCCTGCCCTTGAAAAATAAGTCTTCCTTTGTATGTCGATATTTCCAGTTTGGTGTAAAAGTGAGAAAAGTTTCATTACAAATGTAGCTCAGAGAGACCATTTTGGCTCCTGAAAGCTCAAAGACGACCACAGCTTGTGTTTGAAAGGCCTTTATTTTGGTGAGCTCTTGTGCACTAATGTGCCTTGTACAAAAGGGCAGCGTTTGCATCCTTTTATTGTTCTTATTTACAGAAGTGGATCACAGAAAGGTGACAAAAGTCAATCAGAAGAGAGGAAAGAAGGGCAATGATCCATTTCTCATTCCATAATTTATCAGAGAGTCAAAGTACGTTCAGATTTGCACTAACACCATATTTGATAACCACGGAGTCCCTAAAGGGACATCGAAGTAAGAGTATTATTTCTGGTGTGCAGCAATTACATTTTTTTTTAACTTCAGTGTCCGTTTAGGGGCTCCATAGATAACACAATTTTCCCCCTTTTTAAATTTTTAAAGCGAATGCCAACACATTTTTGAACATTTTTTTCAGTTTGTGCCACTGAAACACTTGAAAAAAAAATGCAGTTTTCAGATCTTGCAAAAGCTATCTGGGATGTTAAAACCTTATTTCAAATTAAAATGAATGTACTTTCTGTCTGTGGTTATGCCCAACCCTATGTTCCTTTTCCAACAGCGTGATAAGATGCCTTTATGATTTTTGTTTTTAATCCACAAAAGGCAGTATTTTTAGTTTTAGAAAATTGAGGCAACAAATACTTTAAACTATTAAACAGTGCAAATTTGCTGACAAAACTATTTCGCAAACTTAATATCAAGAAGCTAATTACTTTAGTTTTATTTCGCAATAAAATTGACCTAACTACAAATGAAAGTATTAGGATTAAGAGCATTTTATGATGATCTGTTCTGCTGCCTCGCGGTTGTACTAAATGCATATTTGAAAAGATGAATCCCTGTTTTCTTCAGTTGAGCAGCTACTGCAGATTTTTTTCCCACTTATGAGTAGCCTCCTCTTGGAGGTTTTTATTTTGTAGCAATCCTCATTTTGAATGATCTGCTCATTTTTTAAACATCTCATTAAAACAGAAGCAGTAGCTTTTTATTTCCTTTGGGAACTTTCACTCTGTAGATGAACAAACTCCTGCTGTTGTAACTGCGATGACATGTCGATTTCACATTGGGGAATAATGAAATTCATTTTCTGACTGGCTTTACTTTCAGTTTCCACATGCATTTGTGCCCCTTTCTGCCTTCTCAGAATGTCTTCAACATGCTGACTTTGTAATAAAACTCAATAAAATTTCAGCATTGAAAAAACTTGTGATTTATGGGATCACTTTATATATAAAGCCAAAAGTGGAAGTTTATTTTTAGATGTTTTCAGGGAATTAGGACACAGCTGTTTTTATCTTTATTGCAGATTGAAGATCAAATCTAGGAATAATTCACCACAGAAGAAAAAAAACAGATTTTGCAGATATTTTAAAGCATTTTTTAATTAGGTGGAAATCGAACAATTAAACCATGTGAAGCTGATCAATATAAAGTTATTTTCATGAGGTCTGTAGTAACAGTAAAGTGAGTTTATTTTTTGCAAATGGAGAAGTTATCAATTGCAATGCAAATGAAAAGGTGACTGATTATGTACACTTTGACCACAATTTATGCACATGACTGCCCCCTAACTGAAGTAACAGGGACTTAACCCAATTACAAGCATTAAGTCTCCACTTCAGGAAGTTTTAAAGCTCGACTTAAACCAGATCACTTTTTTTTTTAAATTTTCAATAACACTTTTATTCCCATCCTCATGAACAAACTGCATGTTTACAATTGGTCTCAAGATCTTTGGTCACTTTTCCCCCTTCTGTACATATTTTCTCTTCACAACATGTTTCTCCCAATATTCCAAGAACTTTCCCCACATAAGGAAAAGGTCTTGGCAAAGCAGGCTAACTGTAAATGATTAATTCTGTGCTTTGAAATTCCCACTCAGATGTGGAGGGTTGAATGTTTGAACAAAGCTACTGAACTACAATGGAATTAAAGCATCAGAAACAACCGTTTTGGTCTTAAATAGAGCTTTCAAATGTCCACAACCCTCCCCGCAAAATTTATGGAAGGCACTTGAAAATGTTTCAACGACATCGGCTCAGTCCGAGTCGTCATCGTCCAAATACTCTTCAGCATTGCTGAGTGTGCGGGTAACATCTGAAATGAGAGAAATTAAAAAGGTGACATAAAAGACCCACTCCGATCTATTCTAAGTTCATTAGAGTTCACTACTTCATTAGAAATTCACCACCAAGTTGTAGGCGGGACCGTTAGCGTGGAGTAACCCCACTCCCCAACCGTTTACGCAATCGACGCTCAAAGCTCGGGTGTCAAAGGGTTAAGCAAAGCAGGGAGCTTGTGCCCCGGTCAGCGTATTTTACATAAATATGATCTTATTCCAGCTGCATTTTTTCATCTGCTCCTGACTTAGAGCAATTTGAATAATGACTCAAATGCAATTTTAAGCTTAATTTTCTGAATATGTCATCCATTACCAGAAAAATGTCACAAGAACATGCTAAAAACACAATATCCATTGGAGTGGGTATTTTTTCTGAGTAGCCTTGATGACTTTCCGGAATGAAAAACTGAAAGACTTCAAGGAAATTCGTCAATTATTCACTCAGTTTTGAAGATGAAGTGCTAATTGTCGATCCAGACTGGAGTAATTTGATCATTTCTAAAAAGTGTGGCTTGCACCCCCCCCCCAAAAAAAAATAATCACATTTTGCAGGAAAAGCAATCCTCCTTTTAAACTAACAGTAAACGGAGAACATGCACATGCTGCGTGTGTCAGAGGCCCCACCCCGCAGCC
The DNA here is from genome assembly GCA_036245035.1 of Adrianichthys oophorus. NCBI lineage: Eukaryota > Metazoa > Chordata > Actinopteri > Beloniformes > Adrianichthyidae > Adrianichthys > Adrianichthys oophorus. The sequence goes on along the minus strand of BSAI01000189.1, from coordinate 19,089,771 downwards.
GGCTTCACTTACTGCTTGCCTGCTTCCTTTTGAGGAGTGACGCACACTGGGCGTTGGTGGCCATGTCCAGAGCCAGTTTATTCTCATTGTTCCTGATGTCCGTCCGTGCATCTGAAACAAAGACATGAAGCTGCTTGAACCCAAGAGAAGCACAGCGACAACGATAAAGCTGTGGCGTGATATCCCATAGTTCATGTGTTGTACCTCGTTCCTCTCCTTCATTTAACAGAAGTTTTAGTCATAACACTCTTATCATTTTTTCTTATATTCAATCTCTATCAACATGAAGACAAAAAAAAAAAAAAAAAAACCTCACCTTTGTCAAGCAGCATTTCCACTATGTCAGAGTAACCCTTCCAAGCTGCAGCATGCAGCGGAGTGTCCCCAAGTTTATTCTGAAACATAAAAGCATTTTCACATGTTTGACTAGTGCTTGAGCTCCCCATGTGTCTGTAATAACGCCTTTTTTTTTAGTGTACAGCGTAAAACTCTTTGATGGCAGCTGAAATAAAAATATTTCTTGTTTTAGGAGTTATTGTTTAACATTAGTTGTGTCTTTGTTGATTCTGTCCAGGGCTCCCTTGGAAAAGAGGTTTTAAATCTCAATGGGACCCCCCCTGGATAAATAAAGGTTAAAAAACAAAAAATAAGAAAATCTCACTTCAGCTCCTGTGGCTTCATGAAAGACCTCTAACCCGAGTCCAAAAGCTTTTTAGAAAAGTCAACTATTTCCCTATTGTGGAACAAATACAGGTCTTTTTTTGTACTCTTTAACAGAGCACATGCATCAAATACTTCCACAAACTAATAACTTTGTTCCCAATTATGCATCTTACACAGCAGCACATGCCTTAAAACCATGCAGACACAATCGAACCACAAATCACTACAGTTTGATTAGTTCAAAATGTCAAAATGATGGTGTGTGGGGACGTCCATCGTTATACCAGACCTGTGAACACCATTTTATAGGTACAAATAAACATCCCAAAATATCAAGAAGAACCTCAGCTAACAGGCTGTTATAACCACTGACAAAAAAAAAATGTCCCCCCCCCCCAAAAAAAAAACAAAAACAAAAAACCACATGTTAGCAAATAACATTTAGGCTAACATCATTTCACTGCCTTTCTGGTTTCCATAGCAACGCCAGTGGTTGCTGTAAAGCTATGGCTGGGCTAACCAAACTGCTGACTCATGGGAGAAAAAACAAAATAGATTTTCAGATTTGTATTGTTTTCTAGTGGACATTAATCTTCCAGTTAGAAGAAGAAAGAACTGCTGATGAAGTCCCATGGGGGTTCTTCCTAAACATTCTGTCATCAAACTGCCGCTGCATTCTGTCTCATTGCAATAGGATCAAATACTGCATAAAACAGATCTGCTAAGTTTGGATTAGAAAAATAAAACAGCAAATTCTGATTTTGCTGGCAGGCTTTTTTGTGCATGCCAGCTGACCTTAGAGGGGGGTTTCCTCCCCCAGCTTTCCTTTTCCAGGTTGACAGACATGCCATTCTTACAAGGGGAAATATAGATTTGCCAGGAAAACGGCTAATTTTTCCAGAAATTTTAAACAGCTGACTGAAATAACAATTAAAGGCTTAAAAAAAATTACCAAATGTTAATGATAAACTTATTTTAATATATGTGTAACAATAACTGTTCAGATTCACAATTTCACTTTAAAAATTCAACACTACTGAACATTAGAAGCCATCACATGCATCAGGAGTTTTATCTTACTAATATTTTCTTTAATCCCACCTAAATTAAAAAGAAAATGTAGTTTTTTTTAATGTGTTCCGGGTTCAATGAACAAAATGTGCATTTTTCCGACACTTGTGCAATCATCCTAAACACCTTATCTTCCTTTTTGTCTTGGGGTGTTTTCATCCTGGAAAATGAACCATGGCTGCTGCTGCCTATTTATGAGACTGTGACTAGAATAAACCCAGTTATGGTGTTGCAAACTCTGCACAGATAATAACCGCTGCATGTCTATGAATGCATGAAAGGGCATCTGACCTGCTGATTGAGCTCCACGTTGGACTGGCTTAGCAGTAATTCCACCACGTCTGACAAAAAAAAAAAAAAGAGAGAACAAAGATGATGGCACCTATTATAAAAACAAACAGCAGGAACAATGAAAGCCAGAGATAAACTTCCTGTTTTCTTGTGCCTAACTTCTAATACGAATCGAGTTGGCGGTGGTATGTTTAAACTGCATTCACTAATGCTCAAGAAGGTACCAGAAGGAGCTTCCAGGTGTCTTTGGTGTTACCTTTATGTCCTCCGTGGCATCCCCAGTAGAGAGCAGTGTTTCCAGCCTTATCCAGTCCATTAATTCCAACCTTGTTGTCAACACATTCCCTCAGCCAGCTGAGATTACCTGAAAGCATGAGCATGGTAGGAGTGGTGCAACAGGTGTTTGAAAAGTCTAACTTTTTAAAAATGTATTAAAAAAAAAAAACATTTTTTTGTATATTTATATAATCTTACCTCTTTTAGCTGCTTCGTGCATTGGATTATCAATAGACTCTGCCTGCTCAGCCACTAAAGAAAAAAGAATCATTCATCTCCATTTTGCCACGTGCAAACTTCTTGACCTCCAGTAATTAAAGTTTCTACTCACCATAGTTACTTGGAATTAGCCCCGTCCTTCCTCTGCATGTTCCCTTCCACCAATTACTGTCACTCTGTAATAAAAAAAAGCAAGCATTAGTGAACTGTTTAAGCATTAAAACTAAAAAGTAAGTGTGGAGAATTCAGAAAAGCTAAAGAAAAACAGCAAAAATAACTGACAGCGAGTGTGGAAACATTTAACACAAATAAAAAAGGGAAAAACTGAGAGAAAAGAGTTTAAAAACAGGAAAACCACACTATACTGCAGCTCAGTTGTTTACTTTACTCACAGTGTCAGAGATGTACAAAATGTCACCTTCTTCGAAGTACAACTCGTCCGGCTGAAAATGGGAAACAGGCTATGAATTTAGAGCAACTGTTATATGATTAGTGACAGGATCAGGGGAAGATGTTTTGTTTGCATTTCTGTGACTTTTTTTAAAGACACAAATGAATCATGTTCTGTATCATGTTTTGAACTTTTCATTTCCCATTGAATGGTAAAAATATTTCATTGCATCCAGTTTAGCATAAAATATATGCACCTTAAACAGTATTTGAGAATTTTCACAACATTTTATGATAAATAAACTATTAGAAAATATATATAACAAACAATCATGGTCATTAGATGTATTTTTTTTATTTGAACAAACAAAATGAACTTTAAATCACTGATACATAGTTAAAACAAAAATATTCTTACTGTTCTGGGATCAAAGTTGTACAAGGCTCTGAAAACCTTGACTTGGCCTAAAAAAAAAACAAAACAATGTACGTTATGATTGATATTTGTGTTGCTGCTTGCAGAAAAGCGTTAAATGATGTTTGAGCATCCTGCTACCTCCTCACAGCCTCACATACCAACAGGTTAGTTTCAGTCAGATTTGATCTGACTGCAGCAGTGAGTGTGGTCCAATGACAGAGATGTGGCTCATTTGTGGCTATGACAACATGCAACGCTGCATATATGCTGTGTAGTCATTGTCGGACACCAGCCGCCCTGTGGGTCTGTGAACCTGCTCCTGGAAAACTACCGAAGTGGTTGTGGCTTTTATGATGGTGACCCCCATAAATGCTTAAAAAGGCATTTTGCTTCTTGCAGAGTGCCAGACTATATATTTATAACAAATGTACAAAACAGAGTCACTAGCTGGTGACAAACAAGTCTACGTTTGAACCATTGCTTTGCATCAGGGGAAATTAAAACCTTTCAATGCCACTTTTGTTTTTAAATAAAACCCATTTAATTCAATTAGAGATGTATAATCTTGACTAGCTAAATATGTTAGAAGTCATAAAATCAAGATTGCTCACCATGCAAGAAAAAGAAATCCTGATTATTCAAAAAGCACTGCTGACATAAAAAAATTTAAAGCTTAAATAAATGCAAATCACACGACCTAAGGCTGTGCCTTCCTTGTGCTGCTGCATAGGCTCTCTTTTTCAGGGTAAAATACTACATCAGTGTCTTTGATGGAGAGGGGTTTAGTGCTGCATAAGGTCTGGTCTGTGCAGCAAGCATGTCTGCTCTGCAGGCCTAGTCATGCAATTCAAAACACACACATGCCTGTGCCAACTGCACCAGGTTCCTGCAGCAATTCAAACCCAAGACATGTAAAAGACAAAAGAATTCATGGCTTCTAATGGAGGAAAAAAAAAAGTGCATGCTGTAATTTACTGTCAGATGTTTTCATATCATTTCATCAACTACAAGAGCTTCCCCCATAACCCCCCACAAATCTATACATTTCCCATGAAACTGCGCTAGGATCTGTAGTAACTTGAAGATTCACTTCAATCTTCTTTTGAGCTGTTTAAAAAGCCTTCCCAGTGGTCTTTTATCTAAGATTATGACAATTTTCAGCTAAATAAAAAAAACGTGTCGTTGTCTCCGACATAATTTCTGCGGATGTAGTGTACGGTTTTAGAAAGTCACCTCCAAATTGAGGGCGTGACCGTCAGTGTGGAGCAACCCTGTCCCCGTTGCTGAGAGCTCTCTGTTTTAAGCGGTGCCGTGTTCTTGTGGCTCTGCCAGTTTATTTTTTACATCATAAATAAGCTATTTAAAGTGAATTTTTTTCATCTGCTCCTGATCGATTCAAATAAAGAAATAGTCAAAAAGGAAATTTTAAGCCTAATTTTCTTTAAAATACCGTATTTTTTTTCAGAGTATAACTCATGTTTTGTTTTTGCATGGTTTGGCCGGGGAAGAAGCGTCGCTCAGTCTTGAACTGGGCTTAGCGGAACTCTTTTAAAGTGACACAATAGATTCAGTGTGTTGAAGTAATATGAGGAGCTTAGTCAACTTGTTAGGATGTTTTTTATGCTATAGTTTTCTTAATAATTGTTATTTTGTTGCACTCTTATACTAGATTCCTAGTATGTTTCAAGATGTTAAATATACAGCGATGTGTGAAGCTGTTCAAACCGAGCTCAGAAATGCGTGTTCGAGTGACAACTTCCAATGAAAAGTCTATGTAAACGCATGCATGTAGGCGTTCAGGCTTCTGTGTTCAAAACACTCATGTTCACGTGTTGCTACACAAGTTTTAGGTCTGTTTTCAGGCTCTCACATTTCGCACCAAGCCTCTTCCCACTACGAGTACTTGTGCTAGTATCGGGTAGTGACAGTCCAGGGAGAATACCGTATGCTAGAAGTGCATTCAAGAATGCGCATTTAGCACATTCTTGAACGTATGTCAAATGCCTAGTGTGTACGTAGCATTACAGTAGTAAAGCATGTATATATATATTCAGCCTACTTCCGTTATTTTGATTGCCCTTATGCATTCTTCCTTCCGTATTTAGTTAAATCAATTTCTCCCAAAAGTGTGACTTGTACTCCGGAGCGACCTATAGTCGGTACCACAAAGGGTGTCACTGCTCATGCCATTCACTCATGTTCAATTCGCCACTGAAAAACTTGGTTTCCACATTGGATATTTTACAGTGTTAAAATGCCGCAATGCATTCTGGTATGGCTTCTGCTTTGATTTCGATTCAGTACAAGGTACAATGGGCTTAATTGACATTTGCGAGCCAACAACAGCTTTCTTATGACGTTGAATTGACTTCAAAGCTTTGTGAAAGGTACAAGGTAAATCCCCAAAACCACCTTCTAAACACTGAGGAAACGTGCTGAGATCCGCGGAATTCCTTGCTGCAGACCCAAATCCCACATGCAACATTGAGAAGAATTATGTTTATGAGTAAGGAGCCTTTAGTAAAGAATAATAACCTGTACCTGGCCTGTAATACATAAACTGATTGTTTAAAAAAATATAAAAATATGCTCAAGGACCTGAATATTGTCCTGTGACAATTTGATGGTGTTTGGAGCACAGATAGGGAAGATGTAGTGTATAGAAGACAACAAAAAACCTTGATATGTGAACCTGTGATTACAAAGATTTCCCGTTGTTCCATCTGAAAAAGATTCCATATGTAAAATATTTAAAACTTGCTCAATTTTAGGTCTATTTAGTCTTTTTATTTAATTTTTGTTCAGTCCTATCATTTGTGGTCACCACATTTTTTCTCCAGGCTTTAGAAGATCGAGGCTTTTGGTCCCGACCTATATTACAAAAAAACAAAAACCACAGTATGCCCTAGAATATCAGAAATGTGCCACAAAAACATGTTAAAAACACTATTTTCATCAAAATGGATATTTAAACATGGAATTAGATTCTGTGTGACGTCAAGTCATCAATAATTGAGTCTTGTTAAATAGGACTCCAATGCTGGCCATGAAGGATGCAAAAGTATGGAATTATTCATGGGATTTTTAGGACAGACAGGAAGTTCCAGGTTTAATCAATCTCCCAGGAACAATCTTTTAATGTGTGTTTTGCATATGGATGTGAGCTTGTATAAAACATTATTTTTTGTTGTTTGTTTTTCCATTCAGCACCCCTTCAGCTATAAGAAAAACCCGCTGAATCGCACCTCCTGTCCTGTGATGGAAATAGGGAAGTGGCCGAGGCCTGTAACTATAGTGGTGGACGCCCCCGTCAATCAGCACTGAAGCTTCAAAAACCCTCAGAGCCACCACATTCCTGCCGCTGGCCTGGACCACGACTGCCTGTATGAATCGCAGATCTTGTAGTCCGTCCCTTTGCTTGTTTTTGCAAATCACCAAAGTAACCTTTCATTTCCCGAGACTTATTCCAGCCAACAGCGAGTACAGAGCAGATGTGCGGACGAAAGTTTAACAGCGACTTCGTTTGGAGTTCGGTTTTTACCTGGCTTGGCCGGCTTGGGGGGAGGCTTGGACATCTGTGGTGCTCGACGAAAAAGGCAGAAGAGAAGAAGAATGAAGCTCGAGCCTGAAACGTCAAACTGTGAGGCAGTTTGGCACCGAGAGCTCCCAATGAGGAAGTCCTGAGGCGGAAAAGTGACTCTGCGCATGCGCGACACCTGCAACTGCGAAGTGAGCTGACAGTAGTGCTCAGCATTAATGAGTACACTTCAGGAAACCGTTAGTGTCCCCTCAGAATCAACATTTTCTACGAGATACTATACTACAAAATACTCCCACAAAAGTGGGGCACTGGTTGCAAACAAGATTTGTTCATTTGCACACACAAAAAAGCGATTTTTCCAAACTAATTAATTCAAGGCCATGTTGCAAAAATGAGTACACCCCAAGTATAGTTTTAGGAGAAAAGACACACTTAAGACTACAAAATTCTAATGAACAGTCATTCAATCACAGGTGAGTCTAATGATTCATTAAAGAGGACACAGGTGACCATAAAAGAGGATTACTGAACAAAGAAAAGAGCTTCCCATGTCATTTTGTCAGAAATGACTCCTCATGGAAGAGAAATGTCACAAAATCTGAGAAAATAAATCATTTATTTACACCAAAAGCCTGAGGGCTACAAGAAGATCAGCAAAGCTTTACATATCAGTCAAAATACTGTAGCAAAAGTGATCCAAAAATGTAAGAAAGATGGAAGTCCAACAATTTTGCAGTGATGTCTTGGCCGTCCACGGAAGTCACCATCTCAACAGGAGCGTCTTCTGATGAGAAGGGTTAAAGAAAATGACCATGCAAGTTCTCTGCAGTTAGCTAAAGCAGTAGAAAGCCAAATTGGAGTGACTGTTTTCTGTTTGCACCATATGGTGCACACTGCAGAGGAATGACATGCATGGGTATCGTCCAGGATGGAAGCCTCTCCTAAAGCCCAAGCATAAAAAAGCAAGCCTAGAATTTGTTTGGCCCATACTGAAATTGGGGAAGACCACTGGGACTCTATACTCTGGAGTGATGAGACAAAGATCCCTGTATTTGGAACAAATAGTGGGGAATTCTGAAGCAACAAGTTGAGCATCACTCTCCATCCAGCACCCAGGGCCTAAAAGAGGTTATTCTGGAAGAATGGAAAAAGATAAATGTTGCAATATGTCACCAACTTGTTAATTCCTTTCCTAGAAGACTCATGCCTTTCACACCTAGGTTCAATTTGGATTAACCAGGGCCTTCCAAGAGCGCTAACCTTATTATGTTTATTATTTTATTATATTATTATTTTGCATTAAAGGTTCTTAACCTTTAGCAATGATCATCCCTTTGAAAATCAACTCTAACTCTTTTTTGTGCAACACCTTTCACACACTATGTGATATACAAACATATATACATTAAAAAGCTTAGGCAGTAAATAAAATAAAAACAAATGTGAAAAAAGCAAAAGCTCTAGAATATTTAATAAAATAAACAAAAATTTGGGTTAGAAGTAATCAGCATTGTGTGGCAGTTAGTTTCCTTAAATGTGCAAAACACTAAGAAAAAGGTTAATTTAAAAAAAATCTTTAGATCAGCATTGTCCTCCTCTTCTAACCTTAAAAAACGATTTAAATAAAGTATTGTGTCACTTCTAAGGAAAAAAAACAGTTTTCATTTTCAAATCTATGGGCGGGGCGTCTGTGACGTCATAACGACATCCGCGAATCAGGAGCGACCTTATGCGGAAAAACATGAGGGGGGTCTTTTAACTGCGAGAGAACAATGCCCACGTTTCTTTCTTAATCTTGAATTAGGAATAACTATTCGTGCTCAGCAGTTGTCTAAATGATTAGCTGCGCAGTAAACTGAAATGAAGAGGCTCATTGTTGGAATTGGTGGGTAAGTGAGTGAGTGAATGAGCGTCATTTGGACCTTAGATAATGCTTAGACCTTTTCTGACCTTTTGGTTTTGCCTAATGCAACTTGGACATGCACGACAACAAAACAGCATTTCTTTAAAAAGACATTTTAAAGTCAAACACCAGTGAAGCCTGACTTTACACAAGAAAAAACAATTTTTTTGGGTAATTAATAAAAAGAAGTTTGCTTTTTTTTTTTAAAGGTAATGAAATCATCTAATTTTATTTAAAAAGTAAACATCTGCATTGATGCAGCGTAGTGTTATTTTTGTCTCATTTTCATTCTTTTTTTTTAGAATGACCAATGGAGGAAAAACTACTCTCTCCAAAAGTCTGCATCAGAGGATCCCAAACAGCTGTTTAATTGCACAGGATTCCTATTTTAAAGTAAACTTTTAATTTTTTTTTTTTTAAATTTAGCTATAAGACCTGATGCAAAAAGTAGTCTGTTTATATTAAAAGTGAGTTAGTATACTTGAAGTTTACTTTTTATATACTATCTATATATTGTGAGCTTAAAATGTTCCATTTTAGACTGAAGAAATACTAGGTGGTATACTACATGGACACAGTCTATGGTATACTGTACTTAAACTCAAGTATTCTTAATAAAACAAACTTCAAGTGTACTACTTTTTGCTAAGGTATTTCACATTCTTGCTAGCATATATTCCATTATAACCTCTTTTCGTGGTACTTTATGTTCTTTTTACTTTAGGATGAATCTATAGTTCCGGTGGACCACAACGGCTTTAAGCAATTTGACAGTGAGTGCAGTTATATTTGCGTGTTTGAAATGAACATTTAGACCCTTTTATCAAATTGTATCAGCCTTAACTACAGCAGAGATTTTTTATGCTAATGTTAATTTAAACCAACTAACGATGCAGAGACTTCCCCCTTTTTTAAACTTTCTTTTTATTACAAAATAAGCAGACTATCTAAAATTGTTCTGTTAATATCAATATGTATTTTTATTTTTTTAAAGTTGTATCTATTTTTTCATAAAATATGTGGTGAATTTGAATGTTGCATGTTCTCTCCATGCATAGTGTTTTTTTCCTGTGTAGGAACATGTGTGTGGGGTTTATCTCTGTTTTATCACAGTCTAAAATAGCCTGTTACTGTTGTTCTAATGTGTGCAGCCCTGTGATAAACCAATTCAGGGAGTGGCCTGACTTTTGGCTGAAGATGGCTGGGATAAACTCCTGCAGATGATCCTGAACAGGATAAAAACTAGTAGTGACTGAAACGTAATTTGGTACCTCAGTAATATTTATGATACATTTTTGGTGAAAAGAACCAGGAAGGCAAACTTTTATCAACAAATGTTGAAAGAAATCATCTAAAATGTTGAAAACAAGGCTTGTAAAACTCATGCTGCAAGTGCACAGTTGGCAGAACTTAACTTTTTTTTTTAAAGAGGCTGACAGTGAAGTTTGTCAATTGGAGCAAAAATGAATTGTTAGTTCTCTGGATGACCAATTTGAGAGTACGAGAGTACAATTCGAGAGTTCAAAAGTGGCTTCTGGATAAAGCCACAGCTGGAACATGGCGTTCTGTACCGATAGGATTACAGTGGAGTGTTTCTTTTTGCCCAGAATACTTTGCTTTAAGGTAAGATGAAACTAAAAAGCCCCAATGTAAGCACAAACGCCTCATATTTTGCAATAATCCAGAATCCAGTCAGCTATGAGTCCCTCTGTCTATTACAGTGCTCTATGGTCGAGAGTGAAGGAACTTTTCCAAATTTAAAATGTCAACGGAAACTAAACTATGCTAGAGGTCAGGGTGATCCAAAAAAAAAAGAAAGAAAAGAGTTAGTGTTTCTGTCAGGTTTGTGGCAGAATCATAAACGTTGTGCACAAATAAGTTTCTGCAAACCTGAAAGAACAAATATATCCCTAAAGATTAATGTGCCAAAATATCTTCTAAAAACAACTACCTCATAGAATTGCTTTTTAAGAGCAGCTTTAAGGTGTTATTGAGTGAAATCACAAGGAAATATAATTGAAGTTTGTTTCAGTATTTTATGTAAGTAATAAAAGTTATTTATTTGAGATTATATTTATGATAAATACCCCAGAGAAGGGCTGCAGAAGTGGATGTAAATGAACTAAAGACTAAACCTGCCATACATGCAGTTCACTCCATCTACACAATATCATAAAACAAAATGTTATTTACATTTACTTTTATGACATTTTTATGATCTATATTACAGTTAAGATCTTTTGGATAAATATATTTTATCAATATATGTTCAAGGATATTCAGGAAGCGTGTTATTAAAAGTTTGTGTGATCGTTGGGTTGAAAAGAAGAATCACACTCGTGTGTTTTGTTGAAGCGCTTGATGCTCTCCATATGGAGAAGATGATGAGCGAGGTTAACTCCTGGAGAAGAGATCCTGTCTTGATCCAGAGAGAGAAAGCCGGCCTGGACGCCAGTTCTTCATCAGCTAGTGGGGTCTTCGTTTTGATCGTGGAAGGTTTCCTCATTTTTAACTACAGGTGATCTTAAAATTTAAGCATCAAATTTATGAATTTAATTTGCTAGATGTAGTTATTTTAAAGTTTTTGGAAATCATTTTACTATCCACAGATAGGCTTTGATATCTGCATAAAGTTAATTTAAATATTTCAGAGTAGCTGTTTGTCATAGAAAATTAGCACAGACTTTACACCCACTTTATTTAAAGAATATTAGCCATCAACTAATGGAGAGTTGTATATAAATATATATATATATATATAAATCATATATATATAGATGTTTGAAAGGTAATGATTGTTGCAAATTGCCAAGTATTGTTAATATTAAATATCTGAAGTTATGTTAGCATAAAATCTTTTTATTAATGTGAATAAAAAAAAAAAACTCTCTCCCTTTCAGGCCTCTAAATGATCTTTTAGACAAAAAATACTTTTTGGAAATACCTTATGATGTTTGTAAGAAGAGAAGAAGGTACTATACTCTACATTTTTGGATTTACATGTTCTTCAGGAAAATAAAATGCAAAAGCGTAAGCTGACTGTGATTGTTCTAGTTTCAGGGTGTACACACCTCCCGATCCCCCCGGCTATTTTGATAGATATGTGTGGCCAATGTACCTCAAAAATCGGGAAGAGATGGAGGCCCTTACATCAGAAATTGGTAAGAGTCCAATAAAAGCTGAAGTAGCATCATCATATGATTAAATAAATATAAATGACAGTGTCTTAATATTTTTTTTTTTTAAATACAAACATATCTTTATTAGTTTTTTTGGATGGTTCGAAGCCAAAAGAAGAACTCCTGGCGACTGTGTTTGAAGAAGTTAGTAAAGAAATAAATAGACTCAAAGGTAACATGCATGCTATTTCTTTTCATAGTGTCTGATCTCTTTAGGTAAAGTTTCCAGTTTAAAACATTGCAGTTTGCTTTTTCTTTAGGCTACATTCAATCTTACAAAAACATTTTTTTTCCCCAAAACACAGCTGCTTCCACATGATCCAAAGAGGGACAGGAATTCTTGACGGTAAGTAGGGATGTTTGTTTTATATCAGGGGATTATCTATAGACTGAAGTTGCTGCATGAATAAAATAGGAATCAGTTATAAAAACAAAGTCAATTCCAGCAGATATCAAACATTCATTTTATTTGTGAAAAAAAACTGTAGATTTGAATATTTTATTTGTTTGCTTTGTTTGCAGAGAAGACTACAATGATGGGTATGATGGGTTGTCCATTTGAAAACAGAATCTGGATTGAAAAAGTAAATGTTTTACTATTGTGTCACTAAAAGGACCAAAACTTTGGTTTCAGGGTTTTTCCTGTGTGAATATGTGTGGTTGAAGTTCATGTTACTTTTATTTTACATTCCAGATCTACATTAGAAACCCTCTGAGTGGCGCTGTCTCTTGGTTTACTGTGAATTGGTTATATTTTTAAAGGAATCAATTGACAATGGCCTTTTATATTGAAATATGTTCTCAAACTGCAGCAATGTAAACTATTTATTTTGATTTCCCAGTGAATTACAAACGTATGACTCATGTTATCCTAAAAGATGCATCCTAAAGGAAAAGTCCCATGGGTTAATCAATCAAAAACTCAAAACAATAAGGATATGTTTCATATTACCTCCCTTTCTTTATAATTAAGGACATTAATAGTGTCTTTTTAAAGCTTCTTTAGTTCCTTAGTTCTTTAGTTTAGTATCAGACCCTTTTTTTAAATTCAAAAAGCAAATTTATTTGAGCTAAATTTACAGAAAAGCTTGCATAAGGAAACAAGAAGAATCTACTTTCAGTCTGAAAGGGTTTTAATTTCAATCTGAATTGAATCCATTCAATACAACGGCATTTCAAATATTTCATGTAACAGAAATTGTTGTTTGTATTTACTCTGACTGAAAATCTTCCAGAACTATGTCTATTTTTTGTTGATAAACACAATTTTTGTTTATATTTTTAATAAAGTTATCTAGAAAAACAATATCAGCTTCTGTTCTCCTTTTGTTGATCAACAATGAAATGTATAAATCCTAATAATTTATGTGTTTTTTATGTTTTCCAACTCAAACATTTTAAAACATCTTGTGTCAGGTAAAAAAAGTTTAAGTTAATGAACTCTGGGTTGGCGGAGGAATTTAGACAGTCTTTGCATGCCTCAGCAGGGAGCTGCCTCCCTGCTGCTGCTTTCATTTTTACAGAGGCTCGTCTCACAGCCGTGTGAACATCGGCAACAGTTGACTTTTTAAAATTTTTTTTATATTATTCTCATGCAATCTTTGTGGCCATTGTTTCTAAACCCGTTATTGCTGCAGTATTTCACCACCACAGACACTCAAACTTTTAGCAAAAAATCCACGAAAAATATCTGTTTACCTCAGCAACCAACTCGCCTGACCGGTAGGAGTGGTGCAGCTCATCTGGGAAATTCTCACTTCCCTCTAAAAAGTTTGAATATCCTCTTCTCGTACAACATATTTAGGTCTGTAAGTCTGTTGTCGTTCAGCAGGCTCGTCTCATAGCGCTCAAGGACCGATTGGCTCATTTTTAACCAGAAAAATGTCCAGAAAAGAATTTAAAGTTGAGATGTTTTTAGTTTTTGTCTGTTGGATCTGCTGCAGTCGAGCTGTGCCGCTAAAACCCAACCAGGAGGCTGTGAATGACAGACCCGTGATTGGTGAGTAAATTCTCTCATCAGCAATTTCATGTTGGTGTTTGTTTGACATATAAGTGTGTTAAATGAAAGAGAAGAAAATGACAACTTTTCTGAGGTCTTGCCATTAATCCCCAACAGGCATCTTGACGATGATAGTTTCAGATGAGGCCATGAAACCTTTTGGAGAAACTTACATTGCTTCCTCTTATGTGAAATACATTGAGTCTGGGGGTGGCAGAGTGATGCCAATCAGGTGGGTTAAATTGCTTATTATGGCCATATTAGCATGACATTGACCTGGGACTATTACATGGGTCTGCAACCTGAGGCTCTGGAGCCACATGGGTCTCTTTGACCCCTCCACAGTGACTGAAGAAAAGTAAAACAATAGTAACCCAAACTTTTAAAAATGACTTAGTTAGCAGTGATTTAATTTAGATTAGTTAGGTTTCATGGCTGAGGTGCTCCTAGAATAGTGAGATAATCATTATCTGCAGACGTTACAATAACTCTGGAAGCCTTGTGTGCGCTGACATTTCTCTACCACTTCACACCGACTTCAAAAACTATCAAAACTTTAGTAAAAATGTTGATCCATGATCACTCTTGTTATGTTATGAGTTTAAGGCACATATTTTATGCAGTTTTCCAGATTCCTTGTGTTTCTTGCAAGATAATCAAGCTAAAAAAAAATTTTTTTCTAGGTATACAAATCTAGTGGGATTATTTGGATGATTTTAACATTTATTCTGCTTACAAATAGTGCTTTTTATAGATGAAGTGAGCAAACAACCTGACATTGCATTGTTTGTCTGCACAGATTAACTCTTACCTCTTCTGAGTATGAAAAGATCTTCAAGAGTATAAATGGGTGGGTACAGCAGGCTTTCAGAAAGTGAGATGGTTTGGTTTTTACAGATGCACTAACTGAATTTTCTGCACACTTACTCGTCCAGCCTGCTTTTCATTGGTGGAGCTACAGATTTGGAAACTTCTGATTTTGCCAGGGTGGCCAGGATTTTCTATAAACTTGCACTGGAGGTTTGTACAGCACGTTAGAACTTCTTTTTGCCATATGGACTTTCTCCTACTAAATATCCATCATTAACCTGGAAAAAACAAACAAAAACTGGAGTAATTCTGTGCTGATAAATTTTGAAAATATATGCCATTATAAAGCAGATTTTAGAAAAACAAATTATTAAATGTCTCTTAATAAAAAAGTATTATCTTACTGTCCCGGAATACACGAGCTCATTGCAGAATGAACATTTTAATTTATGGGGGAGAAGACTTCCATAAAATGACAAAAACATTGTCACTTTGTTTTGTTCAATTTGCCAAATGTAACATCATTTTACTCACTTTATTGATGGTTCTTTATCAATTTTTCATGACATATTTAGTTAATTTATACACTACCTCATCTCCTTGTGGAAATAATTTTACAAATGCTCATAATTCAATATAATCTCATTTTAATTTATCCCATGGTTTCCTATCTTGGTCTCTGGTGTGCTTTTTTATTCATCAATTTGTGCTTAGAAGCTCTATCTAACCAGTCTTTTGTGTGTCTGTGGTTCCAGGCCAATGATGCTGGGGACTATTTTCCTATCTGGGGCACGTGTTTGGGCATGCAGTTGCTCACGGTCCTGGTGGCAGGCGAAAACCTTCTTTCAAAGACAACAGCAGAAAATGTGACTTTACCACTCAACCTCACCACAGGTAACTACAGGTTAACTCGGGTAACAGCTGTCTGTGACATCGATTATTCATTGAAAACATATTTATGATTTGTTTTTCAAATCTAGGACATTTTAAAAGGTTTTGAGTCGCCGTGTGCTTAAGAATGAAGCTTTATTTATACAGCACTTTACAAGCCCTTCAGGCTAACAAAGTGCTTCAAAATAAAAGAACGACAAAAGAAAGTATAAAATCTGACAAATTACGAACCAAAAAAGTCATAAAATTACAAAAAGCAATTAGCAATAAAATAAATACAAGACAAAAAAGAATAAAAGAAAATAAAATGCCACTGACAACTGAGTAAAAGGGGAACTGTGTGAGGAACTGTACAAACCTCATGTAAACACTTGGTGTCAGTATAGACAACAAGGAAACTATTTGTTACACACAATGTGTTTTTTTTTAAAACTTTTATTAATTATTTCTAGATTTTCAGCTTACTATTATTAACACAAAACAACGTATGAGAAACAAATATATATATATATATATATATATATATATAAATCTTTCTTCCTGCAGAGGCTCAGTCCAGCAGAATGTTTAAGGATTTCCCTGAAGATATTATCAAAGCAATAACACAAGAACCTCTAACTGGCAATTTTCATCATTATGGCCTTGCAGTACAGGTACTTATTTATTCATTTATTTATTTGTTTGTTTATTTATTTATCTATTCATTTATTCTCTTTTTCTTTATTTTTTTCAGATTAATTTTAAGGTTCTTTAGTTTACTTAATTTTTTAAGTTTATTTCTAAACTTGAAAGAAATTGACTTAGATTATAATTTTTGAATATTTTACGGTTTCATTGTATTTTTAGTTAATAGAGTCTAGTCTTTGCATGCTTTGTTTTGTTTTATTCTTTATTTTATTGTTTTTTTTTCAGATGTACTAGTGTTGTTAAAATCAAGCAACTGGGCACTTTTAAATTTCCTTTAAGATTAATAGCTATTCTATTCTATTCTATTCTATTCTATTCTATTCTATTCCTTCACATTATAATGTGTTTGTTATTCCTTGTTATTCAAACTACCAACTAAAGGAGTGATATTTAACTCTAAAACAAGTGCTGACTGACATTTGAAGCAGAATATCAGTATTTTTTTGTCTTCTGTTTTTCTAATAAGAAAAACAGAATCAAAATAAATCACCAAAAAGCACAACTTTTATAAAAAATAAATCGTATTTGATCCCTGCTAAACTGTTATAAATATCACAGACCTTTCAGGAAAACGAGAAGCTGCGCAGTTTCTTCTCCCTCCTCTCCACCAACATTGCAGAGAATGAAGCTCACTTCGTCTCCACCTTGGAAGGTAACCTGATCATGTATGTAAATGAGAATTGACTTGCCGCCGTGGATCACTGCTGAGGTATTTTCTGTCCGCTCAGGTAAAAGGTATCCCTTCTACGGGGTGCAGTGGCATCCAGAGGTCAATCGCTTTCAGTGGGACAGGAATCTGAATTTCCCTCACTCCTCCCATGCTGTTCATTTATCATCTCTGCTGGCTGAGTTTTTCATCAATGAAGGTAACTCCACAAACACAATCAGCATTAATACTGATGGAAGAGGTAGTAAAGACTGAATTATCTCAGCATCAGTCATGTGTGTTCATTTTTTCTTAAATTACATTTGATTAAACTCAAATGTAGATTCAAATCAGATTTTTTTTCTTTTTAAAACTTTTCACATTTATGTTTAAGGGCAGAAATACAAGAATCTAGACTTTAAGATCTGTTCCTAATTCTTTCACTGTATCTTTAAGTTAATGCTGACCTCCCTCAATGTTATATCAACAAAAGTGAAAGTGAAAAACCACTAAAAGAGAACTTAAAAAACGCTTGATGCGTTCAGGTAGAATTTCTTTATTTGGCATCCCCTACAAATCGGTGCACATTTCTATCCTTGTGGATACATTTAAAATGACCAGTTTGTCCAACATAATTTACTGGCAAATAAACGTAGGCACAAAACCCAGAAAAGTTGTTTTAAAGAAGGGTCCTTCATTCCAACTTCTGTTAGACTGTACAGTCTAACTAAAAATGCAAATAACAGTTTACATCTGACAAAGCATATTCTGCACTACTGCTTTTCTAGTTCTGGTGATTCTTTTTCTGGTGATGCATGTCTACTGTAAATAATGAAAGATTTTTGAGAAATATAAAATTTTATTTTATTTTTTTCCTTCACCTTGAATTTTATTTTATTTTTTTGCACATTTCAATGTATCCTTTCTTTGCACCTCGATGCCTAATCCCCCTAACAATTGACTTTCCCAATGGCGAGATCAATAAGTCTTGTCTCTTATCTTTAACGAGTATTATATCACAAATATATTGTTCAGGATACTAAAGCATAATAGCCGCAGATTTAAAAAGATGACTGCCAAAACGTCACCAGCGCTATATCTTATTATAGCCTGAACTGTATTTTTTTATGCTTCTCTTGAATCCCGTCTGTTCTGTTCAGGAAGGAGAAGTTCACATCATTTCGACAATCTGGAGGAAGAGAACTCATCGCTGATTTACACCTACACACCCCTCTATGCAGGAAACTTCACAGCATACGAGCAGGTTTATTTCTTCTGAGATCAGTGGCTGACTGGATCCATGTCTGCAGCTCTCCACATCCAAATGTGCTCGTGTTGATTACAGAAAAACCTTTGAACGGAGGTCTGACTCATCCCTGTTGTTTCTGGGTGCTCTATCTCATAATTAGGAAGTCTTCGCTTCTGGATTTGTAACTTTGGAGACACAAAAGCAGCGATTTAAAGCATCAGGAAGTGATTTTGACCAGCTAAAATCTGCTGTCTTTTTATGAATACTTAGGGCTTTTCTCCATGACTCCATATGTGACCCGAACATTAACTGTTATCAGCCTTAACAGAATTGTACTCATCCAATAATCCATGACTTCTCAGCAATTAACTTTTAAAAATGACCTTTTATTTAAAAAAAAGTCTTTGATATGTAATTATTTTGATGATTTATGATTGATTCACTATTTAAACCGGTTAATCTTTGATGTCTGACAATATTTCTATCCAACAGAAAGATAACCAAAGTTTGTGAGACTTCTTTCACAAATAATTAAAAAAAGCCCTTTTCCTTTTATTTCATTTATATTTATCTAATAAATGGTTAATTGCTTTTTTTTTTTTTTTTTTTTTTACCTCTGGTGCAATTTTTCTGTCTAACTTTCTGTTAGACAAAGTTTGTAACACTTTTACTCAAATACATAAATAAAAAATACAATTAAAACGATGATTTGGATACAAAAGAAACAGAAGACACTTTATACCACCAGAAAAAAAGGTTATAAAATATTTTTTGATGATTATTTTAAGAAAGCCACTCAATTACAGCTACATACAAAAAATGTACAAGCACTATAGTTAAACTATTTGAAAGAGTTTTTAGTTTTGAATGGGAGGAGCTGTTAACAGTAGGAAGATCTGAATCAGTATGTCTCTGTTATTTAATAAAAAAAATTAAATATTTTTAAGCAAAAAGTAAAAACCCATTTTTAAAATTCTTTATAATTAAAAATGTCTTAATTAAAATAATAATTAGATAATTGAGGGTCAAAGTTGCCATTGAAACTGAAAAGCATTTCGATAACACCATTTAGAAATAACAAAAACACAGAAAAAAATGGAGAATAGGCTTGACATGAAATTTCTCTGAAATTGTTTATATATTTATACTATATTTGATAAATAATTTAAACGATATCATTCTTTATTATTGATATATTATTTATTTTTGTATACTTACTTCATTATATATAGTGTACATGCATTTATATAGTATATGCATCATATCATTATTTATTTATTCTTTCGTTAAGAGAATCGCCCTTGACCGTGAAGGCGTCACAACACTCACCGTTACGCAGCCCGTGGATTGGTCTGTGCGCATGTCAGTAGCGTCTGCGCGGGCGGGGTGAAGGAAAATCGAGCCCTGTGCTCCAGTTTTCCAGCAGCGCACTGATGCCGCCGCCGCTTGTGGGTCAGTGTCATGTCATCTATTAATAAAGCGGGAGACGCAGGACGAAGAAACGAGGGAATCCGCATCCGCGAGTCCGTCGCGCACGGAACGCGAAACAACAAAGCCGCAACTTCCGATAGACACGGACGCCCTTCATCCACGCGTTCGTCCGCCTCCTGCCACCTCCTCTGGGCTGCTTTTGTCTCCTTCACCTTGTCACCCATCCGCGCAGGCGACCGCGGCTTGTTGGTAAACACGGATCCCGGCAGGGAGGACTCCCTCTGGCGCATTGATGCACCCGTTTCAGTGGTGTAACGGTGAGAACCAAATACAAATGAATTACACAAATGTAACAGTGACTCACAACATAACAACTGTCAAACAACAGTCCAGCCCCACTTTGGGGCAAGTCTGGGTGTGTTGAGAGTTTGGTGTGCCAATCCCTCTGAGCCCCTAAAATGCATAGACGCTATCATCATATCAGTTCATCAATCCACATGTCTTCTCCTCTGATTGTGAGGTTTATATTGAATGCTCTTCCTGACACTGCTTTCTGCTTTTTACCGGGCTTGGGACGGGCACAAGCAGGAGCTGGTTTGTGCCCTATTGAGGCCAAATCTTTATCCGTTATATTTTATGTCTTTCATTTATTGATTTGGTTGTTGGTTGTGGTATTTTCTTTGGTAGTTTTTATTTCTTTATTTTGGTGTCATCCAGTTGATACAGGCAGTTGCCCATTCCTAAATCCGGACTTGATACAAACACAAAAAAATAATAAAAAACCAAATCAGAACTTTAAAAATCATTTCCTATTTCTCCTTCACTTATTTTTAAAAACGTCTAGAATAGTAAATGATTATTGCATAATTGCAGTCCTCAGCCCTCCTGCTGTCATAAAATGGTTTGACATTCTTTATGAGTCAGTGATTACGCCCTAACTGTTAATTACAGAGATATGAATCATATATTACTTGTTTTAGATTCTGCTGTGTATTAGTTTTGTTTTTCCTGAACACAACAGAGACTTTTGCAAATTAATAAATCAAAAATATGACTTTTAAAGACCCACTCCAATGAAAATAGTTTTTTTTTGCAGCTTGCCACTATTGCTCACCATTTTTGCCGCAAATGTTAAGTTGGGGGTGAGAGGAGCTGTAAGCTAGGGGGACAGATTGCAAGCATGATGGGAAATGGGGGCAGGGTTCCTCCGCACCAGCAGGCCCACCCTTAAGTCGGAGACAGATTTCTAATGAACTCCTGCTGCTCTGCAGAAACTATGCCCTAAAAAGTGTATTAGTGTGTTACTTTCACCTCTTGTTTTACACCATGTATCATACCAAGGCTAAAAGCTGCAGAAGCTTTGTCGTCACACCGGCGACTGTAATGGTCAGACAAGTGCGATCTCTTCATGCTGATAAAATGGTGGCAGTGCCTCGCCGTGACGGGGAGGCCTGGTGATGATGATGGATCGGTGGTATTTTTTTCCCTCTGACTTTGCATGTTTGAATGCAGCAGCCTCCTGTGTGGTGGTGTTCAGTCCAGAACAATTACCCCTTTTGTGCAGCTCAACTCCCCTTCTATTCATGGAAGGGGACACACACAGCTAGCCTGTGTTGGAAAAATGAAGCGGGTATCAAGCAGACACAGCTCGTGTCTGTCCTGCATGTATCTGGCTTCTGCGTGGTTTTCGAGTTTGGGGCTCAGCCTATTTTCTTACTACGGCAGCCATGCAGGCATTCTTGAGCGTTTCCTCTCATCCGAACTCTTGAATATTTGATGGAAAAGCTCTGTCTTTGGTGCAGCAGGAGCAGCTTTGTGTGAAATCGGCATATATAGGACAAAAAACCCCCACCTGGCATCCCGTCTCAGGGAAAACATTCACATTCAAGGTGTTTCACAGCTTCGTCAAACCACAGAGGGACTCCTCTGACAACACAAGAATCCATCCGACACAGATCCGAAAAGTTCTGCTTTATCGCTGCTGTGCATGTGCTACTTTTGGCAAGCATCGCAGTGGTCACGCAAGGCCCCACCCCAAAGCAAAAGTCATCACTTCTAACTTTCTGATTTTCATTCATGCAAAGGTGCTGGAATGAAAACAAGGCTGTCCAACCGTACGGACAGTTGCAGCAAACTGACCCAGATTTGGTTTGTGAGTCTTACAGCAGGTGATGTGTGCCATCAGCTGCACACTGACATGATTACCGAAAGGTATAAGGAACCTCATCACTTCCTGAGTTTCTTTTTGTCTTTCAATGGCAGATTGTTTGAGTCAGGCGACGATTGTGGAGAAAAGGAGGTCAGGATGTCTATTTGTTTGCATGTTGACATCCTCACATGTGTACAGCTGTGACTGCAGAGGTTAAGGTCATGTCCTTATAGATATTCTGGGAAACAAAAACTCTTTTTTTGCTGTTTTGTCAAAAACAGTAAAAGAAGGAATCTAAGTTTTGAAGTAAAATATCTTTAAATGTCAGAAATCTGTCAGTTCAATATTTTTAACTTCGGACAAATTCCTAAAGCTTGGTAGTTTAAAATAGCTCTCAAAATAGCCCTGTTTACTTTTATTAGTTTGCAGCAGCGGGTAAATACTAAGAAAAGCGGAAACCATCTTTTTTTTTTATCTTAAAATGTGTTGCTTTTTGGTCAAATTTGGCAAAAATTTAAAAAGAGGAAACAATATTGAATGTTCAGGTTTTTTTTTTTTTTTTTTTACTGTTCCATGGAGCTAAATTGTAACGTATCACTAAATCCAGGATTTACCTTAATTTTTCATCACCTTGATAAAAAAATAATAATAAAACCACAGAATAATATTGTTTTATATAATTGGAAATAAAGTCACGCATTAAGGAGTTCAAACTGACTTTTTAGTTGATGAAATTTTGGCATGATTTTTATTTGTTGTAAAATTTTAAATGATGCCTTGACATTTATTTTTTTAATTTTTATTTGTGTTGGAAAGTTGCAGTGTTTAACATTAAAGCCTTGTGAGACCAGATCTTAGTGATTACTTGGGGAATTGACCTAATTAGCCCCAATTAAAACGTTACAGGGTAACGAGAGATGGATCATTTCGCTTCAAGCGGAACTTTGCATCAAAATCATATGAGAAAATAACAGTAATTCATTAAAAATAATGTGCCCAGTCCATAGTGTTTATACATTATTACTCTAAGGGGCTCAAACACTAAAGTTGTGGCTAAAAATCTGTTGTATATCAAGCAAATACTGCTATACTCTTTATTTACTTGTTTTATGATTCCATTTTACATCTTTATACATATTTGTGGTTTAACATTGCCCCTTTTAAAGTAAAAATAATTCTTATTTAGACTTTTTTAGATTGCAAAATGTTATTTTTTGTTGTTGTAAGTAAGTGAAGTTTATCTTTAAGGCACTTTTCTCAGAAATAATTATAATGTGCTTTACAATGCAGGTAAAAAAAACAAAAAGGATAAAACAAGAAGTAAAGTTACACCAACATAAATGCCAACATTAGCTAAAAGCTAAATTAGACAGGTCTTCAGTTGTGTGTCAGGGGAGCGTAGGAAAAGAGACAAAGGGTTCCAGAGTTTGGGAATCAACCCTCAATCCCTAAATGTGAGTGTGGGATAATGAATAAAACCTGACTTGTGGATTCTGTTGTTTTATGGAATCCAAGAAGCTCAGAGATATAATGTAGAGCTCTAAAAGTAAGAGCAAAAATGTTAAAATAAGTTCATAAATGAAGGAGGCGAACTGGAAGGCAGAGGAGTGCTGCTAAAACTGCAGTGATGAAAGTTCTGCTGACCTACAGCCTGGAGACGGTAAAGCTCCTTTTGGTACTTTAAAGACGTACAAAGACTGTTACAATAATCCAGGTGTGGTGAAATGGAACGTAATGGTATTATAATATTGGTTCCAGGTCTTGCGTTCATGCTCTGATTGAGTTGTAGTGCTGGTTAAGGAGCAGCGTCATGTTTGAGCAGAACTCTAGGTATTGGTCAAAGCCATAAAATCAAATGCTCAGACCTCTATGCACAACAGGATCTTCGTTTATGGATCATCCATTTAGAATTGGATTAAAGCATTTTCAACAAATGCACAAAGGAATTTACTGCCTAAAGTACTGATTAGACTTAATGCTAATGCTTTAATGTTTTTTTATTATATTTTATTAGCTATTATGAACCATTATTGAGTACTTCTAAATTTGAAATGACCCAAAACCAGGATCACCAGTCCAGACTGCTGACGCCCTCCTAATAAGCTGCGGGACCCGGAGTAAGGTCTCTCTTCCCGGGTCAGCCGCCTTCCACTCTCCCTCCTGCAGAAAACTCCTGCAACCAGCCTCTTGGAACCAACCCGCTGACCGCATCATAGGTGCATGAGGATTGTAATGTTTACTCTATGCCAACACTCCCTGATTTCAAGTCATTCAAAGATTCTGCTCTGGAGTCACGAGTTTAAGTTGTTCTGTTTTATTAAAAATATTCTTGTGTTAAAATGTTTCACGGGCTGCACGGTGGCGCAGTGGTTAGCGCTCCTGCCTCACAGCAAGAAGGTTCCCGGTTCAACTGGGGGACCTTTCTGTGTGGAGTTTGCATGTTCTCCCCGTGCATGCGTGGGTTTTCTCCGGGGACTCCGGCTTCCTCCCACCGTCCAAAAACATGCTTCATAGGTTCATTGGTTACTCTAAAAATTGTCCGTTAGTGTGAATGTGAGTGTGTATGGGTGTATGATTGTGGCCCCTGCGACAGACTGGCGACCAGTCCAGGGGTGTACCCTGCCTTCGCCCATGAGTAGCCGGGTTAGGCTCCGGCAACCCTGTGACCCCGAAAGGGATGAAGCGGATTGGAAAATTAATGAATTAATGAAAATGTTTCACTGGAAGTTTTACTTCAAAGTAGCTTGATTTGTTTCTTATTGTGTATCAATAATGGGTTTGTTGGTTACATTTTGTTATTTTTTTTTTGAGGTGATCTTCTAATAGAAAAAAAAAACTTGTTTTTAACCACTCCTGGCATGACACTAAATTAAGAGACTACGTGTTTTTTTTATCAATCCTCAAAATGCACACGTCAGTTTAATGATGAAATCTTTTGTCAGAACTGTTTAAAGCACACGGTCTTTTTCCTCCTGCACATCAGTACCTATAGTGTGTGTTCAGAAGCAACGCTCTTAAATTAGAGAATTGCATAATAATAAGATGAGGATCTGTTTTGACTCTGAATTTTATTTTGAAAGGGACTTGAATGTGGAGCTGTCAGATTAAAATGCATCAAAATTTGTATACGCCTATTGAAAAATATAACGCTGTTATAGTTTAATTATTGTTAAAATTTCAAAGCTGCATGCTATAAATACTTGGGCCAATGGCTGCAAAAAAGTGTATTTTTATAAAAAGTGTAGTAAAATTTCGCATCTCTCAGTCGGTTTTGTCAGTCAGAATCTGGATCAAATGATTCTTTTAAAGGTTACAGAGCCCTGGTTTAGTTGTTATTTAGTATTAATAACATAATTCAAAGTACACATACACACTTTTAATACATTTACACGCTTTATATTATGGTGGAGGAATATTTACAATGAATCCATATCAGACTTTTTCATCTTGTCCACACTTGTCAAGTGAAGCTATAACTGATATTTCAAAAACAATTCAAACTCAATTTTTGATGGGAAATCTGAATTTCAATTATTCTGATCCAGATCTCAGTCCATCAATCCTCCCTGTGATTATTTCCAGGATTAAGTAAATAAACTCCAGGCTGGCTTCTTAAAAATGAATAAATATAAAAAAAGCTAAAGGAGCCAGTTTTTTAAACAGTTCTTTGAAATGAACTGATCCAAGAGATTTGGCTCCCTAAAAAAAGCCATAAATCCCATCTCTGTTTTGGGCTGGCCGTTGTGACCTCATAACGGCTCCTAAATTCATACGGAGCGTTTTCGCCACAGTTTGATTGACAGCGATTTAAAAGGAGAAATACTCAGGAATGCAAAAACGAAATGATTTCTTATTACATTTGTTCTCTTTTTTAAGAAAAAGGCCACACATACATGTCAAAAAAATAGATCTTCATCGGAGGGGGTCTTTAATGTTTGTCTGCAAGCGGATGCATCGGAATGGAACGGTGCAGGGAGACTTTCACAGTTGCTGTGTCACAAATATGAGCTTTTCAAACCGTAGGTTTTTATCTGCTCCTGATCAATTTTTTATTTGAATAAAGAAATATTCAGAAATGCAGTTTTAATCTTAAATTCTTTTGTACCTGTCCTCCACCATGAGAAACAGGCAACCTGGTTCAGGTCTAACCTCTCAGACATAAACGCATTCATGCTTCATCCAGAGGAACCGTTTTCTCACATACTGCATTTTTCTGTGTTATTTTAAAGCTATTGATCTTTAACTATTCAGCTGGTTTGTCTGCTAATTAGTATCACGCATTGAGGTGAAGGTGGGCTAATTAAAGGATGTGCTGCTTTAGTGTTTGGTAGAAAAACAAGTACAGGTTGTCCCAAAATGTTTGCTCCCATGAAAACCTACAAAAAGAGTTTATCAGCAAACTGTGTCTTGAATTAGCACATCTAATTCTCTGAATTTGTGAGCGTGACGCTGATCTCACAAAGGTCCTTTCTCCCACGCAAACACTGACTTACTATTGCTTCCACAGACACTCAAAGTACAAGCTGGGCCCTCTTTCTGTTTATCTTGGCCATGCTTATTTCTACAGTGGTGCATAACATACTCCAATGAAATCAAATCAAACTTTATAGACGTATCTCAAAGGGCTTAAGTTAAAAGATATTTTCCAGTTTTAAAAACCAAAAGCGAGGCAACATAATAATGCATAAAATGATTCAATGATATGATGGGGAGTAGAAATCTGCTTTGGATCCTTGACATCCTTTTTCCATGAGCATTTGAACTTATTTTCAAAATGACTTGCTTGATAAGTGATTGATATGCAGCACATTATGTGATTATAGAAGGATACAAGGATGCAAATACAGTGGCAATTGTTTTGCACAATATGAATGGTAAATCCTTGATAGTCATTTTCTGAAATCTTTTCTCCCTCAAAGTAACCTCTCGAGCTTCGGGTTTCTTCAGTTAAGACAGACTTTACTGAATATCCTTGTAGTTGGACCTTAAAAGATAAACCAAAACTGGAGCGGAAAGACAGCGGACTGTTTTTTTTCTCTTTTTACTGCTACCTATCCAGCTCCGTGCAGCCTTTGTTCTTCCGTCTGTCTGCATCTGACCTTGGCTGCAGACAGAAACACTACAGTGGTGATTGATTTCATGGTAGAGCAAACACATGCACAGGAGGGCCACCCCCCTGTGCATGTGTGTATCATCTGTTTTATTCTGGAACATTCTGCAGTGCTCTTAAAAAGGACTTGTAGAAAAACATTTAAATTTGGCTGCGTGTGCAAAAAAAAAAGTCTACTCCTTTCTTTTTTTTATAAGTAACAGTGCAGCCCAGTGTGAACGCAGCTTTCCTCAAAGAAAGCTGAACTCTTCAACACAGAATGAACACACTTCCTCCAGAAGTACTGTGCTCTCCATCCTTTTTTTTCTTTAGCTCAATCCTTTTATGTTGCGTTATTGTTGAGCTGAATGCTCAGATATCTGTAGTTCTCCATCCCCTCTACCTCTTCTCCCAGGATAAAAACACTTTTGTTTGCATTTTTTTCCCTCCTTGCATCCGAGATGAGATAGTTTACTCCGTATGGTGTGACAAAATAGTCCATAGTTGCTTTGCGCTCAGTTTCAGATATGCTCAGGAATTTCAGATTCGTCAGAGCATTTCTGAAGATGACAAGGCTCTGAAGTGTGCAATGAGAACGCCCTCCTGTGCTGCCAAATCATGTTTTTTTTAAGCCGAGCCTTTCATGCTCACAAAATATGGTCTAGTGGGAGGGATGATCTGTTCATCAGGAGGTCAAAAAGCATGTGAAAGCATCATTTTGTGCAGAAGCTTATGGAATCTGAAAGACTTTAGTTGTATAATAAGGTGTGATAGTAGTTGTGTCTCTGAAATGCTCATGAAAAGGATGTCAGGAGATTAGATCTGGAGTATTTTTGGACAAATAAATGAAATATTTTAGACGTTGGAATGATGCAGCAAGTCCACAGGGCTGAGACCGTTGCAGTCCAGCAACATTTTTTTTTTAGGGCTCTGAAAGAGAAATCAAACTAAATCAAATCCCTTTATTTTATGTTGCACCTTAACATGACCACAAATTAATCAATTAAAGCTCAAAATCATTTAAACAACAACTAAAATGCTAAAACTACTCAAGTGAAATATAAAATAACTCACATTGTAAAACAATACTTCTGATTACACAAAAGCAAAAACAAAGTAAAACACAGCAAGACCTGGCAAAAGTATCTAAAATTAACAATAAAATTCGCAGGAGATTGGGATGATGTCCCACTTTCGAGCTCTAACTGAAACAGGAGCAGTTGGAGACGCGAGAGAGATGACTGGTGTACTTTAAAATAATGAAAATTACAATAACCTAGTTGTAACGAAGGATTTCTGTCTCAGAATTTTGTTTTGGGAAAAATGGCTTCATCTTCACCAAGTGCCTCAAATGAATGACGCTAGTCCTTTCGTTAGGTTTAAAACCCCTGTCCATTTCCGACCATTTCTGAAGATGACTTGGGGAGGGTTTGGCTGTGGTTGGGGTGAACTCAACACTGTAAAATAAATAACAGTTCTTTAACTCCCTCCTAAATGGCGTCATTCCAGTCCCACCTCTTCTAGACCTGGAATTATATTACAACAATTTGAAACAGGATGAAAGTTTGAAGGTCTGTGAATGAAAGAGGCTCTTCTTTTACTTTTCATGTCTTTTGTTCTTTAGGGTGCTTCTGTGGTTTGGGATTGGTTTACTCCAACAAGTCGTGCACCATGCCGCCCATCACCTTCCAGGACCTGCCCCTCAACATCTACATGGTCATATTTGGAACAGGAATCTTTGTCTTCATCCTGAGCCTCATCTTCTGCTGCTATTTCATCAGGTGAGGGTCTAAAATCAAAATAAAAAGAAATGTAGCTGGTAGTAGTTTATTGGCTTTCTTGTGGAGCTTTAACTAGACTTTAATAAATAGATCGGCACCAATGCAGCAGTTTTCCAACAAACCTATTGAAAAGTAACATGATTTTCAGCAGTCCTGACTTTAAAGAACAGTTTGATAAGTTTCCTGTAGATACCAAGTTATGTAAAAGCATGAACATGGTAATGCACACACAGATACAGCAACAGTTTCTTTTAAATTATCTGTTGAGTTATGCTTCAATGACTTTTTGCATAAACTCGCATTTTAATCCAAGTCGCAGCCTCTGTGACGGTTACATCTCCTTCTTTCTTATAAGTCATTCTGCAGACGTTGTTTCCCTAGATTTAATGTTTGCAGAGCCATGACTTTCATTTGTGGTCAAAAGCAATTTTTCGTGCGACGCAAAAGAGTTATCTGTCACTTTGACTTGTGTAAAAGTGTGATGTTTTGGCATAATGTGTGATGAAGGATGGTAGTGGATCAAAGCCGGCTGAATTTTTGACATTATTTAGAACACAGCTTTCTAAATTCCTGAAGAGGCAAGTTTATTTTTGCTTTCCTAAAGAAGACTTATTTTCTATGAGACTCATTAGCGTAAAGTATTGCAGACACAGATTTGTGTCCTAAAATGACTTTTTTTCCTCTTTGAATGCACTTTAATCTTTAAAGTTTTCTTTTTGAACCCCAACATCATTCCTTGAGTTCTAGTGAAAGAATGCAGATGTGCATGGCTTGGTTTCTATTGTCCGAGTTTGTGAAAAATAGAGCTATCGGAATGATCTTTTGTTAGAAAATATTGACATACATTTTCATCTCAGATGGATATGCAAATATCCTCCTGTAGTTCACAGATGTTGGTACATCTCTGTGCTTTTTAATAGATCACTCTTTGCCTTCAAAGTGATTAAAAGTTATATATATATATATATATATATATATATAAAAAACTATAATACATAAAAACAGATTTAAATGTTACTTGTCAAAAAGACAACTTAAAAAATGATTAAAGAAGCCACTTAAGACACAATTTCTAAATATTTTAAAGACCCACTCCAACGAAAATGGTCTTTTTGGTGTTTTTAACATGTTCTTGTGGCATTTTTCTCATGATGGAGTGCATATTTAAAGAAAATTAAGATTAAAAATGTCATTTCTGGGTTTTTACTTTGTTCAAATCATCGCGAATTAGGAGTAGATGCAAAAAGCCTTTAGCCATGACGTAGGTGCTACAGCTGGCAGGCCACAAACTCCATTCAGATGCATCTGGAATGCTCTCCCCTTTTCTGTGAGGTCTGCCAGATCCTTCAGTGAATTCAAGTCACTTTTAAAAACGTATCTTTTTACTTAGTCGAGCAGATCTTGTTAGTCAGCTTTTTAATCATATTATTGTATTGCTTTTTTTGTTTAATTGCTTTTGGTGTATTTTAATTTTTAGTAATTATATTTATATCTGATTTTATGTTCAGCACTGTGGTCGCTCCTGCTTTAAGTGCCCTTCAAATAATACAATGGATTGAATTGAATCCACTTGCAGACAAATAGATCCTTGTACGTCTTTGTTTTCCTTGTCTGATCTAGAATCTGACTCCAAGCTTTACGACTGGATAGCTCCAATATTGCTCGCCATTGTTGTTGCAATTGTAATGTTAGCTTGGGGTTGTGAGGGCCTGTTAGCTAGCTGGAGAGCGTATAAACAAAGGGATGATGGGTAATGAGGAGGGATTACTCAAAGCCAACAGTCCTGCTCACAACTCAGAGGGGAATTTCTAACGAACTCCTGCCAGAAACACAGTTTTTTTAGGTAAAAAACTGCATAATTATAATTAAAAGACCACTGGGAACACTTTTGAAGTAGAACAAAAGATGATTGGAGTGGGACTTTCACAGGCTCTAACTGAAAGTTGAAGACTGAAAATAATAATTAAAAAAAGCTTTAAACAAATAAGTTTACAAAACCAGATTATGTTTTTCTGACCATCCAAGTAGCTCATCTTACAAGAATTAGTTGTTGGGGAATCGCTCATATTGAAAAAAAAGGAAAATATTTCAACTGAAATGAACCTCATGACGAAATACAAGCAAAACGTCTCATTAAATAGTTTTGAGGTTAAATCATGGCAACTTGACTTTAAAAATAAACGTTAATTCAGATCCAAAAAAGGTCAATTTTTACAGCATTCTTTTATTTTATTTTGCTAATTAAAAAAGTGTTTATAATGAATACATTTACCAAAACATTATTTATTTTTGCAAAAGACAATAAATCAGGCAGGACAATTATACCCAAACATTCATTAGGAAATGCAACATTTGGTCATGAAGCAAATCTAAATCTGCGTATTAAGGTGCAGTCTCTAAACACTGCTGAATGAATCTTTAGCATTCTGCACTGTGCATGTACGTCATCAAAACTTTACAAAAGAAAGAGTTTTGCTTTTGCCTCTACATTTTCACTTCCCTAAGCCATTTGATGGGAATTTCTTAAAATTTTCTAAACTTTTTTGGTTTCAAGCAGGTTTTTATCTTTTGACAAACCATTTCAAAACACTTAAATTCACATCTCAGTGAGGGTAAAAAAAAGAGACGATCAAAAGACTGTGGCAGTCTCTTTAAATGTATTCCAATTATTATAGAGACAGTTTACATGTGGACATACTGCAGACAGAAGGAGGCTGACTAAAGAGGAGGAACACGGTGACCTTCTCTACAGTAGACTATGAACTCCCTGATGAGCTGTGGGAGCATATGTCTGCAGTACAGGATGTGGGGCAACAGGAAGCTGCTCGCCACAATGCGTGTGGACAGCAGTGAGCTCAGAATAAACCCAGCCTGAATAGTGCACAGCGAGAGGCTGCAAAGCCATCTTACACAAAAGCCTGCATTAGGAAAGAAAAAAAAAACCTCCTCCAGGAGACATCTGCACCTGCAGGAGAAGGAGTGTTTGTGGTTTTGTGCTCGCTTCATATGAATCAGCATCTATTTTTGGCAAATTACCCAGAATTTCATGACGTGGTGCAATTTTTGCTATTTAATTAAAATGTTTTCTAAATTAGCATGTCATTGAAATGCAGAAAAAAGCCTCTTTTTGTTGCTGAAATAGCTTAGTTTAGCTTTTTATCGAGCTACTCTAAATCTCTTTTGCGCAAAACCAAGTCGATGTAATATAATTTAATTTCAGAATTATCCACCACGATAAAGATATATTATAACCCATATTTAAATGTAAAAAGAAAAACTGTTAAATTAATCTTTTAAATCTGACTTGCACTACCTACACTACCAAAAATAGGTAGCTCAAAAATAAAAAATAGAAAAAGACCACAAATCTTTTAAAGAAAATCACTAGAAAATAGTAAAATAATCTGTGAATGTAGCTAAAAGTATATTATAAGATATTTAAAAAAGAGTTTCACACAAGGATTCAAAAAGGGAAAAACAAGCCCAAAAATCTAATTGTTAGATAGAATGACTTGATTGAATGTTATACATTCCAATAAGACGTGCCAAGAATAGCCATTTTTTGCTACTTCCAACCAAAAGGTTTATATTTTTTGAGTTTTTATGCACCCAATTGTTGTTTATTTTGATTGTAGTAACAAAAAACTAGTTTATTAAACAGAAATGACTCATTTTAGAACAAAATGTGAACAAAATGAGAATACAATCTTAATACAAGCTGACCCATCTCAATAAATGCTTCTAAAAGCTAAAACTAGCACTTTTTCTTTGAACTTTTGTTTTCAAAATTGTAAGAAGTCTTACATTTATTTACTTTTATAGTAACATCCATATAATTAAACCAAAAACTACAGTGCACTTTGTTTTTTTATTCATAAATCAAGTTTATCTACTGTCAAGAGTTTGGAGCAAATGACTTGAACTCCTTTTAAATGGTCACTCCGATCAAAATGGCGTTTTTAAAATGTTCTTGTAGCACTTTTCCTATGATTGAGGACATATATAGAGAACATTAAGATTCAATTTATGATTAAGATAAGATCCTTAAAATTAAAACAAAAATTACAGCTTTTGGAGTTTTAAATCAAGATTTTCTGTTGTCAAAGGTTTGGAGCAAAAAAACTTGGACTCATTTTAATAAAAAGGCTTTTATTTCTGGATCCTAGCTCCTAATGATTTTGAGAAAAGCTTGTGAAGATGTAGAGCAAAAATGAAGTGAAAACCTGGTAATTAAAACATGGTTTTGAATCTCTGCAAGTATCAAATTGTTTGCATTGAATGAATTGCAACCACAAACTTGTTCTCATTCCTCCACTGCGCGCTCAAACACGATGTCATTAGCTCAGCGCTGAAAGAAGCAAATTTTAATCTTGTTTGAAAGTCAGAGATGCTGAAAGAGCCTGTTGTCTGACCTTGAATCAACATACTGAGGTGTCGTGTTACTGACTGATGCTGCCTTTGCTGGAGTGACAAACATTTACTGTATTGCCTGTTACTTCAAGCTAAACAAACAAGAAATTAGTGCTGGGATTCATTTGTCTTACATTATTTAAAACATGTGGACAAAGAGTTAAAACCTCAGTAAGTAAAGGGACCAAAAGATGAAGGTGTGATGAGGAGCGGTTTTTCAGGGACGGATCACAGCCCTCCTGCTTCTATCCAAGTGCTTTCCTCTGAATCACAACCTGACTCACTTCCTTTGCCTCCATTAACAAGCTGAATGTGGTCGTGAGGTAGGAGTGTGGTTGTGAATTCATTTATAGAGCGGGTGTTTCATTAGTGAGTGATGAGGTTTCCCTTTGTCTCGCTCCGGCTGTGTGTGGGGGAGTACGGCTCAGTCTTTCTTCTTCAAGAATCATTGTTATTTTTTAGAAAATCCTCAAAACAGCGTCATTCATAGGCTCTCATAATATTTTTATCTTCATAAAAAGATGCCTCTGCTTTGTAACAGAAGTGTGTTTTACTAAATTAGTTGTATTTTTATCTTGTTAAAAGACAATTTTGCTCATTTATTGTATTTATTGTGTCTATCCAAAAGCATGCTAAAACCTTTCTTTTGCTTGATGAAGTTTTTAAATAATTTTAGGGAGTCTTGTGAGGTGGACAAGAAATATCTTCCTTTTTTGTTTATTTGAGGAAAGATGTGAAATAATGCCATTTCAAATTCTCTTGGCAAAAATATGAAGGTTCTTTATTATCTGTAGAAGACGATTTAAATCTGAAGATGGAAAAAGATAGAATAATACTTCCCATTGGGTTTCTGAATATTCTGGAAGGAAAACACACTGATGTACATGCCAAGATTGTAATGTGATTCCCCCAAAATCCCCAAATCCCCAAAATATTATTTTTCTAATTAGCTTTTCTAAAATAAAATCGAATTTAAGATAAAGTTGCTGATGTGGGTACAGGAATGTGAACCGTGTATTACTGCGTGTTAATTTTTTTAGTCAGACTAATCTGTAAACTCTGTGTTCTTTTCCTTAAAGCTCTCATTTCTGGACATAAACTGACACCAGCAGGACTTTTTCCATTTTTGAGTGACTCTTGTTAGTAAATGAAGGCAGAGGAGCTAAAAATACGCAGCGGGAACACGGCAATGGTCGTTTTACCTGTTGAGATGTCAGTTGTCTCATGCAGGAAAGCAAAAAAATAACATGTCAGGACATCATCTTCCACAATGTTTTATTCATAAAAGACTCAAAAACAGAAATATTTCTTTGATTGCAACCAATCTAAACACGCTGTTCGAACTATTTATTATGTTTTTATTGAAATATAATCTGCATGTAGGTAATTTGCTGTCCCTACCAAAGACTACATTTATATTCTATTACACATTTGTTTGTTTTTTTACTTATAAAATAACAATGAATTCTGATTTGTACATATATTTAATTGATTTAATTGATTGATTGATTTCAACCATTTTAAGCAAATGGAAAAACATGCAAAGATATTTCAAGCCTGTTTAAGATATGACTTCATAAATGATTAAAAAATAAACAAAATAAATGAAGTTAACAAAGATCATTCTGATTTTTTTCTTCTTTTCTGTTGTTTTAGTCTTTTTTTGCTGGAAGACAACTTTCAGTAATTTTTTTTGCGTGCTGATTTGTACTCTATATTGTATTATACATAGTAAAATGAAAAGGAAAGAAAGAGAAGACTATGACATCATCTTGAATCTGTGTTCAGAGTCTGTGAAGTTTCAGGTCAGTGTACGGGGCCCTAAAGTGCAAATTACCCAATGCAATACACATATTAAAGATCCCAATTAAAAAAGTAAAATATGTGATAAAAAAAACAACATTACATTTTAGAAATCAAAATAAAATTTTTTTAAAAAGAATTAAACCGAAAGTTATTTGGCATGAAGTGATACTGGATATGCTCCGTACTAATCGAAAAACCTTTTTTGGTTTGTTGAATATTGAAAAAACTCCAATCAGAGATGTCCCATAGTACTTACCTTTTCCGTTTTCTTATTGTGTTTCATTTTCTAACATTTCATTTTGATTTCTGGAGATTACTTCAGGTTTCTGAAACATTTTACTGTTATTTTTTTTAATTTTGTTTTGGTTTCTGGATTTTTTTTTTTCTAAAATGTATTGTTGTTCTTTATATTATTCGTTTTGCTTTTTACATTTCCATTGTGATCTTTAATATGCTTTTCATTGAGTGCGATTTAGACTTCAGGGCCACCGTAGGTAATTGCCAGATTTTGCTCTCCAGCCCGACTGGACTTCAGAGCTGGACCTTGTCGATGTTTCGTGGCTCATTCGAGCTGAATGCTGTTTGGAGCAGTGTAATCGTGTAATCTATCGACAAAATATTTGCTTTTAAGAAGCAAAGCAGCAAAAACCAGTTTTGTGATCCAAAAACTACTGGAATGATGTTATTTCTTCCGTATAAATGATTTGAGGATTCAAACGGCAGCAGCAGCAGCAGCTTTTAAAAACAGGAAGAGTGTTTCGGTGCCACAATGCACAGAAACAGCTGCAGGTATCCTTCCTTAAACCACAGAGCTGTGGTGACAGTTAAATCAGAAATGCTTCAGCAGAAAGGAAGGGCATGATTGAGGTCACTCACTGACGCAAAACCTTAAGGTGGAAAGGTTGTGCCACTAAAGTAATGTTAGAATAATTTTTTAAAAATCCAAACAGATTTATTGTGACTGACATGCTATTTACTGACGGACACGAGTGTTAAAAGCTGCAGGGCTGTGCGGCTTTAAAGTGGGTTCAGGTCTGAGGAGTGCAGAGTTCACGGCAGAGAAGAAGATGATTATTCAATCATGAATTGCACGACAGGGACTTTTGCCAGTTTGACAAATAAGTAATATCAATGTGTCATTCGTGTGAAATGTGTAGAGACGGACAGAAGCAGATTGTCAATATTCAGCTCATATTTTAGAGGTTAAATTTGCACCTTCTTTATGGCACAATTTGGACAATTATCATAACATATAATATAATATATGTTATGTTATGTTAATGTTACCATTTGGCAACACTTTGGCTTCTAGATTTGGGTGTATTCAGACTGGACACATTTGGTTCGCTTAAAGTGAACCAGAGTTCGCTTCCACCAATAATTTGGTTCAAAGCAGAAATGTTCAGTTGATGGCAGTCTGAATACAGCCCAAACACAAGGTTCAGGACTTGATCTGGACCAAGTGGCCTCGGTCCGGAACAACGGACTTTTCCAGTCTGAATATGCTCTAAAGTAACCAGAGGTTTGTGACACCTTAGCTCAGCAAACCAAACAGCTAACACGCAATCGTGATCCAAAAATTGCTTCTATGGCTAGAAATGTAATATAAACATTGAATTTAATTTTCTTTGTTTTGAAATTTATTCCAGAATAGGGCACAAGTCAGGATATGGAAAGGAACTTCCAGAGTCTAGTTATGAGGAATCAAGGCAGCATGACATCGACCGCATATTTCTGTTTGATTCACAATTCAAAGGCAATTTTAATGCAATCTCAATTAATTTTTTTTTCTTCTAAAACAACTTTTTATATTTTTTCAGACAAAAAAATGTATTTTTTGGTCAGTTTTTAAATGAAAAAAAAATTAATTTTACTCATGAAATCTGCATAACTTTAGGTTATGGAAGGAAGTAAAGTTTTTGGTTACGTGAAGACATGCTTTTATTACCAAACAAAATTGATTTTGGAATGGAAATTTAAGGAATTCATGAAATTTCATTGAATCTTGTTAAATTGTAAACTTGTTGCATGAAACTGAAATGTAACCCTATTTCAAAATGAAGCGAGTAGGTCACATGACTGCATTTTGTTCTTCTTATTGAAAGTTGTAACCTATAACATATACATCATTTAAAATTTTTAGATTTATTATTGTTTTTATGTCATCAAAAAATGTGGTGGTTGTTATTTTTGCAAAGCTTAAAGGACCTCGTATTGATAAAAAACACAAAATTAATGACCTTTGCCTTTAATAATTAACGAATTCATTCTGTTCCCCTTTAAAGTCCCACAATGATCATCTTTTAAATGATTTTAAAAACGTTTTCAGTGGTCTTTTTATTATGATTTTGCCATTTTTAGCCAAAAAACCTTTTGTTGTTTTTTTTAAGGCATTGTTTCTGCAGAGCAATTCATTAGAAATTTGCCCCTGAGTTGTGGGCAGGACTGTTGGCATAGAGCAGCGCCGCCCCCACTTCCCCTCTTTGTTGCAGAGCGTGGCAGGAAGCCTGTTACATCACAAATACAATTACAATTTTTCAAACTGCCTTTTTTGTCTGCTACAGATTCACAACAATCTGAATAAAGAAATGTTCAGAAATACAATTTTAGACAATTTACTTTATATCCGTCCTTTATCATCAGAAAAATATTGAAAATTAAAAAAATACATTTTCATTGAAGCTGTTCTTTAGATTACCCTAAAATTGTGTTTCTTTGCTAAGTTTTATGGAATAGAAAAGTTTTTTTTGTAATATACATATAGGGACAGCAGAAATTTCACCGAAAAAAGCATTTCTTGTGTTTAATATTAACACGCTATACTTTGGATGCCTCAAAACTGAACCTGTAAAAGTAAAAATGAAGAATTCACTAAAAGCTTCAAAGTTGGATGAGAATCTGTTTGGTTTCTGTAGATCCTTTCTTGCTCAATAACTGAAGTCAAACACTGAATTCCTTGTCGCATTCTCCACCCTCCAAACATTTCACCTCATTTTGCAGCTTTGGAAAAGCTCAACACATGCAAACCGTGCATCCTCACATTGTTCACCGAAGCGCTGTTTGC
The DNA here is from genome assembly GCA_036245035.1 of Adrianichthys oophorus. NCBI lineage: Eukaryota > Metazoa > Chordata > Actinopteri > Beloniformes > Adrianichthyidae > Adrianichthys > Adrianichthys oophorus. The sequence continues at coordinate 19,051,808 of BSAI01000189.1, read as the reverse complement.
AACGACTCCTGTAAACAATCAACTCAATGACAAAAACAGAGATAAACCGTTTAAATCCTTACAGTAACATTTATTTTTTTTATTCCTTAAGAATGTCTTTACCTCGTAGGGTGTCATTACATGTCATTTTTGCTGTGTTTAGCTTCAGGATTAATTCATAGACAGTGGCAGACATTTAAGTCTAAGTTTAGTTGTGTGAAAACAGAAAGCCAAAAATAACCGCCTGAACAGACGAGGCTCGCCAACTGATAAAGATCTCCTTTCCATTGTTGGCTTTTCAGGGGTGGTGCGGGGATTCAAAAGACCCAACATACTCATTAGCTGTGTTTGTGTGCTTACAAAGTGTGTGTCTGCATTTTTAATGTAAACACTGTGTGTGCACTTGAAGACAAGCATCTTATTGTCTGCACTTGTTCAGATGACAGTTATTAACCTGGAAAAACCCTTCAGTTATGCAAATTTTGTTGCACCGAATCCCACAATTCCACTGCACAAATTTAAATCTTAGTCTGACTTCTACTGATGATTATGTGCGATTCAACACAGATGGTGCACAAAAACCTGATTTTTAAGGAAAAAAGAATAAGCCCAGGGGATTTCCTGTTTTGTCTGCTTCACTTTTATCCTTGGCTTTTGGATTTTCATCTGCAGTATATTTTAAGAACATCTGAAAAAGTAAGGCTTGTGACGCCCCGTTGTGTTTCCATGTCTTTTCTCAACTCTTACAGGTCATTCCGGCTCTTAACAGTTATTTCAAACAACTGATTTTTAATAGAAAATTGCAAATTCAATGCAATAAACAATACATATAAAATATATTGACATTTCTATGTAAATGCTTTTGTTTTTTCTCACAGTTAGTAAGACTCCAAACATAAAATACTTATTTTTTTCAATAAAAAGAGTGTTTTTGCCTTTTAGTCAGCTTTAAGTTAGTGTTAATGCATTTGTTTTTCTTCTCTTTAACAGCAAACTACGACACCAAGCTCAAAGTGAACGCTTTGGATACAGAGAGGTAAGAATGCTACCCTGCATGTTTGAAAAAAATTCTCATTTGAAAGGAAGCAAAGCAAATGAGAAAGCTCTCATGTCATGTGGCTATCTTTAAAATGAGGCCAAAAGTGGGAAAAATGTGTAAGAGATTTCAAAATACAGCAAAATCCTTATTCTAAACAGAAACATTTGTGGTTTTAAAATATCATTTACTTGAATATTAACCCTTAGTAGTCTCTCAACTCATCAGTGAGTTTGCCAATCACAAAAAAGTATTGTTTTTATCCAAATTCTAACGTAAAAGTTTCAAAAGTGTTCGAAACTTCAGGTTTAAAATAGCCTAATAATTGATCTTAAATTTTGTGATTTTTGCTGTAAAAAAAAAAAATCAAGTCGGAATTAAAATGATTGTCTTGTTTCAGGTTTGTTTTGGTATTGTTGAGTAAAATAATAAAGTGATATTTGCAATACAAAAAATCTGAGGTTTTACTAAAAAAAAAACTGGTGTTTAAAGGTGAATTATTACAGCAAATTTTAAATTTGTAAAAATGTTCAAAAAGGCCCAGAACTACTTTCAGCAAGCTGAACTATCCACTATTTGTTCCAGCATTTAACATTTAACGCATCATAAAACCTAATTGCATAGCACCTTAAAATAAAAAAAATATAGGAATAACACAATGAGTTTTGATTGTTGAATAAAGTGAACATTCATCAACCTTTCATCAAAATATATCATTACTCACTTTTTAGGGGTTTTTTTTAGGAATTGTAAATTATTTGTAGATTTTTGTGCTACAGCTTTCGGTTTTCATTAGTATTTTTGCTACCACGTTATGTTAACCTATTTATTTTTAATCACTGTTTTTCTTCCAGGTAATTTTAAAAGGAGACCCCAAAAAGTTAAGTCTTCATGGGGTACGTTTGACTTATTTTAAATTCATATAATCAGTTTTGGCTTTAAACTGGTGACTCTGAGAATTTCATGCCCACATACATCATTTCTGACTTTGCTCCGTCTGTCATTCGCACAGCAAACATGCGCTGTCTGTCTGGAGGACTTTAAAGTGAAAGACGAGCTGGGAGTGTTACCATGCCAACATGCTTTTCACAGGAAGTGAGTACTGAAAAGTCTTCCTTAGTGCTTGTTGCCCACTTCACAGCTGCCGAGGCTTTTTAAAATGAGGAGCTGAGGCTTGGAAAATCAAAACTTCTTCTTTCAGTCGCATTCACTGGCTGCGTTTTCCGTTTCAGACGGGAGAGGCGGGGCCGCTCTCCCATCAGTGCTGGAAAAATCAGGCTAAAGTGTTTTAATGTATAAATTCAAATTCCTTTGTTGTTATTCACGCTTTAATTTGTGTTTATAAATTAAAAAGAACAATGCACTGAATCTATTGTTTGCAAACGTACAGACTGTTGCAAGATGGTTTTAAAAGAAGCTACATTTAAGGAAAAATGAAGAACTTTTTTAGCCTCTTGATGGAAACTTCTTAAAGCTTGACAGAGCTGCAGACGAGTTCCTGAATCTGACTGGGTCAAGAATAGTGGTCACCCTCGTGATTATTTATCTGTGAGCCAGATCCTCAATAGAGGGCTGTGTAAGCCCAGTAATCCTCTCTGCAGTCCTTACCACACTCCTCAGAGCCTCACTCTGTTTTTTTGATACAAGTTCCACTTCTGTGGACTGAATTTGGTAACAGGAGTTAAAGAAATACTTTTCTGGAACTACAGAAAACCGCCTCTTCAAGTGTGCTAAAGACTCTTTCCAATAAAAATTGTGTTTTTATAACGTTCTTGTAGCATTTTTCTCTTGATGGAGGACATTGAAAAATAATTTTAGATTAAAACTGGGTTTCTTAATGTTTTTTTTTTTTCATCCCAATCATGTTGGATCAGGAGCAGATGAAAACCAGACGTTTGTAAAAGCTCAGGTTTGTGATGCAGCAGCTTCCATGGACGGGAAAATGTTGTAGCATGTAGCATACATTTGGATCTTTTCTTCCTCATCGCTAAGAACTTCTGCCCGGCGTCTTGATCTAGAAACTCCTGAAACATTTTACTTTATTGTGGAAAACAAACTGGAAAATTCTGATTTTGTAGAACACTAACTAATAATTATAATAAATAAATGTTCAAATAAACAGAAGTTTAAGCACATTAAAGTTCATTTCTTGCAATGGCTGTTAAGTAACAAGCACTTTTGAGGATGCATCTTCACCCACCAAACAAACTGTCATCTGAAGAAGTTCTCATTTAGGATCAACAAATAATTCCAGGAACAGATTTAAATCAATACAAGTGCGTTGCAAAAACAGGCTTCTCAAGAAATAACTAAAAAAAAAAATTAAACTTGATACATTTTCTTTAAATAAGCAAAAAAATAAAAAAAATGCAAATGGGGTAAAAAAAGAAAAGGTTTTACCAAGTATTCTTTTTTAAGAAAAAAATGTAGTCACCAAGATATATAGTTTCTTTAACAAAGATTGAAAAACTTTCTTAAAAAGATTATTTTTCTTGCAGGACTGCAAACAAGAACATTTTTCTTCAAACAAGGGTCTTTTTACTTTCTTAAGATTCAGATTTTCTTGTGTAAAATGTGAACTTCCTCACATCGCAAGTCCAGTGTTACTTGGATGAAGTCTGGATAAATGAGTCAGGAAAATTCACAGAATTGCTCATATCCCCAGAGATCATTAATGGGATGCAGCAGGATTTAAAAATGTACGTTTTTACTTTCGTTGGGTTCATGACTCTCTTGTCTTTGCAGGTGCCTGGTAAAATGGTTGGAGGTGCGCTGCGTCTGCCCCATGTGCAACAAACCAATAGCTGGACCTCCAGAGCAACATCACAGCATAGGGACTCTACTAGATGAACTGGTGTGATCCTTGAACTGGCGTGAGCGGAAGGCCATCAGTCAGCCACACCCGCTGGTGTGACCAACAGGAGAAGGGAACACCTCTTTGCCGTTAAAAACCCCAACATTACGATCACAATTTGGGGTAAACTAGTTACCACCCGGAGAAAGACACTTAAGAGATGCAGTTGCCTAGCAACAACCTCTGTTAACACAACACAACACCTTCAAATGTCTGAGAAATTATCTTCAGCCGCCCACTCGTTACTCCACCACTCTTCTTTCAAGTTCCCCCCTTTGCACTCGTTTTTTTTTTCTTTTTCCCTGTTGCTGCCGTCAGTGAAGTTAACAGCACCGCCGGAGGAAGAGGCAGATTTTTCACTGCAACGGATGAAAGCCGTCAGCGAGAGGCACCATGGGTCGTGCATGTCATGGTCGACACATGCATGAAATGATGCCCTTATCAGCTGAAACACCAGCAGACACCCCGACAAACTCTTCCGATGAGGGGATTTGTGAAAAGCTACATACGGACAAATTTAGCCTCCTTTGTTCCTGTAAGAAGCACAAGATTGTTTTTCAGACTTTGTAAAGTAAAATTAGAGAGCTGAGAAAGTAACACTGCAGTGAGAACATTTACAGGTTTGACCTAAAACATTTTTAAAACAAAAATAATGTAGATTTTTTACATTTTTATCACGTCTTATTTCCGTAGCTAGACCTCTTTCCATATGTAGCAAACGTCTTTATTGAGTCAACTAATTTTTTCTCCTTTTATGTGAATTCCTGTCTCTTGTTATCTATTTTTGCCCAAACAGGCTATTGTCTTAATGGAAGCATAATTTATTTGTTTGTTTGTTGGCAAAACATTGTTTTTTCTAAATGTTGCACTTTGAAATAACAGATTCTGTCCATTTTTATTGGTAGACCACAGGGCAGCAGATCATCTGTTTTTAATTCAGCAAAGTGAAGCAGCTGGGAGATAAAGACGTGCAGCCCTCTGCAGGCCTTGAAGCCTTCGTTTTTGGAAGCAGAGGAGCTTTTTTGTGGCATTATTGCATGTGATTCCCTTTTTTTCAGTCGTAGGGTGGATTTTTCTCAAAGCAAAACACTGCCTAAATTGAGCACCAAACTCACAGAGCACATTAGACAGACAGAGCACTATACAAAAAAAATGTTCATGAGCCACGAAAAAAGGTCAATTTTGTCGCATTTTCTGCACACGAGAAAGAGAAGTGTTACTGACCACATTCCACATTTTGTAAGCCAACAGATGTACATAACTTGAAATGGTAATAAAGTTGTCTTCTCAGCATCTCACTTGATTTTTGACAGCGTGTATGCGGCGCCACCATCAGGCGAAATTAAGCAAATGACTCTACCATTCTACTCTGTTAGACAGTTTCATTTAAAATCAATAAAGTTTTGGAAATATTATTTACAAAGAAATTAATTTGAAGAAATGTTTAAAAATAAGTTTATATTTTTCTTTTTTATTTTTGCATCAAGCGTTTCTGTTTTTAATTCACATTTAGAGATCCCAAGTTGATATGAACGGGGACTTTTTTCTAATCGGATTGTTCGGTATGTTTAATTTTTATTATTTAAAGTAAAAAAAAAAACAAAAATTTATAATAATCTGTCCTCATCTCTGATTTATCCCAAGTAAGAAAAAACACTTTTTTGTCACGGATAAAACCATTTAAGCTTTTAATTTGAAGTTTTGTATCCATTCGTCTCAGTGTAAGACACAAGCTTCAAGCCTTTAAATAGGCACATAAATGACAGCATGTTGTTTTCAAGTTACATCCATCCAAGTAATCTTTTGCATTCTTACAGTGGTTGTTGTCTAATCTACAGAGCAAATGCAATGTAGTCAAATGAATTTAGTTTTACTATCATTATTATTATTGAGTAAACTTGTTAACATCTAATTTTTCTTGTTTATTTCTTCTGTATTGTACTTTGAGGTAACTTTTTTTGAGAGATGCCCAAACAAAACTGCTTATTCTGAGCATGTAATTTGTAATTTTCCATAACTATAAAAGTTGTCTTTTATTACTTTTTATACTAGTTGCATTTACAGTTTTTTTCTTTAATTTACCTTGAAGCTCCTATTTGCTTTTCCCCCAAACAGGTTGCCAGCTGGGGTTAATGAAGCCTGAAGGATGTCATTTACTGGGTTTTACCCTCTAATTTGGCTTAAGGACAGAGAGGAGCCCGACCTGTGAAGTAATTAGAAATAACACCAGATGGTGTGAGGTGTTGTAAGGATGCAGAAGTGAGTTGTGGTGAGGAGAAGGGAGGTGCTGGGAGAAGGTGGGGACTGAGCGGAGATAGTGGGTTTCAGTTTTAGCTTCTGTTAGCTTCCATTATTACTCGTGCATTTAGGTGAAGTTGTAACTTTCCTCTGAGTTGAGCATCAGCTGGTGAGTATCACGCTTTCTCCTAAATTGCTGCTCCAATAATGTGTTTGCATGTTTCCCTCATGTGAGCGAATGATCCTCTAAGATTGACCAGTTATGAGGTTTTAAGCTGTGGTGAAATCTTTACAGTCAATTTAAAGATCGAAAAAGACTTTAGAATGAGCCTTTAAGGAGAGATGACCCAATCACAATCAGATTTTTAGACATAAAATCCTTCAAAAGTACCATATAATTCTAAAATGTATCCAATCAAATCTCTTCTGTCAACATTTTCCTGATTTCGCAGGGTTGTAGGGGTGTGTTTTATTCACACACAGTCTGCTTGTGTGAAATTGGAGACATAAACAGGTCTTTCATGAACTCAGCCTATACCTGGTGTGTAGAGTCGACTGTGAATAAACTGGTTGTTGAAAGACACACTTGCTCCAAGGGTGGAGAGACACACAGAGAAATGCTTGTTTCTGTCACTTCCCAGCGCTTTCAGCTTTGTGGCAAACAAACTGCCTCCATGTGAGGTGAGGGGTTCTGTCTTCCTGCAGCAGCCGAACCCAACCAGCGGTCCTGATGAAGCAGCAACAGGATCAGGGAAAGAACCGGGTCAGGGAGCAGGCTGCCTGCAGAAGCACTGATAATTGAAGCTGTGTTGATTTTGCTGAGATCTATAAGTAAATGTAAGTCTGTGTGAGGCCTCAGTGATGGTGCAAAGCAAAACTGAGGACTCAAGATCAAAATTAAAAAGGGAATGTAGTAGAAAAATGCTCACAAACAAACAAATCCTGTCAATTTTAGCCAAAGTCTTGGACTTTTGTCACCCATGGTGAAATCAGAAGAAATGTGTTCTGTTTTCCACTTGGTTTAGTGTTTATCCCACATAAGGATCTTTTCCTGAAAAATGGGTCTGGGTTCTTATGGGTTAAAATTCTACAACTTCTTCCCACATCATGAAGACTGTTAGTCACATGCCAACCTTATTATCATTGTTATCAACATTATCGTTGCAACAAAAATGGCGAGAAATATCGGAGGTATCCAGCCATACGGTTTTAAGCCGGATGGCAGCTCGGATGAGGAAAACCAAGGTGATCATGGATCTATTTGTCTACATGTGGATGCATCAGCATGGAGGGAGCAGGGATCTTGTGACCTGCCATTATTTTTTAAACTGCATTGTTTGCCTGCCCCTGATTTACAATGATTTGAATAAAGACATACTCAGAAATACTGTTTTAAGCTCAACTATTGCTTATCTGAGTCCTCCATCAATGGAAAAATGCCACGAGGACATGTTAAAAACACCAAAATTACTATTTTCATCAGGGTGTGTCTTTAATGAAATGCTGTTTTCTCACCTGTGCGTAATGTGATGAAATCAATACATGCAGAGGACTTATTTCTTCTCAAAGAACATATAAATGGCGATGTTTGGTCTTAATTAACAAAATGGTTGTTTTTTTTTTGTTTGTTTCAGAGAGTTTTAGACCTCTGGAGTTAACCACAGTTGCTTCCTGTGTATATATGTTGAGATGATGTAAAGAACTTTCCAGAAGATTGGAGAAAAGCGGAGAAAAGCCACTCTTTTTATTTTTGTTTAAGAATAACACCCTCGTAGATGTGTTTGAATGCTTCCTCAAGAGCTGGCTTTATTCTTCAGCTGTATAAAAGTCGCTTCAAAGACCGTCCACCATGTTCCGGCGCTGGCTCCTGGCACTGATAGCTCGCTTTGGCCTCATTGGTGTGGGCTTCAGCTGCTGCATGCTGCTCTTGTATCTCCTGGCCTGTAAACCTGCTTCTAACAGCAAGAAACAGAGTCTGGCTTGGCCTGAAGGGACCACCAGTAAGGAGGGGTACATGGCTCTGCTTCAGGAAAGGGAGGACTCCCATAGGCATTACATCAACAGTTTGACGAAGCAGATTGCAGAGCTGAAGGAAGCTCTTCAGGAGAGGACGCAGCAGCTCCAGGAGTCCCTGGATAAAGCTAAAGCCAAAGGAATTCTGCCTCAGGGTCTGGAGAGTCTGCACAAAGCAACCATGCAGTCTGACTTGAAGGTAGAAGAGAAAGCACTCTAAAAAAATGTTGGACAAGCCTTAAATGGCATTAAAGATGCTGGAGTGAACGTTGTTCCATGTCCTGCAGGAGTTCTTCCGCTCACAGTTAAACCAGGCGGAGGTCACCTTAGGCGTGAGTCTGCCCAGTGAATACGCAGTGATTCCCTTTGACGCTTTCACCCTGCAGACGTAAGACACCGCAATCTGTCAGAAAGAGTCATCTGAGGTGTATTTTGCCTCATCCAGTGTTGCTTCTTTGTAAATGACACCTTTGGTTGTCTCGTTTAGGGTTTACCAGCTGGAAACGGGCCTGTCGAAGCACCCGGCCGAGAGGCTGGTGAGGAAAGACCGCAAAGATGAGCTGATCAGCACCGTGGAAACAGCTCTGCACATCCTGAATGGACCCCAGCAACACCATGAAGACACCAGGAGAAAGCACACGTATTCCCCATCGGATTTTATACAAGGTAAATCAACTTATTCACACCTATTTTTGTGTGTTTTTTTTTATTCAGACAGGATTGTAGCATTATTAACCTTTAAAGCAAAGGTTAAGTTTGTCTTTGTAGGGAAATGAAGTGTCCCATTCAAAGAATGGAATCTGAGGGCTGATTGGTGTAAATGTGAAGGCCGTGCTGTTGGTTTTTCAGGGCTGACCCGCACAGAGCGAAACCGAGGCAGCATCTATGAGCTGGTGTTCAAAGGCGACGGCCCGCAGGACTTCACGCAGCTCCTTCTCTTCAGGCCGTTCGGCCCACCCATGAAGGTGAAGAGCGAGAGGGTGAACACGCGCAGCACCGTCATCAACATCATCATCCCGCTCTCGAGAAGGATGGAGGCGTTCGGACGCTTCATGGGGAACTTCCGGTACTGCTTGGACAAACAAATCGAGGCTGATCGCTGAGTTTTCCAAAAGAGTCCAACCATGTTTCTTGTTTGTGTTTTGATTCAGAGAAGTGTGCATCCAACAGAACAGCAAAGTTCATCTCACCGTTGTCTATTTTGGTAAAGATGAGGTGGACCAAGTGAAAACTGTGCTGGATCAGACCACCAGGTCATTCATTTCAGTGTGCACTACTGACCTTAAACACACAAATATTACAAGTCCCCGTATAACAACCCTCAAAGGGACTGTCTTTGCATACAGGAACAATCAAAAAGCTCTTTTCTTGATTTTATTGGAACTAACTAACCTTTGCAATCAGTATTTTAATGAAATAATGAGCACTAATCTTGTTCTGATTTCAAAAAATGCTATCAAATGATTCAAATCTGTTGTATAAAACTGGAGGGACAAAATCTAGTCTTTCTTTAAATTTCTACTCTCTTTGAGACTAAAAAAAGGGCACCGATTGGGTTCCATAGACCAAAAGAAGTCTTTGATTTCCAAAAATGTTGCTCCCCCAGAATCCAAAGGGCAGATGAATGTCTTTGATGTTAAGGTGTTAGTAAAATCGGAGACTCTGAAACGGTTTTTCTCCTTAGAAAAGCTTGTTACGACTCTGACAAGACTTTATGCATGTGAGACGGATGATTTTTTTTCCAAAATCCTCTTCTGTTCCCTCAGAGAGACCCGGTTCAGGAGCTTCACGCTGATCCAGTTGAATGAGGACTTTTCTCGCGGCCGAGGCCTCGAGGTGGGAGCCAGGGCTTGGAGACGGAGGCAGAACGTGCTCCTCTTCTTCTGTGATGTCGACATCCACTTCACGGCTGATTTCTTGACATCCTGCCGGATGAACGCTGAGCCTGGTGAGGAAAAACTGCTTCACTTTGAGCTCTGCGAAACACCTTTAACCTACTCTTATAGTACATCAAGTATACAAATGGAGGAAAGACTATCTTAATGTTACTGTAATAGGTTAATGTACTACGTCAGTGAACAGATTAGTGTTTGAACAATTGTATGAGTTCAAAATAGAACAAAACAAGTGTAGTAATTTTCATTGAAACCGATTAGATAATCCAAAATTAATTAAAAACCTGGAGGAATGATTCAAATGTTTTGTAAAGTTTAAGTGTTTTTTTATTAGTATATTTATTCTGATTCCTAAAAATACTTTAGTATTTGGTCATCTAACTCCCTGTTTAATAAGCTCAGCTAACTGTTCTGGTTTCACATCAGCACTACTCTCTTGAGATCTTCACTTTTAGGAACCAGGAATAAGAAAACCTTATAAATTTAGTCTTAAATGCTCTGGAAGTATTAAAAAAAATTACAAATAGAATAAAATAAAATAAAGTTAAAATAATATTAATAAAATACAATAACAAAAACATGCTGGCTAAAGGAGAAAATCTTCCATGCTCTGGAAGTATTGTAAAAAAAACCATTTTATTCATTTTTTGACATACTAACACCATTGATGACGACTATCCAATACAAAATGTCATGCTTTTAATATTAAAACATTTGAGAGGTTCAAAGATTTAATTTTTTTATGTTAAAATCTTTAAATAATACGTTTTTTAAAATTGTTATAGAGATTTTAGATAGCTTTTCATCAGATTATCTTGTTTTTTTTAAAGTATCACTGATGACCACTTGAAAAAAGACTCACATCACACAGTTTTTACACATCCTATAGTCAGTAACTCCTCAGAGAGGACGTGAAGCCTTTTTATTATCCATAATGTCACATCCTTTTTGTTCTTCATGTGTCTGGACTTCTGTGTTTGCGTGTGTCACAGGGAAAAAAGTCTTCTACCCTGTGCTTTTCAGTCAGTACAACCCGGCAGTCATCTACAGGAACAGCACACAAGTGCCCCCACTTCAACAGCAGCTGGTGGGTGAAAAACAAGACTGATAATCCCAATGTCATCTTGGGGGAACATTTCTCATCTTGATTTGTGTGTCAGGTGATGAGTCAGGAGACTGGATTCTGGCGAGACTTTGGGTTTGGCATGACATGCCAGTACAGGTCAGACTTCATCAACATAGGTAAAGGTGGATTTAAAACCTTGTATCATCTGACTGCTTTGTCAAAAAAACATTTTTTCCTTTACTTTGTGCACTAGTAGAATTGTGTCATATTTATTAGAGGCTTGTGGTGTCTATTCTATTCTATTCTATTCTATTCTATTCTATTCTATTCTTTATGTAGCCTCCTACCAGGAATGTATGGTAGCTGTTCCTGAACCTTTTATCATTTTGTGTGATTTATTTTAGTTCCTGCTTTAAAATAGTAGTTTGAAATCATATTTTTCTTGTTTATCCATTCGTGTCCCTAAAGGTGGGTTCGATCGCAGCATCAAAGGCTGGGGGCTGGAGGATGTGCACCTCTACAGGAAGTACCTTCATAGTAAGCTGATGGTGATCCGCTCGCCAAGCCGTGACCTTTTCCACTTGTGGCACGAGAAGAGCTGCGCAGACGAGCTTCCTCCAGAGAAGTACAAGATGTGCATGCAGACCAAAGCCATGAACGAAGCCTCGCACTGCCAGCTGGGAGAGCTCTACTTCAGACGGGAGAAAGAACAGCATCGAAACAAATGATTATGAGATTTAAGAAGAGACAATAAATGTATTCAATGAAATATTTCTTGATTGTTCATGTTTCCTTTTTTTGTTTATACGTTGAAAACCACAGTATATAACTTAAAAACGGTTTTATCCTAATTTAAAAACAATGCTGATGAGATGACCCCCTGCAGAAAGCTGTCGCAGCTGATAGTGTCTACACATTAGAACATGTGCTGTTGAACCTGAATGAATGAATGAATGAATGAATGAATGAATGAATGAATCTTTATTTATATAGGACTTTACAAGGTGATCACAGTACCAGAGTGCTTTATGATAAAAAAAAAAAGAAAATGTACATTTGAGCAGATAAAGAACAAAAATATAAAAAGATAAAACAACAGCATAAAAATAAAAAAGGCAATAAAACACATAAAAGACAGACAAAAATTCAATAAAATAAGGAAAAGAAAACAAACACTATTAAAAGCAATTCTTCAAGCCATACAAGTCCCTGTGTCTTTGGACCAGTGCGTGCTGCTGGTTCTGAGAACCAGATGGAAGTTCCGGGGGGATCGTGCGTTTGCTGGAATAATCTGCTGGCATTAGCTGTGGGAAAGTTGCCTGCTAGAGATCTAAACCGTGATTTGCAATAATGTTTATCAGATGCATAGCGCATATCAATAGATGTCTATTGCAGAGTTTTAAAGCGAAACTGTGTCTTAGTATCTGCCTAGCTGACCTTTTAATATGTTTTGAATTCTTATTTAAATGTTTTTTATCATTGCATTATTTATTGATTTGACATTGTATACAGTGCCTCCTTGAATGGTGCTCTAAAAGTGAATGCAACAGAACAGTCGTGGTCACTCACGCTGGTGTCTCTGTGGTGCAGGTCACATGAAAAACCCTCAACTTTAAATGTCAAGTTTTTCTAAAATTTAAAAAAGCAAAATATTTCCTATTTGTGTGAAATGTCTCGTGATGTCATGTCAGAGTCATAAAAGTTGGCAGAAAGTATTTCCAACCACTGAAAGTCATCACCCTCAGGCGGTAGGTTTGGTCCTGAGGAGGGAGTGGCAGCTGTCCGTCAGCCGACAGTCCTTCCTCCGCCCTCCACTCTGCATAGGGCGTGCTGCCTTCACGCGCACCTCGGAAATTCAAAGTGTTTTTTTTTTCTTTTTTCCCCCTGCAACCTAAAGCTCTGGTGGGTAAAAGATTTTTTTTTATTTTAATTAAAGCCTGCATTTTTTTTTGCAAGTTGAATTACGAAACTTTGGAACATTTGTTTTTCTCTTGTACATAGTCCAAAGTATTCTGGTTAAACATTAGAAATTGGATTTATCTTAAACTTTACATTTTCCATTTTGCATTTCAGATGTATTTATGGATCATTTATGGATAATTTAGATGATCTGTTTCAAATCATATTTTTTCTTATTTTATTACTCAATAAATATCCCATTTAAATGGAGAGGCAGCAAATCCTCCTTCCCATGTTGTATTTATGAATTCAAAATATATTTTAGCAAATTAAAAACCATGGTTTCAAGAGTGAGGCTTGGTAGATAGAGATTTATGGTCTGCGGTTGTTTTCCAGTTTCAATGAAAAGAAGTCTGAATGTCTTACAATACAGAGAGATCTTGGCCAATTCCATCCTCACAACTTTGTGAGAAGTTTTCAGATGGTATCTTCCTGTTCCATGACTGCACCAGAGCTCAGAGCAAGTCCAGACAGACATGGAAAATGACTTTGAAGGAACTTGAGTGGCCCTGCAATGAGTCTCAACTTAAACACGAAAGAACACTTCTGGCATGAATTACAGGAAACACTACCGGCGGGACTTTTAATTATGAATATGCGGATTTTAGCCAAAATCATTTGAAAAAAACAAGCCTGTGCTATTTTAAAGACATTTTCTGCAGAACAGCAGGAGCTCATTAGAAATTTGCCCCTGGGCTGTTAGCCTCCACTAAATTCCCATCAGCCCGTGGTTTACACTCTCACCAGCTAGCCTACAGCCCCTCACAACCCCTGGTGGCGTGCAATATCAGAGCTGTTTTGAGCCAGATGGCGGCTCAGATGAGTAAAATAAAGATGCTGATGGATCTATTTATCTGCAGGATGTATGAGAATTGTAGAGGAGTTGGGAGACTTTGGTCCACCTGAGCCAGTTGCTGTGTTACAAACCCGAGCTTTTTCAAACCGCAGGTTTTCATCTGTTCCTGATCAAACACGATTTAAACAAAGAAATACTTTTTAATCTTAAATTATTTTACATCTGCCCTCCATCATGAGAAAAATGCTACAAGAACATGTTAAAAACACTATTTTCATTGCAGTTTGTCTTTAAATATGAATGCAGAGGATGGGAGGATTTCCCAGCTGCACCTGAAGGCGTCATTAATCAGAATAGCTCTTATGTGCGTGGATCGCCGGTGATGTCTCATCAGCTGTTATGAGGAAGTCCCCGGGTATTATGATGGTCCGTGGGGAGCTGGCAGGGTGAGCGTCCGTGTGCTGGTGTCTTTACTTCACGCGCGTGGCCTTTTTGACTCTTTTACCCAATTTGGCATCTCGGGCCATCAGTCGCGGGACCATGACGCTGGCATGTTTTCACTTCACGCTGGAATAGCGATACAAATGCGACAAAGGTTGCGCTTTTACCCCCCCTCGAAGCCGCAGAACGCCACGTTTTTTCACGCACGACGAGGAAAAGAAGACGAAACATGTTCCAAACCTCCCGCATCCTGCTCGTCCTGCTCGACGTTACCTGCCTCATTTTGGGTACGTACATCTATTTTAATTCTGTGTTTTGACGTTGTAACTGCAGAATGGACGTGTTAGAATAACAGAAGGTAGTTTCTAGTGAATCTACTCAGTGGAATCCATTCAGTTTCCGAGAGTCGGACAGGACGGAAAAGTTTCCACTCTGCGCTTTTACGCGCAAACCTGCATTTTACCTTTCACCGCGTGGAATGCGGTCCCAGCTTCCTGGAATGCTACAACGTTGGAGCTATTTAAAGGGGTCTCAAGCGCAACCCAAAAGACAAACAGACCATGAACTTTTCAGCTGCTGTTCGGGAGCTTCCAGTTAAGCCCTAGAAATCTTTCCCCGCGAATAATCCACGCTCTGTCATCTTGCTCAGTCAGTGAGATGTGGTTTGGATGTGTGCTGACTGCAGCTATCAGTCCTCTGCTATGATTTTTGTTTTGACTTTTGTCTAGTGTCAAAAGAGGGGTTTAACTCAAAATGCCAATAATAATAATTTAAAAAAGCATGCTATTATACCCCGTCCCACACACACAAAATAAGTTTTTTTTGTTTCATTTGCTTAAACCAGGAGAATTCCAGCAATAGAGTCACGGTTGATCTGTTTTTTGGTGTCTTTTCACAATAAAGTCCTTTTAGTTTTTGCTAAGACGTTTTATTTGATTCTAGATATTGATTCATATCCAAAAATAAGAAAACCCTTCCAAATTCAGATTTTTTTGTATAGCTGAAGGAGTTTATTTAAACATGTCTTGTTCTTGTTTTTGACTACTCATATCTTAGTGTTTTGTTGTTCCTTAAAATTTTAATGTTTTAGGTGCTATAAGCCTCCTTTTTTATCTCTAAGAAATGTTACATTTCTCTGTGTTTAAAAGCTGCCTTAACCCTCGTTGTGTTCGGGTCAAAACTGACCCATTTTGTATTTCACTCCCGGGTCACTTTTGACCCGAACACAATATCCCTTATATTGTGTTAAATCATATAATGTATAATCATATAAATGTGTTAAATCAATGACCCAAACATGTATTTATCAAGGAGACGTTGTTGACAACAGGTTGAGATGCAAATGAATAACTTACATTCTCATTTGGCGTCCAAAATGCACATTGCTGCATATATTTAACCCTTACTTTAACCCCGCCCTAGTTGTTTTCTTAAAAATTCATGGTTTCATCTGAGAGCCAGATTTTCTAGCATATTTCTATTTAATATATTTTCTATCATTCCTCATCTTTTGCTTACCTGCCATCTGTTGCCATCGGTTACAGACTAATATTCATCAAACTTTGTTCATGACAGCAGCCACATTTTTTGTTTTTACATTTTTTTATTTGATCGGTTGCTTTTATTCATTTGATTTTGAGGTTTATTAGATGATTTTTTTCTTTGTAATAGTTGTTGTATAATCTTACAAAATTTCAGAACTCTGAAGTGATATTTGTTCCTCTTTCTTGCACTTCCTATATGATAACGGTTGGATTTTTGGTCACTTTCAAACCCGAGGATGTCCATGACTGCTCATGAAAGTAATTGTATGAGACCTTTTTGTTAAATATATACGATAGCTTTCAGGAAGCAACTTATAAAGAAACTTTAGACCAGGTGTGTACAAATCCAGGCCTTGAGGGCCAGCCTCCTGCTGGTTTTCCAGAAACTCTGCCTTATCTGCTGCTGACGGCTTGGATCTGGTTTGTTTAGCCAATAAGGAGCTTCAATGGCAGGTTATTTGGAAAACATCAACACCTGGATTTGGACATTCCTGCTTTAGACAAAGTGATAATTGAGGAATGGATGAAGACAGAATGAAAGTGGATGCAGGCTCGCTCGCGCACACACAAAATGTGCCTATTGGTCTAACTTTTACTTGTAAATGAAGTCCATACGGCCCCCCTCTGGGCAAAAATCCCAGTAACTTTAGCATAAAAGTCTCTCAGTTTAAATGAAGATGTGTTGGTGCGGCAATGTCATCCATTATTTATTACGTCACGTTTTGCTTGAAAGTCCAACTTTGAAACATTTTTGCAGTCAGGGCAAAACATATAAAATAACAGACCCCCATTAAACTTTATTAGCAACCATCCAAGAACAAACATGAGCTCACGAGCACCTTCCTCTTTGAGGCAGAGCTACTGCCTACCTCACTGAATAAACTGTAGACCAGGCCCCGCCCAGGGTTGCATTGCGCCCAAGGCAAAAAATAATTTTAAGTTTTTTTGTTTTTACTTGTTTGCTGATGTTTCATTGGGTTTCACTTTTTATCAAAAAAAATGTCAGTTCAACGGCTGTGAAATTAGAACTCGCAGTTGAAAATCCAGTTTTAAAAGAATGTTTTTTTTTTTTTTTTTTTAATCTTCAACAACTGTAG
Source organism: Adrianichthys oophorus (assembly GCA_036245035.1). Lineage (NCBI taxonomy): Eukaryota > Metazoa > Chordata > Actinopteri > Beloniformes > Adrianichthyidae > Adrianichthys > Adrianichthys oophorus. The sequence goes on along the minus strand of BSAI01000189.1, from coordinate 19,034,890 downwards.
ATCCCATCTTTTAACTAAAGTTACAGCTGTCCCTAATCTGATGTAAATTTCTACAACTTGAAATCTGACTTTTTTTTCTGTTTTTACACAGTCGGGCTCCCCTTTTTTATTCTACATAATCAACGCAACCCGTATAAGCGGGGTTTCTTCTGTAACGATGAGTCCATCAGATACCCCTTTAAGGAGGACACCATATCTGACGTGCTGCTGGGGGGAGTCTTGATCTCCTTTACCATAATTGTAGTAAGTCAACTACAATTTCTGCGGCCTTTTTTACTTTTACACTTCTATCTTTTATGTCTCACTTCACTGTCTTCACTCGCTCTTATTTCAGGTTTTGTGTGGGGAATTCCTTTCTGTCTACCTGCCTCTCATCAAGAACCAGTCTGTGTGGAGGAAGTACGTGTCATGTGTGTACAAAGTGGTTGGAAGCTATTTGTTTGGCGCAGCTGCTAATATGTCTCTGACTGACATTGCTAAGTACACCATTGGCCGTTTGCGGCCAAACTTTCTGGCAGTCTGCAAACCGGAGTGGGACCGCATCAACTGCAAAACAGGTGGATACATTGAGAACTTCACCTGCGCCGGAGACCCCCTCATGGTGGAGGATTCTAGGTGAGGATAAGGAAAGAACTACTTCAAACAGCTTTTTGAAAATATCTCAGCTGTGATTGATCTTGTGGAAGAACCTGTAAAACAAGTTTTTCTTGTTCACACGGTTTTCCATGTTGTAAGCAGTGACGCGATGCCTGATGTGAGAGGACAGAGGGAGTTGCATTAGACTGTGAACAAACAATGATGCACTTAAAATTTGGAAAGTCCACGTGGTTTTGAAGTTGTGTTTTTAACATATATTTAGAAAGTTGAGCTTAAAACTGTTTTTCTAAGAATTTTTGTTCAAATGATTATAAATCAGGAGTAGACACTAAATGCTATAGGAAAAAGAGCTTATTTTTGACAGAAAATATGCTGTGTGAGTCACAAGCTCCCTGCTCCACTCCATTCCGATGCATTCACTTGTAGACAACTTAGATCCGTGAGCATGTTCCTTGTCTGAGCTAGTATCTGGTTCAAAACAGGATAGCTTTCATATTTCTCCCCATTTTTTGTATGCATCCGTAATGTTAGGTTGGCCTTGTGAGGGGCTGTAAACTAGTGGGAGAGCATGTAAACAGACAGCTCTCAGCAAGGAGGAGGGGAATTAGGGCAGGGTTGCTCCATACCAACAATCCCGCCCAAAACTCCGAGGTGAATTTCAAATGATTTGCTGCCACTCTGCAAAAACTATGTCCTAAAAAATGACAGGTTTTTTTTTTTTTGGACTAAAAACGGCATTACCTATAATTAAAGTTCTTTAAAATAGTCCAAATGATGATTGGAGGGAATTCTTCAAAGTTAGGAGTAGGATTGGGACAAAAAAAACCTTTTACTTACAGTTGACAATAAAATACCTGTGGTATCAGTACTGCACAAAACTCTTTTTCCAGGTATCAACTATTATGTATTCAGAGACAGAAAAAAAACATTGACTTCACACTCTCACTTTGCTGGTTGTCTCTTCTGAAATTGGTATAAGAGCTGTTCAATACTGAGGTACAGCAAAAGCAGGTGAATATAAATATAGAAGGTCAATAAAGACTGACTTTGAAAGACTCGACTTTTATACTCTGATTCAGGCAATAAATCAGAATTGTTTTTTTTTTAAATCCCTAAATGTTTCAGGTTTGGCTAAAAAAAACCCAGGTAGTTTTTAGATTTGAGAGTTGAAAAAATACGGAGCTTTAATTTCACACCCTCTGATTCAAGTTCTGAACACTGATTTTATATGTAAACATTAATGATAATAAGAATATTATTAATAAAAAATAATAATGCATCAAGCTTTTAATGACAAACTTCACATTTAGTGGATTCAGTGGATCATGTATGTTGATGCACAAATATAGCTATTCATAATTAAGAGTAATTATGACACAATTTACCTGTGTTTGTGGATTTATATATATGAAAATGTATTTTCTTGTAGTTTTTATTTTTTCCAATCAAGTCATGTCTAATCATTTATTCTAGAAAATATATTTATTTTGTTTTTCTTTTTTTGTATTTTAAAATTCAACACAATAAAAAAAAAAAAAAAAAACAACCGAGAATGGTTGGAAGAAGAAAAATAATTACAATATTAGAAAAAATTGTCAGTATGAAAAGTACGTATATTTTTAAACTTGTTCCTATTTGAATCGAGTAGATCAACAGCGACAGGCACAATCTAAGGCGTGGATAGTTATATGATCAGCAAACTAACTGATGCTTTCAGTGTTGCCCCAACTCTGTAAAATGCTGTTTTTTTTTAATTGACATACAGGCATCAATGAATTTATAAATAATATCTCTATTTATATACCGGTAGTCATTTAATTTTTTTTGCTTTATATTAAGGCCCTAAATGTACATCTTAAGCCCAAGATATGTTATTTTCCAAGAGTTGCAAAACACTTACTATAGATGACAATAATGTGATATTCATTGTAAAAAAAACTTGCACTGCATTTATTTTAAACGCTCTGACTTTTTTTTTTTCTTCTTTCAGACTCTCCTTTTACTCCGGTCACTCATCTTTCTCTATGTACTGCATGATCTTCCTTGTGGTTAGTACATAATTTTACAATAAAAAAAAAATCTTCACCTGTGCAATCTATTTGGATCACAGTCTCTAGAAACATTGTTGTACTTTATCTCTAAAAGAATGGTTACTAAAAAGTTGGTGTCAGCAGTGGGATTTACATACTAAGCTATAATCAAGCACGTTTCCTAATAAGTTGTTATTTGGTTGTGTTCTTGATTTGCAGTTCTACACTCAAGCAAGGTTAAAGTCAAATGGGGTTGGGCTGGTACGGCCCACTTTGCAGTTTTTCCTGTTTGCCACTGCAGTTTATGTGGGCTTGTCCAGAGTGTCTGACTACAAGCATCATTGGGGTGATGTACTCATGGGTCTCCTGCTGGGAGGAGCCGTTGCTATTTTTACTGTAAGTTTGTGTATATTTGATGTAAACTGCAGAAATATGCACCAAAAAGGTTTAAAATTTGTAGAACAAAAGCTTAAATAGCCTTTTTTTGTCAAGTCAAGGCTAGAACTGAGGCTGTGATAATTCTCTAAATTTGTTTTGGTTTGGATATGGTTACCCTCTTTGTGGTTCTCTGCTTGGTTTTACATTTTTTTATACAATTTAAGTTACATGTACATAAAAATACCCTAAAATTTGGAAAATGTATTTATTCTTCTTAGAATTTTTGTGTGAATTTTAAATTTAACTATTTGTTATTACCCAGCATTTAATAAACAGTCACACAAGTTTATATGTAAAATAAATTATGATTATTAATAAAAGCACTGTGTTTTACCCTTTATTATTGAGTTAAAATCACATACAAATGAACTTTTCTTCTCTTCTTATTTTCTGCAGGTGTTCAGTGTCTCTAACTTCTTTTTGCAGCCAGTAGAACCAGTGGTATCACAGGAGGAAAATGCCCAACAAAACAGCCTACAGGACCACTCTTCCAATGCCAACCACTATGGCACCACTGACTAAAAAAAAAAAAAAAAACCTTACCAACAGTTATCTTGTTAAAATCTCCATTCCATGTGATGGTAAAAAGACGGTGTGAAGCCTTACCTTTAAACTGCTGCCAGTGAGAATGCATGCGTTAAACCCAGTTTGACTGCAGGCTTCAGCCTTTAGCTGCTGACTTGTGCTTCTTACAGACAGAGCATGCACTTAAATAAAATATAGAGAATAAGGAAGGTGTGCAGATGAAAGTTTACATTGACAAATATCACGATTCTTTTTTAAACGTATTGGCGAAGGTTATTGCACTGGTTTCCAGTGTATTTTATTGTAACTAAATGAATTGGATTTGGCTTAGATTTGAGTGTCGGAGTGTACACTGTAAGCAGGCTTGTTGAGGCCGGATTGTACCTGTGAATAGAGTCACTAATGACTAATAAAACAGAGGTTTAACTGAGGAGAAAACAAAACATTTAAAATGCATTTTATAAACAGACTTTGCCTTAGATTTACGCTGATTCCTGCTCTTGTATTCCTTTTCTGATGTCATTTTCTTTTTCATCTGTACCGAAAGCCAAAATGGTTCTATGGCTCTCCATTGTATTAAGGGGAACAAGGAAAATAAAGAGAATGTCACCTTTGTTACTTTGATACAAAGGAATTTGTGTGTGTTTTTTAACTAAGTAAAAGGTAAATTGTGAATCGTGACTCACAGAAGGACGAATATCCAGGGACTCGAGGAGCATCGGATATAAACCAGAACAACTGAGATGTAAAGAGAATTTTTTGTTGTTTGCTTGTTCAGGTGCATACAGAATAGTTTGCATCAAAAATAACAGTAAAAATATGTTTAAAGTTGTGTTCGTAAGCTTATATATCCTGGAAGACAATGATTTCTTGGTCATTTTACATAACATATGAACGATAACACAAACACCTTTTTTCCACTCATAGTGGATGGGTGAAACCATTTTTGTTAAAAAAAAAAAATCAATTGACCCTTTTTAAATCAAAATGATCCTGTTCAAAAGTGTACACACCCCAATGACTTTGTTCTGAAAACATGCATGCAAAAGGGTTTGAATGGCAGCTAAAGGTGACCATCCTCACCTGCGACTCACTTGCCTGTAACCAATGTGTCTGCACAAAATCTGACAGAAGAAAATCTTGGGGTTTCTGGGCGTGCAACAGCCAAGACTAATTTCAAAACTATGTTAAGAAGAAAAAAAACGAAAGGAAACATGCAAAGGTTGCACCCGCATCAGGCCGTATATGATGACACATTCCAGATTAATGTCAAATTTACGTCTCAAGTGAAAACGGTTTCTGCCGTTCTCATGATTTTTCTTTGTTCGAGCCCAAATATTTAGAAAATCAAGTGGTATAATTACTGTCACAAGACATTTTTGGTATTCTTCATCAGCTGTTGTCTTTGTCTTGACTAAACTTTAAATCTGCTGAGCAAATTTGATTGAGAAGACAGCCAGCTCTGTTTGTTCGGTCGAAGACAAAGACTTTATCCTGGAATGTGTTTTGCTCACTCTTTTCCTGACCCTGTAAGAAACCACTGATATGCTGTGAAGCTGAAAAACATATGCAACATGCTGCTTTAAACAGTAACAAAAATATATTATTCATAAAAAAGATCACTTATGAATTATTAAAGTTTATTTAAGACAGTACTCCTAACTTCAGACTGACCATGGCCTGTATTTGTATTGTCTGTTGCTGTATAGAGCCCTCTCTTGCTGTCACGCTGACATGAACAATGATCCTTATTGAGAGAAGCTCCATTCATTTTGTCACATGTCTGACTAATCTGTACAAAACCAATTCTAAATGCAGTTTTTCCAAAAAAAATTCAAATAACTTAAAACTGTAAAGTTCCATCTGATCTCTCACAATAATGTATTTCCCAAACAGAACACTTCTATCTCTGTCAGCAGGTTGTACAAGTTGTTTTGCAAAACTTTAACATTTATCGTGAAGTTCTTTGAAATAAGCTTGGTTTGTGAACTGGCGCCTTTCAAGCTTAATTATATTGAGTTAAAATACCACTACAATCATTGGAATATCTTTTTTTTTCTATATGTGCTTTGCAAACTTTTGCATTATTTACTTCCTGTTCTGAACAGCTGATACGGACAGTCAGTCAGAAAAGCGAGGGAAGCGAACACTGATGAGCAAACTCTTTCAGAGGAAGAGGGGTGTCAGCATCCAGTTTTTAGATTCACAAACACATCAAGAGGTTCCTACATACCCACGGGTTACTAACTACTTGACTACTTAAGTCTGATAAATGTGTCAGTCAAAACGGGGGCTGCTGACCTCTAGATGGTTGAGATTTAACTGCTGTTGAACATTTAGAGGCTGTGAGTTGTCTACACACTAACGCATGAGGCCACCTGCTGGACACACAACACTGAGGCTGCACAAAGGGATTATTATCTGAATGATCATAATCCTAAACAGACAGTGAGTACATTCAAAGTAGATTAATTTTTTTATGGGGCAGCCGTGGTGCAGCGGTAGAGCGGTCAACGTCTGATTGAGGGATTGCATGTTCCCCATGTGATGAAATGTCCTTGGCTCCTGGTGGCACCAGTTTCTGACAGCAGAGCCACCATCAGTGTATGAATGTGAATGTGTAAATGGAGCTGTGAGTTTTGGCTCTTAAAGGAAGGTAGAAGAGCACTAAATATACCATTTTATCATTTATCACTTTAAATACCGGTATGCATCTATGAGAACATATTGTGGAAAAAAAATGCTTCACCTCCTAATTTTCTGTACAATTTTTTACTCAAGTTTTGTTTTAGCTTGTTCAAATGTTTTGACACCAATGTTCAACCGTGAAAACACATTGACCTTAAAAGTCAGCAGATTTCTATGGGTAAACATAGAGAAAGAATTCTAGTTCCTGTTTTAAAGAAATAACTATATAAAGGCTTCAATTTAGTAACTAGTTTGATCAAATTCTCATGTTTTTTTCGTACTTTGCTTTTTCATTTTAATTGCTCTATTTTAAAATGCTCTTTTTATCTCTTTTCATTGTTGAGCACTTTGGCACCCTAATAGTGTTGTAAAGTGACAGGAATGATTCATTCGTTCAATTGATCTAGTTTGGTAATAAATCTACAATAAATCAGATGGATTGAAGAATTTTAAGAGAAATTAGAAATTTCTTGAGTATTCAGTAACATGTTAGATGCGAAGAGAGGAAGCACTTAGGTCTCTGTTTTTATGAAACAGAGCTCTTTTTCTCCTAAAACACAATTTATTAAAAGATCTTATTTAATTATTTGCTCGAAATACACTTGTATAAGAAAAATGAAGGTAAAATGTTTTACCTGGGAACATAAGACAGGACAAAATAAATCCCAGAGTCAGAGTTTATTATAAGGTCAGACATTTCTTTCCATCTGAAAACATTTGAGAAACTAGTTTATAATTCTCTTGTTCAATCCAGAAGTTGTATATACTAAACCTAATGGAACTGAAGAAAACTGATTTGACGTTGGTTCACCAGAAACCTCAAATTCAAAACCGTGAGCAGTTTTTTTTTTTTAAATAATCTGCTTTGTCTTAAATGAGCTTTACAGCAGAGCGGGGTTGTAAAATTTTATTTGGAGAAATCTGTACATGGAGGTTTCGGCCTTCAGTGTGTTCACATAAGCACGACAGGGACACAGACATGTAGCTCACTGAAGATCAAGGGAAGTGCAATCTATTACTCAAAACTGGACAGGAAGTTAAGTACAATCTGCTTCAATTTAGCATCTGATTGCTCTGAAATCTTGCCGTCAGCCCTGAAAGAAAAAAAAAAAATCAATATGCAATCATGTAACGCAATTATTTTTTTGGCTTGATAGTTTTCTCCTTACTTGATTGCAGAAAGCAGGTCCTGGTGCTGACTGAGAATGTGCTGCAGGAAAGCCTTCTCAAACTTGGTGATCTTGCTGGGCTCCATTTTGTCCAGGTGACCTCTGACACCAGCATAGATTACTGCTACCTGCTCTTCAATGGCCATGGGAGCTGGGGGAGACAGTGGGAAAGTAAAACACCAGCTTTGTACTTTTAGTTTTCTTAAAAGTTGAAGTCACTGAAACTCACAGTACTGTCCCTGCTTCAGCAGCTCAGTGAGACGAACACCCCTGTTAAGGAGCTGCTGAGTGGCAGCATCCAAGTCAGAACCAAACTGAGCGAAAGCTGCCACCTCACGGTACTGAGCCAGCTCCAACTTCATGGTACCAGCCACCTATAAAGGTAGAAACATACGTTTGAAAACTGTTCCTAAGAAGTTGCTAATATTTTGTGCGCACAAGACGCTAACTTGAGTCAGCAAAATAGCAAGTTGTGCACATACAATGCTAAAATGAGGCAATAGTTTATTTTTAAGTTATCTCAGGGCTCTAAACTAGACCTCTAATGGACTCAAACTCAGCTTCAGTACCTGCTTCATGGCTCTGGTTTGGGCAGCAGAACCCACCCTGGACACAGACAGACCCACATTGATAGCTGGGCGAATACCCTTGTAAAACAGCTCGGTCTCCAAGAAGATCTGAAGCAGACAGGATGAGATGCCCAACGAAACTATAATTAAAACATTTTTAATGAAAGATCACCATCAAAACCTTCATAATGAGACAGACCTGGCCGTCTGTGATGGAGATGACGTTGGTGGGAATGTAGGCAGACACATCACCAGCCTGAGTTTCAATAACAGGCAGGGCAGTGAGAGAACCGCCTCCAAAGTTGTCGTTCATCTTGGCAGCTCTCTCCAGCAGACGAGAGTGCAGGTAGAACACATCACCAGGATAAGCCTCACGACCAGGAGGACGACGCAGCAGCAGGGACATCTGACGGTAGGCAACAGCCTGGAAAGAGAGAATAAATCATTAGATAATTCCAAAAACACTCATGGATGGACAGGCTTTGATTGACAAGTTTAGCTTGAAAGGTAAATGCCTCACCTGTTTGGATAGATCGTCATAGATGATCAGAGCGTGCTTGCCGTTGTCTCTGAAGTACTCTCCCATAGAGCAACCAGAATAGGGGGCCAAGTACTGCAGAGGAGCAGCATCAGAGGCAGTGGCAGAGACCACGATGGTGTACTTCATGGCATCAGCGTCAGTCAGCCTCTTCACCAGCTGGGCCACAGTGGATCTCTTCTGTCCAATGGCCACGTAGATACAGTATAGCTTCTTCTTCTCATCGGTTCCATCGTTAAAGCGCTTCTGGTTGATGATGGTATCGATGGCAATGGCAGTCTTGCTGCAGAAGAATTGAACAGCAATACATTTAAGACGGAACCCAGGCTGTCTCAAAGTACACAACGATTTTCTTTAACAATTACCCAGTCTGCCTGTCTCCAATGATCAGCTCACGCTGGCCTCGACCGATGGGCACCAGACTGTCCACAGCCTTGATTCCAGTCTGCATGGGCTCCCTCACAGAGATACGAGGGATGATGCCAGGGGCCTTCAAACCCACACGCCTGCGAACTTTGGAGCCCAAGGGACCCTGAGGAAGGTACGGGGCAACACAAAAATCAAAGCATTTGCTATTTCATCTTCTGACGTACGTAGAGGTTTTTAATTGAAAATAAACAGCAATTGAATGGCCTAAACATCAAGATGCTTGCACTGAAAAAACACAAATGCAATGTAATCACATTCAATAAGAATCTGATTAAATCATTTGAAAATAATTTCATCCGATCATGAAATTAAGCCTCAACTGACTTTTCCATCGATGGCATTTCCTAGAGCGTCCACCACACGTCCCAGAAGCTCCTCACCCACAGGAACATCCACAATGGCCCCTGTCCTCTTCACAATATCACCCTCCTTGATCAGCTTGTCGTTACCGAACACCACAACACCAACATTGTCAGGCTCCAAATTGAGAGACATGCCCTGGAGAATACACACAAAAATTAAACAATCTCACATTTGATCAAAATGAGAGTTTTGGACAGACCTGGCCACAAATTTTGGACATACTTTCAGACCAGAAGAGAATTCAACCATCTCTTCAGCCTGGACATTTCTCAGCCCGTACACTCTGGCAATACCGTCTCCAATTGAGAGCACACGTCCAGTCTCCTCAAGGTCAGCAGAGGTGTCTGCACCAAGGATCTTCTCCTCCAAAATTGATGACACCTCTGCTGTGCCTGTAGAAGAAACACGCAAAACATGTTTACGTCAAGTCATTTTCACACAATTTGTTCCAGATTTCAGCTCTGCAACATAGAAGTTTGAACTTGTGCATCTTTAAAGCATTGGTTTAACAGAGCAATTTGTAAAGACACTTTCATAGCATCTATGGATTGACATGTTTTTTTTTTTTTTTTTTGTAAGAAGATGCATCCCAGCATCGCTTTAAAGAGATTTGCATTAATAATTAATTAGCCTGGGCATAAATAGCATTGTAAAGGACAAAGTCTCAGTGAGTGGTACCCGTCTTCTGCAGCCATGGTCTGTGTGTGTGGAGGTGGTTGACCCCAACGCAGGCGGCCGGGATGGTCTTGGAAATCTAAATTGAGAGACAAGGAGACACGATAAAACAGATTATGTGTGAAAAGCTGCCGTTTGATAGTTAAATCAACCCATCCATAAAGCGTAGCAGTAAAACTGCGCAGCACGGAAAACAGACATGCGCTGTCTAGCTTCCTGACCTTCAAGCGTGCCTCAAAAGCCGCTAGCTCACAGCTAGCATTAGCTTGAAAGCTAACTTCGTCAACTGCGGGGCGAAGACCGGCTTTACAAGGGCAATTACAGTAGACACGGTAAATGCAAATATTTCAAGACGATTAGTTCAAATTAATAGTTCATTTGCATAATTCTTGCGTCAAAACGTGTTTATTCGATGGTATCAAGCGCGACTGTGGCCTGTGAGTTTGCCATTACCCTTCACGCTAAACTGTTGAATAAATATTTAAATCGCTAGTTGTATTTTAATTGCTTTGCTCTACATTTTTTACTTAAAATACTCACAAATCCAGCCCTCCTGGGCAGGCTCCTAGCCAATGCAGCTGCAACTCTCACGGACAACATTTTCCCCTGCTTGTTAATGACTTGTCCTCCACTGAACGGCTCCGACCTGCCTGTGACTGAACGTAATGGCTGAATGAACTCTTCTTCTACTTTTTTCAGTTTGTGGGAAACAGCGCCCCTACAGTCTCGGATATGTATTTGTAATGTATTGAATAATTACATTCAAACTGAAAATGTTTCTATTTGAATACTTCACACATCTGCAAACAATACAAATTAATTTAAAGTGATTTTAAAAAACGCTCTAAAATGAAAGGACACCCTGGAATTTAAAAGAAAATTAAACAAATCTACCATCAAAGTTAACTCAAACAACAATGATACCTTTAATGCAATATAAAACCAATTACTAACATTAGTGTGTATCTTTACTGTAATACTGCATACATTCATTTTAATTCACAAGTTCATAATTTTGATGTCGTGATCAACATTATGTATATAAAGATAGAGCACATTTTACAAATCTCCCACACCAATTCAAGTTGTATGGTTTCAAAAACCAAATTTTATAAAATGAGTGACTTTAACTGCACAGAAGTTGAACTTTCACCAGTAACATAATAACATTTATAAATGACAAGAAAAAACTTTTTAATGGAATTGTTTTGAAGAAAAACTGTGTCCGCTGCTGAGGTTCAGCTGGCCCATGAGCCGATGAACAGGTTCCTGTTTTGCCAAAACCAGAAATTTTTGTCTCTCAGAACCTTTTGTGGGGATTGTGCCAGTTTGGTTAAGAATCATAGGAGACGGCTGTCTTAACTCATGCTCATATTTAGCGTCTCATAATAAGTAGTCATGTATTGGAAGTTTGCTTTCCTTGAATGCTGAAGATGTGGAACTGCTTTGTTCCAGTAAAAAGAAAAAAAAAATATATATATATATATGAATCATCATCTATTGCACAGCATGTTGCACATTTTCAAAAACACTAAACTTGTGTCTGTTGATCTGACCAAATGAACACTGTTTTTCAATCAACATATCTAGGAAAAACACAGCCTTAAACAAATCCAGATCTAGTCTGTGTACTATTTATCACCAGCACACAGCCAGAGCCAACAAAGTACTAAAAGACTGCTCTCACCCTGGCCACTTCTTTTACAAACTGCTGCCATCAGGGAGGAGATACAGGTCCGCAAAGAGATGATCTTTGAGCCAAAGCTCAGGCAGATTGTCTGCAGAGAAGGGTTCTGGCAGAGCATCGGGAGACGCTTTGCCAAAGGATAGGTGGGATTTCTGTAGACTCAGGCTCTGGTGGAGCTTTAGAAATAGCTGTAGTTGAGGGTAGGCGATAGAGACACAAACAGACTGAGGAATAAAAAGAAGTGCAGCGAAGTTTGGCAGAATCTTGTCAAAAGTTTGACCTAAAATGAAATCTTCTGCTGATTTAGCTAAGCTTCACAACACTGGAAAATGTGAAAAACAAAGACAAGAACACAGAAGCGGATCTGTCATTTAACTGCCCTCGGGCTGTACTGACTTTCTTTTTCACTTTGCTTTTTTATGTAAAAACAACAACCATGACGGAGCAGAGGCAGGTCAAACTAAACATGACATTTAAAGTAATCTTTTGATCGATTTTAAAAGCGTTCCCAGTTGTCTTTTGATCATGACGATGCCGTTTTTAGTCAAAACCAAAAAACCTGCCTCAGTTTCTAGGACAAATATTGCAGAGTGGCAGGAGTTCATTAGAAATTCCCTTTTGAGTTGTGGGCAGAACAGTTGGCATGGAGCAACCCTGCCTCTCCCTTCCCTGCTGCTGAGAGCTCTCTGTTTATACACTGTCCTGCTTGCTTACAGCCCCAACATAACATCAGCGGTGCAAGAAAAGTGGCAAGCAATATTAGAGCTATCCAGCTGTACAGTTTAGAGCCAGATGCCAGCTCAGACAAAGAAAACAAAGACGTACATGGACCTAGTCATCTACAACTGGATGCATCGGAATTGAACAGAGCAGAAAGCTTGTGGCCCACACAGCATATTTTCCACCTAACAAATAAGCTCCTTTACCAACTGCACTTTTTTGTCTGCTCCTGATTCACAACAGTTAGCTTAATTCTATTTATATATCTCCTCCATCATCAGAAAACTGCCACAAGAACATGTTAAAAACACCAAAAACAACATTTTAATTGGAGTGGGTCTTTAAGTTGTCCCCCCCCAAAAGCTGATAAAGCCCAAAGGAAAAGTACAATGATACACAAAAGTTAAACTTAAAAAAAAGTAAGCAAAAAATAGCACACAGTTTATCTGTGTGTTCATTATAACAATAAGATGGACTGGTACATCTTTGGAGGCTGAGGTCCTAAGGTTTGTGGAAAACCCTCCTCAGTCCTCTGTGCCATAATGTGCAGGGCAGTTTTTGTTTTAGTTTTTACTTTTCTTTAGCTTTTGCCTCAATTTCAAAATATTAGCTTTCCTTATATATATATATATATATATATATAGACTTTAAAGTCCCCCTCCAATAATCATTTGATCTACCGTAAATGTGTTCCCAGTAGCCATAAGATGATTATGCAAAGTTAAAATTTAGGCAAAGTAAAAAAAAACGACTCGTTTTCTAGGACATAGTTTCTGCAGAATAGCAGGAGTTCATTAGAAAGTTGTGGGTGAGACCGGTGGAATGGAGCAAGTAAGCCTACCCTCACTTCCCATCATCCTTTTTTTTTCCTACACTTTCTCCCACTGGCCTGCAGCCCTTAACATTCCCAACCTAACAAAAATGACAAGCAACTTTGGAGTTAACCAGTTGCACAGTTTTAAGCCCGGTTCCAGCTCAGACGAGGAAAAACAAAGATGTATATGGATCTAGTCGTTTACAAGGAAATGCATCAGAATGGAGCGGAGCAGGATACAGCTACAAGCTTTTTCCAATGGCATGTTTTTCGTCTGTTCCTGATTCGCAATTTAAATAAAGAAAAACTCAGAAATGCAATCTTAATGTTTATTTTCTTTATATATGAACTTCATTGTGAAACAAATGCCACAATGACATGGAGAGGGTCTTTGAATCGGTCTTTATTTTTAGTAGTAGCCAAGTAGTAATGAAAGTGCAAATGTCCTTCAGTAAGATAAAAAAAAAAGTATTTATCTTAATTTTGAACTTTTAAACAATATTGTTAACAATGAACAAATAAAAAATACCTAAATAAAAAATTATTGCAAATATTTAATGATCTTTAGTGTCACAAAAACAATGTGGTTTAGTTTATAAACGGAGGCTTGAGTCGACGGGCCCGGACTGGTTAACCTTGAGACACCTCAAACCGCATCGTGTAGAAATGCAACATCGCCCTCTTTTGTTTCGGACAACAAATGACATGTCTGCCTGTGTCAGCGGCAAGCAGGCGATACAGACGGTCGTAGGGTTTGCCTGTAGTATCAGCCAGCCACCAACAACCAGCCGCCTGAATGTAGATCCGCATGGGCTGTTACTTCTTCATCTTTTTAAATAACCCGGCGGAAAATTAAAATAAGGATCCAAGGATGGTGTTAGTGCATGTCGGATACCTGGTTCTCCCCGTATTCGGCTCAGTAAGAAACAGAGGTACAGTATTTAAATTTTAATATCGATCAGAGACATTTGCCCTGTTTATCTTAATATTCACTGCAGCTGTCGGCTAGCTAGCAGGAGCTCCACTTGTTAGCTCACACTAGCTAGCCTAAAATTAACGTCAATTTTTTTCTCGCGAAATTGCTCGAACTGTGCTACAAATTGAAAGTAAAAGTGTCAAATACGAATGAAATTAGTTAAATATGTAGTGCAGTGGATTTTTACGGGGTTCATTCAAAGATTGTACCGCTGTGCTACAGAAAAGCTATGTGGCTCGTTGTCCTAGGCTATATCCTGGAACGGAAACATCTCTCACAAAGGCTTTCACATGCTCAGACCGTGTGCTTCTAAAATCCTGGCGATATTTCGCTAAAATACACTCCAATTCGTGTTAATTTTCGTTGGATTAAGTTCGTTTTTCTGAAACGATTTAGTTTAAAGTTCCACCGTAATATTTGCGGTATTAGTTTCGTTCGAAACGATCGGTGTGTTTGCTCTGATACTAGACCGCGAAATAGACGTAGCCTTCTCAGCCAGTTAGTTTATCTGTGGTTGGATGATGTCATTTGAAGATCATCCGCTGCTGCCAGTGCTCGCAGTTTTCCACGCCGTGATTTGACAAACCTGACAAGTCAGTATGACACTTTGCTGGCCGATAATTGACCAGATTGATTGGAAAACGTTGATATCCGACGCGTCAATCTGTTGATTTTACAAATTGGCGATCCAGCAGTTGCTTGAAGCTGCAGAATTACCCAAATATCCGGTGACAGTACACCTTGATATAGCTCCAGTGTATCATTAATTTCACAACAGTGGCATCAGTGATTTCATTGTGCTTTTATTTCTGTTCTTATTTCCCTGTTTCATAGTATGGAGGCTGGCTCTACATTCTGCATTTATCAGATCTTTGTCGTCCCCCCATTGTGTAGCTAATGATCATCTGCTGCTGTGTGGTGTGGCGTGGCCTCTGCCTGTTCTCTGCATTTAGCTGTATTGTGAATCCCTTCTTCATTTCCTCTTTCCATCAGAAGACGACATTGGTATTAAAAAGCACCCCTTCCCAAGATGTATTCAGCCATAATATTTCATGTTAAGCAGACTAAACTATAGCTAACAACTAGAACACAGCACTTTTTGTTGTCTTTTTTTCTGTCAAATTGCTGTAGCACTAAGTAAACATTTTAGCTCCTTTCTAGGTATCAGTTGAATGTCATTGTGTACCTCCCATCCAGTCTTGATAGACAACATGCTGTAAATTCCTGTAAAGTGGATACATTTTGCATGATCTCAAAAAAACGGCACTGCATTGAACACCAGAATTTGGCTCATCTTCCTTATTTTCACACAAGGTGCAATGTACATTTCCAAAGTGACCTCTGATGGGGGGGGGGGCATGCAAATTGAACCCCTTGCATGCCATTTTATTGCAAAACTTTTTTCATAAAATGCTGTCATGCAAATTGCTTGAAGTAGCCCCAACGGTACACTGCACCTGCTCACAGCAACCTGCCATATCTGTCTCCCATTTTTGTGTAATCCTTTTGTTCTTGTTGCAAATTTCAAGCTTTGAATCGCACTGAATCGTCAGGGCTTTTCGCCCTGTATGTGGAAATTCAACTTAAAAGGATACATTAGTAAAAAAAAAAAAAAAAAAGTTCACTGGTTGTTCATTAATTCTCAGTTTACTTCACTAACACAAGACCAAAATGCTATCCATTTCACAGGGATGCTTATTTTCCTGCACTGCTGAAGAGATCCTCTATTAGAAATAACGTCTTTATTGTTTGGTTGTGGTCTCTCTTTACCTTTTGTTCTGGTAATAGTACTTTCAATGCATGGTCACATTTATGATTCATAATTTTTGTTTATGTTTTTTCTACATTGAATAGTGAAAATCCAATGTAATCTTTCTGTAGTAAAGATGTACCCTTGCTGTACTGAAATCATGTGCTGTAGCCAACACGTCTGCTCATTGGATGCTGCTTTTGTTCTTTTTAACCCTATATGGAGCATGGTGGGCCTTGCCTTCAGTCTATGTTGTTTATTTTTGTTGCATGGATTTATACTATTATTACAAACAAAGAAAAGCCACACACAAATTCCACATATACTAATAATTTTTTCAATAAAGAATCTAGTGTTTTTCCTAACCTTCAGTGTGCTTCTTGCTGATTTCCATTTATTGTCCTCCCTCTCCCTTGTCCCTCCCCCCACCCACCTCCTCTCCTGCTATGACAAAGATAGATGATTTCCATGCTTCCTCCATCCCAGGGCCTGAATGAGTCTATCTGCTGTCATTCACGGTGATCATTTTTCACTGAGTCGCTTAAGAACGCAGTGTGTTACCCTGGAGTCTAGACGCCAGCCTTTGACCCACAGTAGGGAGTTCATCTTTTGTCTGCGCGGCTTTTCTGACGAGCTATCGAGCTGGAAAATGTTTCTGAAAAGACATACTGCTACTCTTCTGTCTGTTTAAACAGATTTTAGGAGTATAGAGAGAATATATGCAACATAAAGTGGCCTTTTTTACTGTCCATAGTTAAAAAAAAGTTAAAAGCATCTTTAAAAAAAATACATCACAGTTTTAATTTTAAAGACAGAAAACTGACTTGGAAACAGCATGAAAGCCTGTTTTCCTGCAAACTCACTTTACAATCACAGCAAAGTCTACAAACTCTCAACCACACTGCAAACTAAAACACATCTTTTTCTGCAGTACAACACAAAGTAACTTTTCATTTTTCGGTTTGAGTCATCAGTGGGTTCTCTACTGTAACCAAATAGTTGTGGTCAGACAGAGAAAGGAAAAAAAAAAAATAAAAGCCTTCCAGCTATTTCCTCTACACGCCTCCAAACGCTCACACTGCAGAAGAAAAGTACATTCTTACCAGCTGTGTTATACAGTCGAGCTTCACAAAATGTTTGGGGGATTCGAGACAGATGTAGTTATAATTTACAGAACGGATTATTGCAAAGTGCGCTGACTTCCTGTCAGAAGCCGATTTTACAATTACAGATGAAGACCTTACAGGCAGAGTTCCCCTGCTGTGAGTAAGAAGACCAGAAGTTGATCAAGAAATCGGAAAATTTTGTTAAGGAAAAAAAAAGAAAGTTGGCAATTTTTGTGTCCAGCACCAAAAATGGTGATCATATTCATGGTACTCGTGGTAACCATCATTCTTCCACCCCTACAGAAGTATTTTTCACCGTAGGTAAGAGGTAGGGCTTCATTAACATGCCGCATTGCACACAGTGACACCACATTTCACCACAATTAATTCCAGCTCCTTTTTCTCCCTCACACTTCTGATAAGTTCTCCTTTTCTTCCGCAGGATCCCATTTTAACCGGCAACAACAACAACAGCAGCACAGCCATGCTACCTCTTGCCGGCACTTCCAGCTAGGTCCTCAGGCCCCACTGCCCATGGACTTCCCCATGCCCCACCCAGGGCAGCCACAGTCAGGCATAAACCCCCACCTGACCCCACCTGGCCACCAGCATATCTCTTCACTTCATCCGCCCCTCAACCCCCTGCCTGCTCCTCAGTTCCAGGATATTCCCACCCCTCCCTTCCTACCTCAGGCATTACACCAGCAATACCTCCTCCAGCAGCAGATCCTGGAGGCCCAGCATCGGCACATCCTGCCACCATCCAGGTATCTGCATGGGTTAGGCAGAAGAAACACTGGGTCTGCAGATCATACCAAACATACAATCATGGGACTTAATAACTTGTTTTTTTCCAGGATGTTTTCAAATACATGGGTTTTTGTCTTAGTAGACGCACCCCAGAGAGAGTCCCCCACCAACCCCACAGACTACAGCCAGGATACGAGTTTGCGCCTCCGCTTCACGTCCCTCAGCCTGTGGTGCAGCAGCCCAGATACCTAGCAGAGGGCACTGACTGGTAGGCAAAACTTCTCTGTCAAAAAGCTTAAATAAAGGACTAAACTGGACTCGGATACAACTACTACATCTCAAAAACTCAGCTGTCAGACAAGTTCCATCCCACATTTATTTACTTCAAGGTCACATTTTGAGAAGTGATGCACATTTTCTTTGCTGCTGCTCTTTTTAAAAGATGCAGCTAGGAGGCTAAATTACACTGACCCTGAAGCGCAAATCATGCGACACAAAAACATTTGAAAGATCACGACAACATTTAAAAAAAGGAAAGCATAACAAAAAAAAAAAACACATAACATTGTAGAAATCAGAAACCAAAACACAGTTCAAAAAGAAATATCGGAAATAAAAATGAAACGTTTTAGAAAACAAAAGTCATTTCCAGAAATCAAAATAAAATGTTATAAAACAAAACAAAAGAGGAAACCGAAAAAGGTTTGTACTATGGGAGATCACTGATTGGATGATGACGTTTGTCCATCATTTCAATCAGTGATACTGGATATCATCATCCAATCAGCGATGTCCCATACTCTACCAACCTTTACTGATTTCTTCTTCTGTTTCATTTTTGTAACAATTTCATTTTTTGATTTCTGGAAATGACTTTTGTTTTCTGAAACATTTCATTTTAATTTCATTTCACATTTTGGGGAATTTTGTTTTAATTTCTAAATTGTTTTGTTTTTTATTAATATTTGTTTTGATTTTTTTAATTGTTGTGATCTTTAATATGTTTTTTTGCTTTGAGTGATTTGTTGGTGTGATTTGCACTTCAGGGCCACTGTACTAAATACAGTGGGGCAAAACAAGTATTTAGTCAGCCACCAATTGGGCAAGTTCTCCCACTTAAAAAGATGCGAGGCCTGTAATGTTCATCATAGGTATACCTCAACTATGAGAGACAAAATAAGAAAAAAAAAATCAGGAAATTGCATTGTCTGATTTTTAAATCAGATGAAAATTACAGGCCATCTTTTTAAGTGGGAGAACTTGCACAATTGGTGGCTGACTAAATAGTTTTTTGGCCCGCTCTATTTCACTAATCTGTGTATTCTTATCTGTCACGTGGAAAAGTGACCGTTATTTTCTTTCAAAAGTATAATTTAAAATGTAAAAAAAAGTTTTACAAATGTAAACATTGTTTTTAGGTTTCCTGGGGAGTGTAGGATTTGATATGTCTGTGTCACTGACTCTATAAGAGAACTGGACTGTGTGAGTGTGACGTCACCCATAAGAAATGACTTACTTCCAGTTCCAACCAAATTAAATTAATTCAGTCAATAGTTATTCTGACAAATAGAATGACTGAATAATAGCTGTTTATTTCTCAGTAGAACTCTATGGGATTATGGCTTCTTGGAGCCAACAGGTACTCCCTGTTTGGAACGCGAGGAGGGAGGGGTCTCTCAGTCCAGTTCTTTTATATAGTCAATGATCTTTACGCAGATTATTTTAGGAGATGTGGAAATGTACAACACTGAGTTGTGTCTTGTAATTAATTTTCGACATCCCTGTTCAGGGATCTGAGTGTTGATGCTGGGCTGGCTCCACATCAGTATCATATCCACCCACTGCCACAGCACTATCAGCACTACTTGACCTCCCCCAGGATGCACCACTTCCCTAGAAACAATGCCTCAACACAAGTGGTGAGTCTGCACCTTCCGTCATGTTTGACCTCCCTTTTTGGTGTCTGACATTTGCGTTGAAACCTGGCAACATGGGTGACCCGTCACCCTGCTGCTGTCTGATTTCTGCCGCAGAGCTGACTCAGCTTTTGTTTTTTTTTAAAATCTGTCTTCTCCTAGGTTGTCCATGAGATCAGAAACTACCCCTACCCCCAGTTGCATTTGCTGGCTCTGCAGAGTCTCAACCCCTCCCGCCATGCATCTGCTGTTAGAGAAAGCTACGAGGTGGGTGAAGCTGCATCCTCCCACTCTGCCGCAGATACAGCAGTCTACACTCATTTGTCGTTAATTTCTCTGTGACCAATGTTCTGGACAGCTCGAGTGTGTGACTGATTTTCCCATTTTCAATTATCCTGGTTTCCAGATGAGTCCAGCTGTCCATAATCCCACATTTGTTTCCATCTGAATCTGTTGCTTCTCTTTAGTGCTCCATAAAGAATTAGCATAGCTATTTAAATTGAATGTCTTGTGTTTTCTTGTGAAAAAAGAAGAAAAAGACATTTAAACCAGATGCCTTTTTTCCACAGGAGCTCCTGCAGCTGGAGGACAGACTGGGCAGTGTAAACCGCGGAGCAATTCAATCCACCATAGAGAGATTCACTTTTCCACACAAGTATAAAAAGGTAAGTGTGGAAAGTGTTTGAGCTGCCAGTTGAGGAAGGAGTCGTTTGATGTTCTCCGGTACAGAGGAAAGACATAAGATGACTGAAAAAAAAAAAAAAAACGACAGCAGGGAGCAGAGCTGCTGGGTCAGGAAATCAAAGTGGAGAGATGAGAGTGGAGGGGAAAGGTCAGGACTCTTGCAGAAGTTCAAAGGTCAATCTAATTTCACTCTGCAGATTAATGAGACCTAGCTGCAGCATTCACAGTTCAAGGTGAGGGATGACTCATCCTGCTGTCTGCACGAACGTGCTATGAATTAAAAAAAACAAAAAAAAAACAGCAATACTCAATATGACCCAAATCCTCCAGGAAGACTGGAAAAAGAATATTTGTTTTTTTCTGGAGAACTCGATAAGGTGACTTTTTTTTCATTTTTTTAATCCAGCCTGGGCCGACTCTGAACCTCCTGTGGCATAAACACAGCACTCTTAAAAAAAAAAAAAATGAAAGTCTTTTTGCCTGTTTATCTCTTCAGAGAATACCCCAGGACCTGAAGATGTGCCTGGATGATGAGGAGCTGGATACTGATGAAAAATGCACCATTTGTCTTTCAATGCTGGAAGATGGAGAGGACGTCAGGTAGTTATTTACCATTTTTTCCATAGCTCAGCAGGAAAACGTAACCGTTTCTGGAGACAGACGATGTTTGAGGTTGTACCTTAAATGAACTGTAGCCTGCAGGGTTTTTAAAGATAAATTAAAGATAAATTCATGTTTTTCAACGTTTACTTTCCCCTCTTTTTTCAAACCCCCCCCACTTCCCCAGAGTTCCGATTTTTTTTTTTAACCCTGGCTAGCCGCGACAGCCGCTCAATTCACATCTAAACCTTTGACTTTTCATTGAAATTTGCTGCCTCCGCCGCGTAAATCACATTCGGTGTGTAAGCACCTTTAAACATGTTTTAGAAACACTGACTCTGTCTCCACTGAACAGTTTGACTATTTTTTTACATTTCAAATGCTTCTCGAAATCAGAAATCATCCCTTTAACCAGAATGGGGGATAAATGGGAAGGTCATCACCCACCAAACTTCAAATCAGGGTTGATTTTTTAAGGTTAATTCTTCCTCTGTAAATGTATTTATGAGCCCTTGTGAGCCGTAAGGTCCTCTTGTGCAGCCCTTTTAGTAGTTTTTAGAAGTTAGAACCAAAACTTACAACAAGGCCTCATTCAGTTTTTATGGCGCTCATCTGTGGAACAGCCTGTCAGAGAACTTCAAGAGAGACTGTTCATGTTTCAAAGGAACGTTGAAGACCTACTGTACCTCATTAATCTGGCTTTCTTGGGGCGCATCCTCCACACAGTGACCAACGGGGTCGTTGCTTTGGGATCTCCCTGGTCTGGCAGCTTGCTTTCTAGCTTTGATCGGGGAGGTATCCCATGGTGACGTCCTCAGTGATCATGACTGGGTGGGTTGCTGGCGTGGACAGATCCCCAAAATATCATTTCCTCACATTAGCATCAAGTCAGGTTTCTACTTCGGTTTCTATATCTATTTATACTTTGAGTTTTACTCATGTGTCGTTTATATTTTGTGTACATGGGGTTAGGAGGCGTTCAGTGAGATTTTATGTTTTTCATTGTTTTAAGCCTGTAAAGTAGGCATGTCCAAAGTCTGGCCTGGATTCAAATTTCTATTTCCCTGCAGGCTTTTGCCATAAAATCAATAATATGTGGCACTTTCTAAACACAGTATATGACGTCTTGATTGTGATAAGCTAAATTCTGATGTTAACAGTTCAAAACCTGGGGCTGACACTTCTGTGACGCTTTCTAGCTCATTTATAAAATATTGACGTTAAACAAGGTTCACAGATTTGTTCCAATGATCAGAGCTACAGTGGTTTGTACTTGTTAATAAAATAACAGTTTTTATTTCTCATTCACAAGTTTACAGTGAGCATTTAATAGTGAATAATAGGTACGAGAATCCAGATGTAACACTGACAAATTTTTATTTTATTCTGTCTTCAAATACTCTTAAAAAACACAGACATTGTTTTCATTGCATGACTGCTGTATGTTCAAATTTCTCCTGTTTTTGATTTGTTATCTTTTAAATAATACAATTAATTCCATTTAAATAATAAAATGAGTTATTGACTTTAATTAATACTATTGATTAGGGAAATAGGACAAATGTAACCAGGGAACGTAAATATGGCTTTTGAAATTCACAATTTTGGGTAAAATGCATTTAGATGTATTTCTGTTCTATGTGAAGAAATTAAAAATATTCCAATTGTAAATAAAAATTCATTAAATAGCTAGATAATGTTAATATAAGGACTGAAAAAATGCAGGCCGATTGGTGGGCCCTCACACATTTCACCTCACCAAATCTGTCCCTGTTTGCAAAACGTTTGGACACCTCTGTTGTAATGCACTTTGTGATGCTGTTGTATAAAAAAGTGCTTTACAAATAATGTTTGATTTGAATGATTCCAGTTCTTCAATCTGCATTGATTGAAGTACTTCCATTATCTTTAAAATACTGACACGTGTTTTATTTATCCATAACAGGTGTTGATTTATTAAAACCTAAGCAACTCAGTACTGGACCAGAGTTTAAGGAACTCTGAAACATCTTCGATCTTGGATCGATCAACAGTAACAGAATTGAAGCATTTTTCATGCAACTCATTGTACCACACAATTTCAAAGGTTAAATGAGCATTTCAAAAACAGTGTTTTTGTTATCTGACATGTAGCAAAGTGACAGCAATCGTTTTTTTTCTTTTCAAAAGATAAATAGGAACACGAGTAGCTGATGAAGAGTTTGGCTTTTCTCAGGTTGGTTGCAGGTGACTCATTTTTAATTAGAGGGAACAAAAAGACGCACGCTTTGTTCATGTAAACATCCATGCACAACACAATGAGCTTTCATAGATGCAGTTGAAATCAGATAAGTTGTGTTGTGCAAATTGATCTGAGGAGGTCGTTGGAGATGGGTTTCTGGTGTGAAATGTGAACCTCAGCCAGACAGCTGGATCTGCTCCAGAAAAGGTCTGGATACTCGGTGTGACGAGATCCATTAATTAAATGCACCTTCAAGATTTCACGTCTGTTAACTGGATGAAGCCGAGCTGAGTGAGGACAGTTGAGCCAACCCCTCTTGGTTTAGCATAACGTTACATTAATCGATGGCAGAGACCAAAGAGACACTTGACCCACATTCTGACTGTTAAGCTATGAACAAAACAGGCATGTGATGCGCATTCTTGAACTAGCCTTTAGCATATATGGTATTCACAGTGGACTGTTGCTACCCAATACTAGTGCATGTACCAACAGTTGGAAGAGGTTTGGTGTAAATCTCGTGAATCTTTCTCCAGACTTTTTTTTTCTCAGCTCTATTCCAAAATATGAACGACTTTGTGTCAGAGAATCCTGTTTTGAAAAGGATTCTACCCATACGCCTCTGGTCAATGGTTCAATGGTTGCGCGTTTTGTACGTAGGTCCCAAAAACTGTTGACGCACTTTTATATAGAGTTTTCATTGGAAATGGTAGCTTGCGTGCGTGTTTCCGAGCCCGGTGGGAACGTAGCATCAAACACTCAAGCTTGAGAATAGAGACTTAAAGAACCACTCCGATTATCTTTTTATCCATTTTAAAAGCATTCCAAGTGGTTTTTTTCATTAGGATGATTCCGTTTTAAGCCAAAATAAAAAAAACGTTTGTTTTCTTGGCCATAGTTTATTGTTTAATACTTTTTTTCCATCTGCATTTTTTGTCTGCTCCTGATTCACAGCAGTTTGAATGAAGAAACACTCAGAAATGCATTTTTGAACTTTTTTTTAAAAGTTTTTTTTCTTTGATCAGACATATATCTATTTGATGGTTTTTTGTGGTTTATTAAATGTCTAAAATGTGGCGTGTTCTTATCACGTGTGCAGTGTTTGTTATTTTAAGGAAAACCCTCAATTCCACTCTAAAATATGAGCCTCTAACCCTTGCTTTGCTCCTATTTTCTCCCCCTCCAGGAGATTACCCTGCATGCACCTCTTTCACCAGGCGTGCGTTGACCAGTGGCTGGCCACCAGCAGGAAGTGCCCCATCTGCAGAGTGGACATTGAGACCCAGCTGACCCCTGACAGCTGATAGCCCCCGACGGATCCCGCGGCTTCGGATCTGGTCTCGTTAATTCTCCCATCGCCTCCCTTCGGGGTGGGGGCGAAAAGCTCTGCCAAACACCCCTCTTCCCCTCTGCATCGCTCAAAGAGTCTGCCTTCTGAGACGGCTGTGACAGGGGTCGGGGGGGGGGATCAACAAAGCACACTCACCTACAAGGCGACGAGAGGAGACGGGGGGTCGATGCACAGATGGGTTGCTGGACTGAAGGGCAGTTGAAGGGACTTTGCTGAATGTAAAAGGTAGGAGCAGATAGGCAGATGTGCTGAGGCTTCACCATTCTACACCCCTGTGCACATGTTTCCACCAAAAGACAGCCACCACAAACTCTCCCCTGCTCAGCGCGGTATTCTAATACCACTTTGCTGCCACTACATCCTTTGCCCCCCGCCCTGCCAAGCCAGTGAAAATCCTTCTAGCTGTTTTCTGCCTAAAGCCCTCAGCACATCTGTACAGAACATAATAGCATGAGGTTGTATGACGTGAACTCTTGTAGCTGAACGCTTGCGGTGTAATGGAGTTTAGTACTGAATAAGTATTTACAGAGTAACAGTGTTGTGTAGCAAGCAAAAGCCTTTTGAGAAATATGTTTGTGAAAAATTGCGCCTTCGGAGAGGGCGAACGCAGCTCTAGAACGTGAATTTGGACTTACAGTTAGTAGATGCCATCGGAGTTAATGCTAAACCCGCTAACTGCAGGCATGGCTTTCAGTGATGTGTGTAGTGTTGTAGTCGGGCCTCTATAACCTAGAAGCAGAGGCCTCAGATGTGCATGCTGTATGGCAGGCTTGGGCTGTGTCGTAAATGTAGTGGAGCAGTAGAAACGGGGACTGTGTCTGTGCATGTGAACTGTTTGTTATGATCCTGATGATCGTGCTCATTCATAAAGGAGAACAGAATGCTCCTTAATAGCCCACACCTTTTTCCCCTCCCACCCACTCACTCGTCCCTCGTAGACCAAAGTTGCCCTTTGACACCGATCTCAGACCAGCGTAGCATTTTCCCCGGCGGGTGGGATTTAAGGAGCTGCTGTCGGGTCCGTGTCTAAAGGCAACTCTATCTCTGTGGCCTTGCTCATGGCATGATCATGAGAGGTCGGCATGGGGCTTGAGGATGCAGTGCCTGAGTCTTGCCATCAGAGTGACATTTTTATTACCAGAACCTTATTGCCTATAGAACAAGCACATGCGATTTCTATATACAGCGAATCACCTCCGTTGTCTATTGGTTCCTTTCATTTCAACCTCAGTTGCTCCAGCTGTTTGATATAAGACTGTCTGGTGTTACAGGGAAAATACAAACTGGCCTGCCTGTGATTTGTGCTAGAATGTGTATGATTGCTCCCGCCCCCTCTTTCCCATGGTACTCTGTATGGTCGATGGTATTGCTAGAACAACTGTGACATGTGCAGTGACAGAAGCTGTTTCTCTATATCATGCATGAACCATGTTGGCGTGAATTCACTTGAAGGAGGGTGAAAGGGAGAAAAAGCCATCCATTTAATAAATACCAAACAAACGTTCTTAACATTATTCTTTTATTTTGATTTTCCGTCATACTCTCTCTCTTTTTTTAATTGCCTGTCTGTTTATCCTTTTTTTTTTTTTTAATTTGCTCACCTGCCAGTTTTGGACATGGTACTAACATGCCGAGTACTTGTCCATTTTGGACATGGTACTAACATGCCGAGTACTTGTCCATTTTGGACATGGTACTAACATGCTGGGTCCTTGTCCATTGTAACCATTGTGAAGAATAAGCTGCAATGCTGCAAAAACATATGTTGTTGTTCTGATGTAGCTTGTGTTTTGTAAATGCACTATAATATGGAGTTGCCTGATCTTTTGGTTTTCGGTGGTGTGGGTACTTCTTGTCCTAGATTTTGTGTTCTTATTCAGTTCCAAGTATCTTCATGGTTCCTTGTGTACTTCTGGAAGGTATTTTGATTGTTTGTGTTGCTTTTTGGTTTTTATTTTTCCTCCTTTTCTTTTTGTATGAAGCCTCCATCCAAAAAAAACTACACATGGATGACCATGGAGGTTTGCTAGTTCACATAGAATGCTGTGATTAAAGATGCCTTAAGTATTAAACAATCATTATTTATTACTAACTGTAGCTAGCTAGCTATTGTGGTGGAATATTTAATGTCTCTATCTCATAACTTTGCAATTTAATCAATATATTTATTTAAAATAACACAAAACATTAAAAAAAAATACCTCATTATGCATTGGTCGGTGGGGATGCTTTTGCATGCCGTCTGTGTTTATTTATTTTTATTTTTTTTCAAAGGCGAAAGAAACTCGTTGAAAAAGTGGCTGGGGTGTTTCCCCACATTTTCTAGCCAGCATGGTGCTGTTTGATCTATATTACATTCCATTCATGCCATTTCTTGATTTTTGTATGTTTTTATCTCTTAAGAATCTGCTTTCATCTGAAGCAGATCCCAGGGCGAGAGCCTGCTCGTCTTAGCTCGCTTCCCTCATCTTAATCAAGTTTGGATTTAGTTTTTAGTTTATTTCGTTTGCAACCGCTTTCACTGCATCCGTTATATCAGGATCTAGTTTTAGGTCACACAGCTTTATTCTTTGTTTTTCGTGTTGCTGGCAGTTGCTTTGTGTGGGGCGTATATCTAACATGCTAACTTGAGCCATTGATCTTTCGAGCAAACTTCTGGTGTACTGTGGTTTCACACTATAGATGTTTCACACCCGGGTACTATAAGCTAACAAAACGTTTCGAGTGTGCATTTCCTTATAATAATCTAGCAATCCTGCAAATTATTCAGACGGGATTAGAATAAAGCCGATTGATCTAATTCTCTCATTTTGTGCTCCAACTGGCCTTACCCCTTGCCCTCCACAGTGTACCCCGTAAACTCCAGAGTGAACTGGACAGTAGCCATAGTATTAACTCAAACTGATGAACCGGAATGAACAGTAGAACTTAAAGCACAAGCTTTTTAATGCATGTCCTTCTCAGGTTTTCCTATGTGTATGTGGGAGTAGCTCTGTAGATGTGTTTAATATGATGCTGTATCTTCTTGAATATTTCAGATGTTTCTTTGCTGCTGAAAAAAAAGTTGATTATTAACCTGCCAGTGAAAAAGGGAAGTGGCCATCTTTGTACAACACACTGCTGTTTTGCTGTAACCGCGCAATGTTTTATGATCTTGAGTATTTTATAGAAAAGTAGAAGTATGTATCAATAATATGAAAGCAATAGCTAAAAATCATAATGAAGAATAACATGATCAGTGAATATTGTGGAAAATCTTTAGATTCACCCTGGGTGGATTTTGTACTGTATTTATTACTAATGATGATGCAAAAAGTTGCATAGCTTAACCCAAACTGTCCTGTCTCTTTTTTTATTTATTGTCTTGTATATGATCTTTTTGTATGTGTTTTTCAAATAAACTGCCTAAAATGCTGAGACTTTACGAAGATGCTGTGTTGTTTAGTGGAAAGAAACTTTTTTTTGGGCAGGTATTCCCAAAGCATTCAAATACAGTTTGGAAAGCATACGTGGATAAATGTACAACATTTTACATTTTTTCCCCCAAAAGCTAACTTAGTTTCTTAAAATTATTTAAACTTAACAAAAAATATTGAAAATCAATTTTATGTTTTTTTTTAAATTTTATTTTTATTTTACTTAGTTATCTTTTTTGACAATGTTTTTTTCACATTTTGTAAAGAAACTACCTGTAAAGTTTCATTCTGTTATATACTTATACTTAATGATTTATACTTTGCATAAATCATTTGAAAAAAAACAAAGCATACATTAAGCTTGAAATTTGTTTTGCCTTATTATTATTATTTGGGATATTCTGTTTATTTTAGGTTAAACTCAAGCAAATAGAAAAAATGGTAGAAATGTTTATTTTTAAGACGAGGAAGGTCCTAACATTTGGCACAAACTTTACAAAAACACTGGTTCTTTAAAATGAACATTAAGCTCAGGAATTTCTATCTTTTCCAGCCCAAACAAAAACGTCGGATATGACATCAGAGAGAAAAATGAGGAAATCAGTTCTTACCATTGTCTATAAACTTTAACTGGATCTAGTGAGTGCGAGGTCACCCATAGAAAATGGTTTGCTTCCAGCTCCAAATGAAGTCAATTCAGTCGCCGTTTTTTCACATGATTTTTCAGGAGTGAGCTTGTTAGGAGAATCTGTCAATCAAATGTTTCGAATGTTTGACACGAGACCATTTACTTTTATTGAGGCATCTGATTGGTCAGTTTGTAACTTAAATAACTTGCATTACGGAAAAAATATCATGAAAAAATATTGGGACTAATGAGAACGTGTTAAAAAAAAGTCATTTTGTTGTTGAAGTTTTAACTTCTTGGAGCCAGCAGGTACTTCCTGTTTGGAGGAGTCACTCAGGGGGGAGGGGTCACTCAGTCCAGTTCTCATATACAGTCAATGGTTCTTACCAAACACTTCCTATACTTCTCATCCTAATATTTGGGGTAAAGCACCCTTTGAATCTGACCGTCAGCCTTGTGAGCGTCCAGCCACTTCCCACATGGAAAGATGGTTGTGACCGAAGTAGCGGTGTTGGTAACTTCGACGCACTCTAAGAACCAGCCGCCGTTTGGACTGCTGCCATCGTGCTCGACTTTAACTCTTAGGAGATCGCCAAGTTCCAGCATCTCCAAGACGAAAGCGTCCGTTTGCCCCCGCTCAAAAAGGTTGCGAAACTTCTTCCGCAACTCACGCTTGCCCGAGTCTCCGTTGACGCCATAGATGGTGATGGAGACATTTGAGTCCGTGCCAGCACCTTTGACATCCCCAGTTATTACAGTGACTCCATATTTGACCGGAACCAGGTTGCGGACTTTGCTTGCGAAACTCTCAACTGATTTGTAGCACTCGAATGTCAGAAAATTGTCTTTTTTGGCAGTCAGCGGGATTTGTGCATCACAGCGGAAGAAATACCTGAAAATCAGATTTGAAGTTTTGAAGTTTACATTAAACAGCAAACAGCAAGTTGCGTCAAATTGCACTTACTTGTTTCCGAGCTCCATTTCTGTAACCACCACCTCCAGAACATGCCAGAAAGCTTCTTTCTTCACCTTTTTTCCGTCTTTAGTTATATGGCCAATGCAGATGCTAACAATGTTCCCCACATGCTTGGATGAGAACTCAAACATGTCAATGGCACCGCTGTCAAAACATATAACACATAAGAACTCAACATATGTCATAGGTGTCTGTTTTGCAGGTAAGAGGGAATCAAACACTTGGATTTACACTTTTTGAAAACCTACCGTAAGAACTTCTTTTTCTTATTCTCGAGAACAAATTCCTTGGAGCGGGCTTTCCTTCCTTCCAACAGAATCCAGGCGTTTTCCGTGGTCGAGGCATCACTTGTGTTAGCAGTTGTAGTGGCAATTTCATATTCTGTATATGCAGAAACACACACTGTAGCTCTAAAACTGTTTCTCATCAATTATCAATTGCGTAATCCAATTTTCACTGACTGGTTTTGTTGCTGAGGTCCACAGAGTCATTGTTGGCACAGGCCAGCTCCCTCATAATCTGCCCATCATCTTCATTTTTGGCCAGCCATCGGTCGCAGGGGAACCTGAAGGTTTGGTCCATCGCTTCATCTTTCACATCAATGTATTCCAAGTGCCAGGCAGCAGCAGGACCTGTTTATGGTAAAAGCAAGGCAATTGCAACCCTGGGTTCATTGAATCAACTCTTATTCCCAGTATTTGAAAAACATTAATTTTACTGTGCATGTTTTTGCTTTTTACATTGGTAAACAGCATTTTGACAAGAAAAATAACATTTCAGAATATTGTTTAAAAAACGACTGGTTGGGTTATGAAATAAAGTGACTCAATAAAAATATATTTCTTGATATTGTATCCTTGAGGATCTGATCTTTCAATTATCACACATTTTGGTGTCTCTACACCTCACCTTTGTTGTCGTGCCACACTCTGACCTTCGACAGTTCACCCAGACTGAGTATGTCAGGAAATCGAAACACGTCCTTGGTTTTTCGTTCAAACTTGTTCCGGTTGCCGCTCTCTTTCAGGGGCAGTGTCCCAGTGTCGCCGAACTCCCCGAACACGATCAAAAACACGTTGGTGTCAGTACCGGCACCTGAAACATCACATGGGCTCTTTCTTTAAATATTCTTACATTTTCTCAAATTAAATGGTAGCCATACCTGCTAGGTCGCTGGTTTGGACTTGGATGATGTAGGTTGTTTTCTCCACCATCTCCTCATCATCAACCACAGCTGGCAGCTCACACACTTTCATCCTCTTTGGTCCTTTGGTGCTGGACAGCCAGTTCTCATAGGTGAACAAATATTCCTCCTCTGTCGTCAGATTTCGCATGAGGATCTGAAAGTGACCATTGGACCATCACTACCATGAGGATAAGATTTTTTTTTCAAAATTATAACCTTACTTTTTTTTTTTAAAGATAGCGAAAGATTAACAGAAATATAGTAAAAGCTTTGTGCATCAAAGCTGAATATTAACCAATTTACATAAAAAAAATTACAAATTCATACATAAAGATGGACTCATGTAACCATGTACTTAGGAAGTACCAACTCTTTGTCAAGAAATGTTCGGATGTTTGTTGCATTGTTGTACGGCATAAAATCATCTAACATAATAAATTATAGTAAAAAAAAATTACAGATTTTGAGCTACAAACTTGGAATTTTGGCCAATTTTGAGCTCCTCAAGCCATTTCTATAACTTTGCTGAGATAAAGTTCCAGGTTTTCATCTCGGCAGTCCTTGTCTTACCCTGTCTAGAAACCAATCTGGCCGGCTCCCGGTGCCGTCGATCCGAACTCTGATCTTTTTCAGTGGAGCAATGTCGTCTATCTCCAGCACAAATGTGTCTTCTTGGTCTCTTTCAAACCTGAATGGCACAATTTGAAAAAATTGATGCACGTGTTAACAACTTTAAATCCATTTACGTCCATCTTTTTAATAAATGCTACAGTCGCTGGTTGGTTGATTAGCTATACATCTATCTAACTATCTATCGATTTGCAATAAATTAACATACTTAAGAAGAATTTAGTATCCGTAAAGTCAAGGAAGTATCAGAGAGAAGCACAATATTCAATGATTTTCTTGAGTCTTTGTTTGATCTACAAATGAAATAAGTAGTCCTGTTTTGTGAAGGACTGAACTCATACTTAGTTATTTGTTTAAGTCTAGTTTTTCAAAAACATTATAAACTTTTAAATGTTTTAAAGGGGAAAAAGAACTCCTTCAGGGGTTGGTGTTAGGCCACAATGTCCTTAACCTCAACAACTTGTAGGTAATTTTAGAGATGGAAGTTGATTATAATATTTGTTGGTGTCCTCTCAAAATATAATACAATTAAGCAATGATTAGGCATTAAGTATTTCTGAATCTAATCTTCTTTGCTAAGTTTGTATTTCCTCTATTTTATCCTCAACTTGATGCTGTTATTTCATGATCATTACTAAGAAGTAAAACAAATCATCTGGAATGTCATAAAACAGCTGACAACTGACCTGTCTCCATTTTTGGGCAGTAACATTTCCTCGGTGCTGCCGTTGACTCCATACACAGTCAGGAAAATGTTAGTATCTGTCCCTGCATACTGAACATCTCCTGTGACAACTGTGGCAGAGTAAACAACCTAAAAAATAGTAGATAAAATGCAGGAGACTGCATTCATTTTGCACATTAACCAAATGTTGTCAGAGACACATTTTAGGACTCACTTTACGAATAATATTGATCGTAGTGGCGTCCAGCACATTGAACAGTCTAGCCGTCAGGCCATCTCCCCTGTCTTTAGCCAGCCAGCACTTACATGGAAAAATGTACATGATACCTTTGGTTGGCACGGCAACAGACAGCTCATCCACCAACCAGCAGCTTTCTGGTGTGACACCATTATGGCCAAGCTGAGAAGCAGACCAGAGAGAAGACAAAGACAGAGAGTGGAAAAGAGGAAGAGCTGGGAATAGATATACCATTTGATTTTGTTTGATCTGCATCCCACAAGGCGCAGCTAGTGTTAATTATTGCTGAGCTAGAACGCTTTTATTTGAATTTTTAACATCAGTGCATCTGTGGAGGCAGCAGAGGAGAAGACAGTTTCACAGACAGTCCTAGATTCTCACTTCCACCCTCTTGATCTCTCCTACGTCAGTTCCATAACACAGAAAGTGGTCCATGGAGCCAGCTGCAAAGGACTTCTTCCCCTCTGGCAGGTCCAGCCACAGTCGGTCCGTCTCAATGTCGTTGGGGCCGATGACGATGACATAAACTCTAGCTGTGGTCGTGGCATCATGGTCAGTCCCAGTAGACAGTGTGAAGTGATAAGGAATTACTGTATGAAGGAAAAAAACAGCTTGAAGAGGGTTTTTCTCCTAAAGTTTTTGTCTCAACTTTTAAGAATAAATTATTAAGTGACAAAAAAACTCAAGATTAAAACTGCGTTTCTGAGTATTCCTTTATTCAAATCGTGGTGAATCAGGAGTAGAGGAACAAGGGGCGTTGGTAAAACCTGTAGCAGTGACGCAGCTATGATAAAGCTCAGTGTTAAGGATGGAATGGGTGGCTTTAAAACTGCTGAGGGTCACACTAAGATACATATAGACAAGCTTTAAAGACCCACTCTGATGAAAATTGTGTTTTTAACATGTTCTTGTGGCATTTTTCTGATGACAGAGGGCATACATTAAGAGAATTTAGCTAAAATATGGCTGGCTTTGTTGCACCGATGATGTTAGGTTGGGGTGTGAGGGGCTGTAAGCTAGCAGGAGAGAGGGTAAACAAAAGAATGATGGGAAATGCGGGGAGGCTTACTCTGCAATCATCTCACAGCCACTGCTGTTCAAAATGTATTCATTTTGTGCATGTTTTTACTTTTGCAATTCTGTCCAAATCTACAGCACTTTTTAATATTTTGTGTAAAATAATCCTAGACAAATAAAGACTAGTAGATTGGATTAAACTAATACTTTGGTGCACAAACAGAGATAAAAAAAACCCCTCCCTTCCTTTCAGGCACAAAACAGAGCAACAAACTCTTGCTTTGCCAAAAACAAACATCCATTAGATCTACGTGTTAGGGTTTGCGTGGATGTGTAATATTTCCAGATTCAACCCTTTTTTTTTCAAAAGAGTTCATAGCAAGTCAAACAGAGAATTTGTTTGCACTCTTACTTGGACCCTCCTCAGCCATCACCACCTTTTTCTTCTTCTTTTTCTTATTGGCGTTTTTGTCCAGTCCTTGTTTGGTCTGGGAAATCTTCTTGAAATACTGATCAGTATTCCTTTCACCTTCATACCCCTATAGAAGACAAACAAAGCATAAATGTTGAACCAAAAAGTAGGATGATCCATAAACCAGTTCAAAGTTGGAGCTAATATTGCAGGTTCAACTAACTTTGACATAGAAAATTCTGTCTGTTTGTTTGTCCTCCTTCTTTGTTGACAGCCAGCGCTCACACAGGAACATATAGAGTTCCTCTGTTTCCACATCCAACACCTCCACCTGATCAAGGTACCAGTCTGCTCCTATCATGGAGTTGTCATGGCGGATGCGTATCTTAAATACCTGCCCCAGATCCACAGCCTCTATGGTAAATCTGTCTACCTAGGATGGAAACGGATGTTCAGATCCAGACACGCAAACAGTAACCCTGTTTATCATAACAGACCTCTCCTCTCTCAAACTTGTTTTTGTTGTTCTCTGATCTGGCGAGTTTGCGTTCTCCAGTGTCTCCCAGATCTCCATAGATGGTCAGAAAGACGTTGGCATCGGTTCCAGCTCCGTACATGTCACCTGTCCGCACTGAAACCTTGTACATGTGAACTGTTGGGAAAAAAAGCCAGCAGTGGTTGAAAAAGACGAAATGCAAAATCAAAACCATCTGTACATTTGGCCTGGACAGGAATTCTCTAATGGAAGGACCTCAGTGTCAAACACACAAATATGGCAAAATAACTATCTTGTTGGGGGAAAAAAGCACCTGCTGCTGTTGGTCCTATGAAGCTATGATTTTAATCAACAAGTATTTTCCAATTTGTTTAAGACATATATTTCTCTTTCTAAATTTCCCTCATGTTCCACACCAAATCGGTTGACTACCATTGCGAAAAAATATTGAGAATTACCAATTTTAATAGTTTTTTTTAAATTATATAATATATTATTATATGTCACAGCCAAAACAAGCAATACATGAACTATAATGGTCAGTTACATCTGTGTGTGGAATGGCACATTTTACTAAGCATAACTGTTTTTGTTTGACATTTTTTTATTTTCTGCAAGATTTAATTTTTATAAAATAATAACGGACTAATGGAAAATTACAATTAATTTTTGTAACAAATGAATCTTAAAAGCAGATATAAATGTACAGTAAAAATTGAGTTAGGAGAAAATAGAGAAATAAACTGAAATGAAAGTATTACTAAAGTTGTAAAAGACTCACTCCAATGAAAATTGTGTTTTGTGGCATTTTTCTCACGATGTAGGACATATATAAAAAAATAAATTTTAATATTGCATTTCTGAGTACTTCTTCATTCAAATCACTGTGAATAAGCAGGGAAACGCAAAAATACAGTTGGAAAAAGCTTGTATGTGCGACATAAAAGTTACTATGGCAAAGCCACAAGCTCTCTGCTCCGCTCCGTTCTCATGCATCTGCTTGTAGACAAATAGATCCACGTCCAGGTTGTAAGCGAGCGGCTAACTCCATGCCATTCAATTTGTCATGAACTCCTGCAGCTCTGCAGAAACTTTGTCACGGAAAACAACACTTTTTAAAAAAAAATGTTGGCTAAAAACAGCATATCACAATTAAAAGACCACTGGGAACAATTTTAAAATAGATCAAAAGATGATCAGAGTGGGGCCTTAAAGAAGAGTTGAAAGTCATAATAGGTCTGTCACAGAAGCTAGACTAAAACTTACTCTCAAGAGCATCCTCCACATCAATTTCAGTCATCTTCAGCGTCCCATCCCTCATGAGTTTCTCTGTGATGATGCTTAAAGGGACGAGTTCCCTGACTGTCTCCCCATCGTCCTCAGACTTGGCGAGCCAACATTCACATGGAAATATGGTCGTCTCTGACCCCTGTCATTGATCAAACATGTACCTTATACGTGGACAGGCAAGTTCATGATCAAAATATAAGAAAATCCAGAGTTTTTTTTATTGTAATGATGAATTTAGATTTTAAAGGGTTCATAACAGTGCATGGATTTATGCAGGTGCAATGTCTAACAGATCGTCACTACCTTCCCTTTCCGGAGTTGTCGCCTGATCTCCACTCTGTCAAGGTGCCACCCTGGGTTGGTGTCCCTGTTGTCGTGTCCGATCCTGATTTTCTCTAGAACATCACCTATGTCTTCCAGCTGTGAACAGAAGCTTACAGTGAACAGGCCTGCGGGGAGAACGTCAAGCTGTCCTTTGTTCAAACCAACGGGATCACCTCCACGATGAACATGTCCTCGGCTCCTCTCTCAAAGTACATTCGCCTCTCTCTTTTGTTGACACACAAGTGTTTCTGCTGCGTGCAGAGCCCGTTTTGTCCGTACAGGACGATGAACACGTCTGCATCCGTGCCCGCGCAGAACACATCAGTGGTGAATATTTTTATTTCATACGGCACAACTGAAAAACAAAAGAGAAAAGGTTTTAAAACATGAGACCTGATATTCTAAACTTCTAACACTTGAACAGGACAAATGCGATAATATTTCAGGCAAATAGACTGGTTTTCTTTCCTCCAAAGGCTCTTCAAGCTTTTTCTTTTTTACAACACAGACTATGACAGTCATTGTAGGGTTTGATGAGTAAAAAGTTGGAGTAAAACTTCTTGATGGTTTTAAGATCCTTCTGTGTTTATACTAGAAGTTAATCTGATTATTAGCAGAGCTCAAGTGTTGATGTTCAGAGTGTTTCACTTCATGTTTGTTAAATGCTTGAAGACCCACTCATATGTTAATTGTACTTTGGTGTTTTTAACGTGTTTTTGTGGCATTTGTCTGATGATGAAGAACATATTTAAAGAAAATTAAGCCTAAAATTGCATTTCTCAGTGTTTTTTATAAAGTTTTTTGATTTTAGCTAAAAACGGCACAAGACCACTATGACAACAGCTCAAAATTTGATCGGAGTTGGTCTTTAAACGATGTCAGCATTCTTGTACTTAACACAAATATAAGTGTTGTTCTATAAATGTAAATGTTGCTTAGTTCTAAAAACTTAAAAGATTTGTCATATTTCTAAGGAAATTTCTTCTTCATTGTATATGTCTTTCTCTCTGTCCTCTCCCTCAAATTTAGGCCTACATGTTTTGACTTTTTTCCACTTTGAGGCTAATCTTTCTCCTTTTTCTGTGTTTCCAGACAAACATTTTTTACCTTCTATTGACCTATTTTTGTGATTTGTGACCTATCCTTTGCTAGGGGTCATTTAGCTTTGATTTTAGCCACAGTGATGAGCTGTATATCGGAGACATTGTGTTTCTTTCTGAAGAAACCCGGATGGCAACCACAATGGCAAATTAGTCCATTCATGTCAGTTTTAATGCTTTAACTGGGAGTTCATGGCACTGAGACGTTTATAACACTTTCATCACACCTTTATCAAAGCAGGGAACATTCTCTGCCATGTTCATTTCATTGAGCTTTTACTCACATGGGGTATAGAGTTCAGTCTGCAGCTCAGCAGGATAGAGATCCCTCACAATGACACCATCCTCTTTCCCTTGATCTAACCAGCGGCCACACGGGAACCGCATTTTCTGACCCTGAGAGGGGGCATCGATCTCAACCCAGTCCAAGAACCAGCCAGGTGAACCTCCTGATGGGACCAAAAAGATGGAGCATTATCAAAATCTCCCTTTCAATGAATCATTTTTCTTTAATGTACTCACCTGAGTTGTCATGTCCAATTCGAAGCTTCTCAAGGTCACCCAAGTCCACAGCCTCCACTGTGAACTCATTGACCATCCCTTGCTCAAACTTGTTTTTGTAGTTTTTACAAGCCTTCAAATTGACAATCCCTGTGAGAAAAATAAATCAGAATTTCTCATTTAAGCTCACTCAGAATTTAGCTAAAAGTGTACTAATACGGGAAAGTTACTGCACCTGTGTCGTCATTTTCACCAAAGAGGATGGCAAAGACATTGGCGTCAGTCCCAGCGTACTTTTTCTCTCCAGTTTTGATTTTAACTGTGTATGTGGTAGACATTGCTGCAACACAAATTTAGAAATGTTATCTGTTCTCTTGATGTTTTCATTCTGGTGACAAAAAAATCAGAAATGATTTTACATTTTTGCTCCAGACCCAGAGTCGCTCCTGTTCCCTCCTCCTCATCCCTCCTCATAAAGGCTTCGTCTACAGGAACCAGCTCTCTTGCTATTTGTCCGTCATCTTCATCCACGGCGAGCCAGCGGTTGCAGGGGAAAAAATATCTGAACCCCCCCCAAAATGGAAAATTGCATTTAGCATTACTAAAGGAGTAGACAAGTAGCTACATTGCTATCATGTTGTCTTTATTATACTTGTGGTGAAAAAGTGAAGCAAATCATTATTCCCACTGATTTTCAAATACTTCTCAAACATTACAAGTCTATTCATAGAAAACAAGATGTAAACAAATGCATTTGATCTTTTGGTATACCCATCTTTTTTTCTGAGTGATTGAACTGAATCTGAGCTTTATCTTTAAGTTTTACCTACACAGTATCATCCTTTGTGTCCACTATCTCCACGCGATCCAGGTACCAGGATGAGAATGACTGCGAGTTGTCATGGCGGATGCGCAGCTTCTTCAAAGGGCCCAAGTCTACAGCTGTGACGATGAAAACATCTTCCTGCAGAAGCAAAATACACTCTTCTGTGCAGAGTTTTCATTTTTTTTAGCACTTTTGCTTTAAAATAAAAAAAGAAACTTTTGTGATGCTTGCAGTCAGCTGTGAAACCCACAGGTATGTTTGACAGTAACACAAATTGTTAGCATAAGAAACATTGTTCAAATACATGGTTTATGAAGCTGTATAAAGTATTTGAGTTTCTGATAAAAAAAAATAGGTAAATCAATAGTATGAATATTTTTGTGTGACACCTTGAATAATGACATTTATCTAAAAAAAATGCTAAAACATATTGTTCAAAAATTAGGGAAAAGTGAAGTACAACAAATAAAAGAAAGATAAAAATGCTATTGTTATGCCCAAAATCCAGTTTTATTTTTACTGATGTCTTGTCTTTGTGTTTTATTTTCTAAATGACACTTTGCAGGCATTGAGGTGAGAACTGGAAGGATGTGGTGGAAACGTTGGAATCTGAGAATGCTGGATTGGATTTTTGACCCCCCCACACAAAGTGACGACAGCTAAAGGCAGTGGCAGAAAGCTCGTGTCGTCTCCGGTAATGGTGAAGCCGGTGATTAAAATAATCGTGCATTTTTTGATGCAAGCACCAAACTTGGCATGGATGTACCTTAAGATCCCCTCTTTCAGAAAAGCTTGTTAGCCATGAAAATTTCCAAGATTTTAAAACATAATATGTATAGACATATGCTAGCATTCTGTATGTACCCCTCAAGTCAAAAGACAACATTTTGTGTATGAATTGCCCACATTTTTGATACTGCGACAAATAGACATATAATATATTTTTTAAATTAATTGCATGTTGCCATCTTTAAAAATGGTGCATTTAGAATTTTTCTTGTGCTTTTCTGAAAAAGGGGACCCTAAGGTACATTTACGCCAAATCTGGTGCTATACCATTAAAAGCACAATTTCCTAATTGGCTCTGCTATACTATATGATGTTAATTATCTCGGTGGTTTATTATTTCACTAATAAATGTAACTGTATGTGAACTGTATCAGATTAATATGAATATCTGCAAGAGATAGATTGATTATTAATGTATTTCTATGCAAATATGTTGAAATGTGTAAACCGTGTAAATTCAAAATTGAACTGAATCAAATCAAGTAAATTGAAAAAATAGAAAAAAATCATAAATCGAAATAAATTTAATAGATTCTGGAAATTATTGGTGATACCCAGCCCCAATCATGTGAAAAGAAATTGAAGCTACAAAAGTTGCTTTTGTTTTGTTCTTAAAAATGAATATTTGGGAAAGAACTACAAAGATGGCAAAAAATTAGCTGTCGACGTTTTTTTTAAACACTAATCTTTATGCATCATATTAAAAAAATAAAAAAGAAGAAATTTGCATTAACATAATTCTCTGCCTTTTTAAATTCAACATACACAAATATTCAAATTCAAATTTATTGGCATAGCACTTTCCCTTCTTCAAAGCTTCTCAAAGTGGTTTCATTATAAAATAAATTGTAGTAAGATAAAAATTAGTAGTTAAAATAGCAATCACAAAGAAAGAAATCAGCAAAAAAAAAACTCCCACAAAAACCTAACACACACATACATACATCACACACATAC
Organism: Adrianichthys oophorus; assembly: GCA_036245035.1. NCBI lineage: Eukaryota > Metazoa > Chordata > Actinopteri > Beloniformes > Adrianichthyidae > Adrianichthys > Adrianichthys oophorus. The sequence continues at coordinate 18,994,823 of BSAI01000189.1, read as the reverse complement.
AATAAAAATAATCAATTTAATTTCAATAAAAATGTTAAAATCAATTAAAAAAAAAATGTGGACGTGAAACTATGTAAAAGCTGTAAAAAATGAGTTGAAAGTCCCCAATTAAGAACATCAGATCAGAAGAGCTTTGTGCTTGCAACTATAAAAGACATGTTCTAATATTTCTGTGTCAGATGAGCAAAAATTACACGGCTCAGATTGAAACTTAATCTTATAGGTAAACATTACTAATCTAAACCTACTCTAAGCACCTGCAGCTGTGAATAAAAATCATTAAAATGCAACATTTTTATTACCTTATAACATTTTTACGAATAAAATGAAATAAATTATAGAAGTTTTTGTAAATGTTCCATGTTACCCACTACAATATTGAATGAATATTTAATGAAAGAGTTTGATGGTATTTGTGAAAGAGTTTGATGGTATTTGTGA
>BSAI01000189.1:18931824-18994372 GCA_036245035.1 Adrianichthys oophorus | reverse complement strand
TGAAAGAGTTTGATGGTATTTGTGAAAGAGTTTGATGGTATTTGTGAAAGATTGTGCTGGTATGTGTCAAAGAGTTTAATAGTATGTATGAAAGAGTTTAATGGTATGTGTGAAAGAGTTTGATTGTGTGTGTGAAAGAGTTTGATTTGTACTGATGTTGGTACTATAGTACTGATGTTAGGTCAGATGTGTCCTCTTCACTCAAACTGGGTTTTCATTGGTGTTTCAAAATTTTATGAAAATTCCCTTTACACATTATTCATTAGTTATTTAAGGGATAAAGATAAGTGTAAAAAGGTTTATCTAGAACTGGGACAGAAGTATCAGTTGAAAACCAGTTACTAACAAGATTTTGTTACCTTACCTTAAACACCTGAAGAAAGTAAAATGACACCCTTTTTTGACCACAAAGAATAAAACCGTCTTAAAGGCTGGAAATGCAAGGTTTTAATGTTTGAAGCTGTTTAAGATAGATTGTATTGTCACAAATATAATTGAATCTTTCATGTATAGATTTGTGGGCCATGTATCGGGCAAGTCAATTCAACTCAAATAAAACTTGTGAAACAGTAAAAACAGTAATACTTCTATTCAGAGACATGGAGTCTGCCAGGTCTCTTAGGTGTCACTGGGTTGACGATTTATTTCACTCTCAATGGTGAGGTGTGTGTTTTAATCACACTCACATACATTTACCATAATTAAAGGCTAAAATAAGTTAATTTTTTTGGGAAAAGAGTTGAAACTTAAAAAACAATCACGAAACTTTTGAATTTGTGTTTGAAGTTCTTTGCTTCACTCTTTTTAAAATTCTCTTTGGATGTTTTAAGACTGGCCATCTGTTGAGATTTCAAGCTCTGTTCCTATAGGGCCAGCTGTAATGTAAAGATGAATAATTCAAAGACGATAATAAGTAAAAGTAGGACAAGTTTAATGACACAAAGAACTCCTTAGAGTTTGTCATAGCAGCCTTGCCTGCAGTAAAACTTACGCTCCCACAAGAATACTCTCCCAACCAATCCTCAGTGTCAGACCATTGTTACCTGGAAATGCTCAGATTTGACAAACTGCGGATTTATTTTAGGAAAGAGATCAGGAAAGAGTGCAGAAGTGTTCAACCTTCATGTAAATTAGTGTAAAGAAAGTTCTAAATGTAAGCAAGAATCACTCAATTTTATGTTTCAGATCCTTTTTCATTTAGAAAACGAGTGCCAGAGGTTAATTCAGCGTGCCGTACCTGCCCTCGTTCAAATTTGTTGAGGTTGTCAGAATTCCTCAGAGAGCGCTCTCCGGTGTCTCCATTCTCCCCATAAATATTGATGTACACGTTGGCATCCGTCCCAGCGCCGAGCATGTCACCGGTGAAGACGCACACTTCATAGGTGTTAGCTGTCACACAAAGCAAGGGATGAATTACTTACACCTGCTCCACCTGTCCCCACATGTCAGTCTGGAACTCCAGATAAACAACACCACATGCAAATCAAGCTTCTCAAATAAAAAGAGGTTAAAACTCAAAAAACGAAAAAGATCTAAGAACTAAATTAAATTTTTTTGAGACTTGACTCTCTCTGAAATTGCACAAAATAAACACACTGATTATGTTTACAATGGTTCTAACTTTGATAAAAGATGTTCCTTAAAAGTGAGAGAAAATACTGACATTAATGGAAAAAGTTAAAAAATAACTTGACACTATTTTGCTTTGTCTGTGTTTTGTCTTAGTCTGTAGAGGTGTAATAATTTCAAAATGGATTGAGGACATCTTGTGTGACTCAGAGATAGTATTGAACCTGGTACTGAACAGTGCAGGTGAAGTTTTCCACATTCCTTGTATTTATTACAAGATAATCAAGTGTAAATTAAACATTTTAGTTTGATAAAGTACAGCCCAGTGTTGTTTTTCCACATCCAAATGGCATTTAGCAACATTGATTATAGATTGATTTACTTCATTTTAAACGATTTTATAATGATTGAGGTTGACTTGATTATCAACTTGCCATAGACGGATTGATCTGGAGAGATTCATTGATTAAGTCAATGAATCGTGACACCCCCTTTAGCTACAGTAACATATCCCAAGATGCCACTGCGTGGTGACCTAAATGCAAGTTCTTCAGCAAATTTGAAGGCATTTGTAATCAAGTGGCTGTCCATATCAAGTGCCACTGGCCACCAACCTCCCATTAATCCAGGGGTGTATGAAAAGCGGGCATCCTGCACGCCTGACTGCCACCATCTACAATCATGAACACGCCAACAATCTTCCAAAAATCGGAGGGCAGCATGAAATCTTGAAGATTCTGCCGATGCATCCCCGTTATGCGGTGGCAGTTGTATTTGTGACCGTAGTATTAACCTGGTATAAAATGGATGCAGATTGAGTAACTTTAAATTGTCTTTAACCCCGTAAAGGCCAAGAGCAATTTTCTTCTGGGTTTTTTAAGTTAATTTTGCAATTTTTTTGTATGTTAATTTTAAGTAGCAGCAATTATCATTGGCAAAATAATAATAAAAAACTATAAATACATTAAATTGAATTATGCATATATATTTAAAAAAGGTGGCCAAATTGGACAGCATGGTTTCTCCAGGGTTAAAGTTAAAAGTGGCCTGGTGGGATTGCAGGTTCTACCTGAAGCAGTTCTGATAACCTCAGTGACACTACAGCTTACATTCACTTGTAGGAACATGAATTCCATCAGTGCCTACACTGTTTGTTTATCAAACTTTAAAAATCCTAAAATTATTTGAGCTCACAGGGAATAATTAGCTTGTATTTTGATCTGATTTTGTCAGATCCTTGCTTCTCGTCACTGTTCAGGTCCGATTTATTGTCTATACGTCACACCTTCCAGATCCTCTTCGTTTTCAGGCAGCAGCTCCACCACCAGCTCTCCATCCTCCTCTCCTCCAGCTAGCCAGCGTGAACAGGGAAAATGATACGTCAGCACCACTTCCTGCATCTCTTCTTCTACATCCTCATCCTCCTCCTCTTTCTTCTTCTTCTTTTTCTTCTTCTTGTCCTCTTTCTTCTTCTCTTTGGGAACCAAAGCCATGATGAGGTGTTTGACGTCCAGCGACTCCAGGAACCAGCCAGATCCAGTGCCAGAGCCATCATGACCGATCCGTACCTTGAAGATCTTCCCCACATCTTTGGCCTCTATCTGTGGAGCAGTTGGGTGGTTTTCATTCAATATCTTACATGTTTTTATGTTAAAATTGTTCAGTTGAGATATGTGTCCGAGCAGGTGTTGATACCTTAAATATTTCTGTTGTGTCTCTCTCGTAGTTGTTGGATCTGCTCTGGAGGGTGATGACCTCTGTCTTTCCTTTGTCTCCATAGATCTGGATGAACACGTTGGCATTGGTACCAGCAAACATCACATCTCCGGTTATCACAGTGATTTCATAGTTCATCACTGTGAAAAAAACAGGTAAAAGAATGCATTTGATGATTATTCATAATAAAATAATGCAATAAATGACTCATTTTTAATAAGCAGAAACTACATTCTCTTTCACCTTCAAGAAGGTGGAGTCCAAGTATTTAGATTATTTGATTATATTTGCTGCAAACTTAGATGTTATAATACTCTCCCCTGATAAAATTACATTTTAGCTTCAATAAGGACATATATTATGGATGTCAGAAAAATCTGATTTAACGACCAGCTTTAAGCCGATTTCAAAAGCATCCCCCTGTCCCATGGCAGACTAATTTATAACAATTTTCAGTTTTCACTTTGGTTCTGCCAAAGTTTATTATTTTTAAAAATGCACTTTAAAAATGAACTTATTTTTATTGATAGTTTCATGCTTTTTATTCCTAAATAGTCACTTATAGACTCCAGAAATGAGACTTGTATATGACTGCCTGATGGTAAATAAAGAACAAAAACACGTTTTCTTTGTGGTATCCAATTTTAAAGTTTTATGTGATAAAACAAATAAATAAAGCAAATTTCACAGCATGTCATGTTCTCTTGTGCTGCTTGATCTCCTGCAGCTGTTTCCAATTGGCTCATTTCCATACTCTCCTTCCTCCTCATCATCCTCACCTGTTCCAAACAGTATATATATTCCTCTGCATTGCTCTTCTTCCCTGCAAGTTTGTTGTAACTTGTGCCCACGGTCTAACCTTGGTCTCCTATGTATTGTGTCTAACTTTGCTTTTTTTGGGGGGAGCTGGAGCTTTGTGTGGATCTGGAACACCCTTTGGATTTATTGCACCACCAACCAGATCCTCACTGTTCCTCATCCTTCCCAGTGTTTGCTGAGCATCCACCTAAACTACTTGAGAACTCCAGAGACTAACATTTTTTAAATCTCCACCACTTGCTTAGCTTTCTCTAGGAAACTCTTCTGCTCCTGAATCCTTGCCTTTTTGTGTTGTCAGTCCTCAATCAGGACCGTTCTTAGTGCAGACTTCTTTTGACAGTGTGGTTATGTATTGAAGAATCAAGGGAATGTCAAGAAATGATCGATTTTGAAATTCATTGAGTCAATAAGCACATGTAGTCTACCAGAGAGCCATTCACAAAGCTTAGAGATCATATAAAAGCAGTTTTACTAATTCGATTTTCTCAGAAGGCCTGCTTGAGTTTACATAAACCTATTGGGAAATAAAGCCTCAGATGTTCTGTGTCTGTATGTGATGCCAGTCGTCATCAGCTGAGTGTCACCTACATTGTTCCAGCTCAATGATCTCGCTCGGGTAAATCTCCACCTCTGTCTTCCCGTCAGCCTTATTCTTGCACAGCCACCGGTGACTGGGGAACATGTAATTTTTTCCATGAACTGGAACCATAATCTGGACGCTGTCCAAGAACCAGCCAGCATTCATGCCGTTGTTGGTATGACCAATGATCAAACGATTGATCTGGTAGAAGGTTGAAGAAAACACACTTTGGACATGCCATACACACATGTGCTCTGAATTTTTTTTCTTGAAAAATGACCATAAAAAATGTTTGTTTTTCTTAGCTGCTAGAAAAGCACTAGACAAATGTTTTATGGAACTTATTACTGAAAAATAAGAATTCAATTTACTGTTTTGTTTGAAATGTCTTGGATAAAATATGAGCCCTACTTAATATAAATATTACTTTAATATAATATATTACCTGTTGTGTTAAAAAAACCACACAACAAAAGTGTACTTTATGTGGGAGTAGCCAGAAAAATCGAACATCTATTGTATACGTTTGATAAATGATGTGCAAAGATCCTTTTGATCACATGCAATGGCCAAACCTCTCCAATGTCATAGGTTTCCACTGTAAAGATGTCAACTCGACCCAATTCAAAGTAGTTCCCCAGGTCATTGGACGACACCACCAGCATTGTTTTACTGGAGTCACCCTTCTCTCCATAGAGCTTCACAAACACATTGGAGTCAGAGCTGCCTCCAGGGATGTCACCGGTCTTCACGGCAATGTGATAGTTGATATCTGAGGCAAACATACACAAAAAGTAAGAATTAGAATTACAGGGAAACACTATCAAATTGTCAGAACTGTTTTACCGAGTGTTGTATAAGTGGATTTTGTCATTACAAATTACAGCTCATCCATTACTGTCATTTAAAATGAATTGCTCACTCTGCAGCATTTCTGACTCAGAACTGTAACATATATTACACATTTTGTATTATTTTGAGGTCACTATCAACAAAACACCTAGTTAAAAGTGACATCACAGAGCATTTAACATTTAAGCCATTGACAGTTAATGAGAACTGGACTGAGTGACCCCTCGCTCCAATCCAAACAGGAAGTACCTGTTGAGTCCAAGAAGCCAAAATCCCATTGACTTTTAATGAGTAATTAGATTAACCACTTAACACGTCAGTAGAGTTGTTTACTTTCTCTTGAAATGTAGAACTTTGACATTACTAGTGAACAAAAAAAAGTTTCATAGGTTAGCAGCTGTCTGCAGACTGCTCCTGTGTGTTTGTGCAGCCCTGTGACAAACTGCTGACCCGATCAGGTAGTACTCCACCTCAACAGTAGGTGGGTTTGAACCATAGACTGTTAAAAACACAATTATACAGTCTACGGTTTGAATCGGCAAACTTGTGACCCCAAAAATGATTTAATGGATTCTGAAGAAGAATAGATGTAACATTACAATATTTCTTTTTAACTAGTAAATGTTTAAAAAAAAAGTTCTCTAATACACATTTAAAATTTGAGTAGATGTGTAGTAGACCTCTATATGCAGATGTATTTCAGAACACTATTGGTAGACATCTAATCTTGAAATTATTCTAAGATGAAAGTTTATTTGCAAATCACAAAGCATCCAAAGTTGTTTAAATTTAAGTAGATGCAAAGATCTGTTGGTCACACGTAACTTTATCCTCTTACGACCCGAGTTAATGTTTGAGCTAACCCTCTAAACACATAGTAGATGCGTCGACGCCAGGTCTTAAGTGGTTAAGACCAAATGATATTTTTCTGTTCATTAAAATCCAGACAGAGGATATAAAAAATGAAAGATTTTAGATCAGTGAATGATAACCGGAAGTTTGAGTAGTTAAGTTAAAATAAAAGCTCAGAGTGACTGACAATGGGACCATTTTCATACACTCAAATTTTAGCTGGTAAGTCTATTGTAATATGACCGATACTGGACATGTAATGAGCTTAATAGTACAACAAATACTTGGAAAATATCTTACATTTCTTTGTTAGCCTACAGCAAAAAACAATCTGTTGCTGTAAAACATAGCTTTTGTGATGAGTTGTCTTACTGTAAAGACGCTGGCCATCTTCGAACGGCACAAGCTCTCGGACAATCTGTCCATCATCTTCATAGCGGTCCAGCCACCTGCACCAAACAATAATGGAAAAAAATGACACTCTAAAAAAGGCTAAATAGCTATCAGAACAATAAAAGACTGGAAATTATGCAAATATAATTCCCATAAGTTGATTTGAAGATACCTTTGAAGCTTTTTTTACCATGTAAAGCAAGGAAACATATTTTTGTGAAAACCTGTTGCAGGGGAACTCCACAGCATGTGCTTCAGCCTGTCCTTCCTCTCTCACAGTCACCTTTCCCAGAAACCAGCCACAGCCTCTGCCTTTGCCGTTGTGTCCGATCCTCAGCCTGCGGATTGGCCCAAGGTTCACCGCCTCGACTATGAATTCATCAAACTAGGACAGGAATAACCCAGTGTATTAATCAGCACACAAGGGTGAGGTCTATGGAAAGGTTTTCAATCCGTTTTTGAGTCATTTCTACCCACATTTCCTTTCTCAAACTTGTTAACGTTGTTTTTGCAGTTGACCAGCTGCCGGTCCCCGGTGTCCCCCTGCTCTCCAATCAGATTGATAAAAACTGATGCATCCGTCCCACTTCCGCCAACGTTTCCCGTACATACAGTCACCCTGTATTTGATCACTGCACACCACAAGGACAATGTTCAGAGTTATTCACAATGGTGTTCACATTTCCTTTATATAAATGTGACATGTGCACGGATGTACAGAGCAGCGGCTCATCGATGAGGTCTCCAGAGGCAGGAAGCTCTCGCACAACTTCATTGTCATCCTCATTAATGTCCAGCCACCGCTCACATGGAAACGAGTACTTCTCCTTTGTTAGGGTCTTCATCAGAGTAACCTGAAGGAAAAAAAAGGGCTTCCTTATGTAAACAAGTCTTTTAGGTTTCAAATATGTTGCAAAACACATTTTCTGGGTCGATGATATCACAAAAGCCAACAAATATGATCCCTCTACTATACATTTTTAAGTGAAAAGGTTCTGCTGCGCTGGATGTTTGGAGTTAATAGTTACTTCCAGATATTTCCTAATAATCAAAGAATAATCACATTTTTGGAACATCCCCTTAATCCAATAAGCCCACCTGAAAATATGGAGTAACTTGTTCTTTTACATAAATATTTTTCATTACTGCCAAAACATGTACACAAAAATGGGACATTTGAGCAAACTGAACCGATGATAAATGATTGGACGTGAGAGATCTCACCTTACTCAGGTGCCATCCCGCAAAAGCACTTCTCTTTTCGTGCCAAATCCGAAGTTTGGTCAGTTTCCCCAAATCAGGTAACTCCACCTGTGAAGTCAAATCAAAGAATGAATCTGTTTTATCATCCAAACTGAAGTTTGAAGGAAATGATTGAATTTACCATAAATCTGTCTATCTGTCCCTGCTCAAAGTTGTCACTCTTGTTGTCCAGCCTGATCTCGTCTGACTTGCCCTTGTCTCCGTACACCTGGAATGAGATGTCTGCATTGGTTCCTGCACTGGGCAGGTCTGACGTCCAAATCCACAAGGACCAGGGTCGTTCTGTGGAGATCCATGCCATAAATCATTAGTGATTATAGAAAATTAAACCGTTTTTTTCTGTGATATGAGATGCAGTTAGCACGATTTACATCTTTGGGGACACGTTCATGAAGGTGAGTTTTTTTGCTCCCTCGGTTTTCATTAGAGTTTTTCTGCTTGTTAAAACATCTTCTTGGAGCAGAAACACATACTCTGAAAGAAGTGAAGCTCCTAGACAAAGCAAGGTTATTTTGTGTACAAACACTAAGCAAAAATGTTAAAGAAAAACTCAAAAGGAGGGATTTATAAAATAAAAATGGAAAGAAAGTAGTAAAAATAAAATTAATTTAAAGTCAGCTTGCGAGTACAAACTTTTGAATCAAAACTAATCAAATGCAGGTGAGAATAGTTGGGTCTTTAACTTGAATTTAAATAAACTGGGGTGATATGGTGCGTTTGACACTTTGTAGGGCTGTCTGAATCTACAATTCCAAAATCCAGCAAGAAATTTCCCAGAAGTCTCTGCAAAAAGCCAGAGTGCATGAATGCTCAGTAGATTGGTGACTATAGACCACAATGCATTGTGTTTGAACAATTTTCATTATGAAAAAACATGTATTTTAATGTATTTTTAAAAACCAACCAAGGTTTCATCTTCAGATCACGGTGAAGTCATAAATAATCTTTGTAAAATCTTTGTATTTTTAAGGTTTTTACTTTTGGAAATTGGTGACATCATATTTGGCATTAAAAAAAGAGTAGTGAGCATGGCGTTCCAATTGTTTTTGAAATCTAGGACACTAGATAGTCCGCACTATAGTTTTTTTAGTAGCTGGGGAGTAAGGAGGGAATTCTGTCATACCCTGAGTGTTCAAGCTAATCTTTCTGGAAATTTGTTCCAGATATCTGGAGCATAGAAGCTGAATGCAGTTTTTTACATGTTTGGTTTTGACTCTAGGAAAGCTCCTAACTGGTAAACTGTGTAAGCATACAACACAGCTTAAAAGGTTGGTGCAACTCTTTGTGTTTGGAGTGACCAGATTAAGGGTTTTACCTAAAATAATTTGGTAATTTATTTTACAGCATTTGGTTCTGATGTTGAAAATCTAAAGTAAATCATGTGTAACTCACTCTTCTGCCTCTTCTGCCTGAGTGAGACCATCTCATAAAGCTCCCTCTCGATCAGTCCGTCTCCCTCTTTTTCGTCCAGCCACTTCCCACACGGGAAGGTCTGCTCTATTCCTGTGAACGGACAGTACACCACCACCTGCCAAAAGCATTGACCGATCTGAGCTACGAGTCACACCAGGACGCCGCCATTTCCCATTATTGCTATTGTCAGCGCACCTTCTCACAGTACCACCCGGCACTGAGTCCATCATTGTCGTGTCCAATGGTGACTCTGCAGAGGGGGCTGAGTAGGGCGGCAATCTCAACCATGAAAATGTCCGTCAACCCCCTCTCAAAGCTCCCCCCCTCCAAAAACACCTGCAGAAAAAGGTAAGAACAGGTAAAAGCCAAAACTCCTCCACAAAATACATATTTATTTCTCTAACTCTGGAGGAATTGCCTCTGACATACACATTTTTGCTAATTACTCCTTATGTAATAATTACCAAATAATTACAAAAATCATGGATGTTTCAGTGCACCCTATGGACTGTAAATAAGAAGAGGTTCTCTTTAAATCTGCTCTGAATTCATTTTAGTTGGTTAGGTTTGCGATTTGATGGCTTAGATGCACCAGCAGTGGTAAAATAAAATTTTTTTAAGCACTGCTGACATTACACTACCTACTTACATGTGTTGCATTGAGATGATGCAATATGTGGCACAAGGTGTCTTATTTTGAAAGAATTTCATGTGAACCTCTGTCAAAACTATTTCTTATTTAGAGAAAAGGCTATTTCCCTCTTATGTTTTGTGTATGCCAAAATCACCGATTTACATTAGGGGTATTTGGTGAACATATATTTTGGTGCGTGTGTTTCTGATTTGGAATTAACAGAGTAAATTGATCATTCAGTTTTTGATTATTAACTGAATCCTCATATTTCTGTGTGTTCGTTCTTATTTTTTCCTTTTTGTGTGATTTTTGTCAAGTTAAACTCCCTCATTCAATGTTAATCAAAGGTCCAGGTAGCCGACCTTGCCGCTGTTCTTCATGCCTTTCGTGCCGTGCATCACGATGTGAATTTTGGAATTGGTCCCAGCTCCTCGAATGTTTCCTGTCACAATCTGGACGTTGTACACAATACCTGGTGGATACGGTTACATGTTAGCCTATCACAGGCAAGGACAATGAGTCACTTTGGCTCAACACATACAGCTGGGTAGAAGCTGTGCCGGAGCAGGACCATCCTAATCCTATCTGACATAATTAGTCTGAGCCTTCAACTCATTATTACAAGTCTATCTGCAAAATTTTGCCTTCATCAAACATTTTTTTAAAACAATCTGTTATGCATCTTTACATATTAACAGACTGAGCAAGAGGAGGATTGCTCCAAAGAGTGAGGAAAAATGTTTAAGATGTCAGCTTCCATCTTTCTCTCACTTCCAGGTAAATAAAGCCATTGTCAGTCTCACCTGTGGGTTGGTTTCCTCCCACCAGAATGTCCCTCTGTATCTTTCCATCATCTTCATCCAGAGCAAACCATCGATTGATGGGAAACTCATACACTATTTTGTTTCCCATATCATCTAAAATTACCTGAGTAAAAAGGGACAAAGTTGTATTTTTAATATCCCTCATATTTTTTCTTGTTTCAAGTGATTTAAACATAAGTTTATGTTGCCTCTTAACAGATTTTTTAGATAGTCAAAAAGTCTGCTGTAAATTGGTATCTCGAGCTGCTCAAACGCACAAAGTCTTCCATTTAATATTTATTCAGCCGATGGCGACACAACCTACTTGTGAAATGCAAATTTGTTGTCACTTCTGAACCTTGCTGTCAGTCTGTAGCAACAAATCTACGGACTCATCTGTCTGTTTGCTGTAAGGCTATCTCCTAATGAAAAACGGTTTCTCTTTACACAGATAGGATGACGACACAGGTCTCCTGTGTGTGTCCATTTAAATGAGCTTATCTAAAAGCTGCACACGGCACAGTATGTGTTTGAGCAGCCCAAGATTAGAAAACTGATGAAGGATAGGAGGTTTGTGTGCCTTAAATAACACTTCAGAGGCAGAGTGGGGGTGAAGAAGTCCCAACAGGGGTTCAAAAAGTTTTTTTTTTTTTTTGGTTAATCTTTTACCTTCTCTGCAAACCATCCTGCAGAGGAGCCTTTGTTGTTATGACCAATTGTGATTTTCCTAATTTTACCCAAGTTTGGTGCCTCAATAGTAAATTTGTCCTCTGTGGCCTTTTCAAAGTTGTTTTTGTCACTGTCGAGTCGCCTCTCACCTGCAGAAAAATATGATTTTATTTTATTGTTATTGAAAAATGCACCATCTGTCTCATTAGATTTCTAAAAATGTTAATATATTTTAGGTTTAAATACCTAAAATTGATTAATTTTCACTTAAATCTTTACAGTAAAAACAAAATATTGACATTTTTATGCATAAAAACCAACAAACTAATACAAGAAGACAGATTTAGTTTCCTTTATACAACCACTTTTATGCACTTCAGGAAAAATCCAGTTTGTTCATAATCTGCTTACTCGTGTCGCCCACTTCCCCAAAAATGTTGATGAAAACATCTGCATCTGTTCCACTGTCTTTGACATCAGCAGTGAAAACACTCACCAAATATTTATTATCTGTCAAATTAGAAAAGAAAAGTTAATAGTTTTTGTGTTTAATTCAGAGTCAGAGTGAGAACATTGAATTCATACATTTGGGTATATCCATGGGGTCTGTGCTGCCCAGCAGGTCTCGGACATAAATGCCATCTCCCTCCGTTTTGCTCAGCCAGTTATTACAGGCAAAATAAAACCTCAGGTGAGGCCGCAGCACATCTGTCACCAAGACCCTGTCAAGGAACCAGCTGGCACTCATGCCAGTGTTGTCATGCTCAATCCTGTGAAAGCAAAGGAGTAAAATCATCCACCTGATCAGCCGATGTTGTACTCCTGGTTGGAATACCTTATCTTTTTCAGAAGTCCAACATTGTGAGTTCTTATTCTGAAAACATCTGTTTTGCCCTTTTCAAATGCTGTGCGGCTCCTGGAAACACAAAACAAAACATAAAATAAAAAATAAATCTCTGTTTTTCATGTCAATTATGAAAAAACTTCACAAAACCAACACAAAAGAAGACAATTGAATCATTTACACAAACCAGGCTTGAGGAAAAAAAACATACTCATAGAGCATTTGATCTTCAAGTTTTGGCTTTAACATACCAAAGACATTTTGCACAAAAAAAAAAAAAAAAATCAAAAACATGCAAAACCAGGATCACAGCAAACATGTACTCAGAATGATGCTTCTTACTTCTTTTCTGTGCTGTTCAAGAGGAAGAAAAAAAGAAGTGTTTTACTGAAAAGGTCAATATAAAATATGATGGATGAGCATCTGATTTATTCACTACAAACACAAAAGTATTGGAGCACATTTCCTGATCTCTACCGTAAATTCAGTAAAAAAAAACAAAAAAAAAAACACCTCAAAAGTGTTCAAAATCAACTACATACCCATAAAATCTGAACACCTTGTATTAGAAACGGATGTGAGGAGAAAAGAATAAAGATCACCAAAAGCCACATGTTCAATCCCTGCTCACACTCACCATCATTATGGATGTGCTGCCGACAAATCTGCGGCAGCTAAGTGATGCTCTCATGTCAACATGGACCAAACTCTCTGTTTTGTTGTTTCCAGGATCTTGTTAAATCTATCCCACCAAGGATTAGCCCTTTGAGGCCAATTGATGCAAATATGCATCAAATCACTCCTGCGTGGATGCTGGGTAAGCTCTTCCTGCCTTCGCACATGGTCTTTACAGTAAAGTTTTTTGGGAAAAGAGTTTCATTAAAGGGAAATCTGATTATTTTTTAATGCCAAGACATTCCAATGAGGATTCCTCCAAAACTTTTTGGATTAAGAATTAGTAAAATTCAGCATGACTGTCTCTGCTCAAGTCATTCATTGAAGATTGGGGCTGGAAGAGAAAATGTTCTCACAGAAACATACCAAAATCTTGTGGAAACTTCTCTTAATTGCTAATTGTTTATGATAAAATGCCATTTACTTTAGGTCTGCTTGAGCTGAGACCCCAAACTCTTTTGTGCACACAGTGTAGAGGAGAAGATCTCTGAATCTGACCAATTTTTAGACTTACTTGCTGGCCAGGTGAACTTTAGGTGTGATGCCATATTCTCCAAAAAGAGAGACAAATACGTTGGCATCAGTGCCTGCTCCTCTCTCATCTCCAGTGATGGTCACCACCTCATACACTGGAGGGTTTGGGGAGACAGATTCAACATAGAAATAAGAGACTTCATCTGGTTTGAAATTGTGCAAAACACATTAAAAGAGTTTTTCTTGCAAAAAAGTCATTGTTTGTCAAAATAAATCATACTGTGTGTTGCTGCAAAGATTGAACAAAGGTAAACAACAATGCAAAGATGTAAAAGCTTCATTAGGTATTATTTAAGTTATCTTTTAATAGTACATTTTATATAAAGGTCACTTAAACTTGAAGTAGGATTTAGTGTTTGTTCAGGATGATTGAGCAGTTAGGCATCTCGTATTTGACACTCTTCCTGAAATTTCAAATGCAGGGATTGATGTGAAACTGCTGCTTAGTTGACAGTATGACAGGTATCACATAGCAGGAGGCTGACAAGACCATACCGGCATCTGTCAGTGTTACATTACCATGAACATTAAACTAATCTCTTGCCTCTTTGCTGGAGAAACTGAGCCAGCAATCAACGGTTAACCTCTTCTCTGAGTGTCAAATATCTTTGCTCAAACTTTATTATTATTTTTTTAAATTATGAGACAGATTGTAAAATGTGTTTTTACCTTTCTTTTTATGGTACTCATCCTCATAGTTTTCCACTTTTTCTGGCTCATAGTTGCGAAGCTCGTTTTCATATATCTCCACATAATTTTCAATCTTCTTCTTTTTGCCTTTTGATTTCTTGGTGTCTTCATTACTGTCATCTTGAGACTTCTTCTTCTTTGCTTTCTTTTTCTTCTTTCCCTCCTCTTCATCTGAAGCAGCTTGCTCTTCCTTCTTTTTCTTTTTATCCTTTGATCCCATTGTGTCTCTGATAGAGGACTTCTTTGAGAACTTCTTGGTTTTTCCGGTCACATCAGGAAGGGTTCCTCCTTTCTTTTGATCTCCAAACTCGTTACTGTTAATTTCATGGTTCAGCTTATCTCCGCTCCTTTCTTTGTCTTTTCTCTTCTTGGTGTTGATGTGTCCTCTTTCTCTTTCTTTTCTCCTCACATTCGTCTCACAGACCTCAGAATCCTCCTCTTCATCGTTCTTAAACTTCTTCTTCAATCTTCCAGCATCCTTTGATTCACTCAGCTGCTTACTTTTCTTCTTGGGTTTAGGTTCCTGACCCTCAGAGTCTTCGTCATCCACATCTTTGGTTTCCTCTTCTTCACCCGAACTAGTTTTTTTCTTTTTAGCAGACATCTTTAATTTATTTACTACCTTGTAACCATAACCGATTCCTGTGTGATCGTGTGAAACTTGATTAAATTGACCTGTGGCTGAACAGCAGTGACCAGCTGGCAGGACAGTCCAGAGCCAGAGCCTCCATGAGGAAACCCCACTCTGCTGCTTAACTTACACTTGTCATTAACAATGATGAACTGCATGTCGTCACCTGATCACACGAGGAAATGCCAGGAGGGATGAGCTAATGCCCTTACTCCATTTACACTAATAAAAGACGATTACTATCCATAGAATGAGGAAAAAATAAACTCAAAAAGCACAAAATATACTTTTGCTATTAATTTTTTTTATCTTCTTTATATTAGGCTCAACCTAGTAGCTGTTGTCTTGTTGGTTTATTTCTTATTTCTGGAACAGAAATTGCACTTTCATTCAAGAAATCGTTCCGATTTCACTATTAATGGAAATAGGTAAAAACAGATTGAATGATCAGTTAAAACTAACATTTAGACTGTATATTTTTATTTAAACAATATTTGGTTTGCTAATAACTTGTAAAAATCTGAATTCAGTAGCATGTGAGCTAAAAGTAAACTGCTAACAAACAAATGTGTGCTTATTTTACTAATACTTTTACTTAATGTGAAGTATATTTACTGTAATTCTTCCAAAATTAATTATTTTAGTGATTTCACAAAAAAACAGTGATTGATCTTATTACAGACAAGATTAAATTTAGACAAATACATGTTTTTATGATAATATATATGAAAATAAATACATTACTTAAGTTCATTTTGGACATTTATTAGGGTAAAAACTTTCTATTTACTCAGTTACTGTTGTGTAAGTAACTTTTAAAAGGATATTTCACATCCAAATATAACTTTTTTGTGCTTCTTGCTTTTTTATTTTAATTTAACATTTTTTTCCATGCATTTTTCTGCTTTGCTCCTTTATTTTAAATTTGTGTTGTTAGTATTTACATATCAATGAAGGGGACAGTTACCAAAATAAGAAGTGCAATTGATAAAAAAAATCATATAAAATAAAAGTAATAATTTCTTTTTTTGTTTGTTGCTTTTTTACTTTATAGTTCCATAGTTTCAGCATTCAAAATCATTCTGAATAATGCTTTTCATACTTCAACATAATCCATTGATTACTTTAACTTTTTTTAAACAGGTTGTGAAGACACGTTTGTTTGTTTTTAGGATTGTTGATTAAGAAATCATTGTTTTAATGCAGAAAAAACTGAATTTAAAATTTAAATATTTAAAAATATTTTTTAAATATTTTTTATATTTTCAATGTTAAACAATCTTTACTAAGTCTGGTGTTTTTTTTAAAGTAACTTTTTTTTTTGCAAAGCTTGGAAGTGTTTTATTTGTGCAGTCTCATTCTGGCCAGCAGAGGGAGACATTCTCTTTGTGCTGACAGGCGTGGATGCTCCTCAGCAGAATCAGCACCTGCTGATTTCTGCTTCTGATTCTCCATTTTATAGATTAACCAGCCTAACTTAGAAAAAAATAATAAAGCTATTAAAAAGTTACCAGAAAAACTTTGAAATACATAGAGCAAACTGAAATACGACATTATGTCAGATAAGTAATTAAAGAAGCTTTGACCTATAACATAACAATGAATAAAAAGAGAACACCAAAACACAGATTTCAATTTTTTTCAAGTATTTTCCTAAAGAAAGATGTTCATGATGGCTGTAGCATTCAGAATACAATATCAGCAAGTTCACCATTTCAGCACTGTTTTCTTGGCTCTACAGTAGACATTGTGACTAGCATGACACCGACCGCCGCGATGCATCCCTGGAAACATCCTTTTCCTTGTTCTCATCTTCCAGCTCATGTTTCCCCTTATTGCCTTCCTTTCCGTTCTTGCGGATTGAGAAAACTCAGTCTCAGCACCTGATCTCTGAGTGATCCTGCAAGAACTTCATTAACCTCTGGTTACTCATCATCAAAGTCTGATTGATTAAAAAAAAAAAAAAAAAAATTGTGTTGCAGAGTTTTAGAGTGTATTTAGAATGGAAACGTCCATTGGTCCCGATCAAGTCCGCTTAATTTGGTCTGGATCGGTCATTGGTTTGTGTTCAGACTGCCGCCTACCAGACATTTCTGTTTCGAACTAAAGCTTGTAAACAAAACCACATGACTAAAGATCTCTTCAGTCATTGGCCAAGAATTAGGAAGGCTGGGCGAAGCAACAAGAGAAAGAATAGCGGTAGTCCTAAGCTTTGCCGTCCTTGTCGGGATAGTTCACTTATTCAAACTTTAGATCTCGCTGACCAATCTTGAACGTCTGTCTCAACGTCAGGTACAACACTTTGAACTGCTGCTTTGGTACGGTGGAAGCACGCTGTAAGGCGGTTACTGCAGAGATGACGGCTGTGAAGGTGCGCTGATAAGTGTTTATGACATTTTGATTGTCGGGCAAATAGCGTGAGATCAAAAAGTTGTTTGGAGCCTGTATTCATCCGACCACATTTCAATGAGTTGCTGTTGCATCGCTGCTCCATGTTTTTCTGCAGCTCTGTTTACATCCCATAATGCCCGGCTGCGATGGTTTGAGAAAGAGATTAGACTGAGCCATTTGCAGAAGTTTTTTTGACTGTAAAGACTAGATTAAAATGAATCACAGCTTTAATAAAAGTTGGTTGTAATATCAGTTTTGTAGTGAGTACATAGGCTCATCTGTAATCTATCATATACAGGGCGGTTGGGTGAGGATGTGGTTGTAAGATGACCATCAGCAGAGAAAAATCCAGCGCTTTCAAGTCTGTTCAGATGTTTCTCCTAGCAATCCCAATCAGCTCTCTTTTAAGCTCTTTCTGTTTCGACGGAGGCAGTTTAGACAATGGGAGGGCAGATCCTACAGTTCATACACGGCATTTATCTGAGGGGTCTTTGAAGAAAGATTCAAAGAGTTGGATTCTCAAAGCTCCTTATGATTTAATCAAGGCTGGCTCAACAATATTCTTCTTTTGAGAGAGGATTTAGATTAAAAGATGCTAATCTTTGTTTTTTATTGACCCTTTAAATGAATAGGGTTGTTTTTACAATTCATTTGTTTGTACAAAGTTTAATGGGTTTTTGTTCAATCTTGCTTTGTTTTCTATCTGTTACTACGCACCCGGTTTAACTTTGCCAATCATTTAGCAGTTTCTGTTAGTGTTAATGAACCTCAGTCATATTTAAGTGCGTGGTTTTCCGTTCGTCTTCCTCAGATCTGCTTCATCTTTATGATCTGGGTTTTAACAGGTCATCTCTAAACTCATGTTTATTGATCAAAATATCAGTTTCTGCCGTTGTCAAGCCTGGTCTCCTGCATTTTGGGCTCTTAAAAATCCAAACCTTACAGTTTGCTGCAAAGATCTACTTTATCATTCCAATAATGGCCTTTTATGAAAGCAAAAGAAAATGTTAAAGTGGAAAAAAGCAACAAATAAGCCACTAAATCAAAGTACTGACTTTCATCAAATTTGGCTTTTGTGCGTATTTTATTTTATTGATAATAAATGTTTATGTTTTTCATTCTGGAGAGCGAATTAAGTTTTCAGTTGGGCCTTCATTTTATTCGTTTCTTCACATTTTCTAAGTTTTGTTTCTTATTTCTTTTTCACAGTGAACCCAACCCAAAGTTCTGACACTACTTTTGTACTACATCTTTTTTCATTTAGAACTTTGGTAATGACTTGAAATAACTCATTTATAAAAAGTATTGCCGTAGAAGGTCCTTTGGTATTTGTTTGATACTAAAAATAAAAATCCTAAACCCTGCAGTGCAAGAAAAATTCAACCCAGTGAGCAGTTGAAACAAACTTTTTTTATATTTTCCAGAGTTTTGTAAAAATGTTATGTCAGAAAAATTCATTACATTATTTTTTTGACATGGTGCCCTCTTGAAAATGTCCAAGACCGCCTGTATTTGGCCTCCATGCTGTCTCTGAGCACACACTTGGACGGATCGTCTGCGTTTTCCTGCAGCAAACACACAGACACATGCACTGTCTATTAGGATAAAGGAAATCGCATATATTTGGATTGTTTCAGGAAACAGCAGTTAAATAAAACAGAGTTCAGGTTAAAACAGTTTATTGTTCGGAGGGTAAATAATCAAATCATTTCGTGATTTGATTATTCTGGGTGAAGAGACACATGAGAACACGATGAACCAAACCTGAGATGGATAAAAAAAGTTGTGAGTTGAGCCAAAATTAACATAAACACATGCTAGATGCAAAATTAATAACTTGGAATAAAAATAAATAGTGAAACAATGTTTATTTGATTAGTTCTGAGGAAAATCGGACTGCATTATGAACAGCAAAATTACAAATTAGCCTTTTGTCACCAAAAAGCAGCTATTTTACTCTGTACCAAAAATCTGTAAGCGTTAGCATAGTTTTAACGTGTCTATAAATAAAAGAAGTTGGGAAAAACAAACACACTTATCAGCTCGACACATCCACAACACCCTGATTCTTTATCAGCCGCTGGAAATGACCTTGATTTACTCTTAAGATGAGAAAACCCGGAGGCCTGCTGTGCGATGCTAACTTTCAGATCCTTTAACTTAAACGCTCTCCCAAAGTTTGTTTGTTTTTTAGCCTGTCCAAAATAAACACTGTGATAACACGGCCATGACTCTGCGACAAAGGAGACGCTCTCCAAGCAAACACAGTGGAGGGTCCAGTGAGCCTGAACAGAAGGAAGTAAAGAGGAAGTCACAGCAAGATACGTGAGGAGCAAAGCCCCTGACGTGGTGCACGAGCATCCCACTCCAAGACTCAGGTCCGAGGCTCGGGTCCCAGTCTGGGCCGTCACTTGTGGTGAAGCCTTTGAATGGATGCTCCTGTGAGAGCTGATTGCGCAACAGCATCAGAGGTCACTGCTTGTGTTGATAACGTCATTAATGTGGCGAAGAAGAGACTTTATGATGTAAGCATTTCCCCCAAGGAGAAGAGTCCAGGGCTCGTCCACACACCGATGCCCAAGCTTTTCCGTCCACAGTAAATAAGACACTTTGTCACATGAAATATCCTGTTGTTTTTATTTATTTTCATTTTTTTTTCACCACAACATTCCAAGGTTTTGTTTTGTGGCTTAAGCCTTGCACTTTGGGTGTAAAAAGTTCCTGTTTTTTGCAAAGTTTGAGTACTCCTGACCAGCAAAGACGAGATGAACTCATTCAACCGTGACCCGGTTTTCAGCTCAGAAGATTTAAACAATCAGTTTCAGGCTTTATAGTTAGCATGTTTCAAACTTTAGTGAGGACTTCCTTTAAAATTTTAACCAGCAATTGACTTGACAAATACATGAACTCTTTCCAAAGGTTTTTTAAGTTCCCTTCCAGAGGTCGATGCTTGCTGAATTGCACTGCAGCATCAGGCCCCTTATTAGAAGTTAGTTAAAAATTCTTACTCAATTAGTAGATTTTCTTTAGAAAAGCAAAAAGTCTGCCAATGGGTTAAGAAAAATTATGTTTTTAAGAGAAAAATTCGAGTCTTTAAATGACTAAGATTATTTTGCAATTGTTAACTTTTTTCTTTTATTTTTCTTGCAAAACAGAAAGTAAAACACATTTTCTCAACCCTTTTGCTTTCTTAAAGTTCAGATTTTCCAGTCCACAAAAGAGAGAGAGAAAAAAAAAGCATGTTATTTTAAATCTTTATTCAGTCATTCTTCGTGGGTAAATCTGAAGCATTTTGCTGACGGTTGAAAGTCACGTTTGGTCCCATGATGGATCCCTGCAGGATGTACAACACCCCTCATCTGATGACAGTTAAGATAAACCCCTTTCCTTTAAAACTCCATAGAGGTCATGCACCAACCAATTATCCTACACAGTGAAAATGAAACAATTTACCTGATTAAACAGCACTTTCCACACTTTGGGATGGAATTGCAAGAACTTCTACTGTCTTCTCCTTAAGTTGATGGTAAAGCTGACACGTTAAAATGACAACTAGCTGGCTGAGATGCTGTCTCATGCCTTCTTGGCAGGCAAAACAAACACGCTCCACAATCATTTTTTATAATTATCTGAAAAATGTGTCATTATTTTCAAAGTAAATTGCTTATAAAGTCAAGAGAAGCCTTCTGTTTCCTCCTCTGGTACTTTCATGAACCTTTTCAGGCTGATTTATGGCTTTCTTTTAGATACTCTTGGCAGTCTAAATGACCCCTGCACTAAATCATACTCTAGTAGAGAAAAGGTTCATTTTAGTGGAGGTTCCCACACATACCACTCGACAGTAAAGATAAGATAAATTGACATCAGAAAATAACTGTAAGCTCAAGTAAAGTCTGAGTCATTTTACACAAAACAAGAGTTCAGCGGAAATTCCTGTAAACTGAATATATAATCTGTACAGCGTTGGTCTGACTGAAGCAGTTCAAAATAATATGGATAACCTGAGCGATGAGTGGAGAGATCAACCGGTAAAGTTCACGTCAGCAAGTTCCCTGAGAGCCGTTCGAGTCCATTCAAGGAAAAAGTTCCCTCAGAATGAGATGCTCTTCAGTCATGATCAGTGTGATGGCTGCCATCCCATCAGGGCAGTAAACTCCTGCACCATACGCTACACATATCAGATCATATCATGCATTCAGAGGTTTATTTTTCCATCATAAAACACACATCGTTTGGTTTAAAATCTAAAATGTATTAACACGTATTTATGTAATGCTCTGCTTGCCTTGTGGTGGCCGTCTGTGACTCCGCCCATTCTCCTGTGGAAACTGTTAAGTCTCAGTGTATTAAAGGACTCTGCTAGAGCCTTCACTGTTGGCTTCTCGGTCCTCCTGACTAGTTTTCTGAGCCATAGTTCTTGTTTGAGTAAGTATTTTGTAAATACAAAATTTTTGAACGCTGCTGCTCTATGTACTTGTGGTTTTTCCCTGCATCTTTAAGCATTATTTCCACTTATTTCCATTAGTTTCATTTAAAGTCATGTTGTTTTTGAGTTTCGAGTGCTGAGGGGACCATCATAGAATATAAATTTTCTTACATTTCTAGATGATCATTAATTTGTGTTAATTTACCTTAGGATAGGCATTAGTTTATGTGGTGGAGTCATGCACTTATTTGAAATAAATCTGATACGTAATCATTTGTTTTTCTATAACTTTTTCATTAATCTTAAGTGTAACTCATCCTGACAGCAGAGAGGCAGCACTGTGGGAGAGTGTGTGCAAAAGCTGCACTAGGAAACCTCAAGACTTTCAGGGCATTTTGTGAACAAAACATGAAGAAAATTGTTCTTCTGTTGCTTGTCTTCAACTGGAGATGAGTAAAAGAAATAACGCCCCAAAACCAGCAGCTACAAATACCCGATAAGAGCAAAACGTTGGACTTTTCTGACATCTGCGAGTCCAGATCTACATGATATTGAACATCTGTAAAAACGGAGCTTGTACATGCCATTAGAAGATAGATCAAACCTGAAGCATTTGGAACAGTTTGGTAACAAATCGTGGAACAAAAAAATCTGCTGTACAGTTGACAGGAAATTAAACTGGGCTCAAAATGGCACTGAATCTCAACAGGATAAACTGAATTAGTTATAGAGAGAAAATCCACTCACTGGATTTGTATGCGCTTAATTCTTGATTCTTAACTCATACAATATGCTTTGTTTTGTATTTATTTATTTATTTTGTATTTCGTAATTAGCAATGAGATTAGAGAAGCTTTTATGTTGAGTGTTTTAAATATGCATATTTAGACTTTATATATTAATACTCTGGTTATATCTGTTTAAGAAAATGGGAAAATGTCAAGTTTTCACCAGATAATGTTCACAATCTAAAACTCTGATGACCCAGCATTCTAGCAGCATTTAAACACATCATTGACACACCAATCTGAAGATGTCAAAAGTGTCTCACATCTGATATGTGAGTAAATGTGGTTTTGTGTGAGTGTCAGGCGATTAGTGCGTACTTTTTAAAGATTTGCCTGTGTAGTTAGTTTTAAGCTGTGCGTGTGTAAATTGTATTTAGTATTTTTTTGCATTTTATAATTTTTGTAAGGCACAAAATATATCGAATGAGTTACAAGTCAGAAATTACACACACAACAATCCAGTGAGTCGAATTTTCTCTCCATATAATTTGCCCCTTGCTACCATTCTTCACACCCTGATGCCTCCGTTAACTTTTTAAACTGGGTAAAGTATGACTATACATAAATAAATAAAGCAGTAAAACAAACTTCCGGTATCATTTTCTCTAAATAATAACTTTGTTAAATATTTGTTGTTTTTTTAAAAGGATTAGTCAAGGAGAAAAGCGATAACGCAGCCTCTGCTTTAACTGCGTGTCTGCTCTGGCACTGGGGTTGTTTTGTGTTGCCTATAATTAGGAAAGGACAACTGGCGAGAGGAAGCAGCTCCCTGCTGTTTATCTATGAGCTGATGGTAAGCAGGATGTCAGAGCAGAACGAGCACTGACAGAAAGCAGCTTCTCGGCTTTGAAGGAAGCCGGACATTACATGCTGCTCACTCAGGCAAGCAAAAATACTGAAAAGGATGCTAAAGTCAGTGCAAAAACTTGTCCGTTCAGGGTTTATAACTTCTCTAAACTTTACCTTTTTAACAGTAATAGCACTTTTTGCAGCAAAACTAAACAGAGGCGAAAAGAAAAGTGAAAGAAAATGTTTTTTAGAGCGTGTACTCGAGTCATCTCGAATCATTTGGAGATGATAAAGAGGAGAATGTTATGTAGATTCATCATGTAAATATTTTTGGAAACTTAAAGCAGCACATGAATCAGCTGTCATCTGGTCCTTGAAGGTCTATTTTTGACAGGGAAAAATTGGTTTCCAAGCTCAACAGAAAATAAATGTTGGTGCCCCACTGCTGTAGTCAAAGTTGTGTGCCAGGAGCATCTTCTTGTCTAAATAAATTAGACATGCATGTTCAAGTACCCACAAGAGTGAAGTTTAGGATGGCTTGCTAACCTTTGACAAACGTGGAAAACACGGAAACAAAGAGCTCTCAACAACAAGAAGGTGAAGGGGGGCGGGGTTGTTCTGCACAAATGGTCTCACCCACAACTCAGGTGAATTTCTGATGAAATTCTGCAGAAGTTTTGTTCTGTTCTGCAAAAACTATGTCCTAGAAAATGACTAAAGACCACTGGGAACTGGAAAAATACCATTTGGATTGAGGCACGCTAAGTTGACTTCACTAAACGGTAAAGGTGCATCACAGCAGCTAACGCACACTTGATGGCAGCAAAAAAATGATCATCAGTACACCGTAGAGTGTGGTAGAATGTTTTAAGAATGTTTGTATTATTTACCACTTTATGAAACTAAAATGTGAATAGATTTACTATTAATTCTTCTTTACTTCTTTGTTTGTACACATTTTTAATTAAACTTGATAATCTTGCAAGAAAGCATGTTTTGACACCATCTGCATCCATAAATGTCTGTTTTTGTTGGCTTCCCAGAAATGGAATGACTCGTGCACCACTTCAAGAAATGTCTATGTGGGGTCAGATGCTGCCACACTCAGTCTAAACCTTCACTCCATTTTTAACAGTTGCTTTAGAACTGGAAACCGGGGTGAGTCTTAATTACTGAAAGACTTTATGAAAATCTACCGCAGGGCCCCACAATGGTAAGCTATTTTTTGAACAGTTTAATTTAATGAATCCATGTTGTTCCCAGAGTCTGGAGGACGCCCTGACACTGTCTTTGCTTAAGCCACTGAATTGCTTGTTTAAGCTCACGTTCAGTGAATCTTGGGCTTGGGTTATGTTTATTTTTCAACGAGAGAAGCTCGCACTCAGCCAGGTCTACTTCCTGTAACCCTGACTTATTTTTCCATTCGAGCTGAGACCATGCGCCTCTTTTTTTCCCTGAGTGCACTCTTGTCATTTGTCTGGTTAACCGGGGTCACAAGATACTATGCCCAAATTTGCTAGATGGAAACAAACGTATGAAACGCACAGATGATGTTTTATGAAGTTCCACTTTATAGTGACAACATATGAATAACACGTCATAGTTTTCAGGAAACAACAGTATGAGCTCTAAAACACAATTTCAACTTGACTTTTACATGTTGATATTTAGGTTTTCAGTTACTGTAATCTCACACATACGGAGTCAGAAAACTTAAAACACACTTTCAAGAATCCCACATCCAAAAACCACTCTAGATTTTCAAAATAAAGTGCATCATTTTAGTGGTTTCAAAATAAATTAAACTGTTCAAGAGACTTGGGCCAAATCGCAGAAGACACAGAATAAAAGAAACACCACAAGGGCCAAATATGGTGTGACATAAAGAGGCTAAAACAATAAGAGCAAAACGGTTAAAAAGTATTTGATTTCTAAACCAACAGACAGCAAACAAAAAAAAAAGTAATTTTATCTTCAGGTGAAATATTACATCATGGATCAATCAAACTGTTTGCCTTCAGAATAACTTGATTTAAATATAAAGTTGATAAACAGAGATCTCTCCTCTGTTACCAAACACACCTGGAGATGGCATGGAGATGGGACAAAGCAGAGATGGGCGGGTAAAATGGTGTTACATAAAGGAGTAAATGGAAACTATTAGTGACTACGGTTAAAGGAAAATTGTAAAACAATGTCTGTAAAAAGATCTTGATCAGATTTAATTTCTCCTAAAATTCATTTTTGTTTGAACAAAACTAAGAAAGAAGTTTTTTTTTCTTTTTTACAGTTTCATCTACAAATGGACCCACAGCAGGAAGTTTTAATCCAGCAAAAATGTTTTACTCTCTTTAATTCTGGCCTGAAAGCTAAATAAAATCTTTTACTGAAGTAAAATACTGCTCAAACATTTACCATACAGTACACAAACCAGTCATACTTCATGCATCTTTCTTTTTGATTTATAACCCATTAAAACATGCGTTTCCTTGAACTAGAACCTTCTCCTGGAGAAGAATGAAAGTGAGATGCTACTTTATCTCTCTAAGTGATGCCACAGTATTCCACTTTTGTCAACATCTATCTAAAAATTTAACTTAATTTTCTGCAAAACAGGAATTTAATGTTTAAAATTCCCAGTTTATTATCAGCTCAGAAATCCTTGTACCCTCAATGTAAGATAAATTACATATTCATGAGATGTACTTGTGCTGCTCATGAACATCTGTTTATGAACAAATGAAATAGTACTTTGTCACCAAACTTAACAGATAAATTAAAAGTTCTTGAAAGCTTCCAACCACATTATTTTAGGCAGTTTCTTACAAGCAACTAAGACACAGAGCTTTTATTTCTGCAGAACGTCTGCATTTTTTGGTGCGGTCATTCTTTGCTGAGGCAGCTGAGTGCTGACAGTGACCGAACTTTCTCACAGCATGAGTCTGACATCACAAGAAGGATGTTTATTATTTGTGTGTGCCTTCCTCTCTTTCAAAAGTTAAACTACTCTCTCAGCAACCAGCTTTCTGGTCAGATGCACTTTTCCTCCACGGTCTCTGTGTTCAGCGTCACTTGAAGAGCTGGATCTTTCAGACATGGTAGATCTGAAAGATCAGGGATCCTCTCGGTCTTAGTCTGAGATCCAGTGCTGCCCTTCTCAGATGAATACGAAGCCTGTGAGTTTCTCGCTGAAGACGGTTGTAAACCAAGGCTATCCATCTTACAGGGATTTTGAATGCATGGTTTACTGTCTTCAGGCTGATAGAGAAACGTCTGGGAAGTGTTTGTAGGATCTTGCAGATCCCGAGTAGCCAAGGAGTGAGGGTCCTGACTAGAGATGACAGAAGTAAGCTGCTGAGCATCTGTACAGTGGAAGTTTCCTTGGCGCTGTTGCCTCCTCGCTCCAATCTTGCAAAACAGGCACTTGACTTTCTCAATGAGCTTGAGAAGAACGGCCTTGCGAAGAAGGATGTAGATCCAAGGGTCAAGGATGGGGTTAAAAGACGCAAAGCGTATTGCTCGCAGGTCAGGATTTTTGTCCAGCCGTAGCTCCACTGGAGTTTTATAGAGCTGGTTCAAAAACACCTGAGCCTGTAAAGAAAAAAGGGAGTTCACAATTGAATGTGCACTAAAAGCTTCAATAACTACTCAAATAAATCAGTTTATGGTTCGATCGGGATATAATATTATGAGCATCTTGCTTTGATTTAAACTTTTAGGTAGGACAACTTGGGATATTTTTGTGTGATTTTGAAACAAAAACTAATACCTTTAAAAATGAACATGTTTTGTTAACATATAGTCTAATCCACCCTGAAAAATTAAAGAATTTCTCTTACTAAGGTGCATTTGTACTATACAGCACTTGTAGAGCCGTGCGTAAAACGTGCGTAAAAGCAGATCCAGAACTTACAACGAGTGGGATGGAGCAGATGAGCACCACTGCTGATGTGCCTATGAGCAGAATTACCATCTGAATTTCTGCGCCAGCCAAACGCCCGAAGCTGCGCCCTCTCCTTCGCGGATCCACGTTGCGCGTCAGATCCGTTCCCAGCGACATCCTGCGCACGAAGCGCCGGTGCATCCGGATCAAAGCCTCGCACACGAGCACGTTACAGATGACGGTGGCCAGAATCAGCAGCGAGCTGAAACCCGCGTACATGTAGGAGTAGGCGGCGTCGCTGGTCTTGTTGCTCCGCCACTCTAGAAAGCACCACGTTTGCGGGTATTGTTTCTTCACCTGACCGAAGCCCACGATGGGCAGGGCGCAGAAAAGCGCGTTGGAGACATAGATCGCTATCAGAGTAAATCCGGCCAGCTTCTGGTCCACGTAGTCATTGTAGAAGTAAGCGTGGTTGATAGCGATGTATCTCTCCACCGACATGGCACATATGATGCTGAGCCCCGCCAGAGAGAAGAAGAGCATGGTGAAGCCGAAGTACTGGCACAGCGGGTCCTCTCCGGGCCACGAGCCCTTCACGTACGTGGCGATGGTGACCGGGCTTGCCAGCAGCGTGCCAAGGAGGTCAGTGACAGCCAGTCCACACACGAGCGTGTAAAACGTGGTTTCTTTCTGTTCTCTGCGAGTTTTGCAAAGAACAACGATAGCGATGAGGTTCCCAACCACCCCGAAAATAAACATGATGGAAGGGATTGTCGGGACCATGGTCCTCCCGGTCATCGACTGGTTATTCATGGTTGATTACCGGTGTCATTTAAAAACAAAACAAAAAGAGTCTTCTTAAGGTTGGGAACTCCAGCCTGAAGCTGAAAACTTTGTTGCACAAAAAAAGCCAAAGCAACATGGCCAAAAGTTTTCTTTTTAAAAGGAAAAGTCATGGAAAAACTAACCTTCACCTCAGAGCATCTTCTCTCTGCTCCTGTGGATCTTCAGTTTGACTCATTCACCAGGACTCTGCATCAACCAAGACAGCAGTGAGGACATGAGGCTCTGCCTGGAGCTTCCTATACAGGGTCCGGTCCCTCCCCTTCACTTGATCACGCTCTCTTCATCAGCTGCTGTGTTTTTAAGGACTTTTTGAGAGTTTACATTAAAATGGGAAAAGGAGTCCATAAAAAAAACTTGACTGACTGAAATTTATTTTTAAGACTTTTTTTTTACTTAAAAAATGCTAATTTTAGTAACTTCAGTTGTAAATTGCTTTCACTATAGAGACAATTAAAGATTTAACAGACATTTATTTAATAGCCACTCTGTTTTAAACTGTGTTGGTGTTTTTAGCATGTTCTTGTTGCAGTATTTTTTTATTCAAATGATTGTGAGTCAGGAATACTGCAGCGCTGCAGAAACTACGGTCTAGAAAAGGCTTTTTTGATTTTGCCCCAAAACAGCCTAATCATAATTAATACACGACTTGGAACGCTTTGAAAATAGATCAAAAGATGATTGGAACTTTAAGACAACTCACCATAGAGGCTGCAGCTAAACAAAACTTCGTTAAATTGATTTCTTCATCATCTTGTCTCGTTTATGCTGTGGATTTATTGTATTTGACACATTTTAATCAGTGGTTTTCCTGACTTTTGCTGAGCGGTTCATTATTCTGCCTTCAAATGCTTTCCCACATCTGCAAACTATTTGTACAAAGTGACAAAAAATTCCCAAATCTTCCTAATATGATGACCTGAAGACCCGCCACATAAGTAAACTGCAAATTCCAAACGTACTCGTTTGGTGGGGAATCAGAGAAAATGTTTTCTGGAATTGGTTAAAGAACCTGTTTTAGCAAAACCTGCATATTGTCATCATCCAGGACTGCATATGCATTGGATGACACTGAATAATTATCAGTTACGGTTGTCCAGTTGAATTATCAGTCAAAAGCTGTGATTTTTTTTTTTTCAATGAAAGTCATTCACTGCTGAAACTTATGATGATTTAGTTTCATTTCTTGACTGTGCTCTCATCCTCAAACAATCTCTTCAAGTCTCACTCTCATCATCTTTTGATTGGATTAAGTGTTCTTCTTGGTCTTTTAATCATGATTATTATGTTTTTAGGGCAAAATTGCTAAAACGTGTCGTTTTCTAGGACATAGTTTCTGCAGAGCAGCAGTAGTTCATTTGAAATTCCCCTCTGAGTTTTGGGTGGGACACCCTAACCTAACATTATGGGTGCATGATCTACAAGAATGGAGTGAAGGAGGGAGCTGTGGCCCGCCCAGTGTATTTTCTTTGTGACAAATAAGCTCTTTTTCCAGTGGTATTTGTTTTTCTGCTCCTGATTTAATTTTGAATGAATAAATGCTCAGAAATGCTTTTTAAGCTTAATTTTCTTTATAGAAGTCCTCCATCATAAGAAAAATGCCTCAAAAACATGTTAAAATCATTATTTTCATCGGTGGGTCTCCAATGCTTACAAATGGAGGATTCAAACTGGATTTTGGAACAAATGAAGGATAAAAAATTTAAATGGTACCTTGATACTGAAAGTTTTAGGTCAGCAACATATCGCTGACCCTGACTAGGCCTTTTTTTTTTTCTTTAGCACCGTCTTCCATGTTTAGATTCCATTGATATAAAGGGTTACCAATTTGAATTTAAAGTTAAAAAATCTGGTAGAGAATGGAAGCAGGGCATGTTTAATAAGTGCAAAACTAACACTTTGGTCGTCCCTTTAAGTAGGTTGCCCCACATTGAAGTTCTTGGGATCATGACCCAGAGTCCAGCTGTCACACCAGAGTGAGCCAGAGTGACCCTGCTTGGTCAAAAAGCCAAAAAGGGAAACACTCTGAGAAGCTAAAAGCAATGCATCCTTGAAAAAAAGGATTTGGACGTAGAACACATGTCAAACTCTAGAACAACGAAGCTTTTACGTAACTAGGTATAAAGATAAACTTCTCTTGTTTGTTGCTGTAATTCTATATCAAGCCTCAGAGCAGAATGTGCTGTAAGTAGATTAAAAAGATTAAGATTCTTATGAATGCGCTTTTCCTGGATTTGTTCTAGAAGTCAGATAACTTACTGCATGGTTGCAACTCTGACTAATGAAGCCAACGCTACAGAAATAATCAGTTTTCCTGTAAATACTTCTGTTGGAGACAATTGTGCAGCGAAGCAGGTCTTTTGACTGATATGTTTGGCTTTTTCATAATATTCTGGGGAAAGTCTCTCAGGTATTGACAAGTGTTCGTTTTGTTTTTCTCATGTTTGGAATTTGACTTTATCTGGGAACAACAGCCCAGCAGGAAAACTGGAATTGCATTTAGAAGGCTGTGTTCTTTTTGGTAAAATTCTTTTTGATGTAGTTCTAATTATTCACCTTTTTAAACTGACTCCTGATTTTACAGGAAGTTATAGGAACTATTTACTAAAATCATGCAAATGTTGCCTGCTGAGGATAAATCCTTGAAGACAGACATGTTTAAAAACAGTCTTGGAAGATGCAACAAAGAAATTCCACTTTTTTGATTTCTGATAGCGTCTCTGCACGTTCGGAGACAAATGGCATTTAATCAGGCGGCAGGACGTGTTTAAGTCGACGAAGGAGAGTGGCTCTTCTGAAGTCTTTGAGGAATAGATAGCTCTTTATGTGGGACATCCCATTAGGCATCAATTTTCTCTTCCAAGAGAAGAAAACCAAAACCAGAGTTTAAATAGGATTTCCAAAATTAAACAACAACTGAGGCTGCTTTTGGTGCAAATCTTTGCAGGGTATTCTCTGAGAGGATGAAAAAGTGAATACATTTCCCTGTTAAAGGAGCAAAAGCACAATACACACGTGAGAAATTCTATCAAAGTGTGATCTTTCTAAAAACAAAATATGGAAAAAAATATGAACTCTCTCTCTGTTAATGATTGGTACACTTTCAAACACCACCACATTATAAAACAGTAACAAAGGAAGACAATGTCTTCCAAATGGAAAAAAAACAAATGTTTTTTTTTAAAGAAGAAAGGTACTGCTTTAAATGTTTTTGCATTTTTACGTCTGTAAGTTGGATTGTTGGTTAGCTGGATTTTATTTTTAGAGTTCAAGTGTCAAGTTTTACTTTAGCTAAGGGCTTCTCTTCTAAAAAAGTCCTGGCTTGTTGAGGTTCTCACATTCCCCGAGTCTAAGAACATTTTTCTGGACTAAAGAAATGAATGTCCTTACGAGTTAGTGGGTTGAACTGCTGCATATAGCAGTTTACTTTGAGAGCCACTGTTGATTCCCAACATCTCTGAGAACAGGTCCAGGTGGGCAGACTGTTGTCTCCCAGGACTCGCTGTAAGTTTGTTTTTAAAAGTAAAGTTTGGAAAAAGTTGGGATGTGTTTATTCTGGGATCCGGAAGATTCAAAGATAACATCCAAACCTAACAAAGAAGCGGTTCAGGGAATCAGACGTAAACTGTGTGATCTGGCACTTATTTGCCAGCACAACAACAGAAACTGTTTACTTTTTTGGTTTTATTTACAGCATATGTTCAATAAAACTATTCAAACATGAGATTTGATACTCAATCGGGCCGTCCAGTAATTTAAACCTTACTGAACACATGAGCCTCAATAAAATGTTTTGCAAATTTTTTGTGTCTTTAGAGCTTGTAAAAGCTAAAGATGATGAAAAGTCCTCTGTGTCGTCGTGGAAAAAGAGCAAAATTATAAACAGTCTGCTGCACATGACATGACGGATTTTCACACAGGAGGAAAGTCCATCTGTAATCGTCGTGGCAACAGACCAACAGCTGGAACAGTAAGTTTTTCTAAAAGTGTCGATCAGCTCAAAAAATCCAGATATCACGGAAAAACGACAGGAGCTGCACAAGTGTCACATTCATTGCTAGAATTCTGGTGGTAATCATTACCAGTGAAGGGAACTTAGAGCCGCGTGTTGCTAATCATTAAATGAACGCCGTTTCTCATTAATACGGTGGAAAACAGCATGAATGTTTATGGGGAAAATGCAAACGTTTGACCAAAGACAAATGAGGACGCTGCAGCCATTAGGGGAATTTAAAAATATCATTCTGACAATTACTTTAGGAAAAAAAAGGACAACGCTGTTTTAACATGTGTTTATGGTGCTCCTCGTGGAAACACCTAATATGATTCAATCCGTTTATTCTGTAGCAGTTTATGAAAATATTATTTTATAAAACAAAACACTCATAAATTAGGATTTACACCTTTGCAGATAGAAATATGTATTTGTAGTTTAACAGCTTAAAAGATAATACATTTCTGGTCACGGCAGAAAGACAAATGAACCAATCAGAAGACCAAAAAACAGCTTCTAATATCAGGTGTTCATTACTGCAATATATGACTCCATGTCAAAACTAATAAAAGGCGTCTGTCTCCTCTGGACGACAAATTTAGATAAATTAGACATTATTTGTTTTTAGTTATCCCTGTAAAATGTTAAATGTTATGCTAAAGAGCTTGATGAAAACTGAAAGACTAATACATCTGTTTTCCTGGTGACTGGCTAAGAGTAAGATGCAGCCAAACCAACAAGCAGCATCTTTTAATCTCCTCTGGTTTACAGGTGAGGGAGAAGAATTTATTTGGTTGTTTTTTAATCCCAGATGTAAGACAAGGATGAAAAAAAAATTGATTTCAATACATTTTCAAACAAATCCTCAATTTTACGAATAGGCTTGCTTTAAATGCACCAGCAAATACCGTTTGGAGTATCCCATTTTCTCTGTGATTCATTGATGTTGACTTTTCTCAACCAACATCCCCCGCCCCTCCGTGAAGAAACACGGGTCTAAAATGCTTAAAAGGCTCTGGGAATTGATGCCACTCATGTGAACGTCAAACTTCCTGATAACTCAGCTGGTTGGTCTCATCAGCAGATGTTCCGTCGACGCGGTAACCATAGGATACTTCAGGTGTGTTCAACTCTTTCAAAGAGCATTTTAGAGTGGCGTCAGGAGATGATCCAGCTCTTCAGGTTGGGACTTCCCTTCTCGTTTTGTTCTTTATTTGCAGATTATACGTCTATATTAGGCATTAACTGGAAACTTGCTGGAAATCAGCAAAACTAAGAAAACGTTCTGCTGTTTTCAAAAAACACGGTAAAAGCTGCTGAATCACAATGGGTCTTGTTTTAAGTTTTTTCTTTTGCCCCATTCTTATTCATCCTGAGCTGCATACTGGACTTTTTCCCAGGACCATGTGCTGAATACTGAATAGAGGCAACGTAATGTGAAATGAATGCATTCTGTGCACCACAACAACAGCTTTTTCTCCTAAGGAGATCTATTATCTTATCCCCTTCCAAACAAGCACAAAGGCACGGTCTTCTTCCTCAAAATCTGTTTCTATATTAGCTAATGCAGCACTAACTACATTTGCCATTTCTGTCTTTTAGAGATTATCAGACACAACTTGTGTTTTCCTCTGTGATAGTAAATGCATTCCTCTTCAGCCAAGGAATGAAAAAACAAACAAAAAAACAATCCACACATGGCTGAGGAGAAGTGAAAGTTGTGATGAGAATAATTTTGAGATTCCCTGTATTTCTGCAGCACAAAATCAGCAACTTCTCAAAGAAAAGATAAAAATTTTGCACATATTGCAATAGTTTTTTCACATATCACAACAGACAAAAGTCGACATTTTTGATACAAATAAAAGTTTATTTCTTTTGACCCAGACGTCCACAGTTACATCTGAAAAATGCAGTAAATGATAGATACAAAAGTAACATGGTGATGTGCCAGTTTTGTATAAATAAAGCTTTGAAACAGTTCAGAGTCTACGCCTGCTGAGCTGCAGCATTGGCAGCCAAACGTTCCTGTTTCTCCTGCTCAGCCTTCTCCCTCATCTCCTTCTCCCTCTGGATCAGCTGCCTCCTCTCTGCCTCCCAGGTCTGTACCTGGCTCAGGTACTCCTGCAGGTCTGGTTTCTCTGCATCAGCCAGCTGCTGCTCACTCACAGTTGTCACTAAAGCCTTGAAGGAGGTGGGCTCTATTTTACCCTGAGATTCAAGCTGGCTCATCAGCTCCTGAAGTGGAAGGGAAACAAGAGGAGGTTGAAGAACAAACATTTGACATCCTTCATAACTTTTATCAAAACTTACACTTTTGTGTCAGTTGTAGGATGTTCAAAAAGCCTCAAAAGTCACCTTTGTCTTTTTAATTCACACCTTGTGCGCAGGTCTTGAACAGCTTCAGTTTGAACTTTTCAAACTAGCATTTGTGTTGTTTACAACACAGCAGCAATTTAATTTTACTTCCTTTTGGCCTTCATTTGTGCAAATTCGGCAGCAGCTAATGAAGATGAGGTCTTTTTTAAAGACAGTTTGAAAAGGCCAAGATTATGCATCTTGTTTGCCTCACAAAAGTCTTTTTCACACATGACGCGTGTTTACAAAATAAAAGCATTGTACAAAAAAATATGAAATGATTATTAAAAAAAACCTGTTATTGGGGTCAGGTTTGGGTCAAGAAAACCTGGTAAGATGTTTTTCCTCTAAAAAAACCCTGATGAATAAAAACCATTACCACAAATTGAAAAAACTAATAATTCCTGAATTACAAAAAAATTGCTGTAAATTTGGAAAAAATGGCTAAAGGGTCGGCTTTTATCTGCGGTTTTCGTTATTGGTGATTTGTACGAGCCTGAAATGAACGTGCCATTAAATTGTATGGGGTGCTTTATCAAGTCTGCATTAATCCAATTTAAAAAGAGATTTTTAATTATTCTTAGAAGAGTATATGTGTTTTAATGAGGAACTAATTGGATTTAAAATGGCCTTGAAAATAACAAGAAGTGATGGTAGCTTACGGAGAAAGCAAAAGGGGATGTTGGTCATTAATTTGACTTTGACACAAAAGTTCAGACATTTAATGTTAAAATACACTTTTTGTCTTTTGCCACATTATAATAAAACATGACACTTGACGGAAAGAATTACAGTAAAACTCCCCTTCTCTGGTTCTACATACATGCATCAACTATTGATATTACTATTCATACTTTGCATTTTTAAACCGTTTGTTGTAATTAATTCATTGAAATGTTCATGGGGCAGAAGTATTCAGTCTTTCATTCTGAAAGATGTCCATTTAAAAAGCTGAGAAGCCTAAAATGCTCATCAAAAATATACTTTAGAGAAAGAATGTAAAAAAAAAATCCAGGAAATCCCATTGAAGGATTTTTAAAGAACTTAGTTTCAATCTAAATAAAAGTTTACTTCAAAAATTTATAATGCAACCCTGGTTAACAATGACAGAGGTCAATCATTTCCTGCAGATCTTCAGCGGCTTTGACTACACTGTAGCTGCTATTTCGGTCCATTCTTCCATGCAGATCTTCTCTAGAGCTGTGATGTCTTGGAGGTGTTGCTGGGCAAACACAGACTTTCAATTCCGGCAATAGATTCTGTTGGGTTGAAGCCCAGAGACTGGCTAGAGCTCTCCAGAACCTTTGAATTTGTTTTATGTAGCCCCTCCTTGACTGCCCAGGCAATGCATTTGAGATCAATGTCATGCTAAAGGATCCAGCCGTGTTTCATCCTCCACTGATGGATGGAGGTTTTGGCCAAAATCTCAGCATACTTGGCTCCATTCATCCTTTCATTAATGCTCATCAGTCCTCTTGTCCCCTTTACAGAAAAGCAGCACCAAAGCATGATGTTTCCACCCCCATGTTTCACAGTGGGTATGGTGTTGTTGGTATGAAGCTCGGTATTCTTCCTCTTTTTGTGGCATTTATACCAAAGTTTTTCATTTTGGTTTGTTTCATCCATTTTCCAATAACTGCTCAACCAAGCTACCTGCTTATTCTAGATTGGTTCATCTCAGTCTTGTTCAGGTGAGCAATCTTGTCCCTGTGTACTTTGACAGCTCTTTGGTCTTGGTCGTAGTGGAGAGGTTGCAGTTTGATCGTTTAAGGGTGTAGACAGGTGTCTTCTATACAGATTTTCCGATCAAACGTGCCAACGAGTGGCAACAAGTGGAGGACAGAAAAGCATTAACTGGTTTGTGATGGACACAACTTTTGGAGCTAAACATTTATTTTCTGCACCATTATACAAATAAATTATTCAAACAATTATTCAAACAATGTGATTTCCTGGACTTATTTTTTCTTTAATATTCTGTCTCTCACAGTTGAAGTGTATCTATAATCAAAAATACAGACTTCTCATCTTTTCAAGTGAAACAACTTGCAGAATCTGTGACTGAAATACTTTTTTGCTTCATCAAAAAAAATGTTTCACATATCTTAAAATGCTTTTGGTATATCAGTAGTTTTTCATGCAAATTTCTTTAAAACTTGGATCAAAAGGTTCCTGCAGTTTCTACACACGTGGATTTCAACAAATATGTCCAAATAAAAGTTTAAAGAATGAAATCTTCTGGATTTTGCTCAGTTGTGTGGGAAAAAATGCTCTGGATTTCTATGTTACCATATGGGAGCGCCAGAAAAACATCAATGCTTATGCAGACCATTTACATAACCCAGATTCCAGATGGTTCTTTGCACCAGCTCAGACCTTAAGGTGGTGGCAGCATGTCAAAAGCCCTGATGCACCAACAAAAGCAGGAAAGATTAAGAATGCAGCTGAACTATGTGAATACAACTTTTTTATGAGGAAGGAAAGGCATTCAGCGCACAGTGGGTATTTGTTAGTAACAACTTGAATGTAAACAGATGCTTTGTATACAGAAAAGCTCCACAGAGCATCATTCATATGGTGCAGCAGCATGCTGTTAATCCAGGAATGTCTCACATCAATCTTTTCTCAAATGAACAGAACTGCATGACATTAGAGAAAGATGAAAGACGCGATTGATGAGAACCAAACTGATGAGACCAAATGACCTTTTATAGAAAAAATTAGTGGAAAATAATTTGTGTACATTTAGCTTTAGTGCCTCAAAAGCACTAAAAAAAAACACTTTCACTGAAGTAAATAAGCATTTGAACACCCTGTGATTGTGCATGTCCACTGTGAAAGGAATAATAAAAAAAATCTGGAAATCACATTGTTTGATCTGAGAGATGAGCTGCATGAAGGTTAATCTAAATTATATCTTGAGCCACATATCAATCCCTATGAGAGTCATCCATCCATTTTCTAAGCCTGCTTAGTGCCTTTTCATGGTCACTGGGTTGCTGGAGCCTATTCAATACAATATTACTATTATACCACAAAAACACATAAATGAGCCAACCAGTGCATAAGGCTGCTCTACAAGATGAATGAACACAGTAAGAGCTGCGCTCCAGACATAACAGGAAACAGTGCAGATCTTTAGCAAGGAAAACTACTATCAATCCAACTGTAATGTCGAACTTAATGCTGCAACAGTCACTCACCTCAAATCTGCTGACATACTTTGGGAGCTTAGCCTTCTCGGCCAGGTCATCTTCATCTTCCTCCTCTTCTGCCTTGTCCTCGCTTTCCAACTGCTCTCCAGAGTTCTTGTGCGACGACAACTCCTGCAGCACGGTGTTGACAAAGTCCAGCTGGAAAACAATAAAGACATATTCAAATGTTAGGTTGCAACTTCTTCTCCACAAAGACGCAGTTCCCATATGGTTTAGGTGCACACGTGTAATGACTAAAGAGGCCTGACTCCTAACTTGACAACTCACCTTTTAATCTCAGGAATGGAATAATTCACAGTGGCCTGAGGCAGCACCAGAGATATAATACATCCTCTCTGTCCTGCTGCGTTATCCTCTCCGTCTACATTATTGCCAGGTGGCTTTGTGACAGCAGCAGTTTGCTTTCTGTGGAGCTGATTCTCACAGACACCTTACATGCTCCAGGCCTCTCCAGATCTTATTAGATGTGAACAAAGATTAAGTACAGAAGTGGACAGAGCAGGTCATAAAGGAGATGCTACCACCAAGCATGCATATGGCAGGAACCTGTCCGGTCCATCTGAACAGATGGAAACTGGAGACCAGCAAAGTCACACTGCTCTAAGTTTTCCAGTTGTCTGTTAAAGACAACTGGTTGTCATTGTTGTGAAAAGTATTAGCATCCTTACCATTTGTTTCTTTAATGATGTGTTTCATTGCATGTTTGTAAAAACCTAAATTGTTATATTTATGCTGTTTCAATACAGCCTGGGTAAAACTAAAAAATAAAGCATCCCTAGTAGTTCTTTAATTAATAAAGAAAAAAAAAACCCTCTGTCCTTATGTTAAAAAAATGCAAACGCTTTAAAAGAAAATAATACATGTGTTTATCAGAATTTGGGGTTTATAATTTATGTACTAAAAAAAACAAACATTCAGCCTAGTTGATGTGATTTCCAACATTTCGGCTGTGAAAAAAGTTGAGTCACAGAAGCTGAGATTAAAATCTTCTTCCTTGAATCTTTAATATTTCAAGGAAGACGATTTTAAGTCCAGCTGCCGTGACTCAACTTCAAGGCAACATCACCTGTCTGAATGAGAACCTTCATCATCAACATTCTGCTGTGAAATTATCACCATAAAAAATTTAAACAAAAACATGGTGGCGGAAGTATTATGATCAATTTGCTTTGAAGCTTTAGCATCTGGATAAATTGTCATAACTCATGAAGCTGTGAATTCTCCACTTCTCCATTATATTCAAAAGAAAATGAGAATGTTTGTGACCTTACGTCTGGTTACCGGTTATCCTAAATGTTTGTTGTAAGTGATTTTTTTTTTTTTTTAGATTGGCAAATCCAGTCTTTAGATTAATGGGGTTATTATTTTTTATAATAAGTCAGGCAAGTTTGAGCCACTTCTTTAAAAAAGATTTTAAAAAAGAGAAGAATTTACTCTCATTATCCTAAAGGAATTACAAAATTCTTTCAAATTTGATTAAGAGAGTTGCTTAAGTTATACAAATATGCATAAAGTATCAAGGAGGTTGTACACACTCAATAAAATTAGGACAATTGGTTAAAAATTGTTTTATCTCCCTCCGTGTTCATACTAATAAGTACTTGCAACCAAATCCTGAATTTTCCGGATATTTATCTGTATGCAGTAGTTTTTTTTATCCTTCCAGCCATCCCTGCAACACTTGATCCAGATGTTGAGAATCTGAGTGAACAAAGAAGGAAAATGTGACGCCATTTCTGCTATGCACCACAAAGCATTCTGGGCTTTGAGTGGCTAGAACGTGAAGATTAAAATCCTTTAGTGACAAGCAGGCCAGCTTTAGCAAACGGCAAATCAGTTTTTTGAAATAATAGCAAGAAGGTGTTGCATTATAAATAGTCGAAGCCATTTGCATGACAGTCATGGGAAGCTAAAAGGGAAAAGAAAGTGATTAAAAAGAATCTATTTTTTTTAAACTGGAGATTCCCTGCATACATTTTAGCAAACACCTAAAATAACTGAAAATACAGATAAATTCACTTTAAAATGCAAAAAGACATAAATATAACCCATATTTGGTACTTCTGTAAACGTCATCTCTTTGAAAAATCCAATGTGAATTTAGGGAGCCTTGGTGAACTCCTATCAGTTCATAAAAGTGTTTGACAAACGAAGATGTGGAAAATAACTAATTGCAAAGAAATATCCTAAAGACGAGCCAAATAAACTTCTCTCAAGCCAATTCAGAAATTACAAACTTTCGGTGAAGGCTTCGTTACTTTTGGCATTTTTCACTATGGTCAGTAACTGGCGGGCCTAATGAGCTCATTTTTGGCTAAAATGAGTCTTACTGAGTCTTTGGACAGCTTGACGTCACCCTCGTCAGCAGCAGCCGTCTCCATAACGTCCAGAACTCGTCCCAGATACCCTCGAGCCCAGAAGAGCGGCATACCCTTAAAGACGGCGTGTATGCCCTTTAAAAACTCCACCTTGCCTGCATGAGATGGATTGAGGAGGATGAATGAGACAAGCATGTAATGAAAGACCACTGGATGAATCAGTCAAGACTACTACAGATGGAGGAAAACAAACACACACCAAGAAGAGCGTTTCCAAGAAGCTGAGCGCTGAGGCCGACGGTGCTGTGCTGCTTTAGTCCACAGAGGAGCAGAGAAGCTCCCAGAGATCTCTCCTCTAAGATCTGATCAGGCAAGAATGAGAGGGCTTTGATCAAACATTCTCATTAATAACTATGAGGCAGCTAAAGAGGAGAGATATAAAAAGGGGTCTGTGTGTGGTCACTCACAGTAAGTTGTGGTTTTGTTGCCAGATAGTTGGTCAAAGCATACAGAGACAAGATCTGAGTAGAACGGAGGTCAAACGCCTCCTGAAGCATTGCTTCTTCAACCACAGAAGACGCACCTGTGCAGTTGGATGAAGGAAAAATACATTTTAAAACATGTTTGTCGCACAAAATTTCAATTTTAGTTAAAGTTGATGGTAAAACATGCAGAAAAGTCATTTCTAAAATTCATTTTTCTAAAATTCTTTATTTACAGTCTCTTTTTTACACGAGGTAAATAAAATTCCCAGAAATGAATATAAACTAAATCTAAATTCAAATGTTATAAATTTCACGCTTCTGTCACCATTTTAAATAAACAAGAACACTCTAAAAAATGATTTTCTTTGTTCAGAGTATGTTTACCAAACTATCTGGCCTAAAACATTGTGAAAGTCTTACTTTTAAAATCGTTGTCCTTAATAAATGAATCCAGAAGCAGGTTAAAGGTGAAGTCGTTTGGAAATATTCCATACTGGACCTGCACGCAAAAAAATGCAAAAAAAAAAAAAAAAAGATTTAGAAAGTTGTCTTATCTAGTTTGAGGATAAAACAAATACAAAAGTAAATTAGACAACAGAAAAAAAATCCTTAAATCAGAAGCTGTGTTATCTTAAAAAACAAATGTTACAGATATTTTCCAAAAGTAAAAGTTTCAACTCACGAAACATTTGGAGTGAATTATAGCAGACGCAGAAACAGAAACACTGAAATGGATCCTACACATCTCAGTATTTAAACAAAAAAAGCTGATTCAAGCTGACCTGATTGTGAATAAAAGTAGTATTTATCAACAACAAGTTTAGCCAAGAAAGACTTAATAACATTGTGCACATGCACCTTATTTTGTAGTGTGTGCAGGGCTTTATCTTTTGCTCCATACTTCAGACACTGTCGGATCCAACCATGAATGGTCCAGTCTCGCAGGTACCAGCAGTTTGGGCTGTGACGAAACCTTGAGAAATAAAAGTAAAAATCCTCATTAGAATGAAGTTTTATCAAACAAAGTTTGACCCACTGCTGTAAAAGATGAGCCACCAAGAAAGCTGGAGAGATGAAAACAATAATTTAGACATTTCTGATGCTAAAGCACAGAATCAGCACTTTTACTTAAATGATTAACTATTTAAATACAAAATCTGTTAATATAGCCAAAAATGATCCACAAACTTTCCCCTAGTTGGATCAATTGATTACCATTTTATTTCTTAGACATTCCTAAAAATCAGCAATACACGCTAAAACTAGCAAATGCAAGAATGGGTGCAGATTCCAGAGGAAGGAGTAAACAGGAAAAGTCTGGAGTTGCTCTGAACAAAAAAAAAAAAAAAGAACCCGTGTGACTTAACAGAAACCAAAACAGACAAAACTAAAACACAACTCAATCCAAGAAAAACACATAAGTTGGCAAAACAAAGAAAAATAAAAGTGATGGTTTTTCATAAAAACACTTAATCATAATGATGCAGAAGAAGAAGACTGGTTTCTCATACTTGTAAAGGTAATATTCCGCTTGGTCAACTTCCTCTCTAGATGATATGTTGTCAACAAACTGCAACAGAAAACATAGTTACTAACAATGATTCACACACACACACAAAAAAGTTAAATTTACTTAAATGTAGATGCATCTTACCCGTGAGATTGTGAGCGAGCTGACAGGGAAGTTCCTGTCATATGTTCTATCCATCATGTTTGCCAGTGCAGCTGCAGGTCAAAAACGATACTTTATCGGTTGTATTTATTTTAGGAATGCTTAGAAATATTTGTTGCGAATATTATTTATTCTAGAACAAATTAGATGGGATTATGAATGTCAATTTGAACTCATGACCACATGAGGACGCAGGGCCACCAAGCGGTGACTGGATGTCATTACAGCAGCATGTGATTGTGAGCTGTTGGAACTACAATCTGTCACAAAAGTTGTGATAATACTAAGATTTATTGAAAAAGTTTTGCTTTAAACATTTTCAAAAGCTATTAGGGAATGTCTACTTTATTTAAAC
Organism: Adrianichthys oophorus; assembly: GCA_036245035.1. Lineage (NCBI taxonomy): Eukaryota > Metazoa > Chordata > Actinopteri > Beloniformes > Adrianichthyidae > Adrianichthys > Adrianichthys oophorus. Next base: position 18,951,918 of record BSAI01000189.1, on the reverse strand, counting down.
TATTTATTGTTTACAGTAATGCAGTACAGACTAGTGTACCTGCATCACTGGATTTTTGCCTGTTTCTAAACTGCAGGAGAAGGTTTTGTTTTCCAGTTCCTGCATTGAAGTTGACAGCATGGCGTCCACGTGAACGAATATACCCAATGTGGCAGTGTTACTTTGTGATCTCTGGTTTGTGTGTGTGTGTAAAAGACGGTGTGTGGGTGGTTTGTGTTTTATTACCCAGGTTCTGAGGCTCAGTCTCCCTCGCCTCCCATGCCTTGGGGTCAGTGTACGCCGCAGAGAGCAGCCATCGTCTGGCTGTGAGGATAAAGAGTGAAAACAGACAGGAAGCTTCAATACAGAGGGTGGAGTATTTCTAACTCGAAGAGACACAAAACCGCCAGAACAAAGCAGTTTTAGATGAACAGACTTTTAGCATAGGAACAGATGACATTAGCTTCTTTTTCGCTTCAACTACAGCATTCGGTTAAAACAACGAAAGAAGAAAATGATATAAAACTCAAACGCATAGTTAAACTTTAACACAGCACATGTCTAAGAAACAAGTTAGACAGATTTACCAGAGAGAAATGGGAATAAACTTTGAAATTTGACAGGCAAACATCGTCTGATCATGGAGGCTGCCATCTTGGACGATACCATTACGTGTCTAATGCGGGAGTTAGGTTATACCAAACCTTTGTACGAATTAAAATGTATTTTAAAAAATGACTGTCCATTTGTGTTTAAACAATGGCACTTTTCTGCTTTTTTCTCGCTGTTTTTCTTCCTTTTTTTTTTTTTTTTACCAAATATACATATTTTTAATTTCTTTTTTTCGCTCAATTAAACTTGTTTATCTGTGCACTAAGAGAGTACTTGGTGATCATTTTTAGTTAATCTTTCACATCATAGTACATCAAGTACTATTTTTGAGAGGTATAACAAAGGACTTAAAAGGTGCATAAGCTCTTTTGCAGACTTATAGATAGGTAGGACATGTCAGATATTGCAGATTTATTTCCATGTGACAATGTTTAAGTCTCTGTTAAAAATAAGAATGAAGAAAAATCATATTACAGACTGAAATGTGTAAAACAGAGTTTTTTAATTATAAGGTTTAGGGTGTGTATGCAAATGAGTTGATTCTGATCACTTTGATGGCCTGATCAGTTCAGATTTTGGTGGTGATTGACACAGGTTCTTAATGAATAAGAATCTTATTTAACAACTTTGCAACAGTAAATAATTTTCTTTTAATTTTAAACAACATTACATGATAAATCACAATTCCACTAGCAGAAAAAGCTATTTAAAACATTACTGAAAAAAGCTAATTTAAAATGCATTTCTTTTTAGTAAAATTATCCCTGTATATCCCATATTTATTGTTCCTAATGCATCCTTTTACATGATACAGTGGCTTCCATGAGTAAAGTTAGGCACAGAGTTTTCTTGGTGGTTGATGATCATAAAAACCAGGAAAGAATGTGGCTTAGGTGTGTTTCTACACGAGTTAAAGAGAGGCCCACAAAGAGGTCAGCAGAGGACGCTCTAAACAAAGAGAGGACTCACCGTGAAAATGCTCATTGACACAGTACCTCAAGGGAAAACTACATTTATTAAAATATATTTTTCTAGTAAAAATCTGCATACAGCTATTCTTACAGCCTTTTTTCAGCTAGAAAGGCAGAGTTTCCCCTCTGTATCAACTGATCAACGTGCAGTTGGTATTTTGGTAAGCTCCTGGGCTGTGAGGAAAAGGAGGTGACGGGTTGAAACTGGGGTGGGACGGTTTCATCAAACAAAACCCAAAGCATGATCTTTTTTTTTTTTAAAGGAGAATCAAGAGAAGTAAACAAAACAGCCATTGTTATTTTGCTTCTTTTTCTCTTTCTCCTATCTTTAGATATACCCGTGTTGTCTGTTTGTGGGTGAGGTTTACAGAAAATGTATTAGAAAAAAGCTTGAGAGTCTTCTCTGTACTGCTGTCATTTCAAAAAGGTTTGTGCTCGTGCTTTGGTAAACCAAAGAATTCAGAAGTATTTGTTTTCAATACCTGTCTCTTCTTCCTTTTTTATGCACGTTGCATGTGACTTTGTGCACGTAGGTGAGTAGAAATACATACGAGACAAAAGCAGCATTGTGCGAAGACAATAGTATTGAGGAACATCTCTTGAAGAGATTGAAGTCAGGCACAAACCCACAATGTGCCAAAAGAACCACAACAACACAGCCGTGAAATAGAAAGTCACAGATTTGGCGGACAACTGTTTAGATACGGAGTTTAAAGACCAACTTCAATCATCTTTTGATCTATTTTCAAAGTGCTTCCAGTTTTTCATTATGATTACGACTTTTTTTTAGCCAAAAAAGAAAAGTGACATAAATTCTGCAGAGCGGCAATTGTTCATTAGAAATGTGTCCTTTTTTGTGGTTGTGATTGTTGACCCAGAGCAATATGCCCCCCCTCCCCATAACCAAGAGGGCTTTGTTTACATGCCCTACCACCAGCTTACAGCCCCTCACAACCCCAACCCAAGAAAAATCAGGTCTATTTGAGTGAAATGCCAGCTCAAATGAGCAAAACAAAGACTTACAGTACATGAATCTTGTCGTCTACAGGTGGATGCATCAGAATGGAGCGGAGCAGGAAGCTTGTGGGCTGTAGATTTTAACTTCTACCTTGTTGCTACAATCTTTTTCAAACTTAATTTTTTTCCATCTGCTCCCGATTCACATCAATTTGAATGAAGAAATGCTCATATTCCATTTTGAGCTCAATTTTCCTAATGTATGTCCTCCATCATCAGAAAAATGCCACAAGAACATGTTAAAAAACACAATTTTCATTGGAGTGAATCTTTAAAAAGAGACCTTCACTGATGGTCACGGAAAGCCTTTCCACAAAATAATTCTTCTGAATTTTTGCCAACTGAACTGAGAGTGCTTGAAGTGCTCCTGCATGGCTGCCTATTAGTGCACAAGTGGACTCCATCAGGTGTAGTTGGATTAGTTTAAATCTGGCTCTGATTTGCACAGAACCATGATTTCAGTCTAATCCAACAATTTCAGAATGAACTGGAAGGAAAAAAGTGAATGCATGAAGATAAAGAGGACCCAAGAAAGGAAAAACTGCTCTGGCTGCAAAGTGTGGCTCTACTTTAAATCAAGGTTCTTGTAAGCAATGTCATTAATGGCTTGAAATAATTCATGCTGAAAACAGTTTGTTGTAGCTGTTAGCAGCCATCTTTATCCTAAAAGAAATGCTGAATGGGTAACTGGAGGAGACTTGTGACCGTCAAGGGAGGCTCTGTAATCTGGATCAAACACTGATTATAAAAAAAGACAGCAAATGTTAAAAGATGCCATAAATAAACAGAAACTCTCTTTCAAAAAGTTCTCATTTTTTGGGGGTCAAATTGTTCATTTCTGTTTCACATATAAAATTAAGAGCCCTTCAGTCTTTAAAAAAAAACACATTTTTATGAAATGCCAGAGTTAATGATGGCCTCACATTTTTCCAATATATTTACATTTCTATTACTAAATCTTTAACTATTGCACATGTAGGATAACCATGAAGTAAAACACTAGAAAACCTATTTTTCCCCCTTTTTTTTTTTTTTTTTACATTTTTAAACGTCACCTCAATCTAGTTTAAATTCTCTGAGACAAATCCATTTGAAACTTTTACATTAAAAAAATGAACACAAAATGATTTTAGATTGATTAATTCCTGGATCATGCAGTTAAACACATTTTAAAAATACAAGGAAACAATTGAAAGTGCCATCAGTTATTTGACACTATAAAGAGAAGCAGAGCGGACATGTTTATGGCCAACATTGTATTCTTTCCTAAACAGAATAAAATTTAAAATCTAAATATTTGAATAATTAAATAAGTGGAATCTAATTTCACAAATAAAATTAATATGCTTAAAAACACTTTAACAAAAAAAATTTAATTTAAAAAATAAAGAAAATGCTGAACTTTGGTAAGTGTTGAAAAGTGTCCATAGCCATTTATTACATAGTTTTTCAACCCTACAACAGTCTATTTTTTTTTATTTAAAAGTTTATCATTTACATGGAAAGATCAAAAAGACTTTTGTTCTTTGCTAGGCTAAAATATTAAATCAAATATTTCTAACTCTTTATTTTCTTTAGATTTTCCAAATGTACATAAACAAATTCAGATGCTCAAACAACATTGTGACCAGCAACAACTTTGCACAATCATAAGAAATTAACACAGAATAGAAGGAGGAAAGAGACAGCAAAAGTGAGGAAAGAAGAAGAAAACAAAGGGCACGCAGTTGGGAAGAATATATAAATTATCATTTATCTTGCAGAAATTTTAAGAACGGTTGCCAACTTTTACCAAATAGTGCTGAGATATTTTCACTATCAAATCGTATTTGCTGTACTTTAGCCACTAACATTCAACCACCTCTTAAAGCAAGGGGCAAAAGGAGACTTCCATTGTGACTAAATGAGTTTCTTTGCAGCCAGCATCAACATCCTGTTTGGTTTTTAAGAAATCTTGATGATTATCTGCATCAGGTGTGTTTAGCCAAAAAGGCGCTTCAATGCCAGGTCAGTAGGACACTGGCCCTCGAGGCCTGAAGTTTGACACCTGTGTCTTGATGCCAAACAAGATAATTCCAATGACAACTCACAAATGAATGTTCTTTAAACAGCAATTTGTCTTTTTGCTTGAATGAGATTAAAAGTTTAGTTTTAAGGGGAAAGCGGAACATCACCGGTGAGTGTCATGGAGCTGTGTTCCTGTTCTCCTGCCTTACTCTCATGTTCACTCATGTTTCAGTTCATTAAAATCCAGAGAGGCGGCTTCACGTTCATCCAGTCAGGCGCTGGAGTCAGGAGGACAGCGTGACAATGAGGGCGAGAGGAGATGACTTTTGCGGCCAAATCTTCCGCACTCCCTGTGGCTTTTCTTACTGCCATCAGCTGGGATCAGAACGTGTGTAGGTGAGGAAAGGAAAGAAGAGGAGGATGTGAGAACTTCCGCAAACTGTTTGCAGTTTCGGCCTTTGGGACACGGTGGTCGTGGCTGGTAGAAAAAGAGAAGCTCCTGTTCTGCATTTCATCAGACAAAAATTACAGTGTTTACCTGAACTGGCACAACAAAAGTTCCAGTAATAATTCTTGCTTTATTTTGAACAGTGGATTTGTTTGTTGTTTTCCTTCCTAGCATTTTTCTTCTTGAGCTACTCCTCCATGCTTTTATTTTCTGTGCTTCACTGGGAGCCACACGTGCATCTTTTGTATGGGACATCCACTGTGTCTGTTGCTCGTGTTTGATGGCCAGCTAAAAGAGAGACGAGGAGAGGTGTTTTCTCTTCCTCTTCCTTTGCTTTGAAAGAGAAGCACAGGGAGAAATGCAACCTCTCTGAAACTTGCAGCAAACCTCTTCTAAGGTGGGGGACGACTCAAATCTCAGCTTTTCTTCGCCCTTTAAAGGCATTATTGTTGGAAGACACAAACAAGAGGCTCTATGCAAGTTCAAGCTTTTATTTTTGTTCAAAAGAATCATAATCAGGATGTCGCCATACAAGAGAAGACACACTTCATTCTTGAAAAAAATTAACTAAATAACACAGATTTATACTTCAGAAATAAAACAAAAATCACAGTTTATTTGTTAAAGACTTTTTTTTTTTTTTGTAAATTAAATGTTCACAGTTTTTAACTCTCACAAAAATAAAGGAAGTCACCTCTAAATCATGTGCAATCACCTGATCAATAATACTTTTCCAATTTTTTTGAATCGAAGATTAGAGAAAGCAAAGTGACACATTTGAGGCAACACTGTAAAAGAAATTACAAAAATATCTAAAGCTTTAAATACGTTTTTGATTTTTATTTACAAAATACTGCATACTAATTCCTCTTATTAATCCACATCATCCTTCTCCAAGTGACATTTTTATCAGAGCATGACACGTTTTACAAGAAAACTGTTTCACAGCTTTTTTTTTTTTGTTTTTACAGAACCTTGTTAAAAAAAATTACAATTTTCTTTCAATGAATTCATTTTTTTCATGTTCAGACCAACATACATTTCTTTGTCCATGACGATGTATGCCCTGAAACATCTCTTTTAAAATTTCCTTTTATTGTCATCTTTTTCTGTGGATTAACCCCTTAACGCCCAAGTGTAATTCCACTTATGAAAGCAAAATGTTTTTGCTTTTAAGTAGATGCCACATTTAGATCATTTCAGAGTGGAGGTGGTTTGTCGCTGATTTGAGGGGTTAAACTAACAATTTCTCCCATTTTTTATTCACGTGTGACAAGAGATGATCTACTCGGACTCTCTAACATTGTCTGGCTGCAGTTGTCTTTGCTCTGCCTGCTCTTGTTGAGAATCTTTTGAAACAAACACACATGTTCGTATATGAGCTGTTCTGCTGTTTTGTTCTTGCTTTTCTCTGTCTGTGTAAGAATCACACAGCTCCACCTGACTACCTGTGGTGTTTTCTCCGTCATCTGCTCTCTCCTCCTCTTGTTTCTCGTCTCTTCTGCTTTTCTCACACTTTTCTTGTTCCTGCATAGGTCTCAGTTCATCAGGACCATCCCGTCGTTTCTCCTCCAGCTCAGAGATGTACTGCTCCTCTTTTGTGGGCTCCTGCTGGTCCACCTCAGGGCTGTACTGGCTTCTTCTGTACAAACTCTCTTCATCCTCCTCCTCCTGGCAGGAGCTTCCAGGGACACTCTCACCGTCAGACTGGGAGAGGCGGAGGCCAGGCTTCTGGGAGAGGTCAAACGGCTCCTCTTGGCTGAAGTGGGAGAGGAGCCCCATTGAACCGGAGAGGCACAACCCTCCTCTCTGCTGAAACACTGAAGCCAGAAAAATGTCTCAGAATGGTAATCTTTTGTGACAAACACACATTTCTGACATTTGTCTCCTTACATCTCTCATCCAACCCTCTGTCCATGACCCCATGCTTGACCTTCATGTGTCTGGTGAGGTTTCCCTTCAGAGTGAACTTGCTGGGACAGTACAGACACTTGAAGGGCTTGCTGTCTGAGTGAAGATGCATGTGTCCCATCAGGTTGTGCATTCTGTTAAATTCTTTGCCACAAAGCTGAAAAGAAAAAAACGTTTTTACTTCATCTTAAAGTCCCACTCCAATTGTCTTTGGATGCAGATACCAGTTCAGACGAGGATAGAAAAAGATGTTTGTGGATCTGTCTGTCTGCAAGTGTGTGCATCGGAATGGAACGGAGCAGGGAGCTTGCTGCCCAGAGGTTGTGGCACCTACATCACTGCTACAAGCTTTTCTAATGGGATTTTTGCTTTTGATTTAGAATGATTTGAATAGATAAATACTCAGTAATGCACTTTTGAGCTTAATTTTTTATATGTATGTCCTGCATTATGAGAAAAATGCCAAGAACATGTTAAAAACAAAAATTTCAATTGAGTGGGTCGTTAAAGTCCTTTCCACAGGTCTGTAAACACTGCGCCACGAGTGAAACAAAAGAGATTTATGTTGCGGCGATTTTTCAATCGTTTTCTGCCATGTCTGCTTTGACAACATGTTGTCAGAATGCAGCACAGCAGGCCTACACGTAATTTCAAATGAATGCGCAGGCATTCGGATGTTCACACACCCTTTTTCCCTCCCTCTTTCCTTGTTTTCATCTTTTCCTCTTTGTCTTCCCCCCCTGTCTCACACACACACATGCACACAAGAATAACAGAAGACAAAAAGAAAGAGGAAGCAACTCTGAGACAGGGCTAGGAGGAGAACAGGGAAGGCCAACTCCTGCGCTGTCCTTCCTCTGCATTCTTTTTTATTAGGGTGGTCCTTTCCTTCAGGAGGAGAGAGGGACTGTAAACTGTCCAAGAGGACCGTGAGAAAACAGGAAGCTCCCTCTAGCAGCAGAGAAAGCGAGATGAAATCTATTTGCGGGTTTTGTTCTCTGGGGAGACTTGGGGGACCATTGTTAGAGAGGCAGTTTGTGCAGCGATATCCTTCCTATGGACAAGGAGGCTCCCACTCCCATAAAGCTTCTTTGCTATCTGGTCATCGTCTTAGTCCTAGCAGCAAGGTCAAAACACAAGCTTACTTTAAGAAAAACTGGCATTAAACTGATTGAATCAAAACCTAATCAAATGTTGTCCCACTTGTATTGTTATGGCAACCAAGAAAAATTGAGCGATAATTAAGGCTTGTTTGAAAGCCTCACGGCACACATCTAATCTGCAGAATGCAAGTAACATCTTTCTCTTTCCACCGACCTTGCATTTGTAAGGCTTGATGTCAGAGTGCACGATCATGTGAGCCTTGAGAGTTTGCTTTTGGACAAAACTCTTGAAGCACATGTGGCACTGGTAGGCCCTTATGTTGGTGTGGATGAGGACATGGCGCTTCATGTTGGCCAGCAGGGTGAACTCCCGGCCGCAGATGCGACACTTGTGCTCCTTCACCCCCTGATGTGAGAAAAAGTGTCTTCTATTTGTTTTTTGTTTTTTTTAAGTGTGCAAACATTTTTTTTTGTTGTTTACTTAGTTTGAATTTACCTTGTGGGTGAGAGTGTGCTGTTTGAGGTGGTGTGACTGGATGAACTCCATCCCACACTCACTGCAGATGTAAGGTCTGATGTCTTTGTGTTTCATCATGTGGTTCTGAAGCTGACTCGGATACTGGAAAGTCTTTTGGCACTCAGTGCACCTGCAGGAACAACAGAAAACACTCCTTTTGCAATCAAATTAAACTAAACGAATAACTTTCTTTTTAGCTCTAAAGGAAAAATACTGTGAAATCGAGCTCTTCTTTACACTTTTTGCTTTTGTTGCTGCTTAATTTTTAACTGTAAGAGAATTAAAAAAGCAAAACCAATCTTTTTCTTTTCCTCTATTTTTTAAATTGGGATCTTCAAGTTTATAGTTTCCTAGTTTAATGCTAGCTGCTAAAAAACTACGTTTTTTGTCCGTAAATTAAAAAACCTCCCAAAATGTGGTGCTCACCTGTACAAAGTGGGACCACGATGGACTGTCAGGTGCCTCTTCAGCTGGGCCAGAGTGGGGAAGTCCAGTCCACACTCCACGCAGACATTCTCCTGCCCTTTTTCATGCTTCAGCTCATGTGCACGAAGCTCGCTGGGATATGCAAAGCCTCTTCCACAAACGCTGCAGCTGGAGGCACAAAGAGGAGGATGTTTGAAAAGCACTACTGGAAGGATTAAATCAGTCAACAGGCACGAAGGATTTTACCTGTACGGCTTCACATCACTGTGCTGCATCATGTGTCTCTTCAGGTGGCTGGTCTGGGTGAAGGCTTTGTGGCACACCTGACACTTGTGGGGCCTCGTGCCTTGATGTGTGAGCAGGTGTGTGTGCAGGTGGCTCAGCTGCTTGAACAGCTTTCCACAGAGATGACACCTGTGCGGCTTGATGCCATTGTGACCCAAGATATGCGTGACTAGATTGTACTTGGAAGTGTAAGACTTCTCGCACATCCGACACTTCCACCGCTTCTGATCCCCACCGACGTCCACGTAGTAGCTGTCATCCACGTGGACGCTGAGGCCCAGCTTCTCTGTGCTGCTTGTTTCATTTTGAGGAGCTTTCTCCCCGGTGACCTGATTGGGTTCCTCCTTGGGGTAGAATGCTCCTGAGGGGAGGTGCATGAAAGGCCCGGGCACGAAGAAGGGATACGGGAGAAGACTATGGGAGAGCGCTGAGTAGTAAGGAGGGCGGAGAAGCAGAGGAGAAGGAGGCCAAACAGGCGAAGGACTAAGAGGCTCTTGCTTCACCCGGACAGGTACGTTAACACCTGGTAATCTGTGATGAAGCTGCAGCCTGCTGAGGTCAATCATCCCAGGGATGGGTTTAGAAGGTGCGGAGATGTAATGAGGTGCTAAAGGGACACCCATGTGAGGAAGGCCCACCGTCTTCCTGTTGCAGCTATCTTCTGCCTCTTTGTCAGAAGATTCATTCTCCTGGGAGTCCACAGTAAGAGAAGTTCTGTTCCGTTTTTGGGGTCCCTCTTGGGTGTAACCAGGACCAAACACAGGAAGGAAAGCAGGTGGACTGAAAGCGCTGTAGGGTTCTCCAGTGAGGGAAACGCTGTGGTAACTGGGTGGGGGGAATCTTGAGGGCTTGATATAAAGCGGGCTGGTGTTGAAATAGAAATTGTGCTGAGGGACTGTTTGTCTCAGCTCATGTCTGGGGGGAGGACTTCCTCCAGAAGACGAGCTCTCAGCATCACTTTCCATTTTCTGTCTGCACAGAACAGAACGAGAAACGGTGATTAGCTGCACTTGTAGAATGAGGCTAATTCAAAAACCAGTTCTCCAACACTTTAATTTTCAAGGCAGAAAACCCCACAACACAGAAGCGTGTTTGTTAAATCTTTTTTTGGAAATATTTTTCAGCCGCTCAAAGGATGGGATGATTTTCTTAGACATGAAATTGGTCATTTTAAAAAATGGAATCTTCTAAAAGTAAAATAAAAATATTAGTTTAAGATGCACAGACCTGTTCTCCTAAAGCCATATCTCCTGTCACTTGCCTCTGCCTCTAATTTAACAACTAATGCAGAAAAACACTGAAGGATGAGAGTCTGAACTCAATACTGTTTACTTCTGTCATTAAAGTTCCTTAAAAATCAAAGCAGAGTTGTTTTTTTGCAGCTCTGTTTGTTAAATGTTCAAACAATGAGATTTTTTCCCACATGAATTGTGCTTTGAAATCAAATGCAGTGCAACAAAAAACACATTTTTGAGTGAATTTCTTTGCACCGTCGAGGGTCCGTCAGCCCTTTGGTTGCTCTTAGTCAATTGCAGAATTTTTTCAGTGCAAAGTTCCGATGAAAAATGGTAAGCAGACACAGAGAAACATTTTCACCTCTCAGAACCCGACCTGAAACCTTTCACTACTTCCTTTCTCACAAACCTGCTCCTTCACTGAAAGTAGGAAGTACTCTATGAAATGTTCACCTCTACCTCCTGCACACACTTCGCTTCCTTGTCTGCTTTTTCTCTGTTCTCTTCATCTTTTTTCATGTACAGTGGCAGAGCTTCCTCTTTTCCTCGTCAGTGGCAGGGCTAACCTTTCAATCAGGAGGATCAGCATATGTACGTGCACTGAAACGATGGATCATTAGAAAACAGTAAATAGCAAATGCTGCTCCAAAGACGGTCATGGATTAGAAGATGCTAATAATCTAAAGGGAACTTTCTTACTTCTGCATGATGTTCATAACTGCTTTTAATAACTTTCTTTATATTTATATCTCATTTCTGCATTTAGTTCACTGCTCTACTCTCTGCAGCAGCAAGCGCATGGTGTCTTAACAGCAGGTTGCAGATGTTTTTGTCAAAATAAAGTCAGTAACTCAAGAAAAAAAAATCCTAAAATTCAAAGCTGAATGAATAGTTGTAATTTTCTTTTATTTAAATATTTAATATCTCAATAATAAAGTTAGGGAAACAGAAGTTCTCAAAACAGTACAAAGCATTGCTGACTAAAGAAAAATTTTGATCGGTTGATCAATTGATTTTTTGTGAATACAACACTTTAAAAGCATGATTTTTAAAAATCATTCGCATAAACCACATTTTAATAGAAGGGCAAGGACATAAAAAGTCTCCTGATAAATAACAAAAGCAGTCTAATATGTTTAAAAAGATTTGGAAGTGAACATGTAGCAAAGCACAAGCTGAAGTTATTAATATTAAAATCTCTGCTTGTTTAGAAAAGATTTGAAGTACCCCGCTCTTTGTTCTTTTCCCCTCCCTGCCGGAGTTTCTGTGTGCAGAGACCCCTGCCTTTTAGCCCCATCATGCATTCCAAACAATCCATCAAAAACCAAAGCCCCTCCTCACGTGCCACTCAATGCCTGGCGAGTCTGTCTAGAGAGGTTGCAGCGTACCCTGAGCGTAACTTACCACAAGAGTGAGTTTTCTGTGATGCTGTGGCTGAAGTGCTGCTGCTGCTGCTGCTGTACCTGAACTTCTGCTCTCTTCCTCCTGCTTGCACTGCAGCTCTCCTGACAATGAGCCGCCCATCCACGGATAGCATTTGAAGTGACTTAAGAAAGAGAACAGGAACAATCACTTTGTTCTCATTTTTCAGATGAGTACCTTCGGAGAGAAGGAAGGAAGGGAGGGGGGAGGAAGTCAACAAGCCTAGTGCCTTCCTGCTGAAAAATAAGGAAACACTAGATAGACATCTGCATTTCTTTATGAAATAGGGATTTGGAGAGCTTTGTGGAAGAACGTTAGGGGGAAAGTGTTGACGTTGAAACAGTGCAAGTGAATCATGAAGTCACATGCAGCGGTGGAGCATAAACTGGCAATGGGAAAACCTTTGGGCTCTTTGATCATGCTTCCTTTATAAAAGGGAAAGTATTTAAATTTAATCCAACATCTTTTGAAAATATTACGTTTCAGTGACTACATTTTTTTACAATTTTGTTCCATCTGATTATTTCCTGTTCTTCCTAACCTAACAGATAAAAACAGCATCAATACACGTGTCGAGTCCACCACTAGGAGGCAAGAGAGGCCTGCTCTTCTGCGCTTCTCAGCGGCTTTTGCATCTGAGCGTAAAATCAAAAGTCACATCCTGCTTCTATGTTTTGTGCAAAAGTTGGGACATAATTGGGATGAGTTGGTGGTAGAAGTGTCAGCAGCAGTAATTGAACTTTTATCATTGCTGAGGTAAAGGCTGTGGCTGATCATTAGCTCTGTTAATTAGCTCATAAACCCAATTAACCTCAGACCTGGACAATGCGTCAGTCCCTGTAAGGAATTAAGCACAAAATGAAGTACAAGTTGTCCTTTTTTTGGAAATCCTTCTTTGTTTGGTCAATATGGTTTCCCAGAATGCCTTGATCTGGAAACAGACCTCTAATTACCTTTGGTCTTTACACGACAAAAGAAAACCCTAAAATGCACCTAGTATTTTTTTTTTTTTTAAATAACAGCAGATAAAGTTGTTCTGCCTTCATGTCCACTAATTATTTAAATGATTTCCTTTCCACCTGCCACTCTTGACCTTTCTGATTTGCATTAATCTCTGACATGTACGGTCACGCTTCATGAATCCTTTTTTTAACGAACCTTCGCAAAAAAGGAAGCAAACGAGGTCAGACTGCTGCCTGATCCTTTGACCCAACCTGCTCAGTGGTCAGCTTCATCTCATAGGTGACCATAGCTAAAACAGGTTCATTCATTAACAATTTTTAAGTGGCTTTTGGCTTTCTGTGTCACTCTCAAAATGAGATTTGGAAGTATATAAGACACGGCAGTGGCACAGGATAAGGACAAGGACCTCAGAAGTCATCTGAGAGAATCTTCAACAAGAAAAAAGAAAACTTCTTTGAAGATTGAAGTTATTTTTCTTCCTTTTGCTCTTTTAATACCTGCAGAAATGACTGGAACAACTGTGTCCATGTGCCTGCTTTTCCTCATGTCCGTGTGCTCAGCGTGTTATATCTCAAATTGTCCAATTGGTGGAAAAAGATCTGTCATGGATGCACCGCTGCGTAAGGTAAGCTCCTTTTTTCCAGCTTTTTTTAAAATGAGGAAGTCCTGGATCACCAGAGTTTCTCAGGTTTCTCATTTAGATGGAAAATAAACCAGATAAAAATTCGAAAGCAAGAAAAGATCTTTTTGCGCCAGACAAATGTGGAATATTTAACCTTACGTACACAAAAAGCTTTTTCCAATATGAAGATATTGATGTCTCTTTTTGTTATAAAAAGCATAATGAAAGAGTTAACTGCTTGAAAGTGCAATCATTCACATTATTGTCCAGTGCATGTCCTGTGGCCCTGGGGACAGGGGTCGTTGCTTTGGCCCCAGCATCTGCTGTGGGGACAGCTTCGGCTGCCTACTGGGCTCCCCAGAATCTGCTGCCTGCGTGGAGGAAAACTACCTGCTCACTCCCTGCCAAGCAGGAGGGAGGCCCTGTGGTTCCGAAGGAGGTCACTGCGCTGCGTCTGGACTTTGCTGCGACGCAGGTCAGAAAGCTGAAAATTAGAATACCGGAACTCCGTAAGGAGTCTGAGTTCTGTGTTCAAAACTGCAGTTAAATCTGTCAAAAATGCTGTGTTTTCAGTAAAGAATAGAAAACACAAACTTTTCTTTTCATTTAATACATCTTATAATTTAAATACTTACATTAAACTCATTAAAATTAAGCTTCTGTTCATTTTTCCTGAAATTTAAGCATTGGCAAATGATTTAAAGTTTATTTTTGCTGTTTGAGAAAATAGCGATCCTCTCTGTCAAACATTAAATCAAACTAGAAAAAAAAAACTAAAAGTGATGCTAAGACAACACAATTCAAAGCCAAGTCCATGAAATATCAAGAATAATCAAACTACATCCAAGTGGTTGATGGATTTGAATTCAGTTCTAAGAAATATGTCATTCACTTTTTCCTGAAAAAAAGCATAAAAATGTGTCATATTTTATTTATACTTATTATAGGATTGATAACAAAATGATTCCAATGTAATCGTTTTGTTTTTCACTTGCTTGGAGAAAAGGTAAATGTTGTTTGTCGTAGATGCTGATGAGGAGAAAAAAGAATTGTGTCAAAGATTAACCCCTTGATGCCTGAATTTATTTTGAGCAATCAAAAGAAAAAAATGTTTATTAGACTTTTTTTATTTTTATTTAAATGTTCTTTTTTGTCAGATTTACAGGAGTTAAAATGAGGGTAAAAAGAACGCTTCTGAACTTTACTGGTGCTTTACTTTGCCCTTTTGATCTAAAGAGTATTTCATAAACCACAAATTGTGAAAGCAGCAGCTTGTAAAGATGCAATAAATGGTTAAACTTTGTTTTCCTTTTTTTTTTTTTGTGGAAACTTGGTCATATAGAGAGTTGCACCACAGACCAGTCCTGCTTTGTTGAGGAGAACGGAGATGACCAAAGCAGCCCGCTGGAGGTCAGCGAACCTGCTGACATCCTCCTCAGGCTTCTGCATCTGGCTGGCCACACTTCTCATCGAATCCACCAATGAACTCCTCCCAACTGTCTCACTGCAACGAATCGGCACTTCTGTATATTGTGTTTCCTTGTATTTGTTCCATCATCATTGATCTTGGAGTGCTTCTTTAGAGTCCATTGATTTATACTTTTTATGTATAAAAATAGGGATGAACACAGACAGATCATCCAGATATTTGCATGCTGAATTAAAGTTTGGAGACAATAAGAAACTCTGAGTCTGGTTTTATTTTAAACTCTGCTTCATAATTACCTTTTCACTCTAATTATAAGGTTAACATTAGCTTATCAGAGACTGTGACTGATTATTTTTCCTGCTTATCCTTTAGACTCTCGTGTGGTGTGTGCTGTCGTCTCACCTCCACTGTAAGAACATTGCAATTGCAAATGTAAGAGCGATTATCTGGTCACCTTTGGCCAACACAAACAGCTGCAGGTCATTCAGAGCAGGTGAAAGACTTCACATTATTCGACGTACAGGTTACAAAAGTTGTACTGAAGTAGCACTTCAGTCGTGTTGCACTAGTGCACAATCTCTGTTCCTTTTAAACCTTTAACCTTTATTTTTAAATTGGCATAGTTTTACTAACGTTTATGGAATTGAATGCGGCTCACCTGGAAAACAGTGGAAGAGTTTCAAATATTTCACAAAAATGAAATGCTGCAGCACAAGAGTAATAAGGATTTTAGCACGAATTACTCTAACATGAAGTGTTTTCTTTTTATTGTGCACTCAAAAAATCATTTGTTGGGTGAACATAATATAATTGTGGAAAGAATTTCCACATAAACCAAATGTGTTAAGATAGCAATAAACATTTGTGTTGGGAGATCTGAATGCAATTATGTTGGTGCTACATAATATATTAATGTTGCTGTAACATGACGATTGCAGTAGTTGACCTAACCCTGCTGCTAGTGTCAGGAAATGGTGGCGAAGGTACCTTAAATACAGGAAACCAGGCTTGGTGGCAGAAACTAAGATATTTAAGAAGAAAAAATAAAAAAACTGAGACATGACAAAATCATTCATTTATTTATTTCCTATACCCGTTTTTTCCCTTCTGCGGTCATGGGGCTGCTGGAGCCTAACCCAGCCACTTACGTACAGGGAGAACTTGCTAACTCCACACAAACACCCACCGAAGGATTTTTTGGAGTGTGTTTTGTTGCTGTTGTCTGGATGTGCACTTTAACTAGTCCAGGTCACACAAAACATTTGCCTATAAAGGGAAAACATTTTCAAAGCACCCTTTCCCAAGACGAAACAAAAAACAATCAGTAGGATAATGTGAAAGATCTAACAAAAAAAAAATAATAATAACAAGATAACAGTTGAGAAGAAACAATAAAGTAACTAAACAGATGATATGTTACAAGGAAAGAGTTCGCTGATAATAAAAAAATGTCGAAAGAGTCACTTGTGTTTATAGATCCTTATTTGTACACATGAAAATACAATCAGATTTACAGCTTTCTCCTCCTCCTGAACTTGGGATAACCAAATTTGGTCAGCTAGCGCTGTGCGTCGTTAAACTTCCTGTCGGCCCCTGTCTGCAGTGGTGAGCTCATCTTATGAACAAGGCTCCAATTCCAGTCAGACTGGATAAATTATTAACCCCGTGGAATATAAATTCTGAAACAACCAGCTGTTTCTCTGCCTTCACTAGCCACCATCATGTCTCTCACTGGAAAGTTCCAGCTTGAATCTTCGGAGAACCATGACGCTTTCATGAAAGCCATTGGTGAGCTACCATGAGGGACTAAAATGTGATAGTTCTTTACTTTTATGCAATTGACTAAACATTTTCTGCCACAGGGATTCCTGATGAGAAGATCCAGCTGACTAAAAGCTTAAAAAGCATCACTGATATGGAGGAAAATGGTGACAATTTCAAAGTGACGGTCACCACTGGCTCACATGCCATCACCAACAACTTCACCATTGGACAAGAGACTGAGATGCTGTCCGCCACTGGAGAAAAGATCAAGGTAAACAAACGTTTTTTACTTATTAAAGATGCTAATGCTTTATGATTTCAAAAAGATGAGAAACGTCAAGTGTTGTCGTTTGATTTGAAGACAGTGGTGCAAAAGGAGGGCAAAAAGCTGAAGATGCGTCTGAAAAAAGTGGACATTGTCACAGAGCTTGTGGATGCAAACACTATTGTGACGGTAAGTGTGCAAAAAGACTTTAGGTAAAAATAAGCAAATAGAAATAAAAATAAACGTATTTACGTGTGTTTTCTTTGCAGACAATGACTCTTGGCGACATTGTTTACAAAACGACATCCAAACGGATTTAGTTCAACAGCAGTTGGGTCATGCTGGAAGCAGATTCTGTCGTAAAATGTTGACTTCAATGACATTTTTTACTAAAACCAAGTCTTGGAAATCTGTTCAAATCTGGGCATGGAAGAATCTCCATTTCACATTCATCACAGTTGATTTCTAAACGCTAAATACATGTTTGTGCAGTGTGCAGAAGTCATTCATGTAAGTTTGGAGCTTGGGTCATTTGGAAATGTAAAAAAATAAATCAAACAACTTCAGAAATATGTGAGTGAATTCTTTGTTGTTTTCACAAAACCTGCAATCTACACTTGACTTAATTTGTTTTATTTATCCTCTTAATGTCAAATGTTGGGTTATACTGTACTACCACAGTTAATTCTGCTTGACTGGGGCCCTGTGACAGAACAACCAAGAGCTCGGGTCTTAAAGACCCACTCTAATGAAAATCCTCTTTTTGGTGTTAGCAAGTCCCTGTGGCATTTTTTCGGACAATGGAGGACATATAAAGAAAATTAATTGCATTTCTGCGTATATCTTTATTCCAATCTTGGTGAATCAGGAGCAGACACAAAAATGCAGTTTGAAATAGCATGTAGATGTGGAGGTGTGATGTAGAGGCTACGACGGCAAGCCACAGGCTCCCATTACAATGAACTTGTAGACAAATAGATCCATGTACGTCTGAGCTAGCATCTGGCTCAAAACTGTACAGCTGAATAGCTCCAATGTTGCTCTCCAATGTTGCACCGGTAATGATGGGTTGTAAGTGAGGCTGCAAGCTAGAGGTAGAGTGTGCAAACAGATGGATGATGGGAAGGATGTAGGCTTACTCCACATGAATGGTCCCATCCGCAATTCAAAGGTGAATTTCTAATGAACTCCTGCTGCTCTGGAGAGATAATGTCCTAGAAAACAACACAGGTTTTTCTGGATTTTGACTAAAACGAGCTAATCATAATTTAAAGTAACTTAAAAATAGATCAAAAGATGATCGGAGTCGGGCTTCAAAAGGTTAAACATCCCTTTTAGAGGTGGGCAAGCTTCTCTGTATAACTCCAAAATACCTTCATTTCTTCTACTAAGAAAAAGAAATGAATGATTTGGTTTAATTTGGAGTTAATTTGACGAGCTGGAAAACACAACAGTTCAACAGGATAGTTTATTTTTTAATAAAAGTGTAACTACAAAAAATGATACAGAAAATGGTTGTGTCACTTAAATGTAAAGACTGTAATGTGAAGACTCAGAAGCGTTCATCTGTTCACATTACACATGCTCTCCGGCCCCTGGCTCCATTAATGATTTACTTCCTCCGGTGGAACAGATTCTTGATTCCTTCTTCCACAGACTGGGGTTCATGCAACATGGTCATGGGCTTGTTTTTCAGGGCTGCTTCTCTCATGCTATAGTAAACATACTCGTTCTGTTTGAACATCCTCAGTTCCATTTCTGTCTGCACACGCATTGCCTGCAAATAACAAATTCCGATTTTTCTGTCATGTTTTAGCAGTATATTGTGCTGACCAGCAAAATATAACTTTTCTTGTGCAGAATGTGTCTCTGTAAGCTGTTTACCTCCAGGTCCTTGGTGATGGGGTGTGTTGGACCATGTGTGACCATGAGGATAGCATAAGCCTTGCAGATCATACCATGTCCGACTTCTATATCCCCAGCCTGCCAGTGAGTCACTCCGGCTCGCATGGCGGCCATACCGAGAGTGGCATTGTTTGGGTGATACAACTTCCTGCAAAAGAGAAGAGCTTATGTGAACATGCTTTTTCTCAAAAAATGCAGCATATTCTGTAAGCATTCATTCTTCAAGTGTGGCACAAAATGCCAAAAATAAAAACAAAAAATAAAAAGACTAAAGAAATTGTTTTTTTTTTTTCAAAAATAAGTGCAAAATTACAAATTACAAATGCATACTGTCAGAGTATTTTGATTTTTGTTGTCACTATTATTATTACTACTGTAGTAATAATGGTGCCATTATGGTTTCTCTATAGTTGTTTTGCCTGTCAGTCAGTTAAATTTCTCCACACAAGTTGCACTCACATGTATCCCTCCACCATTTTTCGGGCGTATTCTGCAGCATCGTTAAAGTACTGCAGGTAAGCTTGCACTTCACTCATTGTGCTCCACATCCTGAGCAGGTAGATGTGTGTCTCAGCCAAAACTGGTTCTGTCTTCTCAATGCATTCCCTGCAGATTTTTACTACCTGCAGAATAAAAGGTAACAGTAAATGTGTAGGCATTTTACAAACGGGATTTTGCAGCAGTTCAGGCGATTTGATGCATCACCTCATGGTAGTCGCCATTTAATCGAGCTTTGTCCATCTTCTCCAGCATCTGATAGCAGTAATCAGTTGCCTCTTTCACTTGCTCCTCTGAAGGCTGTAAAAAAATACTTCTTAAATTCTCCACTTGTCACGTAAATTCTTTTTTATTTATAGAATTGGATTGTTTAACAAAATTATTCAGGTTTACTCATGAAATGCTTTGAATTAAAAAAATTATACTCAAAGTTTTTTTCCAGATTAGTATGACACAAGAGCTGTATTTACCTTTGACTGTAAGTAATAACTATTATATAAATATAACAGTCATTTTTGGAACAGGAAGACACTGGAGTTATAAATTAAACATTATAAAAAAAAAAAAATTTAAAAAAAAAAGTAAATAAATGCAAAACCAAGATAACTGTAAAATATGAACACTGTACACTATAACTTTTTATTATATACATATATAGTATGTGTGTGTATAATATAATATAATATAATATAATATAATATAATATAATATAATA
>BSAI01000189.1:18830932-18931814 GCA_036245035.1 Adrianichthys oophorus | reverse complement strand
TATAATATAATATAATATAATATAATATAATATAATATAATATAATATAATATAATATAATATAATATAGAAAATCATTCCTGAAAAATTAACAGAAAAAAAGTATACGTAAAGTTTAAAGGAGTAAAAATGGAAATTAAAGATGACACTTGTAGGCTTGTCTAAGTTTTTGTGAATGTAAAGGTCTGCTTAATCTGCTTAATATCATTTTTATAGCTGAAAAAGAAGGAATTCTAGAAAATTTACTCCAAGACAAGTTTGTTTTATGTGATTGTTTTTTTTTTATGTGCAGAAATAAACTCTTTAATTATGCTTATGGTCAAAGTTCATGATTCTGTCTAATAATAATTGATGACACAACAGAAGCTAACTGGCTTCCTGAGATCATCAGCTTGAGATGTCAAGCCGCTCTGCTAAGCATGTAGCAGGAAATTAAAGGTCCAACAAACAGAATCTAACAAAGGAAGATGTTTTATGTTAAAGTTGGATTTAAAAAATCTGTTTTAAACCTTTCATTTTTCTCTTTTCTGTCCCCTTTTTCTTAAAAGCATGAGGGAATGCACAAAGACCTGAAACCGCTTGTGAGATATCTTTGCCTAAAATAGCCGCAGTGGCCCTGCTTCTCGTATTTCCCACCTGTTTATCTCCCCTGACACTTCTAAATGTCACAAAAGCGTTTGGTTCGTCTTGCTCATGGAGCTGATACTAAAGACACAAACCTTCACTCCGTCCACTTCCCTTCCTCCCAGCTTTATGTCGTCTTTGATTTTATTCTTGCAGTGTTCACACGTGCAGTCAAAGAAGTACTGAGTTTTCAGAAGCCTCTTCCGCTCCTCTGACAAATTCACGTAGTCCACATAGGCAACTGTGAGTTCTTCTCCTTCAGCAATTTTTCCCAAAGAGCGCAGCTCAATCCTGAGCAGCAAAAAGATGGACAGGTTATGAGGACTCATTCAGAGTAACTAGTGGTTCAATCCAGCACAACCTAGTTTGAGTATCATGGATATTAGCGTGTCAATGGCACACGTTACATCTTAGAAGTCAGACCAATGATTTTATGAGTAAACGTCATTTTGGAATTCACTTGAACAAATATGAATATCTACATCTTTATGTTTTATTTTGAAAGTTCTTCTCATACTAACAGCGTAGTCTTTTATTGATCTTGTGTGTCCATTTCTGTTGTGTGGTCATGTTTCTGTATTAACACTCTCTTTTTATTTTTTTCTCTTTGCTACCAAGTTGAAAAGTCCTGTTTTTATTTCTCCCTTCAGTCAAAGTAAAGCAGTAACTAACCTTTCTGAATTAATAACATTTAGGATGTAAACTATTAAAATAAATACACTAGAAAAACGAATGAATTCCTCTACACAGAAACATCAACTTGACTTTTCATGCAAGATCACAAAAAATGAAAGATTAAGTAAAAAGTTAGCAAGTGGTGAAGTTAAAAAAAGTGAAGTAAACCAATCTAAACTTTATTCAACTCATACACAAACAATTGAAGGATAGTACGTATCACAAGTCAAACTAAAACATTTTGACAGATTTTTGTGGGTCATGCACCACAAAAAAATCAACTGGAGGTTGATCAAAATTAAGGCACCAGATTATAAATCAGATTTTCTATGTTTGAAAAAAATGTAAGGATTTTAAATATGCCTTATGGTTACTACTACTACTACATTTGCAGCATTGAGATGATCCTATGTGGCACAGGATGTCTTTTATTTTGAAAGGAAGTCATGTGAGTCAGTGGCAAAAGTTAAAAAGTACTTCAAATTTTGAAAAAAGGGTGTTTAATCTTTATGTTTATGTTTTATTTAAGGCAAAAAAAAATAGTTTGTTTATAATTATTGTTATAGTAACAATAACATAAATACAAATCAGTGCCTTATTTTTTTAAAGGGTGAGTCGAGACTTTGTGACTGCTACTAGGTTTTAGTGACAATCGACCTTTAAGTGTTGAAGGTTACAGACCCCTTGTATAGCTCATTCAAAATATCAAAACTTTCAAAATAAAATTCTCAAAGACTCCCCTACATGACATCATATTTAGATTAAAGTGTTATTTTGAGTTGTTAAAGGTAAACTAGTTGAAAAAAAACTAAACAGTTGTGTTGAGTTAAGCAGACAAACTTTTTTTCTGTTTTTCAACAGAAACATACACAGAAAAACAGTGTGATTTCTCTGAATGAGTTCAATCGGGGTTAGAACATCGGAGCAACAATTTAAAACCTTGTGAGAAAACCATGTCACATCAAACATACAGAGGTGCAGGTGACACTAGTGAAATAAGTTCTACCGAGGATGAACAGGGTTATGTGCACGTGAAATGTTTATGAAGCATTCAGAGTCCTAATCTGAATAGTGCTCTAGTGAAAACCACTAAAAAAAGTCTAAGGCTGAGGTAACGCACCTCCGTTGAGAATGAAACATAGTATTCACAGCCGATTGACTGAAAGACAAATAGGAAGCACTTTTACACTTCATGCAGCCCACAGAAACACACCAGTAGATTCATTCCAAGTGAAAAAGTATATGCATGAGAGCGGAAGCAATTTTACGGCAAAAACAGTGTACTTTTATTTAAGGCATTTCAAAATGTTGTATTTTTCTACTTTTAAAGTGCACTCTGAAGAAGTTGTAATAAAATATTCTTTGAGAAATTACAATTCAAAGAAAGCTAACAGAAATACACTTATCTGATCTTAACCTGCAATTCTCTTAACTTACCATACTTTTTAAAGCAAGAGGAACACAATAATCTTTAAAGAATGTTATCAAAAAATATATTTAAGAAGCTTTAAGCTGATTTAGTTAACTTTTATGTACATTATATTTAAGTTAGTTATTCAAGACGACCATCAAACATTGGAGGGAGGGAGAGAAAGAGGTCAAATGTGGGCCCTCCCACAACAAAAAAGTGGTAAACTGCATAGGCAGCTGAGCTGATGCATCCTAAACAAATCCAGTTTACTGCAAAACCTAATACTGTTAGTTGAGGTACTACTTATTAATCTGAATGGAAACCCACCTGAGGATTCTGAAATTAAGTAAATGTCACTTCTTTTTCACCTGGGACCACACAGAACATTTTTCAATCAGCAACTGAGGCAACAAATCACAATGTCTGTTGTTTTAGCACTTACTTGCCATGATTAAGGATTACAGTGCAGTTTGGCCAGCAGTCATGATTTACCAGGCACAAATTTGGAAAAAGACCCACCCCAACTGCCTGTAGGCCCCTCTGGTCACTCACTGAGAAGCCATTGCAGTTGATCTGGAGGAATAAACGCAACATTTTTCAGGAGTTTTCTTAAAATCTTTTTTCTTTTCTAGTGAGATTTTAACTTTTTCTAATAGAAGGTCAAATGCAGAGTAATACCCAAATGAGATCATTCTTCAACAAGAAAGATGTTTTTTACATTGTGTGATGAATAGAGACAACTCTCAGCAGGCTATATACAATTAGTTTTAAATACCAGTTCAGTTCGTGCTTTAAAATAAATTGTTGTGCACAAATGGTGGTCTTTCTGACTTTTTCTAGTCTTTAGAATTAAAAAAATAAAAATTCTTTGCTGACCCACTAATTTTAACAAGATTAAATTTCTCTGGATTTTAATCTGTAAAAATGTTTTTTTCTTGGCTTAGTAGAGGAGCTGGTTAGGTTGATATTTCAGACAAATCGTGCATTTTGTGGAATAAGCACCAACATTTAATAACTGACTCCACTTTGGGTCATATGAAAAGTGCTGTACAAATAAAGTTTGATTGATTGACTTTGGGCAAAATGCAAAAGATTTACTAATCCAACAGTTTTAATAATTTAAGGGCATATGTTACCAAAACAATGATTTCAAATATTAATTCTTACCGTAAAGGTTTTATCATCCCCTTCAAACTCACCACAGTAAAATTAATAATAATAATTACAACTCTTTCCCTTTGTTTGGAGGTACCTGGACCAGAAATCTTTTTAGCTGAACAATGAATTTTTAGGGTGTCAACAACACAGATCCGTTTGAAAGTGGAAATTAAAGAAAGTCAATAAAACTAGCTTTAAAAACATCTATTATTACATACAGTATATTAATGGAAGTGTATTTCTGTTACTTTAAATTGTTTGATTTTCCAATAAAGTCACAATTAATCATTCTAAGGTTGATATATCTTTGTAAAGATATATCTTATCACTAGAAACTTTACCATCTGTTAGAGGAAATTTATGCTTTTAGAGAAATGGGATTCTGGGACGTACCACTCCAAATAAGTGTGAGATGTCATCCACTGTGTGCTGCTTGCTGGTCCGTGGCCAGAAGTCCAGGAAATTGTGGATGTCCACTTTGAGTTCCTTCAGCTCGTCTTCTGGCATGTCAGTGATGTGGTCCTCCAGCTCATCCAGCGTGGTCAGCTGCATGTCAGACACCACGCTCCCATCTTTGTCGAGGCGCCACAGAATCCGGGCCACTAGTCTGACCACACAAGAGAAAAAGGAGGAAATGTGGGAACATCATTCATACATGGTCTTCTATGGACAAACGCACTGACATGAACTGCTATGCAAATAATCACAAAGAATAGCAGAAACGTATCCAGTCTTATGGTTAAAACAAGATTTCAAATTCTTGAAACAAGATTTCAAAGTGAAATATAATTATGAGACCCTTACCATGAGTAAAAAAAAGAGAAAAACTCTTCAGATCCTTTCTTTTTTTTCTTTTTCACTTACCGGATGTTCTCATTAGGTACTTTTCCATAAGCTTTGATAGCACCGCATTCTTGCTTGTGTTCAGGCCAGCCAGCACGCTGGCAGGTTCGATCACAGTAATGAGCAAATTTACACTGACCACACCTCTGGAGCTTCTCTTGCCTGCGGAAACAGCTGTGGCATATGCGTTCTGCAAGACTGGACAAAAAGAAAAATCATTACAAATCAAATCTAATTTACAATTTTCAAGCAATTTTTTTCATCTTTTTGTATTTAAAAATAAGAAATGCAAAATTCAAAACAATTTGCGAAAATTCCCAACACAGTTTCTACTAATGCCATACCTGTCAAACACAACAGCTGCAAGACTGGCCTCAGAGAATATGACATCTCCAGCCCAGAACTCCTTGGTGGCCTTTAAACCCCTCCCTTTCCCAGGTGAGTCAAAAATCACCACGTTTTCCATGATCAGTGCTCTTCTTCCTGAAACTGACGCGCGGAGTAAAAGTCTGCTCTAACTTTCTATGTTTTTCTGTGACAACTGCACATTCATGGCTTGTTGCACTGAAATAGCCACACACCTCTTGAACTGTACCATGATGCACAGCGAATAGGTGCAAGTGTCTTTACTTGACAAAGAAAAAAAATGTCTTCCATGGATGAATGTAAGAATAAAAAATTGTTAGAAACATCCCCAAAATTGCTCGCCTCTGTTCATTTAAAACAAGTTTTTCAGATGTGTTGACACTTTAGAATTTTTTTTCGTATCATCAGCCTCCTCCCCGTGTGTTTCAGTGGTAGCTGCCCTCTAAAGGTTATTTTTGTCCCTCAGTTGTGCCTGTCCATCAGGGTTCTGTGGTGATGCTGAACAGCTGAAAAAAGTTCTGAAGTCCTTCTCTGTCTCACTGCCTCTACTCTGTTCTGGTGCTTTCTCCAACATGAGTCTACCTGTAAAATGAGTTGGGCTGTGACAATTCTTTTACAGCGATCCGATTCACTGACTTAAAATCGATCCAGGACATCTTTAACCAGAAATTTAACGTGAAAGTGTGACGCAGAGATACCCTCATTTTTTTTTGACACAGATGACTACTTGGCAGTTTTTCAAACTT
Organism: Adrianichthys oophorus; assembly: GCA_036245035.1. Classification (NCBI taxonomy): domain Eukaryota; kingdom Metazoa; phylum Chordata; class Actinopteri; order Beloniformes; family Adrianichthyidae; genus Adrianichthys; species Adrianichthys oophorus. The sequence continues at coordinate 18,925,991 of BSAI01000189.1, read as the reverse complement.
TTAGTTGAATTTTCTTTTTATGTCCCCTATGGGTAAAACATTACAACAAAAACCAAAAAAGTTTTGTGTATCACGAGCATTTTTAGGGATACTGTTGGAATGAAAGTGAAAGAGGTTTTCAGAGCAGAATTCACTCATAGATGCAGACTTTGGTCCATTACACCCCGAGTGTAATTCAACTATGTTCAGCACAGCTCTATGGTGAAAGAAACATTATAAGAACTTAATGAGAGAACAAAAATCAGTTTTTTTCCTCTGGTGGAGGAAAGCAGAATTCCTCTTTTTTTTTGGTTGGCTGCAAAATAGTTATTAAAGAACTTGTTGCCTGTCTTCATCCAATTGTTATTGTGCATGTTATGAAGCAATTTTTGCCCATCCTTTCTATTAAAATCTTTCTGATTTATTGACTTCTGTCTTCCCACAGGATCTCAGCTTGGTTTGAGTTGTGGCTTTACTCATGCTCGGTCTTGATATTGTTGTTTTTTGCTGTTCTGTTGTTTTCCAGCAATATTTGCATAAAGTTAACTCACAGATATGCAAGTTTTGGAGCCATTGAATATCACTTCTGCTGTAAGGTGTTTGTGCTGAGGCCTTATAAGTTCTGAGGTTTGCCCATTCCTGTTAAAACTGTAACTGGTTTCTAGTTTCCCATTTGTGTGGAAAATGTGTGGATTTGTAATTCAGGTTTAATTAAAACCAAAACAGTAAATCATTTTCCTTAACCGTTGCTGCAAATGCATCAACAGAGAAAGAATCCAATTCAGTAGAATAAAAACATGGAGAGCTCTGTCTCCACAGGTATCCTGGGAATGCCTGAATATATCTGAAATGTCTGGAAGTCATCTTTTGAAGCATGTTTGCATCAGTGACACACCTGTGAACCTCAACAAGAGCTCAGAAAATAAAGCGGTCGTTACTGCCATCTTATGGAAAATCACTGGAATTATTCATGCTTGAATGATTTCCTCTTTGCAGCTGAATAAGGACTGCGTTTCTGTTTTCTTAACTCTCATCATCATCTATCATATCAGAAAAGATTTTAGAGCTACAGTTGTTCTTAGTGGGATTAGTAATTTATTTTGTGAGTCTGTGTACATTTAAAGCACATTTAGAGATTAAGAACCACCTTTACAAGCATTGAAAAATTAAACCGGTGTGTATGCACAAATACTAAAGATTATAAAGCAACAAGGAGCAAAAGTTATCCATTTAGAGGTATGTATGGGGATGCAGTGGTCTTGTGGCCTCTGCACTTTTGTTGTGTTATATTTTTATATCAATTTCATAATGTAGATCTCACCTGTAATACTTGGAATCCTCTCATAAACATCCACAATGTCTGTGGTACCGTTGGTCTACTTGTTGTAGTATCCTTTAGCAATTCTTTTTTTCCTTCATGACATATTTTGTTCAATTCTAGTTGTTTTACGTTTCTTTTTTCTCACTTTTATCTCAAGTTTTCTGTAAATAATTTATATTATTAATTATATTAAAACACCAACACCACAAACATGCATTTTAAACCATGTATTCAATTGCTGGACTCACAACTGCTCCCGACTTTAGACTCCAAAAAGATACTTTAACATGTCTGTGATTTTTTACCTTTAGCATCTTATTTATAATATATAAATTAAGAATATAATATTAATATAATATATAAATAAAAATTATATATTAAAAAAAATAATCATGTGAATTATGTGATGTAAAAGTAAATTGATGAAAACAAATTTTCAAACATGTCTGTGATTGTCCTGCATCCTCAGGTGATTGTAAACTCAAGTTATTTTTAGGTTGCATTTACCAATTTAACTACATTTACTTTTGTATTTTTTTTTGTTTGTTTAAAATGTACATTAGAGAGTATTTTTATCATACCACACCTTTTATGTTTGAGTTCATTTATATATATATATATATAATCCTTGTATTCATCCACAATTGGTAATATACTTTTTTCTCACCAACATTTGCATTATTTATCCTAAACACCATTACAAGCCTTTTTACCAAAAAGAATGTAAACATCTGGATTTTCCATCTATTTAATATTTGGGGAAATATTTTTATTTAAATATAGAATTTTTTTGCCTGCTTGAATTATTATTGGCTTAACTTAACATATTGAAATTAAAACATTCAATTATTTAGAATATAAAGAATGCAGATTTAAATTTTAAATTGTTTGCTTCACTTGATGTTTCTTTAGCCATTTTTTGTTTTTTACTTGAGATAAAGTCATATATCTTGATCCAGTTGCCTTTTGTTTTCCTGCTATTATAACTGATCGAACGACATACTGTTTACTTTGACGTGAGTGGTGTTTTGGTGATTTGATTTTTGTTTGTGGCTCCTGGTTGTTCCCGTGGAAGTGCACTGGATGTTTGCCAAAAGGGGGCGTTTGTAACATGCAGCCAGAGGGGCGGGGCCAGAGGTGGGTGTGTGTCTCTCAGCTGATGCGCGTATTAACCGACCGACTCCATCATCAGCATCCGACGCTGACAGCATCGAAGACGGCATCCCTAATAGAAACGAGCCACGGCCAGCGGCGCAGGATAATTCAAAGCTTGGCTGAAAAGGACTGTGACGCTACCAAACTGTTTTGTAGGGCTGCCATCTTACAAACCGCCAAGCTGCAAAATAGTGAGTAGCCTTTGATGATGGACCGCCAGGATGCTACAGTCGGTAAATCAAAGCTACTGCATGATACGTCGTCAATGTCAATGGCGCTTTGCATTTGAATCAGGCTTCGTTTGGTGCGCTTTTTGTGTTCGGTGAGGGGTCGCGCGCTGTGTTTTTGTCACGGGCCTCGCCGGGTTTTGTTTGGGAGCGCAGTGCATTCAGGGTTTGATGCAGCTAAAGCCGCCCTTGCCGCCCAGGGATGCTGAGAAAAGGGAGCGCGAGGGAGTCGTGAGGGGAGGGGATGGAGGCAGAGCAGCACATATATATATATATATATATACCCTCTGCATTTTACTACTACTACTATTCACCCAAGTGGAAGGGGATCGGTTGTAAATGGCCTACAAAGGGGAGGTGCACTTATCTATCTTTTTTAATCTTTTGTATTCAAAATCTAAGGTGTTGTCTATAATCAAAATTGTAGAAAGGTTTATATGAGGGACGGTTCTCTTTGAAAATTCTTATTTTGATTTGTAAAAGGTAAGAAACGTTGACTGGACAACAGGACCTGTAGGGAGAACATGGGATCAAACAGGGGTCTCAAAACCAACTCAGGTGCTAGAGCTGCCTCCTGATTCCCTGCAGACTGCCATAGTGTTCTAAAATAAAACACCTTTCAACAGGATTTGGTTTCAAAACCAGACACAAAATTTGAATTTAAATAGTTGGTGATCTGGGTTTGTGCAACTTGTTCTTTAAATTCTGTTTTATACATGGATCATTCCAAAATTGGAAGACATTTTACATTATATTTCAAAATAATCTCCGTACAAAATGCAATAACATGTCGTTTCTGACTAAATATACTTGCCTTGAGACCAAATCTACTAACTAAATCTAACTAAAAGAAAAGAAAGCTTTAAAATAGTTTAAAAATATATAGTTAAATATATAGTTTAAAAATATAAGTCTGGAGTACTCCCTAAAATACAAATGTTCCATTGTCCCACCCCCTTAATGTAAATTAAATCTTAAATAAAACAGTTTGTAAATTAAAAATTCTTTATGTATATATACATATATTCTGGACTATTCTGGACTTGACATCATCAAACAGTTTTCCAAAAAAAATGTGTAGAGCAGAAGGTTCTCTTCTTTTATTTTTACCATATTTTTATAACATAGTTAGCCTTGATTGAATATCTCAGTCTAACCCTGTTACCTGCAATAAATGGGAACAGGGTTGCACCAAGTTTTGCAAACAACAGATATATTCAGTGTAATAATAATTGCACAATCGATCTGTAGGCTGAGCTAATCAATACGTCGACACCTATGAATTAAGAATATGTAGCAGAAAATCAGAAAAGAAAAGACTTACTTTTCATGAATTTTATACCCTAAATGTCCTCCGATTCTGGAATGACCCAAATATCCTATGTAATATGAACTTGTGCTAAGTGATAGTTTTTTTATAGTTTATATTTTATAAGTAAAGCTGCAGATCTAGGAAAGAAAAGTGAAAATTCTGTCTGTAGCCCTTTAAAAATAAAGTGGTGAAATTGTTTTTAATAATGTTGTTATATAGATTAATACAAGTTTGTTTCCAAGTGTGCTTTGAATGCAAGATTGAATCCCATAAAGATGGATACATACTTAAATTTCTGTTTTTTAAAAAGATTATCTTTGCATAATGTAAAAAAAAATTGAATTACTTGTGTCACAAAAGTCAATTTATAGTATTTCAAGTTAAATTTTTCCAACTGAGTGAGGAAATTGGGTCATTTCGAGAGCCAAAATAGAAAAAAAATAATAACCCTAGTTTGTTTTTTGAATACATTTAACTCATTTTTTGTTCGATCTAATCTGCACTGTTATTAGTGAAGCCCTGCCACTGTAACTGATATTTTTACAATTAAAATACAGTTTTTCTTTAAAAAAAACTGTAGTTCAGGAATGCTAGCAAAACTTTTGTAGAAGGAAAGGGTTTTGTACGATGAATGGGTTTTAAAATGAATACACACAGTTCACGTAATACCAGTTTTGTTATTATTATTTCAGCCTTGATTTAAATTAAACTATCAGTAAATGTAGTCAGATTTGTGTTATAATTTAATCAAAATTTGTGTGATTAACAGATTTTTGCTCAGATGCATTACTATTGCACACTGTTATCTCTTTGTTACATTCCTTTGGTCTGCAGAAATCTTAACAGCAAGGTTTTTAAAGACCCACTCCAATGAAAATTTTTGTTCCTGTAGTATTTTTCTCATGATGGAGGACACATATAAAAAAAATGAAAATGAAAAAATTAGTTTGTGAATTTGTAGTCATATATACAAACTACAATCGGTGGGCCACAAGCTCCCTGCTCCGCTCCAATATGTTACATGCGGTTGCAGACAAATAGATCCATATGTGCCTTCGTTTTCCTCATCTGAGCTGCCATCTGGCTCCAAAGCTCTACGCCGTTTTTGTTGCACCAGTAATGTTAGATTGGGGTTGTGAAGTGCTGTAAGCTAGCTGGAGAGCATGTCAACAAAAGGATCATGCGAAGGCTAACTACGTGTCAATTGTCCCGCCCACAAATCAGAGGCGAATTTCTTATGATTTACTACCGCTCTGCAGAAATATGTCCTAGAAAATGGCATAAACATACTTAAGAGACCACTGGAAACACTTTTACAATAGAGCAAAAGATGATTGGAGTGGGACTTTAACAAGTTTCAGCAAACTTAGTATTGTTTGTGGGCTTTTGTTTTGAAAGGGATTAGACCTCTTTTTTTGTATCTACTAAGGCCAAAAAAATAGACCGAAGAAACAGCCTTCATTAAATGGCTCTCTTCTCCAGTTCAGGTATGTGAACTAACGTAAAATCAGCCATTTTTTATGTATTAGAACTCTTCATCTCACCAAAAAAAAAAAAAAAAATCAGAGAGTCCTTACATCACATTCAAACTCTAAACATACAAAGTCATTGCCATAATCCGGATCACGTTTGCTCCTCATTATTCACTCACTTTGATGTCCAGATTGATCAGTCTGACCTTTTCATTTTTATCATGGGAGGAGGACCATATTGCCCCTGCCTGCTGGGCTGGAGTCTATTCTACATCTATTACTGTGTAACGAGTTATTATGCAATTGCAATATTGTTATAACTGCTTTTATTTTTCTGTGTTCTCTAGTGTGTGTCCCCCCACTACCTGCATTAGGTTGTGATGACCCACACTACTTCCAAATGTATCTGTGACCCTCCCAAATCCTGACTCCTAACCTCTAATCCCTGACCTTTGACCTCCACTATGGGCAGTGTTGGCAGTGGGGTGGCAGGAGAGCAGGAGTTTGCCATGAAGTCCGTGGGCACCAGGACCACCCTGCCCAGAGCTCCTCCTCTCTCTCGCCGTTGCCCTGCCGACCGTAGCTGCAGTGCGGAGCGGCTGCCGCGCCCCCCAGCGACTATATCAGAAGGGACGGCTTCTAGCGATGAACGAGGAAGTGTTAGTATCGGGACTGGGACCTGCACTGGAACTGACCGGCCTACAGAGACCATCTCCTCCACCAACACTGAATGTACCATGACCGCCCCCTCCAACAACAACCAGTTGGACTGTGGCAATGCAGCTGGCAGAAGGGACAGGGAGTGGGAGAGGCAGCGTGAAAGGGGCAGAGACCGGGATCGGGACCGAGACTGGGACCGGGAGAGGCTAGAGAGGGAGCGCGAAAGAGAAAGGAACCGGGAGAGGGAGCGGGAACGGGTGGAGAGGGAGAGGCTGGAGCGGGAGAGGGAACGGGAGAGGGAGAGGGCCAGGGAGAGGGAACGAGAGAGGATAGAGAGGGAGAAGATAGAAAGAGAGCGGGAACGAGAGAGGGAGCGGGAAAGGCTGGAGAATGAGAGGATGGAGAGGGAGATGCACGCTGCAGGTTTGGATGTTTGTGGGAACATTGTGGGTCGAGGAGCGAGCGAGAAGACCAGCGTTGGCGTGAACCACCACCATAACAGAGAGATAGCCGCCGCCAGAACTGACAGTGAAAACAATCTGGCCAGCCATAACCCTCCAAACCACAACCCCCCCAAGATCATGGCGGTGTCAGGAAAACTGGAGCAGGTACTTAACCTTCTAGGAAAAAGGATAAATGGTGTACACTTACACCGAACAAAAACATAAACCCAACACTTCAACTAGAAGTGTGCACATCTTAATTTTCCTCGTCTGAGCTGGGATCTGGCTCAAAACTGTACGGCTGGATAGCCGTACAGTTTTCCCAGACACTCAAAGAAAGGCTGGAGTCTCCCAAAAAAGCATAATTTTTTAAGCTATTTTACTTTATTCAGTGGATTTATTTGCAATGGCACAGAGTAACAATGCAAAAAGACTAGCTTCAGTACTTTCAGAGTCTATTTAACTTTTATACTCTTGATGTGTTGTCTTTTAGGAAAAGATTTATTATTTGGCTGTGCTGAAACTGAAAACTTGCAGTCCTTGAAGCCACTTTAGGTGCTGTAGCTTTAACTGTATTTTTATCTAACAGTTCCCCTAACTTCAAAAATATCCTTCAGCTAAACCTGAAAACCATAAATACACATTTGTTTTCCAATATTAGTTGTTACAGTTTTTTTTCACCCCAGCTTCTCTAAATGAATGCAAATACTTTTTTAAATCAAATTTGGGTTTTTCTATTGCTGAATTTATCAACAAAACAGCCAATTTAATATTCCGTAACCCATGAACTTTACCCTATTCTTCTGTTTTTGTGTTCCTGTTGACTTCACAGGCTATGCAGAGCAGCTCTGGTCTAGTTCGTCCATCTGCCTTCAAGCCGGTGGTTCCTAAAAGTTTCCACTCCATGCAGAACCTGGTGGGCCAGGCGGGAGGGGCTGGGGGCGAGGGAAAGACTGAGGCGAGAGGTGAAGGGTTTGCAGAGGGCAGAGTAGGTAGGAGAGGCAGAGATGTAGGAGGAGGAGCAGTAGACACAGGGGAGGTTCCAGAGGCCCTGCTTCTGGACCAGGACAGTCCAGTTAGGGTGAGCAGGAGTGAAGGAGGGGGGAATAGCATTGAAGTGGTTCAGGGAGGGATGTCAGATTCTGGGAGAAATTCCCTGACCAGCCTCCCCACATACACCGGCTCTGGGTCAGGTTGTGGGCCCCCAGCAGTTTTGGGGCCACTCAGTGCTTCCACCAGCCACATCAACAGGTTGGGCATGGCTGGGGCAGCTGCAGGCCTTGACAAGCTGGAAAAACCCGGCTATCAGGTATGGCTGCACTTGTTTTGTTATTTTGTTTTAGCTCGTTGTTGCCATATTTTTTGTAGCATCATCTTCATCATGACGCGGCTCTTCTCTCCAGAATGGACTCAGTGCATCAGACAGTGGGCGGTCTTCCTCAGGGAAGAGCTCCTCCTCCTATCAGAGACTAAGTCACCTGAGCGACGCCCCGGGACCTCTGCGCCCCTCTCCCTCCTCTGATGACATCATCCAGGACCTTGAAGACCGCTTATGGGAAAAAGAACAGGAGGTCAGATTTGACTAAACGGAGGTTGAATATAGTCATGCTGAGTTTATGGAGGACTTTTTCATATTATCTTAGAGACCAATGTGTGCTTTTCCAAAGGTGCCAAAAATATTGTCTCCATCTAAAAGTTACATGTATTCTTCTTTACCTGTTTCTGCGGTGGCTGATGATTTCCTCCACTTGTCCTTCAGGTGCAGCACATGCGCAGAAACCTGGACCAAAGTGAGGCTGCGATCATTCAGGTGTTTGAGGAGAAGCAGCGGGTTTGGGAGCGACAGATGGATGAGCTCAGGCAGAACTATGCTTCACGCCTGCAGCAGGTGACCTCAATACACACTTTAATAAAAACCGCAAGCTGCACGTTTTTCTCTTACATCTTTCCAGTTGTTGAAACAAACTCTGAATATCCCTAAACATATCTAAACCCCTATGTGTGAAAAAAAAAAAACAGAAGAAAAAATGTTTCCAATGTTATTTTAAAGAAGCTTGTATGGAAAATGTCTTAATCTTTGTCAATAATAACCCGAATATTACTCCACTCATTACTGTCCTACCTCTGACTTTCTAAAAATCTTACTTTCCTGCATTTATCTCCAAAACATTTAACATGAGCTTTGATGAACTCATTCCTCATCTCATCCATCTTCATCACTCCCAAAGAGAACCTCATCATCTTCTTCTTCTACTCTTTCTTGGAGCTGCTGTTGCCACAATCTGTAAACTTAAATCAAACCTAAATCATGTCTTCTATGAATTGTCTGCTCAATTTGTTGAAATTGATTCTACAATAAAAACTTTGATAGCTAAATACATTTTTTAAACACTGCTTTATGGTTTTTTATCAAGAAATACAAATTAAACAACTAATGATATACAAATAGATTTGCATTAATTTACTGTATGGGGAATTTGAAAGCCTTGAAAGTTGATATGGATGCTTCTCCCCAGGTTACCCGTCGAGCTCAGCGCTCCCAGACCGCTCTGCAGGCCCAAATAACTCGTCTGTCCCAGGACAAGAGGAGGCTCCAGGAGGAGATGGCAGCTCTGTTGGCTCAGAGAGAGGAGCTGGAGAGAAAGTGTCTAGATTACAGGAAGGAGCAGGCTGACATCCTGCCTCGTCTGGAGGAGACCAAATGGGAGGTGAGATGTACTTACTTATCGTTACGAAGTAAAAGATCATGTCAGAGTTTCTGATGTCTGAAGACTGAAGATACTCCTGTGGTGTTCGTGTTCCAGGTGTGTCAGAAAGCAGGAGAGATCTCGTTGCTGAAGCAGCAGCTGAGAGAGAGTCAGGCGGAAGTGACCCAGCGAGCTGGAGAGATGGTAGCTCTGAGAGGTCAGCTGAAGGAGCTCAACGCCCAGCTGAGAGAGCGGGAGGAGGTCATGCTGGGTCTGAAGGACTCCTACAGCTCCAAGTGTTTGGAGCTGGAAAAGTGTGAGGGCGAGCTGAGGAGGACTCTGTCTGAGGTGGGAAAACAGAAAAGTCCCCTAAACACACCATGACATCAAGCTTTTTATCAGATTTGTAAATGCGACTAGAAAACAAATTATGGTGTAATGGTAGAAAAAGCAGATGATGAGGAGACCGTGTAGATCAATGGTCTGCAACCTGATATTCCAGAGGCATCTTTGGCTCTTTTATCCCTCTGTTGTGGTTCTTTGGCTTTGAAGAAAAATGCAAACAGTGTGAACAAATCATCTAGTCAAATTAATTAGGTTTGGTCATTTATGTATACATTTCAAATAACTGAGAAAAATGATGGTAAACGTTTTTGTTTAATTTGAGAGTGGTTTTTATTCTTTTATTTAAAACATTTTTTAAATAAAAGAAAAACACAAGAAAAATTGAATTGTTGTGAGGTTTACAATTGATAGTAAAAGGAGAAAAAAGTAAGAAGGTGCACCAAAGTCATTGAAAAAAGGCTTTCTTTAATTTTAATTTAAAATAAATCTGCTGCTGTAGATATTATTTGACACACTGTAGATTTTATTTTGAAAGGAACTTGTGTGTTTTGCTGTCAAAAGTAAAAGAAGAAGAAATTGTCATCCATGAAAAATATAAAGTTATCATTTCATTATTCAAAATATTGAAAAAAGCTACATTTAATAAGTGAATGGCTCACTGGTTAGAATAACGTAAATAAATGGTATTTTTTGGAAATTTGCTGAGTAAAAGTCCATATTAAATGGGTCCAAATGGCTCTTTTAGCATTAAAGGTTGCAAACCCTGACATCGATGAAGGTAGCTATACATTTGGAAAAGGGAAAAAAAAGCCATTGGCAATAAATTAAGAAAAAACATCTTTCCAGACCTGGTCCATCTGCGATACAAGATGGTTATCTTCAGCCTTTCTAGACATTATTGTACAGAGACAACTAAAGTTCCTGTTTGTGAAAATGTGAGGATATTTTGCGTCTGCTTCCTCCAACTAGCAAATCTGAAGTCCTATAATTTCATAGATTTTCCAGTGGCTTAGGAAGAACTGAGTCCCTAAAATGCAATAAAGCTCCAGATAGCGTGGAAAAACAATGGTTTATCAGAATGGCACACAGGCAGAAGATGATAAGTCAGCAAGGATGGGACTAGATTCTGCACACAGAAGAGGGGCAGCGCTGAGCAAACTCTCTGCATCTCTAAGCAGCCAGGACACCGCTGGGCGTCTTGCTGAGACAGCTACATTTTTCTGGGATGGTTGGTGCCAGTTTGGGCAGAGGAGGTCCTCCTCCGACAGCTCCCACACTCCCGTTCTCAGGCTTGGAAACAGTTCTCAGGTTTGGTCAAGAATCTGTTTTCCTTGCTGGACAGGCAGCAGACAAGGGGCAGGAAGGGGCAATTTCTAAATAACTAAATAATTCTAAAGAATTTTGCTTTGTTTGCTGCTGATTACCTGAATCAGGTGTGTTTAGCCACTTCAATAGCAGATTGGTTGGAAAACATGTGGGACACTGGTCCTCAATGTCTTTTTTATTCATTTTATAATCTACAATCGGCAGGCCTCAAGCTTCCTGTTCCGCTCAGTTCTGATGCATCCACTTTCAGACAAATAGATCAATTTCTCTTGTCTGAGCTGGCTCAAAACTGTATGGCTGGATAGCTCCAATGTTGCCCAACATTTTTGTTGCACCGGTAATAGATTGGGGTTGTAAGGGGCTGTGAGCTGGTGGTAGAGAGTGTTCAACAGTAGGATGTAGAGAAGCAGGGGCGGGCTTACTCTGCTCCAACGGTCCCGCCACAACTCAGTGGCAATTTCCTGACGAACTCCTGCAGAAACTATGTCCTCAGGTAGAACTTTAGGAAAAACCCAGGATTGAGCAAAAGGGTAATATGTATGAGGTTAAGCAACTGTTGAGTCTTCAGATGGTATCGTTTCAGAGTTTTGATTTCCAGTCTCTGCAAATGCAAAAGACTTGAAATGAGAATCAATTGGGCAGACAGGTAAACTGAAAGATAACGTTTATGTAAAACGTCTTAAATTTTTTTACAGAAATAATTTAAAAAAAACTTTCATATCACTGTGAGAAAAACATGCTCTTCTCCACAATTGTAATTACTGTTTTACAACTTTTCTGTTGCACATCCTTGGTGACATTACTCAGCTGGATGACCACATTTCAGTCAGCTATAGCTGTTTACTTTGTAATTTAAAGGCATTTGTGTTTAATTAAGTGAAAGCGAGGCGTGTATGTTCACTCTTCATCATCATACTTGATCTTTTTAGAAAAGACGTAAGAACAGCAGAACTGCACTTTATCACAATGGAGTAATGATGAGGAAACAGGTTTTCTTTGCTCAAATTTGATTTTTTCATGTACATTAGAAATGGTAAATTTGATGTGTAATTTATTGTTGTTCATCTGAGGCTGATATGCATGTTTTCTTATGTCCAGGTGTCCATCCTAAGAGAGAAGCTGGGTGTGTTTGAGGCAGAGGTGCTCAGTTTAAAGCGTGCTCTGAGTGAAGTTAGCAGAGGGGCAGAAGTCGTTGTGAGCCCAAACTTAGCTGCGGCAGGGCTGCTGCCACCATGGGGAGCTGTGCACTGCCCACGAAACCCCTCTGAGCCCTCAACTAATTCCCTTACCCCCACGTCTGACACCCTGCTCAGTCTACAGAGTGATGAAGCCAAGGCCCAAAGGCAAGAAGCTCAAAGGCAGGAGAGGCAGCAGCGCGAAGAAGCTCAGTGGCGGGACGTGCAGCAGCGGCAAGACGCCCACATGCAGCAAGACATTCAAATGCGTCAGGATGCGCAGATCCGACCGGAGGCCCATCTCCGCCAGGATGCCCAGCTTCGTCAGGAGGCTCACCTCCGTCACGAGGCGCAAATTCGCCAGGAAGCACAGCTTCGTCACGAGGCCCAAAAGCGTCAAGAGGCTCATTTACGCCACGAGTCCCAACTGTGCCAGGATGTGCAACTGCGCCAGGATGTCCATCAGCCCCAAAGGGTCCAGGAGGGTCACTGGGATGAAACTGGAGAGCTTCGCAGGCAGTTAGAACAACTGCAGGCAGCATTACGCCTGGAGCGGCAGCAGCGGGAGCGTCAGGCCCTCAACTTTGACCAGGAGCGTCACACGTGGCAGGACGAGAAGGAGCGCGTTTTGAAATACCAGGCACAGCTGCAGCTTAGCTATGTGGAGACACTGCAGAAAAACCAGGCTCTGGAAAAACGCATGAGCCAGCTGGGAGCCAAACAAACCACAACCTCCACCACCACTACCATTACCACCACCACCACATCCCCCACAGCCTCCAACTCTCCACCTCATTCACAAGCTCTGTCACCCTTGTCTCCTCAGCTGCCTCCTTCCCTTTCTGGTCCATCTCCCCTCTCTGGTCCACCATCTCTTTCTAGTCCACCCTCCATTTCTGGTCCACCATCTCTTTCTGGTCCACCTTCCCTATCTGGTGCACCCTCCATTTCTGGTCCAACATCTCTTCCCGGTCCTCCCTCCCTCTCTGGCCCTTCTTCCCTATCTGGCCCAATTGCCCTGACCCTGTCCCCACCTTGTGAAGACCAAAAGGGCCCTCCTTCTCTCCACCAGCTTGCCCCTCCCTGGGCAGGACCCTCACGCCTGGAGAGGATCGAGTCAACAGAGATTTAGGAACAGCTCTAAGAAGAAAACAACCCATTTTCAGCGACAAGGCCTCTCACACAGAACCACTTGTAAAGATAAAAAAAACTACAAGTGAGAACACATCAAAAAATATCAGTTCAGTCTGAACTACTTTTTAAAACAACAGTAGAAGCTCAAAAGGGCCAACTGTTAAAAAAAATTAACTGAAATGGAAAATGGTCAAAAAGATTTCAAGCTCTTTTTATTAGCTGCACTTTGCTGCATCTTACTTCCTCAGTATTCATGGAAAGTGTATTACACTGATGGATTTAGGGAAATGTTTTACATGACCGTGTTAAAATGACAGCACTTACACATGCATCATTTAATGTCCATGCTAGAAAAGAACAAAGACAATCAGGGATATTGTCAGAAATGATCAATGAAAACATAACGCAGTTTTTATTTATTGTATGTTTTTGTTACTGCTTATGTAAAAGTAGAATTAGTGGTCAGAGTGTGTGATGTTAGCTTCCATTTTTGGCCAGACAGCGCCTTACTCAATTTTTTCCCAGCACATTTTAGTGAATAATTAATGCTGGGAACACATGAAAAGAAAAAAAAATGGTGTGAATAATATTTTAGTGCTTTAATTATATCTAAAAAATAAGATTAACCATCACTGATAACAGCTGCTGATCTCAAAGGGCACATTTTCACTGATTCCTAATTCCGTTTTCAAGGCATTTCATGCTCAGGGTCAAACATATATGACCTAACACATTATAAGCAGAGTTTATATTTTCTACTTTTGAACTTACATAGGTATATTTAACCAATATTCAGCCCTAACTGAATAAAAAGACAATTTTGGACATTTAAAAAGTTCTGCTTTTACTTTAGGTTGTCTGTAGTGACTGGAAATGATCACTAGGGGTCCCTGAAGCTCCATCCCAGTTCCCTTTAAATTACCACAAGAACCTGAAAGGACACAGAAATTGAAAGATAACCATAAATGTGTCCTTGTGCATTGCTAGCCAAGAAATTTGAGAGAGCTGCCAGTATCCCCAAAGTGAAAGAAAATCATAGAATGTATATTATCCTAGAAGAAAAAATACTTATAATAGTTATAGATTGTAAATGCGTGTGTGTGCATGTGTGAGTGAACAAGAGGAAGTGTGTGCCAGCAAGTGTGTGCATGTGTCTACACATATGTAAAGCTTCAGCTTATGAGATTGAGGATAGAGGGACTAGTGGCAATACAAAGGAAGATATATTTAACAAAAAAAAGGGCGGTTTAAGTACATAAAAATGTACATCAAAGCTTGTAAGACTGAAATATTTAATTGGGAGTGTGTGTATATCTTGGAAGACACTTACTTTCTTCTGTCTATTTAATTTAAACACAGAAGGTGAGAAAAAAAAGTTTTTAAAAAGATCTGAGGAGTGTAGAGTCTGCCTTTTCAAAGGGGAACATTCAGGATCACTGCAACATGTAGTGTCCTTCACCCAGGTTATGATTTACAGTAGAATCCAATGTGAATATCAAGGCTTTTATATGTGTTGTTTATGCCAGCATAAAAAGATATTGCTCAAGAATATTAACTTATCTTTAAAGTATTGCATAGTATTATCATCTTTATTACTGTTATTATATTATGGTGGACTGACAGCGAAAATATGTGCCATTTGAGCTTTCCTTTATGTGTTTTTTAACTGTGTAGATAGCCTGTTGGCTTATCATAATGGTGCAATCATAGCAACCTTGTCCAAAAATGATGTTCCTTTTGATGTAGGTGATGTAGTTACAGTATTGCATTGTTTAGAAAACAAAATATTGCAGATTTTATACATGTTTTAAAATTATTGTTTGCATTTATGTTACTAGTATTTTTCTGGCTTAATTCAATCTACTAATTTGTTAAAATTCCACAGAACTAATAAACATATGTGAATAATTAATCTTTTTTTTTCAGTTGAATGGAATGAATTGTGTTTTTTTGGCAACAATTGAAGACATTAATGCTCACTTTTGGAGAAATTGTTGGGTCAGATCTTTTTAAAAATAATTTTCAGTAACAAGATGCATTTTTTTTCTAAATGGAAAACAAGAACACATAATGTATTGTAATGAAGTGTTATTTTATTTACACATTTATGCAATGCTCTGATATTTACATTATTTTTTTCCTTTTACTCACTCAAAAACATTTAAACAAAGCTATTAAACTTTTTTAAATTCAGTTTTTTTTTATTTTGCAGGGAAAATGTTGGTGAATTTAGATTTTTCACTTCAAAGATTTATTTTCAGTCAAGATAAAAACTTTTTTTTTTTTTTTAAACTTGTATTTATTGAATTCAAGAGACTGTTTTTAAAAAAGTTGTTGTTGTTTCTTACCAAACCAAAGACCAGGTAAGTTGCATCTTCTTTTCAAAAACTAAAAATGTATCAATTCTGTGATTTTTGATAACAGAGAATACCGCATTTCATCTTTTTTCGAAGCAAGTTAGAGATTTAAGAGGGATTCTTAAACTTTGTATGTCGCATGTAGCGCAGTTTCTGAAATGGTAAACACAAAAATCCCAAGATGACCAAGAACTGAACTTTTATCAGAAATATGAAACCGAATATCAATGTTCTTTCCTGTTCAAAATAACCCAACCCAAAAGGCAAATATATCCTACCAGATTTGGCTATTTACATCACTTCTCCACCACAACCCATTCTGTCCAAAATCTCAAAATAAAGAAATGTAACAATAAAAATGTAAAAAGAAAAACAAAGTACAATGCACTAACATTGAAAACCACACAAAGATATACCAGATACAGGTTAGCATTTAAAAGTGAATTTTACCAATACAGTGATGACATTTCCAACATTCAATACCCTGAAAAGTAATTAAACTTTGATTCATTTTCGAAAGCAAAATACTGATTATGGTTTCACACGTTTTTTCTGAAACTGTTCACATGATTAATTGATTGGTTGATTGATTGGGGTGAAGCTCTCTTGATCTAATAACAGAAATAAAAGCTAAAAACTGTTTTGTGAAATTTTTTTTTACACCCACTGCATCGTTTTCCAATCGACAACTTTGAAGAACATTTGTCCCTCCTCGGCTACCGTAGATGCGCCAGTTGTTTGTTGGTAGCTAGTTTCCTATTCCATATTAACTGCAACCAAGAACCAGTCAAAACTCTAAACTGTCTGAGTGAGCATGTAACGTATGTCTTGTTTGCTAAAACTCCTAAAGGTAATTTTGTAAATATGAGCATTTTTGCCATGGCTTAGTGTGAATGCGGTTAGGATAGTTATGGTTAGCATGTAGCTTTAGCATTAGCAGCGTTAAAGCAGCCACTTTAGACTGTATTCAGCTTAACTACGGCTTGTTTAACACCATAGCAAAAAGTCCTAGCTAAGTGCCATAGCAAGCCAGTTGGTTTTTTTTTTGTAATATTGCTGTTATCTTTAAATCTTCATATTAGTAACACACCTTTATTATTAACTAATGTTTTTAAGTTTTTAGATTTGTCAGACCATATTTTCGAAATAAACGGGAAAGGAACTAAAAGCGGTTAAGGTATATATTTTCGTAAACCTTCTACTGGTTTGGTTAAAATGTGCTGTAGGTGTGACTGAGGACCAGCTTTGAGTCCCTTCCTGTTTGCTGTGGTGATGGACAGACTGACAGATGAGGTTAGACATGAATCTCTGAGGACCAGAAGGTTTGAGAAGAAGTTCCTTGATGGTGATAGCAGGCGGAGAAACAATTAGAGGTGGGGATTTGCTCTGGATCAGAGAGAAATGAAGGTCAGGAGAGTGGGACTTGTAAAGAAGTCCAGAGCAGTGAAGATGATGCAAAGGAGGTGACGAGGTGTGTGTAAGCAGGTTGGAATGGGTGGAGAAAGGTTTCATGTTTGATAAAAGAGTGTCAGCAAGAATAAAAGGTGTACGAGGTGATGGCAAGATCACCCATGTTGCATGAAGTGAAGGAGGACATATTGGTGTAAGTGAAGAAGAGACAGGGTAAGAGGTTAGAGCAATCGGCTGTTGCTAGAAAAAGGGGAGCCTCTGAAAGAAAAAGGCTGTTGTTCTAAAATGTTTTATTTTACTGAAATCTGACTGATTTAATTGACTAATAAGGATTTAAAAATATTCTATAATGTTTTTGTTTATTCAAGCCCTTCATGTGCTTAGTAGAAAAACTCACAAAATCTTTAATATATTCACTGTAAAAGCTGCACATTCTTGTCATCCTTCTTTAATTTTGTTAGTTTGACTTCTTTGGTCCATAAACTTCAACATAAGCTTTACCACTGATACAATATCACATTAATGTATGATGAAATAAAGCCCTCAGACAGTTCTTTGCCTGTATTCACTGAATGCGTGACATTTCCTTGGCCTATAAGACCATTATATGAAATATGAATGCTCATATTGTACAATACTGAAATTACATTGTGTCTCTGCAGGCTTGATGAAAATGGTTGTAAATCTCTGTTTGCCACAGTTTCACACAACAGTTCACTGCAACAAGGTATGACTTGTTTTTTAGACCTTTCCAAATCTGCACCTCCCTGAGGCTAGTTTTGTTCTTTGCTTTTGGAATGTTTCACAAAATATTAAATGTGTTACAACATCCACTGTGCTGCAGTTCACAAAGTAAGAAGATAAAAATGATCCACAATAATAACATTTTCTCTTGACTTTTATGTACTGTCATCCCGTTTCTCTGATAAATTTTTAAAGAAAGAATCCACAGGTCTTGGTGTATGCTCAGAGAAAGTTATACATGAAATGATCCTGCAGGACAGTTGTGGACATTGAGAGAAAAATAAAGGAGCGCATAAAATGTTGTGTGGGAGACTGCATCACAAATGTCCTTCTTTTTTTATTTTTATATTGTGCTATTCCAGCCTTCATTCTCAAAAGAAACTAGAGATGTACTTTTAGTTAAATCAGAAATACCTTTATTTTTATACCTCTACACAATTGTGCAATGGTATGATGTCTCTTTTGATCTATTTTTCTTTACCTATCCAGGTATTGCAGAAAAAAATGTATGAATAAATGATGAACTCAAATAGTTGCTTTTGTTTTTTTTTTTTAAAAAAAAGGATTCTATGTTTTTGGTTTTTTTTGTTGTAGTAGTTGTTGTTTTGTTTTGTTTTTTACTTGCAGTTATGTGCAGACGGTTATGATGTCACAAACCTCGTGTCAGCTGACCCTGCTCTCAGGAGGCGCGGTTTCAAGCTTGAATACTTCCTACGCCCCCCGTTACAGGTAACACAATGACGCATTAATTTAAAGAAATGTACAGATTTGTAAAGTAAACAGTTTCAACAGATGTTTCTACAAAATTAAGCAATGTAGCAATGTTGTATGAAATATATCCACTTCTTGTGAAAAAAAATTATTTTTGCTACATTACACCCTGTTTAGAAGTACTTTTACTCTCTTTTTTTGTCTGACATTTGAAAATGATTACCAATTTCTGTAGTTTATTAACAGTATTTAAAAGGAAAAGCAATTTAGTAGAAAAAAAGCTTATATTTAATCTCTTTGAACACACAGAATTATTGAACATGAAATTGAACATGTTCTGATGAAATCTGCTGCTCCACCTAAATTATAAATTATTATTACTCATTTTTTCCTAAAACTATTTCTTCCAAAGGTTTT
The DNA here is from genome assembly GCA_036245035.1 of Adrianichthys oophorus. Taxonomy (NCBI): domain Eukaryota; kingdom Metazoa; phylum Chordata; class Actinopteri; order Beloniformes; family Adrianichthyidae; genus Adrianichthys; species Adrianichthys oophorus. The sequence goes on along the minus strand of BSAI01000189.1, from coordinate 18,907,116 downwards.
GTCTTTTGTATTTTTCAGCAAAGCAGGGGAACATATATCTTTTTCTCCAAACATATTTTACTAAAACATTTGAAGATTCCTTAAAACACTTTTTTGGCAGAAAATCTGTAAATGTTCTCTAAGATGTAAGATGTTTGGAGATGGTTTACATATATATTCTCTAAGGAGAAATATATAGATATCCCTGTGCATATTTATTCAATTTAGTTTCTTTTTAAAATAAATTAATGGATATTATCAGATATTATATCAGAAGGCCAGTGTTTTAAAATGTTGAAAGCTGTCATCTAGTTCATTTACAAGCTGTATTGTTGTAAAATCTCCCTTTAAAAAACAGAACTTGTACAATTTTCCACCTAAAACTAAACATAAGCTGTTGATGTTCAGTTTTTTGGTATATTTTGTGTTTTTCCTGAGTTTTTGTGTAAATAATATGTGATGTACAATCCAGGAGACTCAACTACTTTTCCTTTTTTTTCCTCTCAGGTGATTTTGAAATTTGGCTTCCAGGTAGAGTTGAGCAGGGTGGATGTGGAGCTGTGGCCCTGGGGCATGGACCGGGGACAGGCCTGCAAAAGACTAGAGATTAGTACCCGTTCTGACCTGCAGCTTCCCACCGACCACAAACGAGGGGAGCAAAAAGAGCAGAAGGAGAAGGAGGTGAAAGAACAAAACAGACAGTATCAGCAAAGAAACAGGACGAGGTCAAGGCAAAGTATTAGTACTCAGTGGAGTTTCCAGGCTCATCAGTGGAGTGAAGAAGCTTCAGGTGGGTCTCAACAAAGAACATATGAGTCCAACAGTCAGTCCGGCACAAACTCCAGCTCCACTGATTCTGATGAGCAGTTTAAGTTGGTCGCTCGTTGTGAACTGAAAGAAGAAACCCATGTCTGTTTCTTCCATTCGAACTTTCGCCCTCGAGTGCCATTTCTTTCTCCTCCCCCTCTGCCGCCTGAGAACAGTCGGCAGGTGGAGCTGTGGAGTCGGGGTTTGGCGTCGCTGGGAGCTGTGACACAGCTTCGAGTGACTGTACCTTTTGGTGGTGGAGCATCGTCCTTGGGGCTGAAGGCCTTGGCTGTGTGGGGTCAGCCTGCGAGCTGCTGCCCCGCAGCAGAAGTGGAAAGGATTAAAAGGATACATGAATCTGTGGAGAGACGGCTTTTAAAACCTGCAGTCTTTGGAACTTCTATCAGAAAAACCACACAGCCACAGGAATCCACTTCAAGGTTGTTCACAGATTTTAACTCTTATTTTTCCTGAGCTCAGATTATGGAATTAATAATAAAGTTGTCACAAATATTCCCCGTCTGGAATGTAATGTTATGCCTCACCAAGGTTTTGTTTTGACAGTGTCGTCATGCCAGAAGAATTCCTCGATCCGATAACTCAGGAGGCGATGCTGCTGCCTATGCTGCTGCCCAGTGGCGTGTCAGTGGACAACACCACACTGGATGAGTACCAGAAGAGGGAAGCTGCTTGGGGTCGACCTCCAAACGACCCTTTCACGGGGGTCCCATTCACGCCAACCTCCCAGCCTCTTCCCAACCCCCAGTTGAAAAGCCGCATTGACCGCTTCCTTCTTCAGAAAGGGATAACAAAGAGGGACGGCATGCTAGGAAGGCAAAATCAAGAGGACAATCCACATGCCTCAAGACTCGTGACTTCAAGCAAGTGTCGACAAACCCAAAGTTCTCTTAGTTTTATTAAAAGTTTAGTAAATACTGACTCTGCTGAATCTAGCCCTAACAGAGACACAAACTTGACTTCTGGACAAAGAGAATGTAATGAATCAGAACCATCATCATGTCCTCAAAGGTCCAACTGTAACGCTCACCTAAAATCAGGTTCTAAAAGGAAAGCTAAACTAGAACCAAGTGAAGTCTCCAAAGAAGTGTCACCAGGCGAGAGGGAACTGCAACCTCAAACCAAACATCCAAGAAGGGACTTAGCATCTGGTGGGTATAACACATTGTGTAAGATTTTCTGTTGAAAGTTGACTCAGTTCTTTCCAGGGCAAAGTTCTGAAACCTGAGGCTCCGGCGCCACACGTGGCACTTTCAGCTTTAAATAGTAATGCTTTTCTCCGACTATATGGCACATCGAGCAAAGCAAAACAGTCAGAGAAGTTGAATTTTATTCGTTTAATTCACAAACAGTTGAAAAACATCACTCTTCCCATAATTGTACAACAATTCATCTCGTAATGCAGCTTTGTAGTTTACCAAAGTTGAACAAGTTGACAAAATTTAGAATGCCATGTAACACAGAAAATGAATTTGAGCTCAGTAAGCACAACCAGCGTTTATTCTTGAGGCGCACAGGATTTTAAACTTATTGTCTATAATTGAATAAAATTCAATGATTTTAAGTGTGCCAAATAGTCCAAAAAAGGTGGTACGGGTAAATTAGTTCTGATTTAATTTTAATTCATTAGATTTAGACATTTCTGGCCGAGATGCACCAACAACAATAAATAAACTGTGTATAGTTTTTTCCTTTTTTTAAAATCACTGCTGACATTGTACTAACAACTACTACGTTTGCTGTCAAATTGAGGTAATCCTGTATAGTACAAGGTGTCTTTTATTTTTAAAGGAAGTCATGTGAACTTCTCTGAAAAGAGAACAATTTCATATTTTGTTTTTGAAAAAATGTTCTCTTCAAGTTTATCTTTTATTAATACAAAAAACGAATTTATTTAGATTTATAATAATAGTAACAAGAACATAAATGCAAACTATTGGCTTCTGTTTTTAAAGGGTGAACTGAGACTTTGTGGCTCCTACTGGTTATCGTCAATGAGAAATCAACCCGAAAGTGTTTCTGGAGTTTTCTAGAGTGTTTTAAGGTCTTCCATATGTGGGTAGAGTCGGTCACCAACATCAGGCTCTTGTTCCTTATGCATGTGGACATGTCCAAGGGAAAGATTTGTAAATTGCTAGCTTGAACTTGCAAACTCTTTTCCCCTGTAAAATAAGGAATGTAGAGTGTGTTCTGGCCTTCAGCACTACATTATAAATAATCAGTATGTGTTTTTCCTACAGATGTAACATAAAAAAAGATGTTCCACAATCATTTTAATAGCTAGGTCTGCATGAAAGGCTGGCCTTTGCCTGTCAGAACCCCCCAAAATTGTATTTGTGCATTTATTCTGTTGACCTTCCTCTATTGATTTTCCTCTCCACGTCTCAGATGCCAGCAGCGGCTCACATGAGCAGCGTTTGGCCGCTAGTTTGGATGAGGCGCTCTTCTCTGCCCTCAAAGGCCGACCCTCCTTCACCGCAAATTTACCCCACCAAGGACAGGGAACTTCTGAGCCTGACCTGCAAACCCAGGCTGCACACAGCACCATGACAGGTAAACGCCCCCTGAAGCAGATGCACATTACATAAATTCATTTTTGATTGATTTCAAAACAGAACATTTTGTAATTTTACTTCCAAAAATTTGACTTCTTTTCTCATTTTAATGACTGCAGACATTTCACATATAAGTTACAAGAAATATAAGCTAAAGGAAATTAGAAAGCTAGAAATAAAACAACATTTCCTATCTGTGTCCATAACCTTAAAGTTTTTTGATACAAGTATCTAAAACCCTTTGCCCTTCCTGATTGAGATGAATTTAACATTTTCAAGCCATGACTCCGGGTGTTTCAGATAATCATACTCGTCTGAAAGTCTAGTCAAACTGGGGCATTCTGTTTTGCTATTTACATTCCCAAGGCTGGACAGAGGAGCAGAGACCTTTAAGGGGGCTAATTGTAATCATTACAAATAGATTATCATCTTTAAAACAATAAATTTGATCCTTTTTAAATTTGTGCTCGTTTTTTTTTTTTTATTTCTCACCAGGTGGGAAGGTGTGTTCAGCTTGTTCCTGCTCTGTGTCTGTTTACTCGCCGTCAGCTTCATGCATCTACCGACTGACCTGCAGCCACTTGCTCTGCAGGACCTGCCTGCAGAAGCAACCAAAACCTGCAAGTTCAACATCCGCTCTTATTTTGTGTCCAACCTGCCAAAGTCGTACTCCACGCAGTCACATCGTACGCGTTCATCATTGATGAGCAGCTAAAGAACGTGGATAAAGGGTGCTTTAAATGGACAGAAACAAAAAAATGAAAGTACTTTTTGTCTTTTTTTGGAACTAGCAAACAAAATGTTAAAATTATGTCACTCACCTGTCAGATAAACTTTTTTCTACATAAAACTTTCTATTTATTTATTATTTATTTAAATTACAGACAATTACAAAAAATAATTTACAGACTTAAATTTGTTTGCCTTAAATGGTAAAACTTTTTTATTTAATGACAAAAGTCGTAAGACTCGAAGAATAATAGTCTTAAATTTACTTCAATGGCACAAAATAATTGTGCTTGCTTCTGTTGTCGACAAGTAAAAAAGAAAAAAAAAGGGACATCTGTGAAAGCACCGACCTTTTCAAGTAGAATGTACTGAAATACGTGGGTAAATATAAATTCTTCTCTTCCGCTCTCACTTTCTTTCCTAGCTTACTCATTGGAAGTGTGGCTGCAGCCTTGGGTCTGCAGTCTTTTTACACAGGCTGGAATTATAGAAACTGGTAATACATAAAGGGAGGTTGAGGGACTGCTGCATTGTGAAAAAGAAAGGAGAAAAAAAAAACTGATACAACTCAAGTGAAAATAGCATTGAGCCAGAGATGTTGTCATTTTAAGGAAACAGATGGGGTCAGAATCAGCTGACCTCCTGATGTCGTGTTTTTGTCTGGCCCCTACCTATCGCTTCAGCATTCAGTACCATCTGTGACTCATTCTGCACATTTAAAAACATCTTTTAAGAAACACTGTTGTGAGTTTGTCAGTGCAGCTTTCATCAGTTATTTTTAGACCTGTTCAAGCCCATAGAGAGCTAAAGTCTGTCTTAAATGTAATCTAAGGAAATCACTGAGGTTGCACAAGTCACAATTTTACACCTTAAACCAGATTGTTCCATCTGTTGTGCGTGAAAGGGTTAAAAAGTGAGGAGACAAGAATGTACTGCTCACTGGGCTTCACAGTCACAAACAGCAGAAACTCTGTATTGGTTTCCCTGACAGCATTAAGCTTAACCAAGGTCATGATCCTGTATCCGCTCAGTGAGGCTGTAATCACAGGTTCTGCATGTCCAATGGAGACAGGCTGGAAGAGGCTGATAAAGATGGCGCCTCTAAATAACACTAAATTAAATGCTAAAGAAAGTTTTCCCGTCTTTAATATCACCAGTGTGGGACTGCACGGTGATGTGGCGTCAGCCCTGTTGCCTCACAGTGAGGAGCCCTTTCTGAGTGGAATTAGCATGTTCTTTTTGTGCGTGTTCTTTGGGCTCTCCTGCTTCCTTCCACGGCCCAAAAACATGTTTCATAAGTTGATTGGTGATTCTAATTTAAAAAAACTAAAAGAGTGTCAAACAGGATCATCCCAGTGCAGCTAATGTTCTCCTACGAAAGGATTGACACAACGTAAGACCAAACTGTAATACTTTAAGGTCTACTTTGGTGATCCGTCATCCTTTTTCCTACTTGATATTGCTCATGTTCAAGAAACCATTCTGAGATGATTCCAGCTTTATGACATGGTGTGTTATCCTGCTGGAAGTAGCCATCAGAAGATGGTACTCTGTGGTCATAAAGGGATGAATATGGTCAGCAACAATACTCAGGTAGGCTGTGGCATTAGAACAATGCTCAATTGGTACTATGCCAAATTATACTAAAAAAATATCCCTCACATCATTACACCACCAGCAGCCTGAACCATTGGTATGAGAAAGGATGGATCCATGCTTTCATGTTGTTGACACTAAATTCTGGTCCTACCTGAAGTCACAGCCAAAATGGAGACTCATCAGACCAGACAACGTTTTTCCAATTTTCTATTGTCCAGTGTTGGTGAGCCTGTGTGAATTGTAGCCTCCGTTTCCTGTTATTAGCTGCAGGAGTGGGACCGGTGTGGTCTTCTGCTGCTGTAGTTCATCTGCCTCTAGGTTGGACGTGTTGAGCGTTCAGAGATGCTCTTCTGCAGACCTCGGTTGTAACCAGTGGTTATTTGAGTTACTGTTGCCTTTCTGTCAGCTGGAACCAGTCTGGCCATTCTCTTCTGACCTCTGGCATCAATAAGGCATTTCTGCTCACAGAACTGCTACTCACTGGATATTTTTTCTTTTTCTGACCATCCTCAGTAAACCCTAGAGATGGTTGTTGGTGAAAAACCCAGCAGATCAGCAGTTTCTGAAGTACTAAGACCAGCTTGTCAAAGCCACCCCCTTCAAAGTCACTTAAACCCCATTACTTCCTCATCCTGATGCTCACTTTGAACTACAGCAGACTGTCTTGACCATGTCTACATACCTAAATGCATTGAGTTGCTGCCGTGTTATCGGCTGATTAGAAATTTGCGATAAACGAGCAGATGGACAGGGGTGCCTAATGTGGCCAGTGACACTAGTTTATCTTAGGTGCACTTCCGCCATAGATTTATAAATGTAACTAATCTAAATTTAATCAATGCTAATTAAGTAACCTTACTTTTAAACTTTTATTTTCCTTCAGCCAGAGAGCCCCTATGGAGGGGTAAAAGAGCCACGTTTGGCTCCAGGTTGCAAACCCCTGGTCCAGGGTGTACCACACTTTCACCCTGAGGAAGCTAGGATAAGCAATAGAAGATGGATGGACAGAAATAGTTTTGTATGCAAGAGAAAGCATCTCAAAAGTATTAATCTTTCGATGTAATTTACTAAATGAAAGCAGGTTTGAATGCCAGGATGAGTATTAAGGAACTCTTTCACTTCTTGACCTGCTGATGCTCTCTTTAGCTGCTTATTGTTTACTTGTTAATTAGCATCACAGCAGCTAACAAGACAGATCTGACTCAAAGCATGCAGCAGGATGCGAAAGCAGAACAATTAACACAAAATATGATTGTTGGAAATGCTAATGTTATGCTCATCAAAAGTTTTGTGTCAGGGGGGAGATCATTTTTGTGACCCTGGAGCCGTTCCCACAGCTTCTGCACTGACAGAAGTCCAAAGTGGCAGAGAAAACCAAGCATGATCATCATGAAATGTTCTTCATCATTTCATTTATTGCAGTAAATATAATTAGTTGTCCTCAAGCGCCGATGAATTGTTCATGTCTGGTTCAGATCTAGTGTGTCATCCAGAATTTGTTTTTAAAAAGGGATTAGTGTGGTGCAGCGCTGAATACAAAAAAGGCATCTTATGCTGCTGCTGCTCCTTTCTTTAGATTTGTTAGATTGCACGCTTCTGATGCAGTGCCACACCTGCTGCGACCTCTTGTGCACACGCCGTGCATGCGCACCAGTGGCCTTCCACCAGAGGAGGAGAGTTGGAGCAAAGGTGCCGTGACGTCAGGAGTTGGTTGTATTGTCAAACCTTGTCCATGCGTTTATAAATGACAAATGAGCGAGCTGTCCGTCAGACGTCCACACCGACAAGCCTGCAGCAATGCATCCCTCCCTGCTCAGCCTGTGCGCCCTGGGATTCCTCGCTCTGTCCTCTGCCTGTTACATCCAGAACTGCCCCCGAGGAGGGAAGCGAGCACTGCCAGAGGCTGGAATCAGACAGGTGACATTCTTTTGGTCTTTTTAACATTTAATTTCTAGCTTTATTGAATGTATTCAGTTAGATAAGGCAGTATCACTGCATTTTTATTTGGTTACAGCAGTGAAATAGCCTGTCAAATGCTGAAAAGAATAGCTAATTGATTTGGGGTTTGTCAAAAGGAGAAAAAAAACGTTAAAATATTACATTCATTTCAATTAAAAGTTTATTAGGAACCTTATTGCTACAATAAAACATTAATTTTTTTCGATTTTATGTCATTTTTCAGGTTTTCTAGCTTAAAGAGCTTTTTTTTGCCGTTCTTGTTCATAAAGCGTATCTATTGTTTAAGCTGCTAAGCACCAAGGCCAACAGGCAGAATCGTCAATCTTGGAAGATGATTTTCTTGGGGGGGGGGGGAACATAATAGAATTACATATTTTTAGAAAATTAAAGATGCTTTAAAAGTTGGTGAATTTTTTTATGAAACTAGAGAGTAATATTTAACTTCTAATTTTATAAATAGATTTTTTTTCCCGATATGGCATTTTTTGTACAGGACCTTGAGGTGTAAATGCATAAAAAAGGGGTGTTTTTTTCAAAGAAGTAATAATATTATTGATAATGTAATTTGAATTAAAAAAAGGGGAAAGCTGTAAAGGATCTTTTTAGTTTTCGACTGTGTATTTAAAACAAAAATCCCCGTTTCTCTTCCAGTGCATGTCTTGTGGCCCTGGCGAACGGGGTCGCTGCTTTGGCCCCAGTATCTGCTGCGGGGAGGGCCTCGGCTGCCTGCTGGGCTCCCCAGAATCGGCTCAGTGCGTGGAGGAGAACTACCTTCTCACCCCCTGTCAGACAGGAGGGAGGCCCTGTGGATCTGAGGGAGGACGCTGTGCTGCTTCTGGACTCTGCTGTAACTCCGGTATTGTTCTGTGAACAGCATGAGTGCTGCTGAAGGCTACAAAACTGTACAAACTGTTTCATGCTCCTTTCTTCTTCTTCTCCTCCTCCTCCACAGAGGGTTGTGTGGTGGACTCTGACTGTCTCGGGGAGACAGAGGTTATAGACCCATCTCATGGCTCTGCCAGGAGCTCACCTGCAGAGCTGCTGCTGCGTCTCCTACATGTCGCCAGCAGAGGACAGAACGAATACTGAAACCCGGATCTGCAGCAGACACGACGCCTCAATCTCCTCTCACCCAAATGAGACACTGCTCTTTCCTCTCTGCTTGAACTCTCTTCTTTTAGGATACACATATCCAGGGGAAAATGATCTTAGATTTCATGTTTGTTCCCTCTTAAACAAATGTACATATGACTGCACATATTGTAAACAATTCCGAGCCTCTGTTCAAAGAGAAACAACAGCAAAATGTAAATAAGTCACGGATTGAAATATAAAAATAGATGCTACTATCTGTAAACCAGCAGAGTAAAATGAGAAAATGGCTCTCGTGTAGTAGAACTATGCCTGTAGATGGAAAACAAGAGAAAATACAGAATGTCTCATCACAGCCAAAATACCTGCTTCTGTTTTTCTTTATCTGTAGCCCCAAACTAAGTACATTTTTTTTTACAAGATGGTGAGAAGTTACGTGTTTGCGAAAGAGAACAAACGTAATTGGAAGTATCTCAGAGATGAGTAATCGTTCACAATTGTAAATGTCACACTTTAGGTGGTCTTGCTTTCCTTCCAGTAGTTTCACATCTTCTGCTACTGATGATGCACGTCTCTCGCAGCTGTGTATCAACATGTTGAGAGGGATGCACTGGCATTTCATTTCAGTCATTGTGTTTTGTGTGCGTGTGATGACTGAAAGTTGGGTTTCGTGCCAACAATGAGGGGAAAGGCTGTTTGTCTTTTACAGTTTGTTATAACCTGGAGGAAGCACGCAAGGCACCGCCTTTTATTTGACAGTTACATGTTTTGACTGATAAAGCTTGGGTCTATTGGAAAGGCAGAACCTTAAATCCTCCTGATGAGACTTCTAAATCTCAGCGAGTTCCTCAGTTTTCAGTGATAATCCCAAAGTTGGAGCTTTTTCAGAACCCTGGCAATGGCAATAAAGAGCAGGATGCCCTCGCACATCCAACCAAGACATTTGCTTGTTTAGTAATGTAATACTACAACATTTTTGTGAATCAAGTTCTGCTCAATGTTAGCCATGTAAATACAGTTTATGTTGCCTTTCGTCCCCTTCAATGGACTGACCATCTGCTACAAGCAAACCTCTTTAAATTTGATGATTCTACCTCTTTTTTAACACACTGAATATTCTAGAAAACAAGTATTTAATCCCTTGCTGATTATATAGATTTAAAAATGATCGTCATCTGAATGGTATAGAACAGTGAGAGATAGAAAATTATAAAATCAAGAGATCGACTTTAAAGAATTTACATAAATGTATTTGCATTTGTATTTGGGAAAGATAAAACAGCTTTCAGTGGATTAAAGGGAGAAGATTGTAGACCGGAATGGACTTCAAAACTATCAGCAAGAAGCTGGGGGTTAAGGTGGACCCATTATGCTTTAGGGGTGTTTATCTGCAGAAGGCTACTTCACCGTGTGGATGGAGTGAGAACCTCCTCCATAAAATAGGTCGTGGATGGATCCAACAGGATAATGACCCAAAACATACAGCCAAGGCAACCAAGAATAGCTGAAGAAGCAGATGAAGGTCATGGAGTGCCCCTGCTGCAAAGTCAAAGAACTAAAATTCCAACTAATACGTGCAGAAACTTGCTCATCACCTACAGAAATGTTTGACCTCTGTGCTGCTAATAAGGCTGTTGCCACAAAGTACTGAGCCTTTCTGGCAAAAGGGTCAAACGATCCTAACATTAGGATGACAGACTTGTCAGTTTCGTTTTAGGTGGGCAAAACTACAAAATCAGAAAGGGATCAAACATCTGCGAAACATTAAAGGAAAATCATGACGGATGTCTTGGTTTGGCCAACTTTACCAAGTAAGAACTGTTGATTTAATGACTTTTTATAGTTTATTTTGCAGGCACTGCCTTTAATAGGTCAGTATTAGCCTGAAAGTGTTCCACTTCAAATCCTTTGACATAATCTTAGTAAATCCACCAGTCAATGCTACAAAACGTATGAGTTTATTTTTAAAAAGTGTAAATCAGTGAAATCTTGCCTCTTGGGGGTTTATTTGACACCAGACTTGAGCACAACACTAAAACTCAACCATTTGAATCTGTCACCAGTGTAAGAACTGCTGCCAACTTCTATGACATATTTTTATTCTGTAATGCTCACCCTTGCAAGTCTGCTCCTAGAAGAACTCCGTTGACACGTTTGCTTTCCCAGCAATTATACTTTGTACTTGCACGATGGTTTGAATTGCACAACATGCCTGAGGTCACAATGGGTCTGAAATAAAGGAACAACCGTTAACGATGCTGCCAAGTGACTGGCTCTTTGAATCCACAGATCAGAGGCTGCTCAACTGTTTCGTTTTTTTTTTTACCTGGTGCATTTTTCAGAACAAGTCACTACATGCCAACAAATAAGCATTTATTAGAGTAAAAAAAAAAATAAAAGTCTCCAATTAAAGGATTGTTGTAAAAAAAAAAAATGGCAATGAACCACTTCCTAGTAGCATCACCACCACAGTGCCTTGTGGTTCAAGTGCTGTCTTTAAAACAATTGAATTGGACTTTATTGTAGTTTTGGAGGTAAATTTAAAGATACTTTTACCCATGAAAATTAAAGAATTCAAAGAGAGAGAACAAACTACAAATAAATAGTAATTAATACTGGTTTCTTGTGTGCACCCAAAACCGGTGCACACAAGAAACTACAAGTATATAAGAACAAGTACTAGTTTTTCTTTCACCAGACACCAGTAAAAAATGTTCTTTGCTTACCTTTTGGGGGCTTTGTACAAATGCACCCACAGAATAGAGCTTTACAAATTACCAGATTAATCTAAGCTTTAGCTCCATGCAAATGAAAAACAACTGCATAATCTGCATTATTATTAATTCCCTTCCTATTTTTTCAATAACATAAAAAGTTTTTTAAATTTTTTGCAGAAAACATTGTTAGATTCTTGTGCAAATCGCAAGACTCTATTTGAAGATCTCCTTTTGAAACCTTGCAACCTTGAAATCTGCATTGTTCTTCCAAACAAAGACTTTTAGCATTTAATGACAGCCTGTCTTTTGTGGCAGCAGGTGTGGCATTTCAAGGCTTTTTATTAGTGTCAAACAATATTTTGCTTTAAAAATGTGGTATTGAAAGTGGCCTTATACTTGTCAAAACCTGTCTTGGTGATTCACACAGCGTCCATTAATCTAGCTACCTTTTGAATATAGAAACCTAACTATTCATCCTCATTACCCACATAATTCACAGTGTTATCTGTTTTCTAGCTTTTTAAAGCCTTCAGCATTTTACATTTAACACCAAACCGGGTTGGGTAAATTTCGCACCAATTCTGCAGCAAGAGGTGAGGGTGAGTTCATACCTGCACAGGCGTGTCAGTATTTAAGCAGCAAGCGGTGAAGTTCTCCCCACAGAAGCGCTGCCATCATGGACGTGAAAGGAGTTTTCCTGTCCCTCTGCCTGTGTACTTTAGTCATCACCTGCACTGATGGTAAGATCTGCACTCAGTCTTTGCAACCTTTATAAAACATTAAAATACATTTGTATTTATTAGTGAAAATTGAATCAGTAGAAAAACAACCCAACACATATTTAAAAAATGGAAAAATGCAGAGATACAGTTGATCTGTTAACTTTTTAAATGTTGAGAAAACGTTGTGTACGGGTAAGTATTATTTGTAACTACTCGTTTTATTTAAATGTATTTTATATATATATATATAACTCTCCATTTAAGTCTGTAAATGACATTTCTAATGTATTTAAATAGCCCTTTGGTTTGCTGAAACCAAACACAACCTAGTTTGTGTTGTATTTTTCCAAGTTTTATTTTTACTTCCACGAGTCCTATTGGTTGAAATAAATAAAAGATTGTAATAAATAAACTTGCTTTTGTTGTTTTTAGCTGCCATCCCAAGATGCTGCATCAGCGCAGGTCCATTCCCACAAGTGTTAGTGCGGATAATCAAGCGCATACGTTTCCAGCTCAGCAACACTGATTGTGACATCAGTGCAGGAGTGTAAGTGAATGAACATTTATGTTAGTTTCTGCTCCACCTTTACACTGCCTTGCTGACTGAGGTCAGTCTTCTTTTAATGACAAACTTACATGGTTTAGGTTGGGTAGAACACGATTCATGAATCACTCATGTTTTTTGCTCTCTTCACAGACTGTATGTGCAGGGCTCCTCAAAACCCATTTGTGTTGACTTCCAAAGGGCAAAGCAGATTTGGCGCGAGTTAAAAAAACGGCCACATCACAATATGAAAACACAACGGATCTAAGAGTTGGAGAAAATCTCTGCCTCTGGTTTCCTTTTATACTGTTCTCTGGTTGTTCAGTGTTGTGTAGTTTGTGCACTTTGGTTTTTTACAAATGTTTTCACAGATTTTGTTGATTTTACTCATTATGAACTCTATTTTAACTCTGAGGATAAAAAGTAGGCAGCGTTAAAACATAAAAGTACAAATATATATCAGGTTTTGTCTATTTTAAACACAAATGTGTCTATCTGTAACATTTTTACAGAAATAAATACAATATGCATAGATATGTTTAAAACTCATCTTTGTTAAACATTGAAAAACTCCTTGCATGTTAGAATTGCTGGCACACAAGGAACTATTCTGCAAAGTGTGATTTATGTATCATATTCTAGGTTTTTATTAGAACAGCGCTCTCTGCTGACACCAAGTGATAAAATTCATCCGTTTTATTTGGATTACTTTGTTATATATTTTGCATTAAATGGCATTCATTTTACATTAAATGTGTCTTAATTCAACTTGTACTTTGTTATAATTAATTGTGTCATGAAATTGAAGATTAAGATCATAATGTATAACCTATTCAGCAAGAACAACAAACAACACATGAAAATCAGAAATAAATGGTCAATTTGGTATATAAAGCTTTTATATTTACATCCAAGATCATTCTGCTTTAAATGTGATGGAGCATATGAGAGAAGTACCTTCATAGCTCCTTTGTGAGGAACCAAAAACCTAAATCACAAATTCTCCTCCAGTGTTACCAAGTGTTTGTTATATTGTTTTTTTTTTTTTTTCTTAAATATCAGTTTAAGTAATAAGGATGAACTTTTGGTTCACTTTCTTTTCCTTGACTTTGTGGAAATGAAAATGAAACAGGGCTGCACTGTGGCGCAGTGGTTAGCGCTCCTGCCTCACAGCAAGAAGGTTCCCGGTTCAAGTCCTGGCTGGGGGACCTTTCTGTGTGGAGTTTGCATGTTCTCCCCGTGCATGCGTGGGTTTTCTCCGGGTACTCTGGCTTCCTCCCACCGTCCAAAAACATGCTTCATAGGTTAATTGGTTACTCCAAATTGTCCCTAGGTGTGAATGTGAGTGTGCATGGGTGTGTGATTGTGGCCCCTGCGACAGACTGGCGACCAGTCCAGGGGTGTACCCTGCCTTCGCCCATGAGTAGCCGGGTTAGGCTCCGGCAACCCCGTGACCCCGAAAGGGATAAAGCGGATTGGAAAATGAATGAATGAAAATGAAACAATGAAATTTTAGACGCAGCATATTCTATGTTATTTCACCCAAATTCCTGTAATTTCTTTTGTCTTATATTAATACTTGTGTGATTTTTGGTACATGAAGATAAAAAAAAGAAATGTTTATGTCCTAAAGAGCATTTTTTTATTTTATTGTTAGTTATAAATGTGATTTTTTTTTAAGCATTAATTCATATCCAACATTTAACTCATCACACCTTTGAAAATGTAAAAACATGTATATTCACACATTAACATATGTGATACTTCAAATGTTAAACTGATTTCTGGAATTGCTGGATTAGGAGTTACATTTAGTCATTCATACTAAAGAACAGGAAGACATACTTGACTGTGGGAATCTGTTTAAGTCAAAACAGGCTTGTGCAAACATGGTTACTCAGAGTTTCATAAAGGTGTAAATAGTTTATTGGGATTCCATTTCACCTTCTCTGCAGGAGCTCAGAGGTAAAAAAAAATACACCAATAAAAAATACATAATAAATATTCAGGCATAAATGTAAAAAATAAAATTGACAAAAGTAACAATTCAGTTTCCAACATTGCACACGTTGTCCATGGGCAACCATGGCGCAGTGGTAGAGCGATCAACCTCTGCTTTGGTTTGGTCAAAGTGTCCTTGGACAAGACACTGAACCCCACATTGCTCCTGGTGGTCAAAGGTTGGCACCAGTGTTCGGCAGCAGAGCCACGATCAGCGTGTGAATGTGTGCGTGCATAGGTGAATGGGACTGTAACCGCGAAGCTTTAAAGCATGAGCTAAGAACACAATCTAAGTATGCACCATTTACATGTTTTAGCATGAAAAAGTTCCACACATTGATAAACCCTTCAGGCACTAATCTGGGAACCGTCACAATGTCACAATGGTTTAGCTCATTTTTACCTGAAGATACAAAAAAAAAAATCAGAATCCACAAAAGATCAGTGTTAGTTTCTTCCTTAAAAATCAGTGATAGACTGTTGAAAAGCGCTCCAGTGAAACATCCTGCTCCGAGACCTGATGCTACAGCCCCATCTTGTGCAGGCGCTGAGAGAACAAAGTGATAAAAATTGCAGTTTATGGCAATGAACTGAACCTAAACAACTCCCACTGCAGATTCCTCTGCATTCACAACATGTCAAAGGAGAAAAACTCATCTTTACGAGCATGCAGAAGCAAAAAGAAAATGGATGAACTCAAATTGGAGAAAAAGAACTCTCTGTTTCTTCTGTTCTGAAATGCGCTCCATACATTTCTGGTTATGAAATGAGTAGATCACATCAGTAATAATAAGAACTTCAAGCACTCTGATGAAATAAGTGTTTTTGTGTTTTTAACATGTTCTTGTGGTATTTTTCTAATGATAGAGGGCATATATTGAGAGCATAAATTTAAGCTCAAACTTGCATTTTTGAGCATTTCTTTGTTAAAATTGTTATTAATCAGAGCTTATTTGTTCCATTTATTTGTTTTTCTCATCTGAGCTGGCACCTGGCTCAAAACTGTATGGCTGGATAGCTCCAGCATTGCTCGCTATATTTGTTGCACCAATAACGCCAAGTTGGGGGTGTGAGGGGAAAGCTAGCGTGTAAACAGAGAGCTCTCATCAACAGGA
Source organism: Adrianichthys oophorus (assembly GCA_036245035.1). Taxonomy (NCBI): domain Eukaryota; kingdom Metazoa; phylum Chordata; class Actinopteri; order Beloniformes; family Adrianichthyidae; genus Adrianichthys; species Adrianichthys oophorus. The sequence goes on along the minus strand of BSAI01000189.1, from coordinate 18,891,279 downwards.
AGGAGAATAGGGGGTCGGGGTTGCTCCAGCCCACAACTCAGAGGTAAATTTCTAATGAACTATTGCAACTCTGCAGAAACTGTCCGAGAAAAAACAGTTTTTTTTTTTTAATTATTTTGGCTAAAGACGGCATAATCCTAAGAAAAAGACCACTGGGAATGCTTTTAAAACAGATAAAAAGTAACTCTTGTAGATTTAATGAGTTAATTTCTCCCTCTTAACTCAAGATTTATTATGTCAGCCACATATTCTTTTTCCCTACCATCTAACTGATGTGTGACTGATTTTTTTGTCTAACAATGTTTACCTTGGAATGGCTGAGACAAAGCACCGTTTGAAACTAACTGGGTGTGAGCTGCTGCACTACACAGTGATTTGATTTTTTTTTAAAAACATCCTGCAATCCATGCATAAGGCTCCGTTCATTTCTGCTCCAAGTGTAAAAAACTAACAGAAAGTAGAAAGTTCTCAGACTTCTGGAGACTCCCTTCAGCATCATGTCACACCCCATTGGCACACATCATAGCTTTTATTGGGAAATAGTGTCATTAATCATTCTATCTTCTTTGCTAAACAACATTAGGAATGAACCAAACCAGGCAAATGTTTGCAGTTTGCAGATTATATTCAGTTAAAGAGTTATATCACTTGCTGAAGATTATGTTTCCTTTCCATCCATTCATTCTCTTCACCCGTTTGCCAGAGCCTAACCCGGCTACTGTTGGGAGAATGCAGGGTACACCCTCAACAGGTTGCCAGTCCATCGCAGGGTAACACGTTTCTTTCCCAAAACAAATTTCAGTGTCCTCACTGATGTTCACGTTACCACCATTAACCAAACAAAGACAGGCCTAAAGCTAGTCAGCTTGTTCCTCTCCCATTCTGGTCAAACAAATTGAAATTATTTCAAAATAAAAGTACTTTAAATAAATAAATATTGGAAAATAGTAGCATTTGGTTGGTTGGTTGGTTTTGTTGATTAAGGTACAGTATTATTTTGATGTGTAAAAACAACAGATGTCATTAAACTAAAATGTGAATGGATTTACCATCAATTTGTGTTTACTTATTGTTTGTACACATATTTAATTTGCACTTCTTGTAAGAAATACAAGAAATAAACGTTGTTTTTTGTGGAAGTTTATTAGTAATCCCTCTTGAAATAAAATGACTGCACTAAAAACACCCTTCAACAAGAGTCAAAATGTGGTGCAACAGCAGAAGAAGAAGCATCCAGTAGAGTGAAAAATGAATAGAAAAGTAGAACTAACATCTGCTGACCTTTCAAAATAATAGTCGTCTGCTTTTTTTTCTTCTCCTTTCTGCTTGTTAGGCGATTAAACTCCACTCCCCCTCTCAATTACACAACAGTTGAAGGACCGCCCGCCTGTGCCTCTCCTTTCCTGTTTCAGGAAACAGGAGTTTCGAGCCGCTACAGACGGTTATAACCCATTTGCAGCCGCTCGGAGGGCCTGCGGTTTGTGAGCATGTCTCCAGAGGAGCGGAGGGACGCGGCCGACCACTCCGCGCTGCTCAAGTTCCTGTCGGCCGTCTTCTACGCCGGCAGCTCGCTCCTCATCACCGTGGTGAACAAAACGGTGCTGACGAGCTTCAGGTTGGTGTCATGCCGTCACTGTGAGCTGTGGCAGAGCACACTTATCTGCTGCTTCTAATCAGAAGTTATCAAAATCAATTAGACTATTTCAAGTTTTTTAATTTGGTCCTTTCTAATTACCCGATTTTAATTTTTCACTTCATTGTTTTACGTTGGGTTGATTATTGTGTTTTATACTTTGTTTGGAGTAAACATCCATATATATTTGTATATACACTTTGTATTATATCTTCAATCTTGTCATAAAAACAAACAAAAAAAGTGCTCTCTGTTGGCCACAGGTTTCCCTCCTACCTGTGTCTGGGAATCGGACAGGTAAGTGTGTGGATTCATGTGGAAGCACCTTATTTTGTCAAAGGAAAACACAAACAAATCCAAACCTTATTGTTTTTCAGATGATCACCACAATTGTTGTCCTCTATGTGGCCAAAATGAACAAAAAGGTGCAGTTTCAAGACTTTGACAGAAGCATTTTCTTCAAAGTAAGTTTTTTTTTTAATTGGTTAAATGTATTTCTTTCATGAAAATATTTGTAATAGTATTTATTGGGCAGATTTTCCCTCTCCCCCTGCTGTATGTTGGAAACCATGTAACCGGACTGGGAAGCACCAAAAAACTCAGGTTAAAATGTGACTTATTGAAGCTAAACCTTCCTGTTTGGGGTGAAGTTTCACAAGTGTCACCTGCTTGCCTTCCCTAAAACCATCTTTTACAGTTTGCCCATGTTTACGGTGTTAAGGAAGTTCACTATTCTGATGACAATGATGTTGGAGGCATACTTACTAAGGTAAAACATATTTTTTGCCTGTTACTTGGCAATTTGACCTTAAGAAGGATAGCGCTGTGCAGAAAGAAAAATAAAAGAATAGCATCCATATTTAATGACTCTTATTTGTCGTCTTTTTCCTTTTCTTTTTATAGAAAAACATTTCCGAGGCGGATTGTTTGCAGTGTTATGGCAATAATGTTTGGTGCCCTGGTTGCTGCAAGGTAAATGGCAATAGTTAAATAGTAACAAAAGGATTATTATTGTTGTTGTTATTAACATTATTATTGCTATGTTGAACAAATAGGATACCAAGTGTTTTCTTCCATCCCCATTCTCTCTGGCAGCTCTGACCTGGCCTTCGATGTGGGGGGGTACACTTTTATCCTTCTCAATGATGCCTTCACCGCAGCAAACGGAGTGTACACCAAGAAGAAGCTTGGCGATCAGGTAGCCGTTTTTCTTTATGTGTTAAGAAGAAAAAGCGGAGCGTTTTGTTTATTTAGTGGTGTAGTGATTCATTTTAACAGCTATTTGATTCATATCATAGTTTGTGGTTGATAATCCGATTCATAGTCAATAATGATTCACTGACCTAAGATCCAGGACATTTTTAGCCAAAACTTCAACCAGTGTGACTCAGGTTTTCATTTTTACAACAATTTTATAATGGTATGTATAGATCAATCTGATTAACAGTTTGCCTCAGACAGTTTGATCTGGTTGGATTCTAGGAATATAAATCGATTAAGTCGATTAACTGTTACGCCCCCATTATTTATTCTATCATTAAGTTCAAAGATTGGAAAATCAGAGTAGTTCTAATAAGTAACACTCATAAAAATGTGGAAACAAGGGAAACAGATTTCACAGCATCATTTATTTACATTTCCCAATTAAAACCAGTTTGTTTTATCTATTTTTATCGAAAACCTGCTGGTATTTTATTCGCTTTAGCAGTTCCAATCAGCATGGACGTCAAGTGGTACAAAAATCAAAGACCAGATCCATGTCTGAAAACAAGTATGACATCATTTATTTCCTCTTGATTTTCTTGAGGAATAATATTTGCTAGTTTTAATCGTGGTCGTTTCATTGGTTTTGCAGCAGCTTCTCGTACAGCAGAAGCAGGAATCAACCCAGAATTAAAAAGAGAGTGGATGAATAAGTAATTAATGTTAATTTGGATGCTGGATTATTTTAAGAAATGAATGAAAAAAGGTTGCAGCTCTCAACCCCCTCAAGCCAAATTCACCAATATGGTACAGAAAGATTTAGAATCTCTGTTATAAAAAAGTCAATAGATCCTGGAGGTTTGTTTATTATCATCTGGCACTATAATTCCCATAGGCCCAGTGTGTAAAAATAACTTGAATACTGTATAAACGTTAAGTTCCTGCATGATCACATAACAAAAGGATATGTGATCATAAAAGTTTCCAAACAAAAAAATCTTATCTTACAATTGTTCTCTGAATACCAGGTGCTAAAAACCTTTGCCTAAAGTTTATTAGCAATTTTATTCTCCAATGTACTTGACTAACTTTGTTTTTCATTTTGATTTGAATGAACAAACCAAAAAGTCCAGAAAAGGTAGTAAACTAAATGAATGAATAAACTGGGTTGCTGTACTTTTCTGTATTTTTAATCTAGCTTACACCCTTTAAGTAAACAGACTCTGAAACACATAGTTAAATATCAGTAGGTATTTTATTGCAAGCAAATATATGATTAAAAGTTTGCAATATAAATACGTATAACCTTTATTCCTGTCACACTGAAAAGTTTTACTGAAGCAGCCAAAGTACAGCATTCCTGTGTAATAATATGTGACTTAATATGTGAAATATTTTCCTTGTTTCTGTTTAGGGGCTGGGGAAGTATGGTGTCTTATTTTATAACGCACTATTTATTGTCATCCCCACTCTCTTGGCAAGTGCTTTGACTGGTGATTTGCACAAGGTACGTACAACCAATATGGCCTGTTTACTTTTACCTCTCAGCTAAGCGTTTGTCTCACTTTTGCTTCTACAGGCGGTTGCATTTGAAGACTGGGACAAAACCACATTTGTTCTGTGTTTTCTCATTTCCTGCTTCATGGGGTGAGCCTTTACAGTCAAGTTTGAGCTGTTTTGTTGGTGGCGACAGTCACAAATACGCTGCGTGGTTTTTCTATACCTTTGTCCTTTAAGGCTTGTGTTTTTGCAGGTTTGTGTTAATGTACTCCATAGTTCTGTGCAGCTATTATAACTCAGCACTTACTACCACTGTGGTCGGGGCCATAAAGGTAAGAACATACTGAAAAAAAATCCCTTTTCAGGCAACAGCTTTACATTTACATAGCACCAAGCATTATATATAATATTCTCTTAAACGAAAGGGATTTTTAAAGACCAAAAAGGCATAAAAAACAGTAGAAGAACTGGCTTATGTTTGTGTTAGAGGCTTTCACTGCTGCAGGAAAATATTCAACTTTAGACTGGAAGCCAATTTTTCCAAACATTCACGAAGCTCTCCTCTTTTAAAACTGTTTCAGAATGTTGCTGTTGCATATATTGGCATCTTTGTTGGTGGAGACTATCTGTTCTCTTGGACAAATTTCCTCGGACTCACTATCTGGTAAGATTTCTCTTCTTCCTTTCACTTTTTCTTCTTATTTGTTGTTTTTTTTGGAGCACTTAAGAATTATAGTTAAAAGTACAAACATGCCCAAGGTTAATCCTTTCTTGTCTGTAATGTTTTGCTGAGATTAAGTACTGAAAGGACAAGTATTCGGTCAGATTCAGTCTGATTTGTTATGAGACTGTATTATATTATGAAATGGATCATCTGCATTTGCATATATTTAATAAAAGATCGGATTTGTTGGTTCATGATTCCTTTCCTGTAATCTGTGCTCACCTGCAGCTTCAGGTGGCGCTCTTAGTTTTTTAGAAACTGTGAGAGGGAGAAGGAACGGGCTTTTTAAAACTGCAAATCCTTGTAACTTGCGTTGTTTGAATGAAATACTTTTTTTAATAAAGAGAAAGTCAACAAGTATTTTTGTGGATGCGAGCTGGTGCTCACCCACCTCCCACAAGAGCTATTGTGGCCTCAACAACTATACAGAAACTGGCACATCTAAAATAAATTTGAATATTGTGAAAAAGTTTTATATTTTTGTCAGCCATTTTAAAATAACGAAACTCATATTTTATACAGAATCATAACATTTACATTGAAATAAAGTAACATTTTGTTTCTTTTAATTTTGATGATTATGGCAAATAATCCGTTAAACCTATTGATAAAAACCTGAAATTTAAATTCTCAGAAAGAATATCATCTCAGAGCCATTAAAAAAATTTTTTTTTCTGTAAAAATATCTTTATTATGTTAATTTGATTACTTGGTGAGGCCTATTTTTGTAGAATTACTGCATCAAGCCTATCCCCTTCCCATCATCCTTTTGTTTCCATGCTCTCCTGCTAGCTTACAGCCCCTCACAGCCCCAACCTAACATTACCAGTCCAATAAAAATGGCGAGCAGTATCAGAGCTATCCAGCCGTACAGTTTTGTCCCAGATGCGAGCTTGAACGAGGAAAACAAAGACGTGCAGCACATGGATCCAGTCAAGCAGATGCATCAGAATGGAGCTTGCGGGTTGCCGTAGTTGCTTCTACGTCATGCCTTCAAGAATTTTCCACTTTTTCCTCTGGTTTTGTTTGTCTGCTGCTGATTCAAAATGATTTGAATGAAAAATGCCACAAAAATATAGACCACAATGCATTGCGCTCAAACAACTTTTCATGTGGAAAAAAATTTATTGTAATTTATTTTTTAATAACACACCAGAGGTTCATCATCTGAACACAATGGACTCATAAATAGTCTTTGTAAAATGTTCGTATTTATTAGGTTTTACTTTGGGGAATCATTGAAATCATACTTTTTTAAATAGGAAGCATAGTGTTCAAATTCATTTTAAAATAAAGGGCACTAGATAGTCCCGCACTATAGTCTTTTAGTAGTTAGGAAGCAGGGAGGGAATGCAGACATAGCCTTAGCGATCAGTGAAAGGCTCAGGGTGTGACCCCATTAGTTTCTAACTATTTTTCATCCATCCATCTCTTCCACTCATCTGGGACCGGGTCACGGGGGCAGCAGTCTATGCAAAGATACCCAGACTTCCTTCTCCCTGACTTCCAGCTCATTTGGGGGCACTCCCAGGCCACCCGAGAACAGTAGTCTAACAGCGTGTCTTGGGTCTTCGCAATATTCTAATTTTCTAAAAAATTTAGTTTTCATTACCTTTAAGTCATAATCATCAGTTGTAAGAAACATAGGTTTAAGACTATTTTAATTTTTGTAGAATACCTAATATGAGTTTCCCTTTTGAAACTGGCTGACTAAAGCTATTGAACATTTTATGACATTTTTTAAATGGGTTTACCTGTTTTGGTTGACTGCATTTAGCATTGAGTAAAATTATTCCAAATAAACAAAGTTGAATTATATATATATACTTTTTTTTTTGCAGTATGTCAGGTGGACTGGTGTATTCATATCTGACATTTAGCACCAGCAAATCGTGTGGAAGTGACTCTGGAGACGCACAAGAGCAGAAGATTCCCACAACCGAGGATTCACCAAGGAAGCACTGAGCCTGCAATGTTTGCATTTACCACTAGGTGGTGCTGTTCTTCTCCATATTGGGGAATTCTATTTGACATTTCAAACTGATTTCCTTGGTTTTACTTGTAGAATTTTTAGAGTTCAACATAAATGGACCTCTTGAAATTGGCAGAAAAACACAACGGGTCTGATTCTGTGAATATTTATTACAATGATAGAACAGCGTGGACAGCCAGACTGAATCATAACTGTAAAATGTGGAATAAAATGACTAACAGTGTCATCTAACGAACAAGGAAATTGCTATAGGATGTTAGCAGAGGCGCAAATCCGAACTACTATTACATCTCCAATAGTAAATAGAGTGACAAACACTACATTTATATATTAAATGACTTTTTTTTCTTCTAAAACACAAGACAAGAGCTTGGGGATTATTATTCTAAATATATCAGGGCACAACAGTGTTTTTTTTTTTTTAATTATCAGCAATTTGTCTTCCAGTTGATCCCAGCATCAATCATTTTAACACCAGATTCAATCGACGCGTCCGCTTTCCCTAAAACCTGCGGCAGACAGATGTAAAAGTCTGTACGGTCAGCTTTAAAAGAAGTAACGTTGCTTTAAAGAAAGAAAATGTCCGGGGAGTTTCCCTTCACCACGCAAACCAGGTTCCAGATAACGGTGCCACTCTCCTGCAAACAAAACTAGTTCTCACTGCATCGCAAGCCTCATTCTACACATGATACAGGTTATAAGTGCTTTGTCTCGACAGAACACCTGAATTCCTCCGACAGATATTCAAAAAAAACCAATCTGTTCTTCCCTTTAAAGAAGGATCAAACATAAAGGTTTCCACGCTGCTGTGATGCCGTCAGTGTCAAACCCAGTCTGCCATCTTTTAATATAAAAGTTGACATCTCCTATAAAGCATGTCTGGCTATGGGGAGTACAAAAAAAAAAAAAAAACTGGTTTTCTCCACAATGAAAAACACTTTAAACAATCAGAGAATATGAAAACAGGTGACATAAAACATGACAAAGTGTAAGTGTCCAAAGTTGCTGGGTTATTTTTTTTGCCTGATCTGGGTTTGGTTTGCGTTCTCACCCCTTCTTAAAAAAGTAAAAAAAACATTAAAGACCAGGATGACAGCCTTCTGTCAAAGTTGAGAACCAGTGAGGGAAAAACAAAACAATTCTCAGTCCGTTTGAACATCTTTGCCATTTGACCCCACCCTGCATCCTTCTGTTCGTCTGAGCTTAACCAGCCAAACAATCTCGCTTTGTCCTCACAATATACTTAATCTCGTTACCAAAGTGCAAATTAAACAATTTAAAAACATAATAGATATTCTTTCTTTGCCTTTAGAAGACAATAGAAAAGAAAGACATTCTTCATATTGTCAAACCCTATAAGTATAGCAGCCTAAAAGGATAAAATGAAAGCTCAGTAAGGTGCTTTAGTTTGTGCCTTCCTGGTGCTGTGAGTTAGACTGTATGCTTCTGTGGACAGATCTCACAAAGCAAACTAAACTAGTCACTGATCTGTGCTCAAGACGACTTTTAGTAACAGCACACGCTGCAGGAAGGCAGATTGGAGACGTGGCCCGTTTTAGGCTGACAGGTTGTTGGCCAGCTCAATGAGAGCCAGAGCGCCGTGGAGGCGCTCCCGTTGCTCCTGAAGCCGCCGCCTCGCCGCCCCGCCCTGGCTGCCCTTCTCCTCCTCCACGGACGCTTCTTCTTCTTCGTTTTCTTCATCCGACTGGGAGAACTCCATGGGATCCTGCTGCTCTTGGTCCTCTGCTCTGGCCTTACCCTGCGGCTTTATTTTGCAGGTTGTAGGCGCGCGCTGCTCACGGGTTTGCCAGTATCTGAAAAAGACCAAATAAAAAAAACACCAGGAGGCAGATTAAACCCCTGTTCCAATCATCTTTTTATCGGTTGTAAAAGCGTTCACAGTGAGCTCTTAGTTATGATTATGTCGTTTTTAGGCAAAATTTAAAAAAAAACAAAAAAACAGTTTTCTTGGATATCGTTTCTGCAGAACGGCAGCAGTTAGTTAAAAATTGACTTCTGGAGTTGCTATCTTACTAGCTTTTTAAAAGGAATTTTTTTCATCTGCTCCTGATTTACAACAATTTAAATAAATACTCAGAAGTGCAGTTTTTTGTGCTTAATTTTTTTTTTACACATGTCCTCCATCATCAGAAAAATGCTACATGAACGTGTTAAAAACACCACAAACCCCATTTTTCATCGGGGTTGGTGTTTACGCACAGATTTCTATGGATTAATGGGAATTGTTCTACATTGACTTACTTTGCCAGCCACTCTGCCACAGCCTTGTTATCTACAGACTGAGCCTTCCCCACGCCCACCTTTGGCTCCTCCCTGTTCAGGCGAGAGAAGGGGTGTTTGGGGCAGTGACGGTTGGCGTGTGTGAACCGACTTCCACATCCTGCAGAGAGAAACAGCATGAAGAAACACAGTGAGATATACAAGAACACCCGTTTCCCAGGACATTCCTCATTACAGTTAGACAGTGCTGTGCTCTCTTTGGGTACTTTCCAAATGTGACAAATGGAACTAGGTCAGTCAAAAGGACACACTGGACCTCTGGAAAGTACCCAACATTGACTTAAAGCAAAACTTTCTAAATATTCACTTGGTTTCTCCCACCATAAAAATAAAAAACAAAAGACCTTTCTCTGAGCAGACAAAGGGTTTTTCGCCTGTGTGCAGCCTCTGGTGTGTTTTCAGCTGACCGCTCTGCACAAACGCCTTCCCGCAGTTTGGGTAGTCGCACAAATATGGTCTCTCCCCTGAAATCAAATGAGTGTGAGAGGATGAATATTGTTGAGAAAAATGTTTTTTTTTTATGGCTTCAGAAGGAAGCAAGGGCCCTTTGTATTTCTTCTCTGAATTGAGCTCTGACCACATTTATGACTAAATCTGCTTTCTAAAAACAGCAAACTTGTGTTTTGACAGTTCAGGCTTCTACTTTCTAAAGTTAATATTCAAATTACAAATACATATCATTTGATTGCTGATTGTAGCTAGTTTTTTTTGTTTTTTTTCTTCTTTTCACCTGGGTTTTCCCCACATTTGTTTTTCAGCTACCTCACCTGTGTGTGTCCTCTTGTGAGCCTGCAGGGACTTCTCTCTGGGGAACACCCGGTTGCAAATGTTGCAGCGAATCCGACTGGATGAAGTTTCCCCCTCACTTATCAGCTCCCGGACCGTGTCGGCTCTTGGACGGCCCCTGCGAATACCATCCTGACAGCAGAAATAAGCGCATGTTACGAACAGAGTCTACGTGTCTATAGACAGAGAGAGATATATTCTTTTTAAAATAGTCTAATGTCATTTATGTACAAAAAAGTAGTTAAATAGGCATAACTTGTTTCCATGTTTTAAACATTCGAAAATACTTTTTTTTTCATGGAAGAACCACTTGGGGATGATCCAATACTGAGAGGAAACCATTATGCATTCCTTTTAAAAGATGCTACATTAGTACGGAATATAATCTTGTGGGATTGTTGCAAGGAATCTGACTGGATGAAGTTTCCCTCCGCCCTTAGCACACAGACTGTGTCCGAGCTGACCACAAATTTCAAAATCTTTATTGCCAGAAAACAGCGAGATTTCCTTTTCCCAAAATGTGGTCTGACACAAAAGCTTTATAAAAAACTTTACTCATCTAACCCAACAAATAGCTAAGTTGTTTGGCAAGAAAATATTTAGTTATGCTGCGTATTATAAAAAAAAATATAAAGAAATAAAAAATTTATTATTATTTCCTTTATCAGACTATATGTTTAATCAAGGGGTACAATGTCAAAATTTGTTCTTTGTTTTTTTTTTTACATACTCATGACTTTTATTCATTCTTACCCCTGGCACTTTATTTCATTTTCCATTATTCTTTATTGATATGTTTTTTTTTTTGCATTTTTTTTTGGTACTGAACCTCACGTTTATAATAAAGTTGTTTTTTTTTTTTTTTTTAATTTTCCCCCTAAACTTCAAAAAATACAAAACATTAGGTTAAAAAACGCTACACATACTGTGCAACCTGAACATTATCAATCAGCATTAAAGTTCATAGGTTTAAATTATTTTTTTGAGAAAAAAAAAAAAAGAAAAACTTCCCTTCCGGTTGCATTTTGGCGCGCAGCTCTACGTCACGTCAGAGCAGCTGCTCCAAAAGCAGGAAGTAACTGGGGTTTAAAAATCCAGTGTCACACCCTAATGCGCGGGCGTTTTTTAAATGACTGCTTGCCGGCCATGTTGCCTTAATCAAAAAAAATATACGCAATTGTTTTAATCTCAGGATTGAAATTAATTTAGAGATCTTCATATGATTGATCTATGCGTTTTAAGAAATACTTTGTCGTCCAGGATTACTGTTGTCAAAGCATATAATTAAATAAAATTAATAACGCTGCTGAAGTTATGTAAATCAATGATATCATTAGGTCATTCGCTATAAAAATAATTATCTAAAACATAGTTATGATAAACAATTCTGCAGCACTGCTCAGACTGAGCGGCAAAAGAACTGCTTAATGCTCAGAGGAGTGTCATACCTTCATTTGGTCAGGCGACGGAGCCGTGTCCGCCTCCCGAGCCATCTGCGTCCCGGTCGGGGAGGCTGCCCGGTTGACCGAGCCCGGGCTCAGGGTCACGTTGTGGGCGTTCTCTCCCCATTTCCACGGGTAGACCATGAAGTCGCTGAAGCCTGGGCTCGTCGGCATAAGCGCGTCTGCTTTCTTGGGTTTGATGGGGGTCGTTTTGATAACAGAAACCAAAACCCTTTTCGGGGAATCGTCGCAGTAAATAACGCGGGGATGCTTCGTATCTGCCATCTTCTTGAAAACGCGTAGATGGCCGCAAAGAACAAAACTACAATGATAATTCACGGTTTGGAACAAAAATATCGAGTAACATAAATAGCTATATATTTTCAGCTGGAGGCAATTTGACCTTCATTTCGCAGAAGGAAGAAATACAACGTAATGCACCCCTACAAAAAAAATAAAAATAAAAGTACTCCGTAAAGAGAATCCTTTCAAACCACAGCAGGTTGTCTGGACTGACCTGTGTGCTCATATAGGAACGTTGTCCCGCGTTGCAAAATCGCGCCTGTCTGGCTAGCTAACGAATGACAGGCGCGTATCCGATACCACGTGTTCAAGGCACCCAATAGTAGCATCTCAAAGTCCAACATGCAAACCTCCAGCCAATAGAAAGAACAGGAAGTACTCCGTGTGAAATGATTGGCTAAAACGTCCTGACCAATAGAATGCATGCGCGTCCTTGAAGATTGACAGCAGCATTAGCCAATGAAAGCAAGAAGAGTTTACAGCGAAGCCAACAATTGAAAAGGGCGGTTGATTTTGCTTTCACAGTGGAGCAGATGGCCTTTTCCCGCGCTGAGTGATCTGTTTATGTTTTATCGTTTTAAAGGGAACCGAAAGGGCCCAGAGGCGCCAAAGTTACGTAATCATTTTAGGTCAGAAACCAAAAGCGTGCTCTGTATAAGAACCACTCTACAAAAATACGTTAATAGGAAATTCTATATATTGATGACCTACTTTAAGAAAAAACATGGCACAAGTTTTCCATTCTAATGATAATAATCAGAAACGTTGTCTTAGCGGTGTTTTTAATTTTTAAAATCGCCCATATGCATAAACTACTAGTGTATAGTCTTTACAATTTTAAACCAATGCCGTCATGTTTAGTTAAAACTTAAGTCTAAGAAGAGAAGATAGATGATAGTGATAAAAATGTCCTTGTTTGACTTTGGCTTGCATTTTTTATTTCTAGAAAATGTGCTGCAGCATATTGGCACAGATTTTTATTTTAAAATGACCTTATGTGTGCAGAATGTAAAAATAAATGAAATATGTTATAGGTAGATTAAAAAAAACACAAATAAGTGCGTTTTATTTATTTTATTATTTTATTTACAGTGAATTGGGGATCAGGGAGAAACTGGCCCAAAAGGCTCTTGAAATGTAACCCACTGCCCTGGAACATGCATAATGTTATCAGTGGCCTCTAAAATGAAGATAAGAAAAAAAAGGATTGTCTTCTAGATGCTAATTCTACTGAAATATGAGTTTAAAATTAAATAATTGTTGACAATTTTTCTTTCAAATAGGGATCTTTTAAAAACTTTTGACACCTGAATTGCCTTGAAGAATCTCTATATCAGAAACACTAACAAAGAGTGAACAAGTTATATGTGAAAAATATTTTTGCATGTTTATTTAGTTTTATTTTACAGACTTTTTTTTCTACTTTGACCTGTGTCGGTTAGGGTCACACAGTTCAAACTAAAACCCCCGACAGCCTCAGTATGACGCACAAAGTCAAGCCTGCAAAACGGATATTGATTATTGGGGAGCCAATTAACGAGCAAGGGGGCGTGGCCAACGCCTTTGAAAACATTTAAAACAATCTGCAAAGCAAGCGGCTGTTTATTGCTGTGAGGCACAAAGATTCAGTACACTTCGTATTTGGATTATCGTTCTGCAGCCAACCGCCAAAAACGGTGTTTATTCTGCTTCCCTGAAAGCTGTTTATGGGTTAAAGTCATCTTTAGGTGAACCTCCATGACCTTTACTCCTGTCGAGCAGGTGAACATGTTGCCGGACGCCTTCGGGTGCGCTGTGGCCAACCGGTTTGGGGACCTTCTGGACGACGAGGCCGACCCGCTCGACCTAATTAGCCGAGTGGAATCACTGAAGGATAAAAAGAAGAGAAAGGAGGAAGAGGAGAAGAAGAACAGGCAGAAGAAACCAGGTCAGAAGGAGTCGCAGAGGGATAGGCGCGTGCCAACCGCGCCGGATGTTCAAGACCTGGTTCCAGGTGAGCGCAGTGCAGGCTGGGTGATGAACTGACCCAATTCTTTGTTTTGTTTTACATGTTCAGGTCTGTATTATTAAGATTATGTAGGCAGTGGCCATTGGTTCATCACATTAATTTTATTCCCAAAACAAATTTTTGGGTTAAGAATGATGGCTGATCATTTACAGTCAAACTAAAATGTTGTAGATTAGTCTGGAAATGACAAAAAAAGTAACTATTTTGAAGGTTTTTGAGGACTGTTTCATAAACTCTAACAGTAATTTGGCGTTAACGTTCATTCAATTCACCTCTGAATTGTGGGCGGGACCGCAGGTGCAGAGTAAGCCCACCTCTACTTTCTGACACTCATTACAGAGGGGTATCTGTTTACATGATCTACGTGCTTTCTTATGAGAAATGGTGGTGAATCAGGATCAGATGGGGGAGGAATGCTGTTTGTATAATGCTCTATATGACGTAGAAGCTAAAACGGGCGGACCAAAGTCTTCCTGGCAGACTCATGGGTACATCATTCTTTGTTTTTCTCATCCGAACTGACATCTGGATCAAAACTGTACAGCTGGATAGCTCCAATATTGCGCTTGCTGTTTTTGTTGCACTGCTCATGTTAGCTTGGCGTTGTGAGGGGCTGTAAGCTAGTGGGAGAGAGTGTAAACAAATGAATGATGGGATATCAGAGAAGACTTACTTCCCACCTACAACTCAGAGGTGAGTTTCTGATGAACTCCTGTTTCCCTACAGAAAATTTGTCTTAAAAACAAGCTTTTTGATTTTTAGATTAAAAAAAACTCCATATTTATAATTTAAAATCCCAGTAAAAAATGGATGATTGGAGTGGGACTTTAAGTATTCTCTCATAGCAGCTAGTTTTGACTGATATGCCCCCTCCTGCAGCCACACAATGAAAGATGAAACATGGAACGCATTTTATTCACTATAATTTTATAATTCACTGTCCCACTCCCCTTGTGTCCTCAGTACATAAGCAGCAAGCTCATCCTGCACCTCTGACTGATGGCAGAGACGGAGGAGAGGAGGCCCAGAGGGGTACCAAGAGGGCTGCTGCTGAACCGCGTAGGGGCAATAAAGAACGTCCACTGCAGTCATCCATCGTCAAGTATGTGATCTTAAAAAATGTTTCTTTAACCTGAGTTTTGGCAGCTTTTCAGATTATTATGAATGTATTTTTTAATTTCATTTTAAACAGTTTGAAATGAAACTTCCTGCTGTAACATTTCATGGTTCAGCTCTCATTCCTGCTTGATTGTTTGTCCCATAAAAGGCAGGACTTGCTGCAGGAAATGCTGCCTCTGCAGGCTGGTTCGTCTTGCCTGTAAAGGATGTTCACCTAACCATACTTTATCCCTATTTTTATGAAAGCCTCTGGATTAAGTTGCTTTCTTCATGATCAGCAACAACAAAAAGTATCAGCTGGGTTTGTGTAATGCTGAAGCTGCTGCAGGAATAAACGGAGTATTGATCTCATTGCAGGCCCTCTTATAATGATGACTCTGACCTCAGGGACAGAGGGGGGAGCAGGGGGAGGAGAGGAGCTAGAGGGGGAGGACTCCCGAAGAGTTCTGACACTTTCAATTTAAGAGGCAAAAGAGAGTTTGATCGGCACAGCAGCACGTGAGTTACCCTCTTCACAGCGCACTAAACAACATACTGTCAGTTCTGTTCATTTTAGTTGAAATGTTGCAGAGGTCTGTCTGTAGAGGAGAAGAGAGGAGGTCGAGGACCTTGGAACTGGGGCTGTGTGGATGAAGCTGGCAGGTAAGTGAGCTTCACCTTTGCATGGTACCTGAAAGGGCAGATCAGTGGATGCACAGTCCTCAAAACAGCTTTTGTAATTGATACATTCACTTGATCCTAAATGTTTTTAACAGGGGTGTAACTTTGATTCATATCATAATTTGTGGTTGTTCTGATCGATATGGTTTGATTGTTGGAAAAGAAATTTAACGTTTTGATTGTTTTTTGTTTTTTTTTAAATCAAGACAAAACATCCTGAAATGTTAAACTCACTCCAATCATCTTTTAAGTATAATGATGTCGCTTTTAGCCAAAAAAACCAGTTCTTTTCTCGGACATAATTTCTGCAGAGCGGCAGTAGATCATTAGAGATTCACCTCTGAGTTGTGGGTGAAACTGTTGGTGCAGAGTAAGGCCCACCCCCACTTCACATTTGTCTCCTCTATTCCGTTAATTTGCAGCCCGTCACAACCGCAACCTAACAAACTTTTGTTTTGTTGTTCATTTTTGTTGTACATTTTTGTGCAACAAAAATAGCAAGCGCAATGTTGGAGCTATCCAGTCATACAGTTTTGAGCCGGATGCCAGCTCAGGCGAGGAAAACAGACATGCATCCATTTGTCTGCAAGTGGATGCATCAGAGTGGAGCTAAGCAGGGAACTTTTAACCTGCTGGTGTAGATACTATGCCACTCCTAGAAGCGTCTGGTCCTAATTCACATAGATTCAATCAAATAAATACTCAAACACAATTTTCAAGCTTATTTTTTTATACTTGTTTCTAGATATATGTACTCCATCAAAAAAATGCTTAAAAATTAGATCTGTACTTTAGTTCAAATAAATATACAAACTTCAAAAAAGCATTAAAAATCCACATTTTTTGGCTATTTTTTAAAAAAATATTTAAAGATGCAAAAAACTTATTTAAATTTTTGCTGTGAATGTAATTGGTGAAATGTGTCTTGTTTGTAGACTAAAAAAGGTTAGGCGACAGCTTTAGCTGCTATCCAAGTAACTTTTCATCAGTGATTGTGAGAAAGTATATTTTGAATGTACAATTTGTGTACAGATGTTTTGTTTTTTTTTCTTTCAACAGACGGGTCTAGTGTTCAAACCCTCAGCTTTAGTGCTCAGTGCAGAGCTGTGCTGCACTCTGGGTTCCTTCTCTTTGATTGTGTTCATACCACAGTTGTAAATGCTGTTTAGTTTTCACATGATCTCAATTGGAAACTAATAAAATGACACAAAAATGAATGTTTGTGTAGTTAGAGGGGTATGTATGCATTTGTCCAGTTTGAAGTGTAGACTTTATGGACGTGTTTGTTTGTTGAAGTGAACTGATGGCGGTGACTTCTGATGCTGTAGGGAAATCAGAGGATCCCCAAACCCCTCTGGAGGAAGAGAACCTGAATGTGTAAGTTAAAGAATCAACAATCCAAAAAATTAGTATTTGCTTTAATTATTAGCAACATATACAAAAATTCACATTTGTTTGCCAAAAGTGTTGTACTTTTCTCCATTATCAAATGAGCTATTTTATGAAATTTAAAGCTTCCTTCCGTTTCCATTAAACAAACTTTTGTTTTAGATGTCTATTATTGTTGAGGTAAATGAAAGCTTCTGAAGAATTGTGACAAAGCCAAGTGACTGTTGTAGTTCATCAATTTTGATAGGGCAGGAGAGGACAAAGAGATGGTGGTCCAGGTTGCTATGGAGATGACCCTGGACGAGTGGAAAGCCATGCAGGAGATGAATCGCCCCAAAGCTGAGTTTAATATCCGCAAAGCAGTTGACAAGATTCCATCCAAAGCTAAAGTTATCCACCAGTCCAAGAATCTGGAGGCAAGAAAACTCTCTGGTCATTTAATGAGAACATCCATTCAAAGCTCAGTCTGGTTACAGATGTAGACGACCTCCTCAAATTCAATCTGAGCATCAAAATTGAGTCATTTTCAGTCTTTAAATTCCTGTGTTGCTCTTAAAAGATCATGTTTGTTAAACTAGAAATCTTCCTATTTGAGGACTGTATTGATTAAATATTAGCTGCATAAATCTAAATCATGCTTGGAGGTTTTGTTTAGTTTTTGCGTGTCCTTTAAATTTTTAGAACCTGAGGGAAACTATGGAGGAAGAGGGGAACTTCCTCCGCAGATCCGTGAATGATATCACTTCCCTCTTGGACATCAACTTTGGGAGTCTTGGGCGTCCCAGCCGTGGGGGTCGAGGCAGAGGAGCAAGAGATGGTCAAATGACTCGCCCCGAGATGGCCAGACCTCTACTAGAAAGGGTACGCAAATCAGCATTTCTATAAAGGTTTTTACAGTAAACTTATTATTTAAAAAGGTGACTTTTAAATGGTAACAATTTCTCCATTTGAAATGCTTCCTCTTAGGACTGTAACAATTCGATTCATATCAAAATTTGTGGTCAACGATCCAATTCGTAGTCAATATTTGTTTATTTTCTGTAATCCGATTCGCTGACCTAAAATCCTTCCAGGACGTTTTTAGACAAAAACTCAACCAGTGTGACTGTGATAAATACATGGGTACTGAACAGTGCAGGTGAAGTATTCCAGATTCCATTTGTTGGATTCTTTTTTTTTTTTTTTTTGCTTCCATCACGCGTGCTGTCCGTTGTAATGGACATCGGTAGTTTTTACGTTGTAGTAAATAAGTCCAAATGGTATTTGTTTCATTTTCAAATGATTTTAAAAATTGCATAGGTCTTAATGATATACTTCTAATTGTTTGTCTTGTTTAGTTTTATTTATAACCTTAAAATTTAGCAAATTAACACTTTAATTATCTGAACCTGGATTTATTGTAGTTTAACAACCCAAACCTCCATGTTTCATCTTGAAAGGAAAACAAATAAAAAAAATCAATGCAGGTTATACAAATTAAACATTATTCTATTCTTGAAAAGTAAAAAAAAAAAAGAATAAAAGTAGTATTTTTTTTTTCCTTCTAAATTAATATCAGAAAGCTTACAAACATGCAGCCTGAAAAAAATGCTTACATTTATGTGTAAACTTTTTTTCAACTGTTATTTTCGTCACTGTTAAAAATGTAAAGGGTTTATCTTTTATTTTACTGTGGTAATTTATTCCTGCATTATAAATGCATTTTCTACTATATATTGGAATCTATTTACAGCCCAATCTCAGCTTTTTTGCTAACTTTACTGTGAGGCATTCAAAGCTCCAATCGTCGTCATTTAGCCTTTAAAAATCAATTTCCTCATCAGGAGGAAGATCTGGCACCAAATCCTGACGACCCAGAAGACTTCCCAGCACTGTCATCAGGAAAATGACAAATTCACTCATGTTTCTGTTCACCTCAATCCACTGTTCAATAAAAGCTTTTGCTAAGTGTTTGTTATTGTTTTCATGTTGAATTTGTGGGAAGTAAAAGCCTGTTTCTCCATTTGCTTTTAATGCTTCTGCTTGTGCAGCTCATTCATTCATTTTCCAATCCGCTTTATCCCTTTCGGGGTCACGGGGTTGCCGGCGCCTAACCCGGCTACTCATGGGCGAAGGCAGGGTACACCCCTGGACTGGTCGCCAGTCTGTCGCAGGGGCCACAATCACACACCCATGCACACTCACATTCACACCTAGGGACAATTTACAGTGACCAATGAACCTATGAAGCATGTTTTTGGACGGTGGGAGGAAGCCGGAGTCCCCGGAGAAAACCCACGCATGCACGGGGAGAACATGCAAACTCCACACAGAAAGGTCCCCCAGCCAGGACTTGAACCAGGAACCTTCTTGCTGTGAGGCAGGAGCGCTAACCACTGCGCCACCGTGCAGCCCTTTGTGCAGCTGATGATGCAAAATAAAGATAATCCCGTATAAGTAAAGTACTTTTTCAGCCTAAAACTGCAGCTGGAAGCTCTTCTGCAGGATGCAACGTGGTTCTTGTGTAATGATTTCATGCTGAATTTGTATTATGACTGTTTACATCTTTATTTATCTTAAAAACCTGTAAGAATAAATGCTTCCAGATTAGAATATGGAAAAGAAATATAACTAGGTCTTTGATTCAGTGAGCGAGGTGTCTTAACAGTTAAAGGTGATGTAAAATTACCAAAAAAACGACTTATTTTATTTTTGATTACAAATTCTTTGCTCAGTAAATGAGTTCATGGTCTTTGCCCTGCACAAATCAGGCGGAATTTGAAAAGAAACTATTTAAGGATATCACAGTGGTGTGAATCTGTAGCGCTTTCACAAGGACCTTTGACCTTCATGATGAGAGCCATGTTTGAAATCTGTTGGTTTAATTACAAAAACACCAGGAGACACATTGGAGTAAATTTATAAAAAAAAAAAAAAGTTTAATATATGAAGTAAAAGTATTTTATGAACAAAAGTAATATAGCTTCAATCACAGGACCGTTTTATGGCATGATTCTAGCAGTATCAAATATTTACAGAATATAAACTGAGTATTAAATGTTTTTACAAACTTGGAAAAAGCATTAACTAAAATGTTTGGCAAGTGAAGAGAAAGATGAGCCAGACATTGACTAGCAGTACAAATAACCGGTAGTGAAGTGTCATGATTGAAGTTTTGATTGCAGATATTTGAAGTAAAATAAAGGAAAACCTACACGTGTGCTGCTTCCTGTCAAAGGAAAAACAGGTTTCCTCCTAAATTTGAGACCAATTCCACCAAAGCAAAGCTTCAGACATGAAGGCTGCTGCACAGTGATCTTCTATGATTAGGGAGTTGCACATTCACATGCTGCACTGGTTAAATCTGACATTTGCTACTGCATGCTTCAATAGGTAGAAACTAATCAGGCAACAGAACTCAAGTTCATTACATGATGCAGACTTCAAAAAAATGTAAAATCCCCAAGTGCCTCAATAACAAAGTAACATGTCACACCATGTTAAGATTTCCACAAACTTAAAGATGAAAATAAAATCCAACATTGCACAGTAAATGAAAATATGAATCTGCAGAATCCCCCGATCAACAGGTTCACCGGAGTAACGGAGGCCAAGCTTTAGGTAGAGTGTGACTGAAAAACAAACACACAAAACCCGGGTTCAGAGCACATTCCTTTGCTACGTTTTATTTCTGTGTGAATTTCATTAGAAAATAAAAACATTTGATTGCACAGAGTAGAAACTGCCACTCATAATATAGAAAACAAGAAAACGGATACCATAGTTTTGATAATCTGATTGGGGGGAATGACTTGCAACCTCTACGTGGCCTGGAGACGATGCGTCTGTTGTGTAAAAAAGGAAAAAAGATTCAAGCATTTAGAAAAGTGACAAAAACAAGAGAAAGCTGCAGTCAAGAGAAACTATAGCCAGTCACACTCCTAAAGAGACATTTGGAGAACAAGCTGCTGGAACAGTTGGATATGAATGTCAAATTGGTTCCAAACAGTGGTTTGGTCAAATATTTGAATGGAAAAACGTGGTTGGGCTTCACCACATTTAGTACACATTTAAAATGTTTTTTTGTTTGTTTTATATTTGTTCAAAGAGTTTGAATTTTTATCTAAAAAAAAAAAGACACGAAAACAAACTTTTTTTTTTAAAATTTTCTTAAGCTAAATGCAACACAGTTTGGAAGAACATCTACACAAAAGGGTACATTTTTTTATATTTGTTGATGCAGAACATTAAGTATTTTTTAAATAAGAGAAAAAGAGGACACCACTGGAGTTCTGACTGAAACTTACACCAAACATGAGATTTTTTTTTACTTCACCTAAAATATTGCAATTCTCTGATGTAGATGTACATATTCGTACTTGAGAGCAGCCTTATTGCTAACACAAAGCAAAATGTCACATTTCCTAAAGTTAACACTATTCAATTTATTTACATAATAATTAAAGCTCAAAATGCTTGAGTCTTTACTTATTTTTTTTTATTTCTTTTGCTTTTTAAGAAACATTTAACTTCATTTTAGATTATCCTGAACTCTTTTTCTTCCTACATTTTTTTCTGGCTGTTTTTTTTCTGTGTTAAAGTAAGTAAACAGATTCTCAAACATTGTCATTGTTGTCTGTTTTCTCTTAAATGAGAATAATTGCGTGAATTTTAGTGTTTAGATTTTTTTGTGCCTCTGTTCGTGTTTTGTCTTTCACAAAACGAATGAGTAACGGAATCCAGGCGTTTGTTTTTCACCAACAAAAGATCAACTTGGGAAAAAAGCAGCCCAAGTCTCCATATGGCTCAGTGTGTCTGAGGGAGCTTGCCTGCAGGTGGCTCTGCGCCATGTTTAAGTTGATGAAGGTGCCCGTGTTGGGTGTGACATTGGCTTTGTCTCTGCCACATGGCTCAAAACACACGCTTTCTCTGTTGCCAGCCATGACATGCAAGTTGCCTAAGGACCTGGCCAGTCTGGTGTGGCCCAGGGAGCTGGCAGAGAGAAGGGAAGCCGTTAATGAAGAGGATCCATGAATGGCTATAGCTTCTTAATTGCTTTTTGCTGTCAGTGCACATGCAAACTCTTTAGAAAACAAGATCAGGAAATCGGACTTTTAAAAGAAGTATCTGATCACAAAACTTTTTAGACGGGAACAAATTATGAATAAATTGAAAACAAAAGTCAAACACCAACCTTTTGCCTACTCCATTAGCTGGCAGTGAGGCTCTAGTCCTTTTCCTGCTGTCTGAGGGGTCAGACTGAGTCAGTGAGCTGATGCAGCCTTGAACCTTGGGCTGCATAATGACCTTGCTGCACAAAAAACAAACTTCAACCTTTGACCTTTGTTTTCCATCTGGAAGGTTTTTCATCTGCTGCATATTACCTCAGAGACTGTGATGCTGATCTGGTGTGTATCCTATTCTCTTCTTGTCTGTAAAGACAAAGTCACATGTCATAAGCGGGAGACTCTACAAAAAAAAGGCACAACAGAAGCACAGGGGGAAAGACTGCATGGATATGGGCAAAAAGGCTAACAGTTTAACAGCTTCAGATTGGTTGCAAAACAAAGGTATTGCATTTAGCAGCAAAGTTGGATTAGTGCAGCCAAGTTAAGAAGCAGGAAAGGCCAAGAAGTGGCAAATGACAAACTTAAAAAGGAACATTTAGTTTGAAAGCTTTTCTTTTGTGTGGTTTGTATAGAGAGAAAATAGACTCACTGGATTTGTGTGTGTTACTCTTGTCTTGTAACTTGCGTCTGCCTGTTTGTGTGTAACATTGGACTTGTGTGTATGTAATTCTTGATTTTTAACTCACACAATGCATTTTGTGCTCAATTGTGTGTTCTTGCAATTGTGTATTCACATGTACCCTCCAATTGATTTAATTGATAAAATTGCACCTCACAATTCAATTCGATTACGACTCAGTAGGCAACAATTTGGCTTTCAGTCACTATCTGAGTTTGGAGGACATGATATTTTAGCAGCAAGTCTTTGATTAGAAAATGAGCAGTTATTGTGAGGTATGATTCTGAAGTCAAAGCGTGACAAAAAATAGTAGCAGTGGGACTTTAAGCGAAGTCGGGGCTGGTCGGATGATGCAATCTGCAAAGTCAGCCATGTTTGTGTGCTCTTCAAAAACGTCAGTCAAAAACACTTCACGTTTATTTCCGCTTATTAGTTTTATTTTAAATCAAATACATTTATTGATTATTTAAAATTCATGAAACGATTCAGAATCATTTATGGATCATAATTGATGCATCTACTAATCGATTTTTCCCTTCATCCCTAGAAACGACACAGTCTTAAACTAGCTACGCATTCCATACGCAAATCTTTAAAAAGTTTGCAACAATCGTCTGATACACACAGACAAAACCACATTTACGCACAGATCAGAGTTACAAATGCACAAGGGGTTGTGAGACTCTTTTCACGTCTTCAGATTTGTGTGCAGATGATGCGTTTATATGTATTCTAGTGTACATGTGAATACACAATTGCAAGAATACGCAGTTACCAGCAAAATGTATTGTGCAAGTTAAAAAAAAAATCAAGAATTACGTACACACAAATCCAAAGTTACACACAAACAGGCAGACACAAGTTAAAAATCAAGAATTATACACACACAAATCAATTAAGTCTATTTTCTCTCCGTAGATTTACCTGCAGTTTTTACAGTTGGATTTCCAGTCAACACAATCACAAGCAAAGCGTGATATTTAAAGATGGCAGGGTGACAGGAATGCTTGTGAAAAAAACAAATCATACAAAACAATGACAAAGCCAAGGCAGGAGGTTTTTTTAACCAGGCTCATCATTTTCAAGTTTGATCATTTACAAAAAAAAAAAATGTATATATGTATATATAAAAAAGGATCAAGCTAATGATTTTAATGAAAATTTGGGAGTGGATTAGAAAGAGGCCAGGGGCTCACTTACAGCATTTTCACTTAGAGCTCCAGAACGAAGGGCAGGACAGGTTTTTGGGGGGGCTGACGGGTGGTAGGGCTCATAGAAATCCTAACCCGTCTATACAGAAATGCAGGATGGAAGAAGGGAAGCCATACACAATCCACCACAGGGCAAGGCTAAACAGGGAGGAGAGCAGCATGGCTACCAGCCATCTGAAAGGAGGACAAATCCAACAACAAGAGCAAATGGAAAAAAAAAAGAGGAAGGAGAGACAGGAGATGTCTGGGCAGGACACAAAGCCACTGATGTTGTGCTTTTCCATTGCAACTGGATTAGAAAAACAACTTCTGATTGATCTCGAAATACAAAAGATTTCTGTTCTGTTTTTACTCAGCAAAGTTCTTAATTTGAAACAATAATTCAAGATAATAATATATTGTTACATATTATTAAATTCTAAAACACTCCTAATCCTCGCCACTTATTAAAAAAAAGGTAATATTTTGGTAAAAAAGTGACCAAAAGGGATGAAAACTAGAAAGCTACACTTACATCAATCCAGTCATGAGAGCAATGAAAAAAAACAAAAGGCAACAGACAATGATCCAAGCCCGACATTAATTACATGTTAGACACAAACTGATTCAAACAGAGGCACGTGCATGAGTGCATGTCCGGGGGTGTTGTGCCTGCTGTCATGCATGGGAAGGCAGAAAAGATGAAGAGAGGCTTGCATAGCATAGCCACTGTTTCTAAACACTGCTGGAATTCCACATGCACTTCAGTGTTACGCAACACAACAAACAGTGGAGCCAGATGGTGAAATCCAGCTGGAAAAAAGGTGTTTAGGTAGCAGTGCATACAATGCTGCAACGTGAAACCTGAAAGTGCAAGCGAATCTCCCTTCTGTCTCAATTAAAACCTGATTTAAATGCGTAAAAAAATTGGTTATCTTTTCAATTGTCCCTCAGATGTTCACATTTTGCAAATATGGAAAACAATCAGTAGTAATATTACATATTCTTTAAAAGGTTATCACAAAGCTTAAAAAAAATCAGCTGTTATTGTTTGATTTATCTAAAAAGTTTACTACATGGGCAAGCAAGCTGAGGAAATGTTGCTGAATCCCTTATAGGAAAACAAAAGAGTCTGTTTGGGTCTTTATTTTTCCAGTCATAACTGGTGGAATAATTCTTGCTGCTGCTTGAAATCGCTGCGTCATCTGTCAACATTAAGTCTATGAAGCAGACAATGAAAGGCTTGTGAATGTAATGCATTCATTAGGTGCATATGCACTTAACACCATAAACATCCAGAAAAAGGAAGACGAACGGGTGGGGGGGGGCAGGAACAAGAAGCAGACTTTGAAATCAGCTGCACTGTAAGCCGTGCCACTTGCTGGCATAGCAACGTTTGTCCATAGGGAGTGAAATTCAGCTAGAAAGAAGAGTGACATGCACTTACCTTCATCATACAAAACCTCCCATTTTCTCTCCCTTTTTTCCTCTCCCCCACTCTTTCTTTGCCTCTTTCTGTTATCTTTTCAGTGGCAGGCAGCACATCGGCCAGGCCGTGCCAATGAGGCTGCAGCAGAACACTGCCAGCGGCCTGACGTGGGACAACAAAAGTCAAAGCACCATGGGTACACGGACAGAGGCTGCTCAGCCAGGCTGACACCCCATACTACATTTGGAGGTTGTGGACTACCGGCATTAAATCAGTATGAGGTGAGCGCCCGTCAAAGAGCTAAACTAAGAGAGCTTCCCTACAATTTGGACCAAAGGAGGAAACGTAGTTACATGGACGCCGATTAACTTTAAAGTGCTGCTGCGATGAAAATCAGGTGCTGTTGTTTTTAACATGTTCTTGTGGCATTTTTCTAATAATGGAGAACAAATATTTGAAAAAGTATTAAGCTTAAAATAGTATTTCAAAGTTCTTCTCAAATCGATGTGAATCAGGAGCAGACAAAAATTTGCCTTTTGAAAAAGAGCGTATTTGTGGCGTAAAAAATTTGGGTCACAATCCCCCTTAGTCCAAGATCTGGGCAATGGGGAGTGGAAGGGGTAACTATGCACCAACAGTCCCACCCACAACTTAGG
Source organism: Adrianichthys oophorus (assembly GCA_036245035.1). NCBI lineage: Eukaryota > Metazoa > Chordata > Actinopteri > Beloniformes > Adrianichthyidae > Adrianichthys > Adrianichthys oophorus. Next base: position 18,865,216 of record BSAI01000189.1, on the reverse strand, counting down.
CCGCCACTCAGTTTTTTTATTAAATCGTTGGCGTGGTCATGAATGTAGATGGTGGCAGTAAAGCGGCCGCCGTCCAGAGATATTTACAGATGCTCCTGGGCTGTGACACGGCTGCCACCGTTTGGGCGGCCACCCACTGATGTCAACTTTCATAGAAAAATTGTCCGGTAACTTTGTCTCAAAACCTCAGCGGCCACCGCATGGCGTGTAAAAATGCGACTGCCACCTCCTGGTTACAACTTGCTGAATTTGCTGAAAAACTGAGGGGGGCCTGGTTGAAGATGGCGCCCAAACACATCATTAAACACACCATTAGCCGAAGGCGGAACTTTTGCCTCTTTAGCTGGAAGCAGAATTTGCGTACCTATACTAAAAGATTCCTAACCGTAACCCTAACCGTAAACGTAACCCAGCTCCGGTCTTTGTCTCGGGGAAGAGCGTGAACTTTGGTCGAGGACTTTTGGCTAGTGATGCTCCAGTGCCATGTTGCTGTCTGCAGTCAGGTCCCATTGGAAAAACTTCGATTTACGGTAGGTCACCATGCTGTGGCACTTTGGGATATGAGACTGAAGTACTGCCGCTCTACAGAGACTGTCCCAAAAAACAACAAAGGTTTTCTGATTTTGGCTAAAACCGGCATAATCATAATTTAAAAGACCACTGGGAAAGCTTTTAAAATAGATCAGCAGATGTTTGGAGTGGATATTTAAAGGGTTAACAATATTCAGCAGTTCTTGTTAACTAAATAAAGAAGTCAGCAATATTTGTTGTACCAATAACCTCCATGACTTTAGGGGACAGAACAGCACTCTCATACCAAAGGTGAAATCTTATTTTGCGGTAAAGATTGGCCTACATAGTCTACTGTTGCAAAATCTTGTACTGATTCAACGATTGGCCCGGTCCCCAAACTAACTTTGTAAACTGATAACACACTGACACAGATTAGACCGATGATCTGAACGCTCCGAACGCCTGAATACAGACTGGAAGCCTCAGCTCTTCCAGGACATTGGTGCTTTTCTAAATCCAGCCTCAGAGAAACCTTCTATTTTGGGAAGGAGGGTGTCAAACGACAGTACCTGCATCTGGCAATCGCTGAGCTAATTTACTCTGCATTTATTCATCACTTTATTATTTGTCTGATTAAAGACAATTTGAAGAGGCCTGACTTGTGCAACATCAGGTAAAGACCTCAGAGAGTATTAAAATGAAGTAATGTTAATGCAGAGCTGCCAGTTTTTCTGGCCAGACTGAGCATACTAATAAGCTTTTTATAAAGCTCTTTTTTCAACCAAGGTGTTGTTTTGAATGAGGATTTCTAACATGCGTCATAAAAAGAGGGTCGTGTGTTAGTAATTAACATCAGAGGGATTTTTTTTGATAACTTATTTAGTTTACTGTTTTTTTTTTCCTGTTTTTACTGGATCAAACAATAAAATATGAGGAAGTGACTTCAAGGATGATTAGAAAATGCACAGTTTGTGAAATATTTTACTTTTGATTAAAAAAAGACTTCCTTGTTTGATATGACCCTTGTTTTAAGTGTAAATTTAAACTGAAAGGTAAAAAGAGAAATAAATTTGATTTAAAGGCTGAATGCAAACTAGAGAGAAAAAAATCATCTCACTAAGTAACACAAAAGGCACAAATCTTTAGTTTCCAAAACGATCTAAGAAGCTGAAAATGACTCCTTAGCTCAGATACTTACGACAGGGAGCCTGAAGATGCTTTGGCCTGCCTCTTGCTCTTCAGAGCTCGGAGTTTATCGCCTTGTGTAAGGCCGTTTCTCTCCTCATCATCATTGTACTGTAAAGCAGAAGGGCTGCTTATTGGATAGAATTTCCTTCATTTCAACAGGCAAGGTGGGCAGCAGGACTGGAACGACAAACTTACGGATTCCACTTCTTCTTTCCTGGCCGTCCTGTTGTTGTTGCTCCCATTTATGGTTATTTCATCCACCCCAGACAGAATTCTGGTCACGGCCTTCTTCCCGTTCTCTCTGTCCTTAAGCATTATCTCCCGAAAAACGTCTCCTTCCGCCCACAAGCTGTTCTGCTTCCTGTTGTGAAAAAAAGTAACTCTCGTTTAAAACCTCAACCTCCTCAAACCCACAATCAAGACAGCAGAGACATCACATCGTAGGTCTCTGTGGTGTTACAGACCCACTCCGATGAAAATCATGGTTATGGCGTTTTTTTTTTTTTTCACATGTTCTTGTGGCATTTTTTTATGGTGGAGGACATATTAGAAGAAAATTAAGCTCAAAATTGCATTTCTGAGTATTTCGTTATTCAAATTGTTGTGAATCAGAAGCAGATGAAAAAATGCTGTTAGAAAAAATAGAGCTTATTTTTGACGTAGAAACTACAACGGGCGGGCAACAAGCTCCCTGCTCTGCTCCATTCTGATGCGTCCACTTGTAGACGACTAGAATCATGCACGCCTTCGTTTTTCTTGTCCGAGATGGAATCTGGCTCAAGGCTGTATGGCTGGATCGCTTCAATATCGCTCGCCATTTTTGTTGGTGTTTTGTGAGGTTGGTGTTGTGAGGGGCTGTAGGCTAGTAGGAGAGCATGGAAACAGAGAGCTCTCAGCAACAGGAAGGGGGTTTGGGGTTGCTACATGCAAACAGTCGTAAGTTCATAATTAACTACTGCTGCTTTGCAGAAACGATATCCTAGAAAACTATGCAGGTTTTTTTTTTTTTTTTTTAAATTCTGGCTTAAAATTCCATCATCATAATTAAAAGACCGCTGGGAACGCTTTTAAAACAGCCATAAAAAATAATTTTTTTTCTGAACACTTACTCTTCAACAAAGTTCTGCTGAGGCCCAATAATAGAACCCGGTCGACAGATCCGTATCCAGGCAATGGCCTCTGCTGCAGTCAGGCAGTAATGTTTCATCATGTAGCAGCCAATTAGAGTGCCAGTTCTCCCCAGACCAGCTGAAAACAAAAAAAAGAGTTTAGCTAGGAACAAACTTTAGTTTTTAAGTGCAAAAATGTCCCTCAGAGCAGGAGTCTTACCCTTGCAGTGCACGGCTATGGCTCCCTCTGCATTTTCACAGATGTTGAAGAACTTCCTGACTATGGAGTCATTGGGTGTGCTCCCGTCCACAAAGAACAGGTCGTGATGTTCAAAGCCAGAGCCTGTAAACCGTCTGGCATCGTACATCTTTTTGTTAAGTCTGATAATGGTGGTGATGTTATGCTTCCTAAAGTATGGGATGTAGGCTTCAGGAGCATGGAGAGGGTACCCTTAAGAAAAGAGGGAGTATTGCGACTTGAGGGGTGTTGAAATAATCATAGACGTGTCTGACATTTTGTTCTCTTACCATTCTCTATTTTGCTTTTTGGATGTGGTCCACTAAAAGCAAGGAACTTCCCTGGAATGATCCAGTTCAGGTCTCCGTTTTCTGCTCGCTCGTAATGCTCGTATTCTTCCACGTCAAAGTTGGAGAAGTCCAGCCAGCCGAACTGCAGAGCCTTAACATGAACAGTTTGTGATTAGAAGAATTACAATTAAAAGAGGAAAGCAGAAGTATTCCTAAATCCATACTTTGTGAACACCCCGAAGGCAGTCTAGGATGTTTAGATTGTACATACATGTCCCAAATGAAGCATCTCTGCAAAACACAAAGAAATAATTAATCTAGTGAAATTATTCATCTGACTTCTGTTCACTAGAATTTGATTCTCAAGTTAGTTGATTCCAGCTTTATCAGAACTTCTATTGTCCATTTTTGGAAACTTCAGTCCAGTATCAGTATCAGTATCAGTATTGTCAGTACTGAGATTGATTGACAAGGTCTCCAGCCAATCAGGATGCAGAACACAATGCACTTTAATAAAAAAAAAAAAAAAAACACAGCAAGACCACGAAAGGTGAACCGTGATAGAGCAAGGGAGTACTAACAAAACGGATGATAATTTTAAGGAAATGCAGTCTTTAACCACTCTTCACTACTTTCCTGCCTTTGTGTCAAACCACATTTGATATATGTTTAAACTGACAAAAAAGTACATCATTAAATACTCTGCTTTCTTTGAACACTAAAATAAATCTTTCTATATTCAGCTAACATGTAGATTTGTTTAAAATTATTTTTTAACAAAGTAGAAGCAATCATGTTATCTAAAGGAAGTCTATTAACGAGATTTTGTGCTGTTACCTGAAAGGAATAAATGTTGAATTTCTGGAGACCAGCAGACTGTGGGCCTCCTCAGGCGTCATATTCAGGTACATTACCTACGATGACAAAAATCATTTAATATACTTTAAAAAAATATGACTTTAATCTGCAGATTTGATCCACACTTACTGCATATGACCCTATTAAATAGGCTGCATTAGCTTGTTTTTTCTGATCTCCACAGGTATAAAAGATTATCTTCTTGTTTGAGAGTGTTATGGACTGTAAAAAAAAACACAAGTCGCAAGATTAGATCTCATGCTTTTTTTATTTAACTGCAATAACATATTGTATAGAAAGTGTTTAGTTAATCATTAGTTTTTCCACTTTTGCTGCAAGAAACTGAACACGGTTATCAGTAGTTGTAAAGCTGCTTTGGTAAAACACCAAGAAGGAACAAAAGGAAGTAACATAAAAGTATAGCTTCAATCTTAAAAAGTTCAAAACAATCAAGTCTGGCATCATAAAACAACACATCCACCAGGCGTCCTTGTAAATACTAAGTTCAGATAAGTACGTCTATAAACCTTACTATAGAATAAGCTGCAGACATCTTGTTTTATTTATTTTTTGGTTCTAATCATTAACCCACCAGGATCATGTCACATGCAAAAATTTGTCAAATGCTCCAAGGGAAAGAGGCTAAAACATACGTTAGTATAAATAACTGTGCATTTTTAAAATAAAGCAGAAAATATAGTGATATAATGATAAAGCCAAAATAAAATAAAATACTTGTTTTCTTTCTCCAACACTGCAAAAACGCCCCCTTTAAAGGTCTTTAAATTTTCTTTAAATAAGCAAAAAAGTCTGCCAATGGGATAAAAAAAAATGTCTAACTGCAAACTCTTATTTTAAGAAAACACATCTAGTCACTGAGACATGTTTTCTTAAAATAAGATTAATTTGCCACTGAAAACTGACTTGACAAAATCATTTTTCTTGCAAGACAATTCTTCTTGAAACTTTCTTAGGATTCTTTTTTTTTTTGCAGTCTACCAAGATGCTGATTAATAAATGTTTTTCCTCCCAGTTTTCCAGCAGGAAGTGTGTTGAAGAAAAGACTTTACCTTGAGCTTCTTTGTCAGCTTGCAGCAGAAGTGATAAAACATGGCCAGGTTAAGGGGACCAAAGTCTGCATAGAAGCTGAGGAGAGGATAAAGATACGAAGGGAGAAAGGTTGACTATTTGTGCAGCCTGCAATCGTCTCTGGGGAGGTTTCACTACAAATAATAAGCTACCTCAGACTGACGCAGAGAAAACACTGACAAAAGTAAAAGCTATATTTGAACACAGAAATGGAGGAGTGGGTCAATTGGAACATGAGAAAAGCTGAGGAGGCAAAGTTTGTTTCTAAACCACTGAGGTGTAGTTCTAAAAGGTCAGCCTTGACCTCTCTGGAGGCCAAACAAATAGAAAACCACTGATGTAACCCTGCACTCAATTACAAAACTGTAATAGTTTAATAGTAACTGTAAATGTATAATTTACATGAAATGTCAAAACTTAACTGAATAGTAACAACAGATTAATTACTCCCTACTAGATGGAAGTATTTAAGATTTTCAATCAGATAAAACCTTTATTTAAATCATATGGTGAGACAACCATATGAAAGACAAATAAATGCAAAGACAGGATGGGATTAACTACTCACTTCTCATATGCAAGCTCTTCATCAATGCAGAAACAGTGTCGGTCGTTTGTGCTTTTCATATTTTGCTGAAGCATGGCAAAGTACAGTTGATCTGTGGGTGGAAGGAGGTTACGGGGTCCGGGACAGACAAAATTAAGACACTGTTTATTAATAAATGCTTTGGTTTCCTCTTTGCAACACCGTTGTTCTTTAGTCTGCAGCTGTTTGAGGTGGACTTACCCTTTTTGAACTCGATATATCGCGATAAAACATCGTCAGAAGTCATCTTGCACTTTGGAACAAGATGTTTTCAACAGGAATTTTTTTCACGGAAACTTGCGCATTCTAAGTAAATTTTACACATGAATGTTTAGTTTTTAAATTATATAAGTAGTTTACTAAATATGTTGAGTTTGAGAGTATATACCTTGTAGTTGACTTTGTTTTCGGGGAAAGAAAAAGTCAGCAGACGAGAAAGAAAGGAGTTTTGAGTCGAGTGCAAGTGCGCACTCCCCTTAAAGTCAACTAACTTTGACTCCTCCCCTTTTTATACTGCGGGACGCCATTCGCCGTGACACTTGCATAGCCTATGGCGATTGGAGGAGTGACCTGTCAGTCAAACTACACCCCGCCCACTTTAGTTTAAAGTTCTCTAGATAAGGCACATCATAGGCTCTGGGAGGGTTGCCAAGTGGTTGCTAGGACGATCCGTCAGCCAATCAGATTAAACGCGGACCTCCCTTTTTTCAGACTTAAGCTAATCAAGGATGAACTGCAAAAACGAAACGAAAGAAATCTCGGAGGCTGACGGGGATTTAACGGGACATCAATCCACCACTGCATCTCTTTCAATGTGTATTAAATTAACCACAAATGTTTGTTTTTGTTCAAGAAAATGTGTTATAAAAGAAAAATACAATGACCTCATTGCTCGCACGGAAACGAACGTCACTTATGTCTCTTTATTTTGTAATTCTGTGCAGAGTGCGAAGGTAAAGCGACCTCAACTCATACAGGGACATACACTGCCGTCATATTGGAGCAAAAGCGAAGAAAAACCGAAGACTTTGAGAGTCAACATGTCGCTAAGTATGTTGAAAAATAAGTGAGTTCGTAGCGCAGACCCCCTTACCTGTTATCTCAATGTAAATATCCGAGTTTGGCTCCGCCTCTGGGCTGCTGTGATCCGCACAGCGCTTTTTCCTGGACTCGGCTCGTCTCCTCTCGCTTTTGCGCTTCATTTTCTCTTCAGGGATGCAGGATGGGCATTCCTGCGCAGCTGCAGCAACTCTCTGCAGCAGCTCTCTGCGGCGTGTCCGCCTTTTGCTGGTGTTATTGTGCCATGTCTCAGCTGTTCTTGCGCCCGTGTGCAGCGTTTGTGTCAACCGAGGTTTGCTGTCTCTCAGCCTCTGTGGCGGTGGTGACGTCTTTGAGCCTGTGACGTCTCAGGATTATATGTCCAGTGACCACATTACATTTTTACGGAGTCCTGGACATGACATTATAATTAAATACATTTGAACAAAACATTAAAAATAAATACATAGGGGCATGTCATTGGAAAAATAAATAAAGAAATGGTTGCCTTAATTTATTTTAATCAAAAATGAGCATTTTATTTGTATTTTGTTCTCACAAAATACTAATTTGTAGAATCAAACTTGCAAGAAAGTAGATTTGTTGTATATTGTACGTCTATAAGAAAAAAGTGTTGTACTTGTAGTAAGCGATTTGTGTCTGTAAAAAGATTTTGTACCTGTAGAAAAAATTGTCTGCAAAAAAAAGTTTTGTATCTGTAAAAATATATTTGTGCATCTGTAAAACAGTTTTGTACTAGTAGAAAAAAAAATTCTGTGTGTAAAAAAGTTTTGCAACTGTATAAAGAAAATTGTGTGTCTGCAAAAATGTTTAGAATTAAAAAAAAAAAATTGTCCGTCTTTAAAAAGATTTTAAACTTGTCAAAAAAATTGTCAGTCCGTAAAAACCTTTTTCTGTGATTGAAACATAAAGCGCACATACGAGTATGCGCATTGATCTACCGTGACAAAACAGGTTACAAGTACAATTCTTTTGCTTCTCAACATATCAACCAATCTGCAGCTTTTTACTGTCAACCATTTGGTGCAAAACATTTTCAGACTAGCTTTTTATGCTCACATATTAGCATATTACTTGCATTTTGGATGCACAAAATCCTAAATTACGCGCACTTATTAGTATTTTGTGCGTATAAGTTAGCATTTTGTGAGCACAATATAGTAACTTGTGCGCACAAGTTGCTATTTTTTGACTTGTAACTTGTGCACACTAGATACTAACTTAACTTTGAAAAGTGAAAGAAAAAAGAGATAGTTGTATAAATACATAGAACCACCAAAATAAAAGCCAAGTATTACTATTATTATATATTTTTTACATTTGAGCAATTGTTGAACATTTTATGGAAAAAACTAAACATTTTTAAGTTCAAAAAGGAAAAAAATGAATGTTTACCATTTGTCTTTTAAAGGCATTACAGTGGTATAATCCAAGATTACAATTCTATGCCATAAAAAATACAACCATAATGTGGATTGCTTTTAATAAATCTGTCAGTGATTTCTTTTTGATAATTATTTAAACCTGCTTATGATATGACATGCTTTGGTGTTCATTGTAGTTATTTCTCAATTAGATCTCTCTAGCCATTTTGAACTGTTTTCACAGTCTAACAAACTTTAACCCTGACTAAATCTTTTGCTTCAACACAATTAAATCCAATAAACATTCTCCAAGCTTTTTTTCTTTCTTTAGGAAAAAAGACATCCCACATTAATTTTGATCTTTTGGGTGTTGCCCAAACTTTCACACGACAATAAAACATTTGTATCTTAAATTAAATTTAAATGAGGTGGAACTGAAAAATGTCAACAGGCCAGGTAACAATTAGTCAATAATATAAGTTTAGCAAATAACAAGATGCAAACACAAATAAAAAAAAGCAGGATCATGGCAGACACGTCCATAAATTTCAGTTTAATACAGATAACTACTTTTAAAAAATGTACTACCGGTATGAGTTTTTTCTTTTGTCTGCAACAGTTGTTTCATTTATAACTATTGTCTGATACCAACTCAAAAGTATTTTCACAAATTCATAACATTCAAAAACTCTTCTTGCAATCTGGATGGCATAATGGGAAGACACACACATCCACAACAAACACCAGATTCCTTGTGAAAGAAGAGGAAGTGTTTAATGTCGGCTCCATTTTTAGGTCATGGTCAGGCTGCAAACCCAATGAATGTGAGATGTCGTGTTCCTTTGCCCTTGTGGATTTTCCCCAACTGTTCTCACAGCCTTGCCAAAGCACGGCTAATCACAGCTTTTTGTCTGAAATGTTGCATACACGGTATAGTACTGCTGTGGCACACAGCCCACTATAATACAAGACTGCTTCCCTAATAAGGTGTGGTTTCATTCCAACTATTAGGTTAGTACACCGTACATTAGCTATACTCTTCTTTTTTTCCAGAAAAAAAATCTTTCTTTAGTGTGGTTTGATCCAACAAAACAGTACTTATTTGATTCGTGTTGCCTCCAGCAGCTTGGCCTGAGCATTACTTCCATATTTCTTTATCTCTGCTAGTCAGCAGACTATTCTAATGGGAATGAGTGTTCCTATTTATAAGAAACACTGCTTCTAACAGTCGCATCTCTTTGGTTTTTTGAACGGATCAAGAAAAATCGCCCAATACAGCTGCCTTCAGGCTAAACAAGCAGCTGTCCTGCAGACTAGTAACACTTGATCAGCTTCTTCCCATGTTGGGAGGGGGAAGGAGCTCCCATTAGATTTCATTATAATGTGTGCTTCTAAGCTGCTCTGTGCTCACTTTCAGGCGGCGTGCACGGCACAGTTGAGCAAACGTGCATTCATCTGAGTATCATGTTTCCATTCCCACCAGTGCAAGCCAAAGTTTAGAAATACTTGTGACTGCTGCAGAGTCATTTGACACAGGACTGGCTGTCAATTGGAGCCTTTAGACTGATGATAAAGGCCAAATGTTTCTGAACGTTAGCAAGGCTAAAAAATGCAATGAGTGAAATTTAGCCTTAAGGGGCAAAGCTGCTACACAATTTAAACAACTAACAAAGGCTCCTCTTTTTCCATTGCACTCAAATAACCAATGTGAGAATTTCTCAAAGTTAACAGTTTAGCCTCTGCCATGAAGCAGGACAACACGTCAGCACCAGATTAGTTAACTCACAAAAGTATCAAGCTTTATAAGGACCAGCCAAAATACAGGCCTCAGTTCAATGAAAATGCTGCGGTGGGGCTTTAAAAGTGGTTTCATCAAAATGTCTAAAATACCAATATTTTTAAGGAAGAATATGGTTTTATTTTTAATTAAATTTGTTCAGATATGCTGATATTTACAATGCAATCAATATGAAACAAAATATTAAATTATATTAGTAATAACAATAACAAAATTATAATGATAAAAATGCAGAACATGTTTGAAAGGGGGTGGAAAGATTAACTTATTGAAGCCAGCCCATTCAAGACCCACTCCAAGGAAGCTCGTGCTTTTAATATGTTCTTGTGGCATTTTTTTCATTTTTGGAGGACATATATGTAATCATTTAAGATTAAAACTGCATTTCTGAGTATTTCTTTATACAATTTGTGATGGATTAGGGGCAGATGAAAAACCGCTGTATAAAAAGTTCAAAGACAGTTCAGAACTGTGCTGCTGAATAGCTCTGATGTTGCTCGCTGTTTTTTTTTTACTATGCTGATGTTAGTTTGGGCTTGAGAGGTGGTATATGCTAGTAGGAGAGTGTTTAAACAAAGGACTGATGGGAAATTGGGGGAGCTCACTTCCGCGCTAACAATACGGCCCTCAACCTGAGGAGATTTCCTTATTGGCTAAAATGTCTTAGAAATGACATGGCAAAAAACTGCATAATCATAATTAACAGACCACTGTGAATTATTTTACAATAGAAAAAAATGTAGTTAGTGGGTCTTTACTAAACTATATTTATATTATCATGATGTCTATAGCCGCATGTCCATTAACTATGAAATTGGATTTGCGATAATACATTTGCTTAATGTAAATACCGCTATTTTGAAGAAACTTGCATTAATCGTAAAAAAGTTTTTGCCCTTGGAGGAGGTAGTTTTTAGGGCATATTGAAATTGACATATTGTGCAAAGCTGCAATGGAAACGCTTTTTTAAAAATTAAATGCACTTCTTGGAAGGAAGTGGCTGTGCTGAGCCCCGCACAGCAGGCGCCACAAGAGGTCCTGCAGCATCACAACAACTCTTTAAAAAAAATTGTCCTCTGTAAAATCACCAACTGAGACTTCCTCAAAATCGCTTCATCCGTAGTGGCTCCCACCCGGGAGTAGCATTTTTAGAATGTCGATAACGTTTAAGAACAAAAGTTTAATAATTTTTAACAATCAAATCGTGTTCATCATCATTGTAAATGTACAATATTAATAGCAATAACATGTATCTATATATATAAATATAAAATTATTATTACTATATTATTTATACATACACATATGTCTATTTATACATATATAAATTTGATCTTTGGATTGGTATCATCATTATATTGTGCCCATACCATATGCCTTTATCGGTTTTCAAACTCTTTACAATGTTTTTGTTCAAACCCCAGACTATACCCAATTTTTGTTCCGCACACAGAACCTCTACAATTGGTTTGTGCCGTTGGTTCTGTGGCTTTCTTAAAAAGTTGCTAAAATCCAATTTTCCTTTTAAAGAACATTCACTCACTAAACTGCTGATTTTGTGAGATGGAAAGCAAATACCTTTAATTTCCACACAATTTAGGTCACAAATGTTCACACACAGTCATCCATGCATGTACTTTTATTGTTATTTTATTTGAAGGAAGGTAGGTCTGCCAGATTAAAAAAAGCACATGTTTTGAAGTACTACAAAAACAAACCATAATTTTACACAAGCAAGAACCATTTAAGGTAGTAAATATGAAGCCTAAACAGAATGAGAAAAGGTCTGGTGGGTTTGCTGCTGTAGTCATGGCCATGTACTGTGCTACCTTAGGGAATCGTTTTTAAATACGTCGAAGTTGGACATGACCTTGGGTAAGTTTCAAAACTTCCCAAGAATGACTAGAATGATAAATAGGACCAAGGAGTGCAAACTGTCATCGATTTTCCTCAACATCCCAGAGCTCTGTGATTCAGTGTCAGTTTGAGGATATAATAGCTACGAAGTTTTGTTCAAACTTGTGAAGTCACATGTCAATACGAGCAATAAGAATCTGAGAGTTACTGCGGGCTAAACATGGAGGATTTTGGGCTTATTGCTGAAGTCCACAGTCTGTTCTACTTCTGCAAGCTGAAGGAGCCAATTGATGGGAATGTGATCCAAACGGTTCATATCAAAATGACAAAAATGAACTTGGGAACCTGAAAGAAGAAATAAAATATGATGAGAGAGCAACTTTAGGATTGGACAGTTAAACAAACGGGTTGGCTCACCTGGTCCTACAATGAGAGCGCCCCCTTGCTGATACATGTCACCCTGAAAGTCAAAAGCAGGGCTGGTCATTGCCCTCCATATGCTTTTCAGTTGTCCCATGAACAAACCAGACTTCACATGGGGACTGGGGCTTGCTAAATATTCAAGTACACACAAGTATAAAAGATTGTGTTAATTTGGCTTAAAAAAAGGTTGACTGTCACTGTTACACACATGCACACACTTTACCAGACTCTGTGAAGGTCTCTTCTCTCGTCATTCCAAGCTTTTGGTAAATGCACCTTTCTGGATCTACATACATTTCATAAGAATACCCAGTCAGCAAACAGAACGGCTAGATGAGGAACAAAACAAACAAACATACATGGATTTTATCAAAAAGTCACATTGTTGATGCATATTTCACAAATATACAGTATTAACAAGGAAAAGATCAAAAACAGTGAAATATTAGAAACACAATTCATACTGATATTACTAACAAACCTTGTCTTCAGTGGAACACCTGTAAACTTTTGTCACATCGACTGTTGTGGTTTATAAATACATGTCTTCTGCTTATTCAGATGTGATAAAAAGGCGACTAACTGCTTTTGTCATTGTATCCTTTTTTTTCTGAAAGTGTCAACGTGATTAAAGGAATAACTTTGCATAATTATTTTCAGAACAAAAATCGCTTTTGCCCAGAGCGAGGGCAGAATCGTCAGAGTGTAGAGAAGAGACTACAACTGGTTCAGGTAATACCAGCTACTGTAAACAAGATGAACTGGTGAGGCTTTTGTGACTCATTGGCTTCTTGATTTGATTTGCTAACAGTTTTTGGGCTCCCTGTGCTGTCTGCCCACACAAGCCTGACTCTTGTTGGAACACATGCCAAGGGGGGTTGCGGCAGGGAGGAGAATTTGACTGTAAGAATCTTGAAATGAAGGCTTTCTGAAGCAACTGACTAACACATTTTACCTCAATTGATGCTTTCATTTGACATAAAATACTGAAAAACTTGCATCTAGGTTGCCGCGTGGTGGCATTTTGGGGTATGTGATTGTAGCCTTAGTCCAGTTTTCTTATACAGTCATTAGTTCTCAAACACAGTCAATGTTATTGACACGTTTCTTACAAGTTTATTTAAAAAAACTGTTTTATTTCTGTTTTATTCAGACAGTAGCCTAAAAAATAAAGTAATATTCTATTTAAAGTCCCACTCCAATCATCTTTTGATTGTCTTTTTACAAAGTGATCCCAGTGGTCTTTTCATTATATAATTATGCTTTTCTTTTAGACAAAATAATAATAATAAAAAATACCCTGTTTTCTTGGACACAGTTTCTGTAGAGTGATGGGAGTTCATCAGAAATTCCCTTCTGAGTTGTGGGCCTGCCTTCACTTCCCATTATCCCTTTGTTTACACACTCTACCGCTAGCTTACAGCTACTCACAACTCCAAAATAACATTACCAGTTACCACATTACCAACAGAAATGGCCAGCAATATTGGAGCTTTCCAGCCATTCAGTTTTATGAGATGAGGAAAACAAAGACGTATATAGATCTTTTTTTCTGCAAGTGAATGCATCAAAATGGAGCGGAGCAGGGAGCTTGTGGCCCGCTGACTGTAGCACCCATGTCACTGCTACAAGCTTTTCCAATTGCATTTTTTAATCTGCTCCTGATTTACAACAATTTGAAGACAATTTTTAAAGAAATACTCAGAAACACAATTTTAACCTTAGATTTCTTTATGCCCCCATCATGAGAAAAATGCTACAAAAACATGTTAAAAACACAATTTTCATTGGAGTGGGTCTTTATATAAACACTGCATGAAGTGCATGCACTATCATATAACTTCATTACCTCTATGTGGTGATAGGAAGACTGACCAATCACAACCAATTTAACTCCAGCATCCTGCAGGCATTAAAATAAGTTCATTTACTTAACTTTGAATATATTTTGTAAAGCTGTTTAAAGTTTACAGCTCTAAACGTTTTACTTGGACTCACCTCCAGGGCTTCTTTGGGTATTTTGCTCAAATCTTCTACATACTCTTTGCAGCTGTAGCATAAGAAGTTCTGCAGAAATATGCAGGATTGACTGGATATGACATTTACAAGCAGGACTTCACAGTTTCAATAAAGTTAATTTAAAAAAAGCGTCATCTCCTTTCCTGGTTGAAAAGTTCAGAGCATCTGGACTCACAGCAAAGCTGAAGCTCAGAGGTTTTCTTACTAAAGCATTTTCATGTTAAACTTGAATATAAGAGTAAGAAAAAACAACAGTCACTTCCTACCCGAACGAAAATAACAATAGTTTTCCTGTCCTGATATAAGGACTTGAACGGAATGGAGTGTCCATGTCGGTCGTAGATTAAACAGTTTTCCGAGTCTTTCAGGTGAATATCTACAGATGTTTTTTCCGTTTTCCAGCTCCCCGTCGTTATTTGTCGGGTTACTGGTGGAATGGTTTCAGCCATTTTTTCCTTTCCTTCCAGACTTCTGCTGCTATTCTGGGAGTCGCCGTTCTGGCGGTAATATTTCCGCCGATGACCCTGCATGAAAACAGAGGCACACAGAAGAAAATGTGCTTCACTTAATAGTAGTTATGAGAATTTCCATTATATATCATCCGTCTTGTCAAACTTGAATTTAAAAAAAAATGTGTTTTTGTTCTGGTCACAAATATTAAAAATCCATATGGTAACTGTTTCTTTTCTTTTTTCTTCATTTCATTTCTTTCTTTCTTTTTATTTTTACATGGTTTTAGTGTGAATTTAACCTGATACAATTAGGCTATTAGACCGTGTGATGATTGCCTACATTAAATATTCTTTATAAGAGCATACAAAGTTGTACCGTACAGCAATTTTATTAAAGAAAGAGTCAAAATAGATAAAGATATGCATTTGCTCCTTCATTTTCCTAAGCAAACTTTGTAATTTTGTGTAAAAAAGTAGAAAATTAGATTTGTGGTGAAAATATTTTTGGAACACAAAAATCACATGGATAATGGCGTTCATATGACATGTTACAGGGCTTAAATATGTTTTCACAGTATAACACTTGTAAAGTATTAGTAAAAAAAAACTGTTGTATTTACAAATAGGACAAAAAGTGTGTGACACACTAAATGCAGCAATTTAATTGTACAAAACAAAAGTGATCAGGAAATCAACGGATGTCATTTGATTCCTGCGGTTCAAAATAATGAATATCTACTAGACTATACAGAATATACCATCTTCACTTCACCATCAAACTAGATTTCTATTCCTAGCTTTATTAATACAATAAATTACCCATTCAAATGATCAGAATCCGATTTCCTAATCACTTGGCCTGACCACGGGTGTTTAAAAACAAGCACTGGGGCATGCAGACTGTTTTCACAAACATTTCTGTAAGAATGAGCTGCTCTCAGCAGTTTGGTGAATTCCAGCTTGGAACTGTCATAGAATGCCGCCTGTGAAACAAATCCAGTTGTGAAATGTCCTCGCTCCTAAATATTCCACAACTGTCAGCTCTATCATGACAAAATGGAAGAGTTTAGTAACAACAGCAACTCAGCCATTGAAGTGGTAGACCACGTAAACTGACAGAGAGGAGTCAGCGGATATTGAAGCGCATAGTGCAAAGAGGTTGCGACTTTCTGCACAGTAAATTGCTACAGAGCTCCAAACTTCATGTTACCTTCAGATCAGCTCAAGTACAGTTGGTAGAGAGCTTTATGGAATGGGTTACTTGTCCAACACAGGAGCTGCTACACAGAAAAAATGGGAGAAAACGACAGCTTCATTTTGTTGGTACACATTAATTTTGGATATCTTTAGAATTTTATTTTGCTGAAATGTCTAATAAAATGTATGACTATATCCCATAATAACATAGGATAAGCCATAAGTTGAAAGAGGGGTTAAAATATATATTTTTGTAATATACCTTAACATAAAACGCAATATACCCAGACTATTATGATGGTAATAAATACATAGCTATAGCTATGACTGAAGGAAATATCTTCCTTATTTTTTGGTTGATGAAAATAACGATTTAGTAGAACAGTCAACGACATTTAAGTTCTATACATTATTATATACCCATATGTGGTCCATCCTTCTCTACATAAAAAGAAACAGGTTGCAAAATCGGATTTGGAGTTCTTGCACAACTAAGAAAAAAAAATTGACTTCAACAACGATACAAGCAATTATGAAAGAACGTTTGTTTGCACACCATATATTTAAAAAATATGAGTAAGTGGATGATTTGTTTGGATATATTTCTTAATATGACATTTTTTCCAGTTTATTGTGATATATTTTTCTTTCATAAGGGCTCCCTTTATTTTATATTTCCTTGAAGCAATAATATTACTTCCAGAACTAAAAGTGTGTTAAGTGAGCCCACATCTACACACGATGTCCTGCTGGAAAATGTCATCTTCGCTAACATTTTCTCAATCATCTGATCACCAATCATCTGGGATACTAAACTTGTTACCCAGCAGATTGGCTGTGCTTGAATGACAAATGTCGAATTTGTCCATGCCGGCTTCCGTAGCTCTGCCCCGTCGCTGCGGAAGTGTTGTCCTCAAGTGCTGCAGAGCAAAGCTGCTACAGTCTGGATAAACGCTTCGGTGGTTGTGCTGCAGGTCTCTTTGCGGGCCCGTATCTCCATGTCAACGCTCACCGTCGCCGTGAAACCGTGAAGTATTATGTGAAGAGCATCCGGACGGAGGGAGCACCGCGTGAAGTGGTGAGAGCTGCTTCATGTTTAGACTGGGGAACAGCTAACTTAGCATTTGATGGAGGAGCAGGTTAGCCTCTCAGAAGGCTCCTAGCTGTTGTCTCCAAAGGAGTTTAAAACTGTGAGGTGATATTTATCCTCAACCTTTTGCGGAGAGCGGAAAAAAGCGCAGCCGCGACGTTTGGCTGCTTTTTGTGTCGTAAAAATGACCACCTGTTCAGTGTTTACATCTTTGTGTTTTCCAGTCGAGAGCAGATACATGAAGCTCTCTCGTTATTAACAGATAGAACAAGGAGGATGAGCAGTTTTGGCCCTAAATATATATGAAAATGTGCAATTATATAAACTCTGACTTGTAGTCAGGTATCAAAATAAAGAAAAACGTGACCGTTGGTCTAAGGGGTGCTCCCTGGAAGTATAAATGATGCTAATTCATTTGCTATTTTTGCCATAAATCAATTAGTATTTTTTTTACAGTCATTGTATTTTAAGGTGTTTTAATGTGTATTTTCTCATGCACATTTCAACCAGCAATATTTGTTCAATTATTAGAGTTTATTTTTGCTTTTGTTTGTATTATTGCTTTGATTTTTTTATTGCTTTGATTCTACCACACTTGGTCACATGCGTTTTCTAAATTCAGTGTCTCTACTCATTAGACTGTAATGATGGTTGTCGGCTGTGTAGACCTCTACAAACTAGCTATACTCTATAGCTAGAGCAGTTTTTTTGACCAGTAGAAAATCAAAAGTTGCTAACATGGTGTATACTTTTATAGCGCATTTCTACCTCGCTTTGAGGCCCAAAGTTCTTTACCGTCACAGTTTCATTCATTTGTT
This sequence comes from Adrianichthys oophorus, assembly GCA_036245035.1. Classification (NCBI taxonomy): domain Eukaryota; kingdom Metazoa; phylum Chordata; class Actinopteri; order Beloniformes; family Adrianichthyidae; genus Adrianichthys; species Adrianichthys oophorus. Next base: position 18,847,268 of record BSAI01000189.1, on the reverse strand, counting down.
CAATGTCTTGCCCAAGGACACTTCAACACACGGGTGGGCAAAGTGGGAGCCAAACCCGCGATCCTCCAGTCAGAGGCCGACTGCTCTACCTCTTCTAATGTAAAATTATTTCTCTAATTATTGTTCTCCGGGCAGGCAGGTACTTTTTAAAAATGGATCTAAAACGTATCCCTTTATTTTGAAAAAAAAAAAAAGTCTTTATACATTTGGACAATTAATAAGGTATTTCTGTGGTTAAAAATGAATGCGGTTCCACTTTCAAAACCTGAAGAATACCCAGCAAACTAAGACCCACCTGTGGCCTCTAAAAAGCTACATATTTTTATACTTTTCTGTCCGAAAGTCACCTGGTTAAGCTGCGCTGTAGTTGTGTGTGGGATGGTTTACCGCCCAGTTCCACCACATAGTTAACCAAACTGATTTTTTAACATTGAAATTTTGCAGATAAAAAGGAAAACTCTGAGTTCTTATGTTTTTATATTACTAAATTAAAATAATTAGAGTCTGGAAAAAGTGTCAATTGTTTGGTCATTCATTTCCACTTTTCTGTCAAACTCTCTTCCAAATGGAAAATGAAATTCTCTGATGGTATAAAATGACAACTTACTTTATTGCCAACATGTCAATATTTTTTAAAATAACCTTAAAAAAACTTCTTTTGTATTTGAAGACTCAAGAGGAATGATTTAACACCTTTTTCCTCACACATCTTGTCATTTAAATGTAAGATTGAATTTTGTTTCACATTCTGGTCATTTTGTGACAACTTCCCTTCTGTTTTTTTTCCAGTTACCTTGAATTTTCTATATGGGCCATATTTTCTCGAAAAATGGTTTACGCCTGAAGAAGAGGACCCGCAAGTTGCAGCACAAAAAGAAGAAGAAGAGGAACTGTTTCCTGCAGGGGCCGTGCATGCTCTGTTTCCTCGTCCACAGCAATAGCAGTGGTCTGGACGACGACGACAGTGACCATCTGGAGGCCGGTGTGAGCAGGTGCTGCCACAACCCAATCACTGGAATCAGCGTCGCCCACATTGGGGGAGTCGGCCTCGGACCAGCAGCTGCCTCAAAACTCGCAGAGCGATACGCAACAATCGCCTCACCTGAGGAGTGCTCCAAGTACCTGTTGTCCCAGAGGGAACTGGGGATCTGGGAGGGCCAGGGGAGGGGCATTTTGTCCGCTGTTCCTGCCAAACTGATTCCAGCGCAGACTCTTTTCCGAACGGCTGGTGTGTCTGTGACTGTGCCCATTCCTGTGCCTATACCCAACTGCACCGTCGACTATACTGAGATGGTAGGCACTAATCTCACATAAAAAATGTGCAGCATGAATCTGTCATCATAGGTCAAATTATTTTTTGCTTCATGAGACCTGCAGCTGTTGTTTCTAAGAGAAATTTTCAAGTAAATATTCATAATTTGATCATTTCTTTAAAGAGAGGCTCGTGTTTGGGATTGTAGGAAAGTTTCTTAGATACTAGATATTTTTATTAGTTATTAAAATCAGCAGCTGAATGTGAGTCTGGTGTGTTTTGGTGACTTCCTTGAAAACTAGTTTACATTATTGTGTGTGTCTGTGTGCAGGTGTGTAAGAGGAAGTGCTCCGAGGTGCACAGGTGCACCCCTTGCAAGCAGCCGCGCTGTGCCTTTGCTGTCCCTGACGGAGGCCTGGAGACTGACGGAACGGGAGGAGCGGGAGGAGAGGCTGCCTCGAACTCTGAAACTGGCCACTGCCACCTTCCCCTATGCCCAATTTCCTCCTCATCCTCGTCTTCCTCTGCATCCGCCTCCTCACCGGCTGATGGCTGCTGTGGGCTGGGTCTTCATATGGACCCGCCCCACTGTTCAGACTCATCCCCCTGCTGCTTGCATCACTATGACGACTCTCAGGCGAGGAGTTCTGATGCTGCTGATCACTTAAGTATCAACCACCTGCCTTCCTCCATCCTTCTTAAGGTCAGAAAGGCTTTAGATTTTTTTTTCATTTACCTAAAGTCCCACTCAAATCTTCTTTTGATTTACTGTAAAAAGTTACCATTGGTCCTTTAATTACGATTATGCCATTTTTAGCCAGAATCAAAAAACTTCTGTGGTTTTCTAGGACAGTTTCTGCAGAGCGGCAGTAGCTCCAGGGGTGTCAAATGTTTTCAGAGTAGGAGACTAATGAGGAGAAAGTAGGAGGCTACCACTACTGCTTATCTATGACACAACTTTCAAAACTTTTGAGGAGGAACACCTGAAGGACAACTGTTTGTAAAGTAAACTTGCTTCTAACATTCAAGTAATTTTTCATTCGCTAAAGTAAAGCCTCTTGATTATCATCTTGACACGCAGGCGGGGAATTTTCACCGGCTACTTTTGAGGCCTCTGACTTAAGCATTTTGACTCAGAGTTGTGAGCAGGACTATTGGGATGAAGTAAACCCGCCCTCTGCTTCCTGACATCCCTCTGAATCCACCTTCTCCCACTATCTTCCACCCCCTCATCCCCTCAACCTAACAATTTGGTGCAACAAAAATGGTGAGCAATATTAGAGCTTTCCAGTCGTGCAGTTCTGAGCCAAATGCCAGCACAGACGAAGAAAACAAAGGCGTACATGGATCTATTTGCCTAAAAGTGAATGCATCAGAATGGAGCAGAGCGGGGAGCTTGTAGCCAGGCGACTGTAGCATCTACGTCACAGCTACAGGCTTTTTCCAACGGCGTTTTTTTTTCGTCTGCTCCTGATTAACAATGATTTGAATGAAGAAATACTTCACTTGTGTCTTTTTATTGTGCCACAATAACATGTTAAAAAACCGAGAACACGATTTTCATCTGAGTGGGTTCTCTATTTTGATACAATAACATTTGTTATTTAACCTCATGACTGCCAGCAATAGAAATTTGTCTGCAGAAGACATTTCCAATCCTGAATATTTCCCAACTGCTCCATACTATTGAATTAAGTCTTTTTAGTATCTACAGAGGACATGTGGGATTTTTCAGTATTGTGAAGCAGTGGGGCTCTGGGAATTGGAGATTTTGGTGGATTAAAAGCATTTTTTTTTTTTGACTGGACAATTTTTTTCTCTGGTTGTCAGGAGGATATTTATGATTAATGTTTATAAAGATGAACAACAATTTTCCCTTTTAGAAACTGATCGGACAAAGAAGCATCAGTTGTTAATTAGAAATTTGCCCATCACCCCTCAGGTGCTGTCCCACTTGACAGTGAAGGAACGCTGTCTTTGTGCCTCTCTGGTTTGCAAATACTGGAGGGACCTCTGCTTGGACTTTCAGTTCTGGAAGCAAATCGACCTCAGTGGCCTACAACAAGTAAGAGACAATGCTCTTTCTCAAGCTGCTCTTTGAAATTCATAAAAATAATACTTCATTTTTTTCTGCCTGTGTTTTTATACTGTTCAGTAATTCAATTGTTTTGATATATGTTGGGGAAATAACTATGTAGGGTCTTATTTTATCTCATTTGTTTCAGGTCAACGATGATCTCCTTGTGAAAATAGCTTCTCGAAGGCAGAATGTGACAGAGATTAACATCTCAGATTGCAGGGGGGTGCACGACCATGGTGTGTCCTCTTTGGCCTCACGCTGTCCAGGCCTGCAAAAGTACACAGCCTACAGGTGCAAGCAGCTGGGAGACACCTCTCTGTCTGCTTTGGCCTCACACTGCCCCCTCCTGGTCAAGGTGCATGTTGGAAACCAGGACAAGCTAACAGATGCATCACTGAAGAAGGTATTTTACTAAACCTTTTCTGAGAATGCAAAAAATCAGAAGCTTTTATTACTAGACAGACAAATCTGAAGGTCTCATTCACTTGTCTTTGCTTATTTAAGCCATTAAATCCTCATTTCTTGCTTTTAGCTGGGAACACACTGCGGTGAATTGAGAGATATCCATTTAGGACAGTGCTACGGGATCACAGACGAAGGCATGGTGTCGCTGGTCAAAGGATGTCCAAAACTGCAGAGGCTCTACTTGCAGGAGAACAAAATGGTCAGAATCCTTGTTTTCTTTCATCTTTTTGTACTTTTGGTACTGTTGGAGCAGTTTTACATAGCTTAAAAATATCTGCTCTCTTGTTTTGTCACGTGTTCTCTCGACCTGAGCATACGGTGGTTTGAAGTGGCAATGTGCTATAAATGGTCAAAAAAGTGAGGGTGGAGGAGATTGATTGAAAATGGGACACACAACACAATGCATTGAAAAATAATATACAAAAAAAATCTACAAAGCAGAGAGCCTGCAAAAGGTGAACCGAGATATAGCGAGGAACCACTGGATTCAGGTTTCATATTTAAGAGGCTTTAAAAAGGAATCTGGTATTTTTTGGGGCATACAGAACAACTGGTGGTGGAAAACCCTTGCTAGAATTCATGAATGGGTTTCTGTTGAAGTGTGGAAACCTGGTTTCATCAGAGTTCATATTCGACTGAGCAACAGGAATCAGTGTGCTCAAGGTTGCCTCAGTTTCCCAGAGTTCCCCCAGGTTCTCTGAGGTGTGGTCAATGCTGAGGGGGTTGAAATGTCAAGTCCACATCAGCAGTCTAAGAATTGAATACAGATGTTCGTATAGGTACACTGGCATAGTTGTGGTGTATACATTAACATAAATAAAGAAAGTGGTAAAACATATTGAGGTTTGCGGTATTTACCATGCACGTGTCTGTGATATACAAAGTGAACATTAAGACGGGGCAGTAATGAATTGTTCATGAGGAAAGGGTTTGAAGTTGCGTTTGCGCCTTGAAGATTTGGCCCTGATGGAGTACAGCCTCTGGTTGTGGCTTAAATGCGTTCCGCAGTCAGGATCCCGTTACAGGTCCTGCAGACAGGGCAGATGGCAGCCAATCATCCACACAACAGAGACGATGATCTGCTGTTTCCTGCAGCAGCGGAATAGCAGGCTGTGATGGAGAAGGTGAGACTGACATGCCAGACAGAATGATGGGGGTGTGTGAACTGTGTTCCTTCTGAAGTCTGACTCCATGTCAGTGGCTTTCACAGCATCCTGAAGACACTTCATGTGTATCTAATTGTGTGTGTGACTAATTGGTGTTTAATATAACTTTATTTATGTTAACATGCGATTTCAGGATGTTTTAAGGACCCACTCTGATCATCTTTTCAGCCGTTTTAAGAGCGTTCTCAGTGGATTTTTAATTATCATTATGTCGTATTTCGCCAAAATGTAAAAAAAAAACTGTTGTTTTATAGGACATAGTTTCTGTAGTACATGTTCGCCCGCTAGCTTAAAGCCCCTCCCCAAACTAATATTACCGGTTCAACAAAGATGGCAACCAATATTAAAGCTATCCAGCCGTAGCAGCAGTTTTGAGACAGATGTCAGAAAAACAAAGACGTACATGGATAGTCGTCTACAAGTTGTCAGGGAACTTGTAGCCCGTTCAGCGTATATTCTACATCACAAATGCGCTCTTTTTCAAATTGCATTTTTTTGTCTTCTCCCGACTCACAACGGCAATCAGTAATTCAATTTTTAGCTTAATTAGGTTAATATATGTCCTCCATCATCCTAAAAATGCCACAAGAATATGTTAAAAACACAGACAACACAATTTTCCTAGGAGTGGGTCTCAATGTCCTGGCATTCAGTATAGTTGATTGTTAATCCTTTTACTTAACCTTTTTATCCAGTTTCATAAGAAAAAACACAAATGAAAATTTTCTTTACATTGAAATGTATTAATTCCAAAACACTATTTCACACATTTTTCTGGATAATATTTCTCCTCAAGTAACAGTTATCTCAATGAATTATTTCCCTTTAGATTATTAACAGAAGCAGAGTTTTTTTACACCCCATTTGTCAATTTAATGGAAAATGACACTAGTGATTACTGCTCGGAAAGATATTACTATTTCTGCTAATAATGTTTCAGTAACAGCCATATCAGTTACAGACGGTCATTTTTCAGATGCGAGAGGGTCACTGTTATTTTAGCTTTCTGTTGTCAGGGTAGAGACAGATGGGTAGAAATTACATGGGAACTGCTACATTGCAGACAGTAGGTGTGTGGTTGATGTCAATTTAGTTAAAATGAAACTGCCAGGCCTCAAAAAACTAGCTTGTAAAACTCAAATTTCTCTTCCCCACAAGCTCAGATTAAAAATTTGGAATTTATTTGCAGGAACACCTTTGTAATTAGTTTCCAGTTAAGCTTAATGCCTCGTCAAGTGTTTTATTTCTCTTCTGTGGCAGTCCGTACTTGGTTTTCGAAGGATACAGTTGATTAAAAAGACCTCATTCTGGATGAGCGCATCCCTTTTGGGATCTTTTTTTCATAACGGATCAGCTGTTCATTGGCTGACTAAAAGGTTTCAAACCACTGGGAGACAGCTTTCTGGAAGGTTGATATACAAAAAAAAAAAAAAAAAAAAAAGGCAGCTAAACTCTTCAGGGACTGTTGCATGAATACATTTAGGAAATTGTTTTTATTTTTTGTACTGTTACTTGTTTCTAAAATGAAATAATTTGTAATGCCATGGTAGGGTAGTAAAATCCTCTTAAGCAGAGCTCTAGACTGCAGCCATAAAACACTATAAATATAATTTATATTGGAACCCAGATGTGATATGTAAATATTGGCATTTTCATTTAAATCCTTATCTTTTGCAATGCTTTAAGAGAGAAAAACTAAGAAAGTGATTGTCATAATTTATTCAAACCAGGGGATCATCCAACCTTCCTTTGAGATTATATTTAAATCACTTTTTGATTCTTCCAAATGGAATTAAAGCAAACTAATTATTAAATGATCTGAAAATAAGACATAAAACTAAGATTTGTGAAGATGTTACACGTCTCATCGGCGTGTTTTCTTTTTAGGCATTTGAAATGAGGATACGCCTCCTGATGTTTTTGTAATACGTTTTTGGTTAAGATGCAAGGAGAAGTTTAGTGACTTAATAAAGCCACACTTTAAGTCTTTATCCACAAATTGTGAAATCATAGAGCAGTGATGGCCCTTCCTAGGAGTGACTGTCCAACCAGAACTCAAAGACGACATGCACGAAGTCACAAAAGTACACACAACATTCTTCAAACAGCAGCCTCACCTGCTTTAATCAGGTTTAACCATCTTCCACGTCAAAGAAACTGGACAAAAATAAGAAAAGATATTTGCAAATCAACATGTCAGGTAATAAACTGGCTTCCCCCAAAGCCTTAGTCATATGCACCCCATAAGAAAAGGTCAATAAATGCCTGTCAAAACATGTGCTTGAAACTGTTTGGCTTCCTTAAGATGCCTAACTCTACTTCCTTTCTTCAGCTGGCTTTTGTTGCTTCCTCCTGTTTGTCCAAATCTGTCACAGATAGGGATGAGTCTTTCGCTCTCTTTGAGCTGCCAGTTCTTTCTCCTCCTCCTCCAGGAAGTTATAATTGAATCTCACCAGGATGCCTTCGTGGAGACTCACAGACTTCCTTTTTTTCTTTGTGCTGTGCAAACCAACACTTATTTCCTATCTCTCCTTCCTCATCTGTACGTTTGATTCTGCACTAGAGGCGTTGTTTGCTGGGTGTTAAAGTCACATCAGGCTTTGTAGAAGATGGGTTAACCCTCCAGACAGGGAGTTGTGCAATTTCTCTGAACAAGCTTGTGCAGCTTCAGAAAACATTTCAGTAATACTTGCATCCAAACATTTTTCATGCAGTTTCATGTTAAAATCAGAGGAAATATACAGCAAAAATGTTGCATAGAAAAGAATAAAGATGCTTGAGATTTGGTAATGTGGTTGAGGTTTCAAAAGCAACTCCAGAGACTTCAAATTCAAGTTTGCCCCTCATTTCTTGTCATAGCCCAGGGCCAGGTCAGCCCAGGGACGTGGATAGCCCTGGGTGAAGAGCATTCTTTGCGTTACTCTGGTGTATCTCTGCCTTTGTTGTTTTGACATCCATGTCACTCTTTATTGGTATTCATCCAGTATTTATGCTAGAAATACATGTATTGCACCAGATGCCTTAAAAAAATAGTTTTTATTCCTTTTTGTTTTGTTTTTTTTGGCTCTACAAGCGATTTTCGGCCCATTCATTTTTTTTACGGTTTTGCTTGTTCCAACATTGTGGCCTATATTCGCCAAACCAGTGAGCATTGATGCACATTGGTATTTTACTGAGACTTCTAGGAAATTGCTAGGACACTGGATTTTGGAATTGTAAATTCAGACACCCTAAAAAAAGGTGAACACACTATATAGTGCACTAAATGTAGTAGTGAAGGAGTATGGACACAACTTAAGAAAAAAAAACACTGACCCTTATATGAAACATGGAGGAGGCTCATTCGTTCTAGCGCTTCAGGGTGCAAGAATATCTCATGACAATCCAGTCATCTGAAGTGCTTCTTAAGTTTCAGAAAGTTCAAAGGTCATGTGTCACTTGATGGGATATCAACCCAAAACATTAAGAGCAAAATGTAAAATTATTCTCAAGAGAAGTTCTCAGATTTTAATCTCATTAAACATGGAAGGAGAGAAAATATGTCAATTTTTAGATGTTTTAGGTGAATATTGTTGGTTTTTCTACCAATAATTTTCATCACACATTTTTCTTGACAAAGTATTAAATGCTGAAGCCTCAGAAAAATCTCCCATCACTTAGGTTTTTGTTTTATAACTTTTCTTCATTGTTTCTTTCTGTCAGACACATTTCTGCTGTGGAAGCACTTTCCCACTTTCTGCTCTAGTCTTGAAAAAATTTTATCGCCTTTCTTTTGTTAAAATCAAATAGTTTGAACCTAAACTTCCTGCATTAAGAGGGGGGTATTGTTCTCCTGGCTCTTCTCAAAGTCACGGTGTCTGCCTTTGATTATTTACAGTTTTAATTAGTCCAAAACACGGAAATGTAAGTGGAATTCAAGATGACCTAACATAGATTAGCATGTGCCCTCAATTTAGTTGTAATTACACCTTGGCATGTTTCATCAGAGCTCCTCACTTGTGTTTTTATGGGTTTTCCAGCTGGTGGAGTGGATGTTCACGATGAAAGGAAATGCATTTGAAAGTGGAACGATGGGAAAGATGGACTGTCAGTGTAGTGAGGGTTCCTTGACTGTAGGTCAGTGAAAGAATCTGATTGTCTGTTTGACTTGTCAGTAGTTTGGCTTTTCATTGTCAGAAGAATGACAGTGAGATTTCTCTGCTTGAGTCAGAGTTGTTTATTGACACATGTAGATATTTTTAGTTGAATTAAGAGGAAAACGAAAATCGATGAAGTTCTAATGATAGCTCTCAGTTATTAAGGGATGAATTTTCTGACATGAACCAATGCACATATGTAAATCATTTACACACCTTTGCACAAATTGTATACGTGACAGAATGTTTTGGGTTTATATGCATAGGTTTGCATGTGAACTGTAGTCGTATTGTGTACATGTTGACAAATTTGTATGTGAAGCCAACAGGTATGTTTGTAACAGCTGAGTGTGTGGACAGGCCCCGCCCATTTTAGACTAACATTCACAATTGACTGTAATGATAAACTTCCAGCATCCTGTGGGCTGTTGTTCTATCATTCTATCCCCCTCCCCTGTAATCATCCTCGAAGGATACAAACATGATCAATATAAATGAAGTGTAGCCTAAATAACATAAGAGGTTTATACAATTAAACACCTTCTGTGTCCGAAAATTTATAACCCCTGATTGTAACAGAAAAAGCTGTCCAACACAAGAGGCTCTCAGCTCATATCTGTTTCACTCAGCTGTTGGATAGAACATGTTAAAAACAAATAAACAAATAAAAGGACTGAGTGTGACATCAATTATAAAAATGGCTGACTTCCAGCTCCAACGATGGAAAATCAATTCAATTGCCGTTTTTTTGCAATACCGATGTCATCAAGTTGGAGCCAGATGATGCCAGTAAGCTGTTATTGGTCAGAATCTGTTTGAGTCAGAGTTTCTATGGCATCCACTCTTGCCAATCAGGAGTGAGCTCATTGGAAGTCCACACTCCTTTCACTGGAAAGTGGGTTTAGGATAACGTGTCGAACAAATGTTTTGACACCACATGCTTTTATTGCAGCATCTGATTGGTCAGTTTATAACTTTAATAACTTGCACTACAAAAAAATATAATTAAAACATTAAAAGTTATTCTAACAGATATGACTAATGAGTAATAGCTGTTTATTTTCAATAGAAATCTAAGAGATTTTAGCTTTCTCAAGCCAATGGGTACTTCCTGTTTGGAATGCGAGGAGGGAGGGGTTATTCAGTCCAGTATTTCGATACAGGCAATGATGTAACATACTCGGAGGCCGGATTAAGATCGTAGATATGATGCCCTCTTGGGAAAGAAGGGGCAAAATAGCTGCCAGCTGCACTGTAACCTGGGATGAAAATGTTTTTTCTATGCATGACTGGTCAGTCACACAAACAGAATTATTCTAACAGATAACAACACATCATCAATTTATTAAGCCCCTTGCAGCCTTTCAAAGTCAGCATTTCTGGCTGCTGTAAACTAACTTTTCCATGTCAGAAAATGTACAGAATTTTGCTGCTTTAATGTCATCAAGAACACTTTTCACTTCCACTCTTTGTGTATTTTACCCATTGCAAATATTAAGTTTATTTTTAGCCATATTTGGCTTACATAAAGCTTTGATTCTATTTAAAACCATGGACCTTAGTGAATATCTTGTCTATTTTTTTCTTTTCTTCCTAGAAACCCCTTTCTTCTAATCTAAAACTAATCTAAAACCCCAAATAGCCACAAATTTAGTGTTATATATTTTTTTAGTTTGGTAACACTGAAACTCAGTTTTAAGGTTTTTATTTAGACATTGCTGAAATGTGTATTTATATACCATCACTGAATAAGTGTAAAATGAAAACGAAATGTTGATTTTTCTAGATGGGTGAACAGTAATCAAGATTTCTTTGAATTCGAAAGATTTTTAAAAGTCGTGCCTTATGTGTAAAATGGCTTGATGTTTACCTTACAGAGCTGAAAGATTTCAATAAGATGAAAGCTGTAACACACATTTCTAAATTAAGTACAAAAAATTGATAGAATTATATTTTTTAGTAAAAAGAAATGTGTGACCTTAAAGTTTTCCATGGCTTTCATTCTCAACATGTAGTCTAAGTTAACAACCCATTTCTGTCTCCTACATCTTCCTCTTTATTGCTGAGTTGAAGTGCCTCAGTATTGATCTCTGGCCTCAAAAAGGTCTTGTATGTTCAGGCGGTTGTTGTTCGTCTTTTTCCTGGAGAGTAATAAGATGCATTAAATGTGCGCAGACTTTAGCGTGGACTTCGGGCTGCGCTCACACCCAGACTCTGTCAATATGTTCTTCTTTTGTTCCCAACCAGACAGTGAGGAGTTTCAAAAGCAAGGAACAAGAAAGGGAGGAAACCAAACGCACTTTTGGAAATACAACTCTGTGAAGTGTACTTTAAAAGAGATATTAGCCTTGTGTTTTCTATTAAGTAGTAATCACCCCCTGGGGGAAAAAAGAAATAAGAATTTCTTCTTTTTTCCTTCTGAATCTAACAATACAACTTTAAGCAAGAAGCAAAAGGCTTTTGTCTGGTAAAATCATTACATGTGTAAAAAATAAAAAAGTTGTTTGTAAGTTTCTTTTCTGATATGAAAGTTGTGGATTTTTCTTTATTTCTTAGCAAGATGGGCACATTTTGGATGTTTTTTTTCTGTGAGATCAAAGGAGTCAAATCGTGTGGAGGCAAAAAAAAAAAAACAATTTTAAGGTTAAAGTTTCTAATATTCACCTGCAGAGGGCGTAGTAGGACTGGCCAAGAGAAGCAGCGACGCTAACACAAGTGTAAGCAACCAGGACTTTTCATTTCTGAGTGCTCATCATAGATCCCAAATACTGTTAATGACACAAGAACACTTATGAATATTTAAGTGACCCATTTTCCTTCTAAGCCTTTTTTTTTTTTTTTAAACATGAATAAGATACAACTATAAGCAGTCATTTAAAGTAGAACAAGAGCCATCCTGATGATAAAAAGGGTCTATACCTTCCTGTAAAAATAAAAGCTGCTGTCAATTATTTGCACTTTTAATGTTAAGAAAGGAGTTTAAAATTTAATACAAATAAGTGTATGTTGTCCCAGCCTCAGACTGAAACTATGAATAACCTCTGCAGTGGTAACATTTTATTCTCTTGGTGCTGGAAAATTTAGCAGCACTCATCTCCACTATCATGCTTTTGCCTACAGATATCAGAGAGCCAAAAAGGCTCAGAGGAATTTTAATGTAACTGTGTGACTTCAATATCTGCATTCTTGCTTAACTCTGCCTGAGTAGTCGGCGACTAAAGCCAGACAGTGTGGATAAAGTAACATTAAACCCCCATTAGAGGCTGCGCAATTTGGACTAACTTCATCTTGATATTTCACTGGAGCTCACACGAAAGGCTGACGCCGTTATAAATATAAACGGGGTTGTAAGTTAGGTGAAAAGGCACAAGACTGTGAGAAAGGCAGAAAACTGAGAGGCAATCAGTGGTTACATTTGAATGGTTTTGTCACCAAATAAATACAGCTCGGGATTTTTAGGATAAAATAAGTGTTTTAAAGATTATTATGCTGAACAACAAATTAGTTATTAACACTTATTAAAAGCCGTAAATGTAAATATGCTTCACTTAAGTTAAAGAGCAAACTTTTTTTGGTTTGAGTACAGATTTATTGAGTTATTACAAAAGCCTGATCGCTGTGTTCTCAAAACTAGAGTCTAAAAGTCCCAGTAAATCGAATTTAGTAAAAAAAAAAAAAAAAACCATAAGCTCTAAAGGTATGCGAGTAAATAAGTGGAAACAGCATAAACCTCCTGTGCAAACAGCTTTTGCAGGATTCTGCGCTGCAACCCAGGTTATGTCTATTTAAGGGAAAACTTTACTTACATCTGTGACTTTTTAACCAAACATTCTGTTTGCATGACAGCATGAGTCTGCGGCAAAAAATAATCTGAGAGCTAAACCGACCTGCCTTCAGCCCCAAATCAAAACCCTGCATGTTTTTTGGGGGTTTATTATGAAACGAAGACGAATGAGCATTAATTGTTGAGCTCCTCAGACCCTATATATGGGATTGAAGAAAAGCTGTTGATGTTTAAACTGCAGCAGCTGGTCCTCTGAGAAATGAAATGTTTTACTGTGAAAAGAGGAAGGGATATAACCTGAGTGGATGTGACCATGTTCCATCTTTGTATGGTAGATGTTGCTCATACCAAAACAAAACAAAAAACATCTATTTTCTTTTGCCTAAAAAACATTTTCTATTTTCCAAAAAAGTATATTTCCATCTGATTTGTTTTGATTTATTGGTTTATTTCAAGCATTAACTTCAGACAAAACAACAAGAAATCACAAAGATATATCAAGCTCTTTAAAAAAAAAAAAAAGAGTAAAGCATTAATAGAAAACAAAGAAAATTAAACAAAAATGTAAAAAAAATTTGCAGTCCTCTTTAACAGTGTACTTGCTCATAATCGTAGAGATTTTTTGTAATGATGCATACTATACACACTTGGGCACATTGACTTACTGCTTTAAAAGGAGTTGGATGAAGCAAGCTTATATAATTCTACCCTACTATAGACTATGGTCACATTTTCCAAAATTCAGCCACCTGCTGCGCAGTGGCTGCTGAGGTTTTAACGAGAACATTTTATGGCGACCGGACAATTTTTTGACATTGGTTAGTGGCCACAGTGGCAGTCAAGTGATAGGCGGGTGGCAGGAAGGCAGCAGCACGATAATTGCCTGATAGGAGGGTTTCTAAGATCCCCAAAGTCATCGCATGATTGTCCAATTTCAGACTGCCACCCTCCTGCCATCTCCTTTCCCCCTTGCTGCCGTCCCACTGCCACCGTCTGATTGTTAGAAATCGTATGGTAGCATCGCGGGCAGTCAGTTAGGGCTGTTGACATGGGTCAGGGGCGTAGTGATGACCAGACATCAATCTGGCAATCCCAGCCACCCTGTTTCTAAATGAGGAGACGGCATTGATGTTACACAAAACTCATCATTTCATTGATAGCACCACAGTGACTCTGAGACCTGCGTAGTGACGAAATGCGGTTGATGCTGAGAAGACTACACAGAAGACAGAACATTGTGCTTTCCTGGGAGGCTTGTTGTCTAAAAATGCGTACATTTGTAAATTGACAGGATTCAAACTCGGAGTTGCGAATGACCAGAGTCCCGCTTTTTATATACCACCAGGCTACTGGGCGACTGGCGGCTGGTGGCACTTGATATGGGCCTCTGGCATCCGGAGACATTTACACATTGTCCAATCAGAGCTGCTGCTGGCTGGCGATCCGGCTTCCGCTACCCTGTGGTTGCCGAGCTTTCACCAGATTCTGTTATGGCCCAATCACCAATGCTGACGGCCCCCTGATGGCTGCCTGACTGCCACCGTCTACATTCATGACCGATTGAAGATTCAGTTGTATTTGTGACCGAAGCATTAGTGTAATTTCTATAATTTTTGGGATTAACCTCTGGTTGAAAACAGGAACTAAACTGACATGTTTGATTGTTAAAGCAACTTCAACAGGTGACTTTCAATCTGGACTAATTTGAGTTTATCAGAGGGTCAACCCAGCTCTCTGACATGGTCAGTGTTTAAATAGCTTCCCTTTTAAAGGCCTACTGTGTACCCAGCTCTAGACAGCAGCAGCAGCAGCAGCAGCCTCTGACACCCAGCCAGGGATGTCACCATGATTCATGGCCCCTGCCGACACCTTGCTCATGCTTTTACTCTTCTTAATCTCTTTGTGCGCTCCTCCTCCCTGTTTCTCCTCTGCTCTGATGATGAGTTCTCCTCTGGTCGGAGACGGCAGAAATGATGTCATCATTTAAAGCTGGAGCCCTAAGTCAGGATGGTGACCTCGCCTTTGGTCCGAAGCAGCACTTTGTATGTATCATGATGAATGGCCCCCTTTCAGGATCTGCTTCTGTGCTGCTTTAGGGAGAAAATACAGAGGTAGGGCACACAGAAGGGAGACGGCTCCTCTTTCAGCCTATTTAATCACATGACCTCGTCTACTAACACGGTCCGACCAGATTGTCATCTTTACATTTTGCTTTTCATACCCCTCTCCACTATTTCATGGTATAGAAATCAAAACTAATCTGAATAGTGACCTCATTAGAGATGATTGATAACGGGCAGAAGACCCTGTGACAGCAGGATTGTCTGTAGATGTTAGGAGCTGTGTATCAACATTTGCACTATCCACTCTTTCTATAAGCCTTCTCCTCCTCCCCCTCATCCCTCCCCATGATGAATTTGGGGCTAGTGATCGCAGCAGTCGTTCAATACAAGAGGTAATGAATGTGTTTAATAAGCACAGTGGGTCGATGGGTTTAATGAAGGTGTGACAGAGGATGGGCTTGGATAATGCAGCAACAACAAGACTCCAACAAGCCTCTGGTGTTAACAAGGTCACATTCTAATTTTAGTTTCTTTACCTTTACAGTGTGTTCATGTCTTTTTACTTTGCTCCCCATGCTTTGTGAGTTTGCTTTGTCTACTGGTTTGTAACTTCATCTAAGCCTCTATTCTGCTTTTGTTGAGTTTGATTGCACATATTTTAGCTTTTACACAAGAATGTACTTATTCGACATCTTTTACTGTTGACATTTTTTGAAATAAAATAACAGTTTAAAAAAGCCAAAGCAAATTAAAAAAG
The DNA here is from genome assembly GCA_036245035.1 of Adrianichthys oophorus. Lineage (NCBI taxonomy): Eukaryota > Metazoa > Chordata > Actinopteri > Beloniformes > Adrianichthyidae > Adrianichthys > Adrianichthys oophorus. The sequence continues at coordinate 18,831,565 of BSAI01000189.1, read as the reverse complement.
AGGAAAAGTTTAGACAGTCATCAAGTGTCTATGAAGTGCAAATCACTCAATTCTAAAACATATTAACGATCACAATGACATTTAAAAAAGCAAAACAAATAATAAAAAAACATAACATTTTAGAAATCAAAACTGAATTCCAGAAACCAAAACTAATTTCAAGAAATCAAAATGAAATGTTAAAAAATAAAATAAGAAACTGGAATCATAGGACATCACTGATTGGATGATGACTTTTGTTCACCTTTTTGACCAGATGTTAGCACAAATGTTACTGATCTCTTAAACAAGCTGCCCAAAGAGCAGCTATCCCTAACCTGTATGTATATATATATATATACGTACATACATATACATATATACAAATATATACATATATACATATATATATATATATATATACACATATACATATATATATATATATATATATACATATACATATATACATATACATATATATATATACATGTATATGTATATATATATGTATATATGTGTATATATATATATATATATATATATATGTGTGTATATGTATATATATGTATATGTGTGTATATGTATATATATGTATATATGTGTATATGTATATATGTGTATATATATATATATATATATATATATATATAT
>BSAI01000189.1:18543994-18818994 GCA_036245035.1 Adrianichthys oophorus | reverse complement strand
AGTATTTCATTAGCGGCGAGTGAGACTTCAAGGGCCTCACATTGCTTCTCACGGCGTTGCCAAGGTGCAACACCGTTATGAGATATAGCACAGAGACGTACAATCGATTAATGGTGCACTTAGCTGAACTAATTAGCATCTACAGAAGTGGAGAAAGCACCAAGAAGCATCAAGCAGGTTTTTTCTGCATCAGAAGGACCCGGATAACTTTTGAAGCTCAGACCTCTTTCCACTCCTTTTTTCAGGTTGCAGGGTTTTTGTTCTCTGATGACACTTGGTGTTTAGGCCACATTATTTGTAAAAAAACAAAACAAAAAACATTTGCATTTTTATTATTATCCTTCTTCTAACAAAAGTATTTATTTAATAATTGGATTATTTCTAACCCATCTTTCTTTTAAAAAAAATTAAAATACACTGCTGGTTTTCTGAAAGATGGTAATATTTATCTGTGATCTGTTTTCATGCATCTTTCTTGCTCTGTATCCTCTTTGCTAAATTATAAGACTCTTCCCCATCTATACTTAACTTGAGTATGGCTTAGTTAGTTCAATTAGGACTCAATTAAAAGTGAATTTAGAGAAAATGAGTGTACTCCAGAGGGCACTCATGAAATGGGAGGCAGAGGGCTTCCTGACCCTTGACTCGTTTTACACTGCCGCCTTCAGATTTTCAGTGCATGCGAAATGGGTTTTGTGTTTATGAATGAACATATTACATTTTTTCCGACAGAGATGATCTCGATGGATATATGGGTCCTAATGGGATTAAAGAATCTTAATTCAGTTCCTCTTATTACTGGACGCTGCTGACTGCAGGAAAAGGTGTTTTGTGTGATTATAAATCAGTTTCCTCCACTTTATGAGGCGGCAGCGATGGGATGGAAAAAAAATTCTCATTACTGGAAGCATAGGTGTGTTCGTTGGCGTGTGTCTGTTCAGAGTAAAAGTGTATTTGACCTTTCTGGAGCTGGACAGGACCAACAAAATGACTAATTAGAGCTGACCTCACTGTGCTTGTAGCCATGTCATACAATTAAATGAAGATACGGATTTTCTATTTTTGGCAAATTGGTGATCAGAATTTGGCACAGATTGAACATCCAGTTTTGTTTTGTTAAGCCTGCAAACAAGAGACATTCAGGTTTTCTAAAATTAATGCATTCTGGGGTCTAATATAAACACCTGTATTGTAGGTTTTTTTGCACAAAGCAAAATAAAAAATGCACCAAAGTATTGGGGCAGTAAAAGCTGTGGCTATTATGTTTTTTAATGTTATTATGTCTTTCAGCTTAAATTAAATCTGTCTTCTTGGCTGACACATTAAACATCAATCAGCTGTTGTTGTCAGATCATTGTGAATCAGGAGCAGACGAAAAAAAAGCCATTTGAAAAAGCTTGTAGCAGTGATGTCAATCAGCAGGCCACAAACTCCCTGCTCTGCTCCATTCCGATGCATTCACTTGCAGACAAATAGATCCATGTACGTCTTCATTTTCCTCATCTGAGTTAAAAACTCTATGCCTGGAAAGCTCCAATGTTGTTCGCCATTTTATTGCACTTGTAATATTAGGTTGGGGCTGTGAGGGACTGTAAGCTAGGGGCAGAGAGTGTAAACAGATGAATGATTGGAAGAGGAAGTCTTGCTCACAGCATAGAGACACATTTCTGATTAACTCCTGCCAATTTGCTGAAACTATGTCTTAGAAAATGGCACAGATTTTTTGATTTTGCCTATAAACGACTTAATCATAAGAAAAAGACCACTGCAAACACTTTACAATAACTCAAAATATGATTAAAGTGAAACTTTATTGTATTTCGTTTACATTAAATAAATTTAAAACTATTATATAACTAATGTGTTCTAAAGGTTGCATAAATTATTAGTCTGTAACATTGACATGCTTGACAGTTACTGTAACTTGTTGGGATGTAGATTGGGAGTTTGGATTTTGTGGTTTCAGGCTGCAAGAGAGGGCAAGCTTGTTGACTTTTGTCTGACCGAGAGAGGTCGAACGTGCACAGATGGGCGTAATGGCCGTACTGCTGCAGAACTGTACTGGCTGGATGGATCCAAAGAAATCCTACAGTCTGTTTTTATTTGGGGAAATTCTGACAATTGCCCTTTTTTGGGCCTTCCACTGTGTTCTGTGGATGTTTATGTATGTAAGTAAGTAGGGTGTGTAATTTCAGTTGTTTAGTTTTTCTTTGCATTTAAAGTATTGCAACTTAAAAAGAAACAGTAAAACGCAGCTAGAAAAAATGTGATTGAATAAAACAAATAAATATATGTATATTTTAGAAATTTGGTATTTTTCCAGTTTATTGGATTACTAAGCATCCTACGTTGTGACCTCCTGCCACTTTTTATTTATTTATTCTCAAAAGTAAAGTGATTTGCCTCAAACCTTAATTTGATTTTCATACTGTGGGTATAAAACAGCATAATTGATTAAAAATGCTAACCTTACACTGAGTCCTCCTGCTTTTTCTGTGCCTGTGCAGATAGCAGCTAATGGTATTCAGGAAACTCTTCCCCAATCCCCTTTTGTACTGTACCTTCCTTCATTGATCTTTCTCCTCCTCTGTAAATCCCCCTCTTCCATGTGTAATCCATTGTGGCGTTCCCATGTCTGCTGGAGCTCTGCCAGAAAAGCGTGGTATTACTACAACTACAGACACCACACACGAGCACACACAAACAGGCAGCCTATAGTTACACCTTCAGGTTTCTCACTGTGTGCAGAAAAAAGGGAATGTCCTCAGGGGGTGTCCATGCAGTGATCCTACCTGGATTCATTGGAAAGTTTTTTTTTTTTTCTTTTGAATGACAGTAGTTTAAGATACCTTTGTTCCTGGCTACAAAAATTACAAGAAAGAGGCTGATCTAGGAAAACTTTCGCCCTTTTTAATCACTTTTGCACAGTCCTGTTTTAGACCTTGTCAGATTTTGTGAAGGAGACAGAAGGAGGCAAATCACAGAGGTTAAATAAGAAAAAAAGTTGAGAACCAGCATAAGGAAAAGATTGACACGCTTATTTATTTATTTATTTATTTATTTTAAACTTAGCTAAGGCTTTTGGTTTGAATGATTTAATCATCGCAAAAACTCACAAAACCAGCGCAATTTTTAAGAATGACCTAAAAATTGAGTACCAAAGTCTGGTGGTGTTTACACAGTTGTAGCGCAGCTCTTGTCACTGGTTACACAACTGCGTTTGTTGTTGTAGGAGTCTGGTTAAACATCTCCTCCTCAGATATTGAAGCTTTACGGGAAGATGTTCACATGTTCCCATGGATCACGCTGTAGTCCCCTCATCCTGCCAAATTCTTCTAGATCCTTTTCCTTATTTGCTGAGTCTTCTGGGATGGATGGTAACAATAGAAAGTGTTTTTATAGTCTTTACCTTAACTGACGGGCCAAGCTTTCACTGTGTATGCAAAGAATTCGCTCTGGATTAGAGGCACTAACGTTATTTGCTTTATTGAAAGTGTTCATACACTCAACATGCAGCCAGCCTGAAAAGATTTTCAAATGAAATCACAAATTATTTACATTTTTTTTTAGCATCTACAGTGCAAAAACAACTGAAAAGCCGTACATTAGTGAGGCAATGGCTTCTAATTGGTTTTATATTTTGTCTGCAATCAGTTCAAGTAGAAACCAGAAGAGAGAGACATAATGACTAATGGCAAAACATTTTAACTGGAATAAGTCTTTGGGATCCTTGAAAATCAGTACAGAAGCTTCCATTAAGGTAAGAATTCTTCTAAAAAACCTGCTCTGATTATCTTTTTTAAAAGCATTCACAGTGGTTCTTTAATGGCAAAAAACCCAAACTTTGTATCTTCCTTTTATGACTTGGTTTTGCAGAGCGACAGTAGTTCATTAGAAAATTGTCCCTTGAGTCGTAGGCAGAACTGGTGTGGAGCAACCCCGTCCCCCCTTCCCCTCCCTTTTACTGAGAGCTCTCTGTTTACATGCTCTCCTGCTAGCTTACAGCCCCTCACAACATTAGTGGTGCAACAAAAAAAAAGGTGAGCAATATTGAATCTATCCATCCAGTTTTGTGCCAGATGCCAGCCTGGATGAGGAAAATGAAGACCTAAATAATTTAGTCATCTACAAGTGAGCTCATTGGAATGGAGCAGATGAGGGAGCTTATGGCTCACCCATTTTATTTTCTACGTTGTAAAATATGCTGTTTTTCAAATTTCATTTTTTGTGTGGTCTTGATTCACAACAATTTGAATTAAGAAATACCCAGAAATGCAATTTTAAGCTTAATTTTCATCATATATGCCCTCCATCTTGAGATAAATGTTACAAGAACGTGTTAAAACAACAAAGACACGCTTTCGTTAGAGTAGATGTTTATTTATTTATTTTCATTGTTGTTCATATAGCACAAACTATATCAAAATATCAGCAACTGATAAAACGGACACTATAAAGAAAAAATGTATGGTTAGTTTGGAGTTTAATACATTTTTTTCTTTACTATTACCTGTACATATGTTGTTTCACATGAATTAATTGGGTTGATTGGTAGCACACAGAAATTCCTTCCACGTAATCCACTGGTCATCATATTTAAATCCCCTTAGTTTATGATTATATGAAGAGATGGGATCTTTAAAGTTGAAATCTTTTGTTTATTCTGTTTTCCTCAACCATTTACTGATCTCTTGTGTTGATTTGAGTAACAAGAACACACATGTTCTCATCATTTGAGACATATTTCTTTAATATAATGGTTGGTATGTTTTTGTAAGACGGTGACATTGTACTGTTTAAAGCCTCTGTTTGGTGGACTGACACTGTAGGGGTCGACAGGGCTGACGAAGGTTTGCTGACTTGGGGAAATAAAGAGTTCTCCACTGCATTATGGGATTCAGTAGGATCAGGTGGAGCCAGACAGACTCATACAGGTCCAAGCAGGTGTGTATGTGTGTTAGTGGGAGAGAAAGATTATACTGTCTCTTCCTGCCTCTGTCTTATTTTTCCTTCTCCCCTCCCCTCTCTATCTCCCTGTAATAAAGCAGAGTATTTATTTCCCCCCTTCAGCTCCCAGGTCACTTAAAGGGAGTTGGGGACCAAGCTGATATTATACCTTGTGTGTGTGTGTGTGTTTTGTGTGTGACAGAATGTTTGTCATTCTCTCACACTGTGCTGCCTGCCTGTCTCATCACCCATTCCAAAGCTACAGTTCATCTAGTAGCGTGCTAACACACAGAGATTGAAAGCTGCTGATTCTGAGCCGTGGGGACTCGTAGAGGAGTGTCCACTGGTGTTGCCTGATGGAGCTGTGCTCAGATGAGGTAGAAAAGTTAAAGGGGCCTGCCATTACCTGCCAGCATCCATGGAGTTTATTAGAATTGCAGATATGTTCTGGCAGAGCTCAGAACTGCTAAGAGAATAATTTTGACCATTGTCCATGTGGGAGTTGAAGCTTAAAAAGATTTGAGTCATACACGTTGACCGACATTCAACTTGAGCTCTTTGTGTTTGGTTTTGACTCTGCAATGCTAATTTGCAAATAGGTTAAACATTTTCGATGTCCAGTGTACATAGGAGGCCAGAAGTGGCCACACGTTGGATCGTTCTTACATACTGAAACCACACCAACCCTTCACATACGACTAGTTTGGCAGTTATTGCAGGTTTTCTCTGAAGTTCCTGTGTAATGTAATTAGGATCATAATCAGTGTCATGCTGGATTTTTACAAAGTGGGGCATACACAACCCCAACAAGAGCAATGATTTGTAGATCTCTGTGCCGAGCTAGGGGAGCAGAGCAAGGATCAGCTCCGAGCATTGTGTGAATTAGTTCTTTGTGGCTTTGGGACCAAGCCTGACAGTTGGCACAATGAAGATGATTTATGACTGGCCAGGAGAGTCAGAGATGGATGAGGAGAAATAACTTTGATCAAAGTTTTTCTTTAACAGCAGCAGAAAGCTTCCTCTTAGTCCTTGTTGATGTCTGGAAGTGGCTTGACTTTATTTTCCTGAGGGAAGCAGTCTGTCTGCTTGTGTTAATGGTTAGATGGCAGTTTATTACAGAGTGCTAACTGTGTTCACGCAAATATGGGAAACCACGCCATTATGCAGCCTTCATCAAGAGCTTTTTTTCAAATCACAGTTTTGTTTATTTGAAGTGATTGTGCAGAGAGTATAATTATGATCATGTGAAGACAATTTTACGATGTGTGCTGACCTCTGTGTGGGTCTTTCATTTCAAAATTTTTGTTTCCAAAAATGCATAGAGAATAATAAAAAATAAACAACAAAACAAAAGAATAACAAAAGAAATGTATATAAATTATTTTTTAAAAATGAAATCAATATATTGTTTGAAAAGGAGTAGGAAGAAGTTGAAACTTTTTCAATCCTACCCATAAATGTATGCCACAATACTACATCAAACACAGGCATTAAATACATTTAGGTATTATCAAATATCTACCAACATAATCAAAAATCTACACAAACACATACATATATATACAAACATACCAGATTTGTCATTCTTATACTTTGCCTGTCCAAAATTCTTTCCACTGGAACCTTACCCCCAGCCCCTGTCATCCTCACCAATAATAAACAATACACACAACTCATGAAGTCATTCATATAAACAAGCATTTATGCAAACAATAACCTGAATAATAACCTGTGTTGTTTTCATTCTTTAAAGTTGGAAAATAAATAGCAGGTAACACTAAAACACATGATCGGTTGGTTGTGTTTCTACTCTGTTCCCGTGACAGACAAGAATTTTCCAAATAGTTTGAATTAAGGTTTTTTGGGGGGGTTTGGTAGTTTTTGAGTGCTTCTATTTTTATTTTTGTCCACATTTACATGCTTTCACTCCCTGTATAATACAAGCAACAGGAAAAACTGCCTTGGATTATTTTAAAATGCTTAAACCTTGAATATAAAAAAAAAAATTCTAGATTAGGAATGATCATTGAGGGGACTGGCAAATATACAGGAGCTATTTAACTGCTCTTAACTTTTCCCTTTCGGTTCTATGACTTGTACTTTTCATTGGTTCAGTACTCGTACTACTTTCTTTGTTCATGTTTCATACACTTTAGAGAATGACTTGACACTCAAACCTGGTCATTCATGTTCTGTTGTCTGGTTAGGCAAAGGAAGTAATAATAAGTAGCCATTGTAAACAGAAAAATAGCTTTTTTAAAAAGTAATTTAACAGTTTGACATGTTTTTGTTCTCTCCCATTATTGCTAACAATACGTTGACTAGTATTTCTGATGAAAATATCTTGCCTGCCATCTCTGTTATACTTGTATAAAATGACCCTCCTAGCATTAGACTTCTGGCATTAGGCTGCCCCCTTACCAACAGCCAAAAAGTGCAGTGTATAAATTCTGCACACGCCCAGAGACACAGTTAAGTTAATTTATGCTGCAGACTCTTTCGAAGATTAAATGTTCTGCAGCCAAGACTCGTGGTTTTCTTGCTCAGTGTGTGTCCAGAGCCAGTGTGAGCATGGATGGGTTGCCTTTTTACAGGTCACAGTCTAATCCTGTGAAGGGCTTTTGGACCAGTACTCCCAAGGTAAGGGGTTATGGAGTTTATCTCTCGGGGACCAATCAGGACTAACTATCTGCTACGTGGTTCATATGTTTTGATTCAGAAGCCAGTGAACAGCAAGGTTTGTGTGGCGCGATTTCAGCTGGTCCATTAAAATCAAAAGACATTCATTGTGCACAATAAGGAGCATGAATACAAATGCACACACTCTGATTCATCCACACAAACACTGCTTTTGCAGTCTGAATACAATATGTGGTTTAAAAGAAACATTGTCCTTGCTGCAGCTAGCTTCTTTTTATGTCTGATTTCATATGACAATTTTCACACCTTTGTATAACCTCATCAAGGTTCAGACTGCTTTACTTTGTTTTTCTCTTTCATTTGATCCTTTCGCTGACTTTCTTGCAGCACATTTGGCTATGCATTTGCTCTTTATGCAAGCTCTGCTTTTTTATGGTAGTGCAACATGGAGATTGTTAGGTTCAAAACCCAAACATTAGTAAATCTGCAAAGAAACACAAGAGAGTTGAGTATGGCTTTTACCTGCAGGGAGAGTGCCAGAGATCGCTCAGTTACAAGCTCCTCCAAGCACTCTGCAGATCTCCGTCTCTCCCTGCTATTTATTGAAAGGGAACACCCTAGTTACATGCTGATTCAGCCACTAAGGGAGGGGAAAAAAGGTTGCTGGCTGAAGCAGTTTGTAGATAAGAAGAGAAAAGGAGAGGTAAACCGTGCCCCTTCCTGAGATAGGGGTCACACGACAAGACTTTGAAGTTTTGTGCAGCCAAACTATTCAATCATTGACCATTCAAGCAGAAAGTCAATGCTTTTGATTTGGATTTTTTTTTTTTTTGAACAATTTAATTTTTGCAGTGATTGCTTGGAGTCTTGATTTATAGTTTTACTATTAATTAGTTTCGTGTAATCCTGGCCACCTTGAGCCAAAAAACCAAAACTTCTTTAACTACATGGTTGGTTGTTAGAAACTTGTAAAATTCCCCTTACGGGCGGCTGTTAGCTTTCCGTGATGTTGCTTCCATCTCTCCCCCTGTTTACCCGCTCTTGTCTTTCTCTTTTTTCCCTTCCACATCAGAAACTTGTGGGCTTTCTGAGCTCTGTGAGAGTCAGAGATTGATTTTCATCCTCCTGTGTTCCCTAAAACCCGAGCGTTCCTCGTTTCTTCTTGATGTTTCATTCAAACTGACCTGGTATGCTGGTGCATCTCTGCCCAGTTTACAAAAATCTTTTATCTGCGCCACCTCCTCCAAGTCTCATCTCTCAAGATGGACTTGAATTTACAGTCCAGCCACCTCTGTTGTCTGGACTTGAAGCATGTTCAGGTCGCTTTGTTCTGACTTGTAAAAGAAAGAAAGAATAGGGAGGGAGGAGGATTAATTCAAGCGCGGGCTAGACGACTCATCTGTTTGTTGAGTTTGTGTCTTTCCCATCCCTCCCATGGTTCCCCCAGCCTTTCTTCTATTATATGTGGTGGGGGCAGAGGATATTGGGTCAAGATGAATGGTGAACTCTGAAGTTCCATGACATTGCTGTAATCCCCCCTTTTTTCTTTCTCGTCTTCCTGCTGTCTGTCTGTAAATCATCACCTTCTTTTCACACTTCTTACCTTTTTGTCTGATCTTTATTTTACCTCTTTTTTAACATTTTCTTTTTGGAAAAAGGGGCTTCTTTCATTTGGAGGTCAAAAGATGACATTTGGAGCATGATATAACCTCAAAACATTATTTTTTTATAATGTGGCTCTGCTGGCATTTATTTAGCCTTTCTGACCTGATCTTTGTCACTTAAAGTAGAGTGTTCAGCCCTTAATTCGATTTCCTGTCTTTTGTCTTCCTTTCCTCTATCTCCTCTCCTTTCTTGACTCGCTTTTGATTAAAACTGGGTCATGTTTCTTTTACTTGTTGTGTGCATTTCAGCTCTGTTTACGCACCAAATCCACCTCCGTTTCAACCTCCCTCTGACCACTCCATTGTCCTCAGTTCTGGGTCATGGTCATTGGTCCATGTCAGCTTTCTCTGTGGACACGTTTGATGGCCTCTCTCTTTTTCCTTAAGCTCTCCGGGTCAACAGAAACAAAGACCAAGGGTGTGAAGAACTTAGTCCTTTATTTTTTTTCTGGCCTTTTGTTTGATGTACTTGCAGGGCAATTTTGCAGACATGCGTTTTTCTTTTAATATACATAGAAGCAGTTTATTTTTGTCCTTTCTCTTGCTGATCTTTGCATCCTTTGTATGTTATTCTTGTATTCATGAGCATGCAGTAGGAGGGATGGACCTTTAACCTATACAGCGATCTTTGCCACGTTAGGTTGATGGCGGGCAGCAAGAACAGATCTAAAAATTCTTTGATCACACAGCGGAGGAACTCGGGCCAGCGGGTGCGCCTCCCGGTTTCCCTGGCCTTATGCCCCGTCTATTGTCATCCTCCAAACCTCTGCTCCTCTTTCATCCCAGCTCATACTCTCAATCCCACGCCCGCCAGACTATTGGGAATTCCTGCAGGGATGAGACAGAAAGCAAGTTGGAGGTAAAGGCTGCCTTGTCTGCTCTGTCACTTCATGCTGACACGGTTTAAGGCGGAGTGACACTGAGCTCAGCCTCCCTGTCTGGAAGCCGGCTGGTCCAGAGAGTCTAACCTTCATGACCCTGTTCCAGACCAATGGGATAGATACTGACTACTTTTTTTATTTTTTGTGGTGGTGGTGATGGTTGAGGGGTGTAAGAGTGTGCATGAAGTAAAAGTCAGAAATAGTAAAAAAAAAAAAATACAGCAACCAAGATCTAGCCCCTTGAGAGGGTCTTTCATTTCTAAAATGTCCAGATCAGCAAAGATGTACAGTTTATATAATAAAATAAGTTCATGACGACATTGCTTGGCAAAAAAATACCAGCTCAGGAAATTTGGTGAAAGGTTTTAGTTCTATTTTGTCTGAGCCTTTGCTGAACGTAAATGACCTTTCAAACTCCTTTAAATGCTTTCTAGACAGAAGGTTTTAGTTTGCCTTTGTTTCCCATGTTTAGAAAGCCTTTTCAAATACAATTTTACTAAATTACAATAATTAATTTCTCCTTTGTGTGATTTTTCTGTCAAGTAGTTGCAGAATCTTATTTTATCTTGTTTATAAAAATCTGAAGTTGACATAGCTGTGGGGTGCGTCAGCATATCCCAAAATGCCACCGTGTGGTGACCTAAATGCAAAAATTTCAGCAAATTTGTTAGGTGGCTGTCTTATTAAGTGCCACCAGCCACCGGTAGTCTGGTGGGCTTTTCTGTACGCCTGACAGCTGCCTGACTGCCGCCGTCTACATTCATGACTATGCCAACAATTTTCGGAAAGATCGGGTGGCGGCATGAAATCTTGAAGATTCTGCCGGTGCCTCCCCATCGAGTAGCAGCAGTCGTATTTGTGCCTTTCACACCCAACATTATGACTTTTTTGGGGTGCTGTAGTTGAACGTCATCACCATTATCTTTTATTGTTTAAAATCCTAAGTCTCCTATGAAGCTCAAATGTGTTCAGTTTCTTTCACTGAATTCCAAATTCAAAATATAAAGCCAAAATCTGGTTGTCTTTGGCGTTTTCACAAGCACCTATCCAATCACAGAAGTGAGTCCCGTCTTTTTTCGTTTGTATTCAGTATTCCTGTTAGAAAGTCAGGATGAAAATGAGAACTGAAGTTCTTACTGGGTTCTGAATTCAGTCCAACTTGGAACTGTCAGTCAGTGTTTACTGGTTTATCAACTGTTTGTGTGCAATCAACACAAGCTGCAAACCACAGAGTGGGATTTATTCAAAAGATACATCTAAAGTTGCTTGTCTAAAAAACTATTTAATCACTTAAGGGCTTGAACATCTGTCACAGCGTTCATATTATGAAAGTGTTTGTGAAAGTGAAGTAAATTATACAGCTGACCACGAGCAAATGGTAAAAAAATGAAAGGGTGACTGACGTGGATGTTTGGAGTTGTAGCCAGTTTTGTCAATGTTGCATAATTTTTTGCCTCTCTTTTGAATGTGTTATTTTCAAAGTTTAAATGCGGATCAAATGACACCCTGTCTGGAGCATTCAGCCCAAACACACGTTTGACATTAGAGAAAGACGGCAGAAACCGAATGGGTTCAGAAGTGCTGTGTGTAATAAGCATTTGCTCTCAACAACTCGCTGCGTAAACGAAGCTTTTGGGTTAATTATTCTGTGTTCCCCTCTGTTCTGTGTTTACCGGATCTGCCATTCTGTTGCACTTGCCTCCCCTGAAATCCTGGAGGAGGTGATGGACTTGTGAACAGAATAACCTCTGGTCATCTTCCAGGTGCCTGGATTTCATTCTCAGCACTGGTCTGAAATGTTCCACAGCTGGAAATGTTTTTCTCCCCTGCTGCGGCTCTCCAGGGAATATGTACGAAGCTTTGACAAACCTCACAAACCAGGGGAAAACTGGCCAGCTACTGTGTAGTGACCTTAATGCAATTACCGTGCAGCATATGCTGTCCCATTGGCACCATTGTTGCACTCTGGCCTAACTCTGGCGCTTTTGTTCCCATCTCACCTTTGTTTGAATTTCACTGTCAAATAGTGCTTTCTGTGGAAGCTGGAGTGTACTGAGAGCTTGAAATTCAAGGACACAATGGTACTGACACTCAGCAGGCTTTCACTAACTGTAGCCATCTTGAATCTGAGTGGAAGGGTTCTTTAGATATGTGAGAAAACGGAAGAATTAGAAATTGCAAGTCCCAGTGTAAATGCCTCAAACCCTCTCATTCAGTATCAAAAGACTTGGTCCATTTTAAAGATACGAATTAAAAAAAGTGGTGGTTGCCACTCTGCTTCCTCCATTTCATCAGCCCTCTTCCTCGCACAAGAACTGCGATTCTTTGTGGAGAAAACATGGACGTGCTGCAGCTCCATCAATTTTACAAATATACAAGTCTAGTTAGGTCACTGCACTTTCTGGTCTGTGTGTAATGATGTGTCCTACACCAGCACAAGGTAAGATAAATGGAATATCTCTGCTGCACTTGTTTATGCAAGTCCCTCAGACGAAGTAGTGACATTGGACTTCCAATTACCTGCTCAGTATCAATGTGGTGCTTAGAATGGAGACTTGACTACCCTTGGGGGGATGATGGCTCCATCGCTGCAGGTCTTTACTTCAGCTCCTAATATGTGCTGCCATATAATAAAAGAGTTAGGAGATTGTTTGGACTTTTGCTTACATGCTGTGGACCGCAGTGCAATTTGGAAGTGTTTGTTTTCATTGTCTGTTGTGCGTTACCTGTGTCTGCCATGAGAAACAAAAAGTGTTTTGCAGCAACTCTGTTTCCCATCTTATTTTTGTTCTATTAAACCCTTAATATTATCTGTTACTTCTCATGAAGCGACCTGACTAGATGGCACTCTTTTGTAGGAGCTGTAATTTAATGTTAGCTGCTGTCTGCTGGGTGATGCTACTCAAAGGCAGTGTGCTGTGAAGAAAACAAGAAAAAGGAACGTGTTCATTCAGTAAGGGTGTTGGTGAGTTTTCCATGGCAGCTTTTTTTTTTTTTTTTCCCCCAGGAATTTGTAACAGTTTTGGACCACAAGTGCAGCTTTTTGTTTAAGACGCTGCCTCCCAAACTCTGTTCTCCCATTGTCTCTTCAGACCATGTCCTGGTGTGCAAAAGCACGCTCTTGTCTCCCCTCCAGACCTGCTGGTGTTCAAGCAAGTGAGCAAGTGTTGTTTTTTTGTGCCATCAGAAAAGCTAATTTGCTGTCATTCAATCTTGTTCAGTTTAAAAACAATTTACACAAAATAGAAAATTGCTTTAGCGAGGTAATCCATCACAGTAAATATGAAACCCTTAATTTGTTTTGGTTCCCCAAATTGTAGCAGCAGACGAGTATTTTATTTATTTATTTATTTTATTTAGGATGACTCTTAATATCTTTTTTTTGGTCAGTCTCTTCCACTCATATTTAATATATTTTGCTGACAACTTACAAAGGATGCGCAGCTTTAAATTTAAAAAAAAATATAAGCATAGAATAAAACACAGTTCAAGCAAATAAATAAACAAATAACTAAAATCGCAAAATGAAAAGTCACTATTTGGATTCAACAAAAAAAAAGTACTTCGTAAACTTTAAACACCAATCAATCTTTTGTCAAGTTTACTCAGCAAATGTAGCAGATAATTATTGGCTGGAACACAATGGGAACACCATCTGAGATAACAAGAGTAAGCAAAACTCCCCTTTTCTGCAAATAAATGTTTAAAAGTTTTGTTTTATAAAAAGGAACTAAAACTAATCCAAAGAACTTTTAATAAAAAAGCGCAAGATTGATCTGTCTTTACCTGAAGGGAAGACCTTTGAGGTCAATGTTGTTCACTGAAAACCAGTGTTCCAGTCACAGAATCCCACATATAGGTTCATCAGAAAACAGTCCACCACATTCTGTGGAGTCATCGACTGAGTTTGTTGCTGCCTAAAACATTTTGTGAAAACCTGTTTCTTATAGCAATGATGTTAAATGGTTCACGTTTGCCATAAACAGATAAAATGCTCATTCTGTTAAAAGTAAAGTTATCCAGGTGTTAAGGTATTTCTACAGTTTTCTAAATAAAGAGATTTTTGATTGGAGTCCATATTTTAGATTGTAAGCACTCTTTTCACGCAGTCTTAAGTCAGGGTGGACAACACACCAATTAGGCAGCAAAGCAAGACTAATGACTGTGGTTAACTGGACCTCTGACGAATGGAGCAATCTCTATTGAACGGCCTCATTATGTGATTGAGTGGAGTGTGTGCACATCTTGTTGAAGCGAGATCTAAATGATAATAACCAGATGCCTGCAGTACATGCATCCACCCATTACTTGACCTTTGTTTCCTCTTGAGATTTCAATATGAACACCTCTGTGCTACCTTTCTGCCTCCCAACAGGTCGCACTGTGGGATTGTTAAATAGAGGGTAAATACAATTGTGTGGTTCCTGGTCTTTTTTTAAGAAGCCAATTAAACTCTGTGTGTTGCATCCTTTAGTAGCAGTTTTAGCTTTTCTTATTTTCTTTTAGACAGACATGCACTAAGAACACATTGCAGTGTCTATATGGTGTTAAACCAGCCATCGTCTTTGCTGCAGTAATTATAAAAAAAAAAAAATATATCTAATACTTGAAGAATGCAAAGAAGGGGGTATAGATGTGAGTAATCAAAGTGGATCCCACAGCACCTTTTAAAAATGTCACACTTTTTTAAAATAACATTTTAAGCAACCGTTAAACTTTTTCATTTAAATAAAGCTTTGAACTTTGGGTAAAAAGGGTCAATTAATTGAATTCAATTGAACATCTAATTTAAAATGTAATACGAAATTATCAAATCAATGTAATTATTTTGCTTACAATATATTTTCTTTATTTTTCAAGCAAAACCATTTGTTTGTTCGTTCTTAATGTAAAAATTCATAGTTTTAAAAAATAAAAGTTCCACCATTGTTCCATTTAAATAACTTCCTATGTGGAAGATATTTTTTATTTTCTAAAAAAAGTTTTTGTTTGAATTCAAACAGTGAATCTTTTGATTTGTGTTGAACAGTAAATCTTGAGCTTGCAAATCTAAATGTATATAATGTAGCATTTGGCATTGATAATTTGTCTTTTTTAATTTACTTCAGACTGAAATACAATAACTACGAACAAGGCTGGTTTATCTTCTTTTTTCTAAGTATGCAGAGTTGCTGCAGATTCTACTCTTTCTACCTATGATATGAACTTCCTGTACTATCACATTTCAGTGTTCCTGTGTTGGGTGTAGAGCTTGTTATCACATCGACCATTTGAGTACAGTTACATTGAGATGATTTGAGCTTTGTAAAATTGTGTAATCTTGTTGGAAAAGAGAAGTAAAAGAATGAATTTACCAAAGGTACTCAAACAGGCTGTTGAGTTTACATATTGTTTACCAGTAATGGTCTCAAATTGTCACAGGAAAAATATCCCTACCATTAAAATACAAGAGACACAGTTATGGATGCAACAATTCATTTTCACCATTATTTGGGTTCAAACCTTGATTTTTAATGTCAAAACAACACCAGAAATTTTTTATTTTTATTTTTAAATTTGGCTTTTAAGCAAGTAACTATGAAGACAAACTTTTATGTTGGGTTATGCTAAGCCTGGAGTAATTTAATAAAACAATAAATATGAAATCCCTCGTAAGTTTAGCAAAACATTTGTTTGATACTTTCAACGTTAACATATTGGTATGCAATAGAGATAAATTGATTCACCTTCCCAATTTGGTTTAAAGGTATAAAATATGATTGGGTTTTTAACTGGGAATTGTGGCATCCCCAGATGCCATAAACCACTAATCCAAGCCTCCCTGTCATGATGTTTGAATCCTATTTTGACTTTGAATGCATCAAAAATATTTCAGGCTGTTTAGAAGTGTTCTTTATCAGTAGAGAAACTAGTTAAGTATTCTGCTTTTGTATCCCTTAATTCTGCTGTTAGTAAAGCTGGTTATTAGTATAATTGTGCATTTTATGGTCGCATATTTGGAAAAGCATGTTAACATTAAGAAAATCCAAGATAAAAAAATATATAATAGTATTCTGTAGGTACCCCTCAAGGTTAGAATTGCATTTTGTTCATGAACAGTCCCTACTGTTGAGACTGGGGCAAATAGACATCAAATATTTTTGTAACAATTGAGTGTATTACTACCATCTTTGAAATGGCCGCCGTTTTAGATTTTTCCTATAATTAATGTGCATTTCTGAAACGGGGGATACTAAGGTACATCCATGCCAAATTTGGTTCCTGTTACCACAAAATGCACAATTTGTCTGAAAAATCAACCCAACCTGCTCCGCTATGTGTAAAATAGATTCAAATAGGAAAATGGTAAAAGTGAAACAAGCTACCTCTGTTTATTTGTGATGTCAGCTTGTTTAATGTAACTCTACTTAGCTATTATTGCTTAGTTTTTTTAGACAAAAAATAAAAAGCATTAACCTCAAAAGTGTAGCTGCTTTGTAAAGTTGACTTTTGATAAACGTTTTAATAAACAGATGGTATTTGAGGCAGGCAAAGTTACATTTTCTTTTATCCAATATGAGTTTTGTTGATTTGATTGGTAAAAATCAGGGTCGAGGGCGTTTTTCTCCTCGCATTTTGAATCAAAAGTTTCAACCTATAGTGATTTCCCACAAAATTGTTGTACAGGATGAAAGGGAGAGCATGGATTTGACCTAATTGTGGACATCTGATTTATTTATCCCCTGCGACAGACTGGCGACCAGTCCAGGGGTGTACCCTGCCTTCGCCCATGAGTAGCCGGGTTAGGCTCCGGCAACCCCGTGACCCCGAAAGGGATAAAGCGGTTTGGAAAATGAATGAATGAATGAATGATTTATTTATTTGTCTATAAATAATGTCAGAGTGCTTGAGATGGTTTTGTGCAGTTTTTAAATAACCAAAACATCCTCTTAGCTTGCGTTATTGACCTAAAAAATGTTAGGGCAACTTTCTTCTCTTTGGAGAGGCCATTTACTGCACCAAAGGGCTTAGCATTAAAGTGTCTCAAACCAAAACACTTTCCATTTTAAATCAAAAGCCAGTCCTTGGAATCTTGCTTTTCCTTGTCCTGACACAGTCTGGTTTGTTTTGTTAGTCTTTTATGGATGTTGGTTTAGTTCATTCCAATCACTTGAAGGTCCACAGTGAGTGCGTTTAAGCTGAGGTAGATTGGATGAGTTGTGCTTTTCTGAGTGTGTTTGGTTTTAGACTCTGGCAGCCGCTGGCAGATCTTGATTGCTTGCTCTTGCTTGGATGAATCAAATGTGCCACTGACAGAGGGAGAGGTAGTGCAGTAACACAGTGAGTGGACCTGTCAGCTACCTGCTGTTTACATTTAGTCAAAACAGGCGAAGACTTAATTTCTCCTGGGAGTCACAAATTGCATCGTCCAACTTGTTGCCCTTGCCCCTTGCTGATATTTCCACTCACTTTTAGGAGAAAGGGGCGGAAATTCATGCAGGAACGAAGAAGAAGAAGAAAAAAAAACTTCAATAGAATTTTAATTTGCTCTATTAATTTATGTAAATGATGCAGAGCAGCTGCTTGAAATAGTTAAATTGCTTACCCAAGCATCACCATGTAGGCTGTATGTAAATTCTAGTGTGTGCTAATTGAAATTCAATATCTTTCTCATCAGCACAAGTTGTTGGCCTTCTCAGCTGAGCTGCCCTCTTCCTCACCTTTTTCTCTTCTTCCTCTCCTCATTTCGTAGTGCACGTGTTTGCCCTCCAACCTTACCTAAGTGGGTCTTTAATTTAAAAGTAAGCACATTAACTTTTTCAAACACGTTCAAGATAAAGTACCTTTTGCTAACAAATGAATAAACGATGAAATAAATAACACTCCCGCCCAAGCAGACACAGAAACGTGCAAAGGAAAATCGATAAATGGCGGTATTGAAGCATCTCTCGAGGTCTGCGTCTGGCTCGGTGTGATGGCTGATTTATTTGTCCTTTGCAAGTGGTGGTAAATCAGTGCTTCCCCTCAGGCCGGATCCGCTCTACCCAGCCAGGCAACCTACTTAGTGTCAGCCTTCCACCCAGCTGGCTCAAGCATCTGTACAGAATCTTTCTGTTTGTTTGTGCTTTCCCCCCAAAAAATTATGTTTTCAAATTCACCTTTTCCTTGCTTTGAAAAATGTCCAGCACCTTAAAGACCACCGCAGGCGCTCTTTGAGAGCGAGTCGTAGAGTGTCGAGTGTAGAAACAATGCCTTCTGTTATTATTCAGAAAGTGTAGGGTAAAAATACTTGGCTTTTGGGTAATTGCTGTTTAAAGATGTGAAAAAATAGAGCAGAGAAGGACTAAGACGAGGGCTAACCTTCCCCCAGGGCTCTCTCAGGGGTTGGAGCTATGAGTCGAATCCTTCTGCTCTTCTGCTCTTCTTCTCTCCCCGTTGCCCCAAGACAGGAAGGCAAGCTGTCCTCACCAAGTGGCAGCACTCACCGTTGAGACAGAACCCACCAGCACAAAAACTTTTCAAGCTTTTTTCCCTCTAATTTTAATACCTTTTTCTTTTTTACCCATAAGAGGCCCCATTTAGGCTCACAGACTTGTTTGATTACTTTGTCTTTCTTTCGAATCAACTTTTTTGTTAACTTTTAATTAGAGTTCACATCAATTTTTGAACCGTGACTCCCTATGCTTAAAAGGAAGGTGATGCAGAACTGGAAGTTAGTTTGTATAACTTTGTGTAGCTCTCAATAATGTCAAAGCTGCCAAACTGCTAGCCTGACAAGCTAAGTATGTTTGGCTCAAGCATCATTTGGCCTGAACTTCATACCCACTGTGTGTACACATAGTGACAGCTGGTGCCCATATTGCTCATTGGGGGTGTGACACAGCTAAGAGGCATCAACAAATTGGACTCGCTCTTGGCCGAATGCTGTATTTCAAAACACATTAAGCCTTTTCAGCATGGTTTGTGCAAACCTCCTGTACAGTCTTATTGTTTTTGTCCGAGCTTTCTGTCACTTGCCTCTGCACTGTTATCCATTCATCTGCTGCCTTCCCAAGATAAATGACATCAGTGGTGTTAATAACGTATGGGGGTTTCAGCTTTCAGTCTCAGTTTGAACCCATGAAAAACACAAGAGTAGCACAAAACCGAGGATTGAAACAAGAGCCTAACATGTTAAGGAAGTCAGTTACAGAGAATAACCGGTCATTTTCATGAACTAGTCCACTGTGGCACTCTTATGATGGCCATGTAGCCTGAAGCTCAGCAGAATTGGGGTTTTAGCTGTGGAAGGGTCACAATAATGTTAAGATCCCAGCAGATGAAGCAGTTTGGGATGTGTCTGTCAAAATAGCTACTGCAACAGGAAGTTGCCTAAAATAGGCAGAGAACACGAATTCTGAAAAGAAAATTACTAGAAAGCAATAAAATCTGTCCATGCAGCAAGGACAATAAGATATTAAAATTTAGAATTTACACAAGAATTAAAAAAGGAAAAAAATCATCTTTAAAAATCTTTTAGATAGAATTATTTCAACGGGAATGTTATAAAACCCAACAATAAGTAACATTTGGGTAGTTCCAAGCAAATGGTTTGTACTTTTTGAGTTTTTATGTACTGAATTTTAGTTCATTTCATTAAAGTGAGAAAAAAATGGAAAAAAATGTAAACAAAATGAGAATACCATCTTAGTATAAGTTAACCCATTGTAATAAGTCCTCATAAAATCTAAAACAAGTGCTTCTTTTTAGAACTTAACTTGACATTTTTGTTTCCAAAATGATGAAAATGAATATCATTCTAACTTTTGAACATTTATTAAAATTTAAAATAACATACTTAAAATGTAACAAGAAATTCAGAGCATTTAGACTATTTTTTTTTTTTAGTTTTCTTTTTTTTTCTATTTTCAAGAGTATGAAGCAAAAGGATTTTAAGTTTTTTAAATAACAATTTCCTTATAGCTAGATCCAAGCTCCTCATGAATAAAACAATTATCGACTGTGTTGATTTTGAGAAAAGCTTGGAAAGGTGTAGAGTAAAGATGAGTTAAGAGAACTTAAAACCTGGTAAAATATCTCAAATTTCTAAAAGCAAGATTATAAATCATTGCAAGTATTACATAGTGTGCAGTGTGGGTTTAATAGGACACCTGTCAAGGAATGTTGATAGGCAAGATAAAAAAAAAATTGCAGTCAGGATTTAATGTCAGGATTTTGGAACACATTGTCAAGGAATCCTAAAACTTTAAAAATCTTTTAGCAAATTTTAGAGTTTTGTTGGAAAGATTATCCCTCCACCTTTTAGCAAAAAAAAAGTGTGGAGTTTCCTGATTTCCCAGTATTAATTTCATGGAAATGTATTTGACTTTTAAGTGTCCTCTAAAATAGAGATCTAGTTTAACACTGATTTAGAATTCTCTTTAAATGCTCAATTAGATTGGTAATTACTCCTCAGGCATGATTACGTTCATACTGGTATGTTCATTAATACTCTGGGACATGGGTCTGTGACCAGCAACTCTGTAAAATTAAACTAAAGTCTCAACATGGAGCTCAGAGAGCTTTGGAACGGTCTCAGCACAGCAGGAGGACACATCCAAGGCAGTGGTTCCTTCAGCTGTGAAATTCTGTTAAGGACTAACTGCAGATAAAAGTGGTTTCTTTAAAAATTAGGTTAACTGCTGTTCATCTGGACATTTAAGCAAATTGTGCAATCTAGAACTTGATTTTTACACAAAGGAAATATCTACACAGTAAGCTGGTTTGTGAAAATGGAGACAACGCTTGCAGTGATTTAAAGTAATTTTATGTTATGTTTTGTGGTTTTGGATAGTAAAAAAAGAAGCTAAAAAAATAGTTTTTTTCTGTTGTTATTTTTTAACCTCCCTTTTCTATCTTTTTCATCTTCATTTCTCTTTTAAGGAATTTCTTTAAAAAAAAACAAAAAAAACTTTTGTCTTTTTTGAGGTTTAGATGCCTACTTTTTTCAATCTTTGAATCATAATGTCTCTCAAAAACCTCCTGCTGATTCCCTTTACTGATTTAATCATGCGTTTCTCTTTAGGTTTTATAAAAAGACCTGCACACAATGGTTTTGCTTTCACTTCGAATTTGCCCTCCAAAGCCCTCTTTTTCCTTTTGGTCATGCCAGTCCTTTAGTGTATGGAAGCCCAGGTGGTTCTATGTTAATGCGTTCAGCATTTAAAGAACCTGTGATGGTGGAGAGGCTTTGTTATTATCACAAGCTGCATGGATCCAAAAATAAATTAGATTAATTGGGGTCAGTTCATTTCAACTATCTGAGTGGGATAATGGACACATTTGGTGTAAAAATTATGAATCATAAAAGAGAAAAAAACAAGTTCAATAATAGCTTGTTTTGATTACTTTTGCATTTGTCAAAATCCCTTTTCATCATTTAATAAAATGCATGTTTTGCTAATTTTTTTGTAGTTTGTAGCAGTTACTTAAATTAAATTGAACTAAATTTGTCAATTAAATGAACCAAGGTAAGACACTTTTCCTGATTTTAAAACATTTTACAACTGAAAAGTTATATTGGCTTTTTGTCAGATGTGGATAAATTGTTACCTTTAATTAAATGTACACAACATTGACCAGAACATAAAGGGGATATGACCACTTCAAAAGTTTTAGCACCAAGGCTATAAGAAATGTATTTGAATAAAATAGTATTTTGTGGCCCTTGCAGGAGATTATGAAGTGAGCATAAACAAACAGTGTCTTTCATTCAATTACTTTTTAAAAATGTTAGTCAGCTCTCTTCATCTGTTTGGCTACCAGCTGTCATGAGAAGCCAGATTGCTTTGGCTTGAGTTCTTTCCCAGAAGGAACAAACAGTGCTGATGGAGCCCCAGCATACCTCTAATTGGAGTTTCATGATTGTATGTGTGGCTGGGATGCTGCCCCTTGAACTCCACTCTTTTTAGCTTTTTAGAATATGAGATTAACACATATTTGTTCCAGCTTTTGTTGCTGAAAGCAAATGGATGAAAAAATAAAAATGTCACTTCAAAAATGTTGACTTTTTAATGTATGCATTTTTATGTAGCATTGATTAGGTTTAATTTTCCCAAAGTTGGGGGAAATCATGGTAAGTTTAGGTTTAGGGGGAACAAAGATATATAACTGTATTTGTGGTTTTTCCTGAGGGAAGTTTTATTAAGACTTATTTCTTTGCAATGATTATTTCAAGTCCCACTTTGATCATCTTTTGATCTATTTTAAAAGCGTTCCCAGCTATAACTATAAGCCTCCTTATATAGCTATAAGGAATTTGAGATAAAAACAGCTCTAAATGATGAAAAATTGACTCTTAAAAAAATCACCAATAACAACTTAATATATTTTTTTTGCACAAGTTGGGAAGGCAAATGCTTTTTTTGGCATCACTTTGTTTCTTTCATAATATTGGGTTTATTGTAAAAACAAAGTGGAGACTTTTGAAATTGAAAGACTTTTGGATTAGAAGGTGAATAAAAAGTAGTTGTGCCAATAAAGGCCTACTCCAGTGAAAATAGCTTTTTTTCTAGCATGTTCTTGTGGCATTTTTCTGATAATGTTGGGCGTGTATTCACAAAAGCTAAGCTAGGATCTGGCTCAAAACTGTACGACTGGATAGCTTCGATATTGCTCGCCATTTTTGTTGCACAACCAATGTTAGGTTGGGCATTTGAGAGACTGTAAGCTGGCAGGAGAGTGTGTAAACAGAAAGCTCTTAGCAACAGGGAGAAGAGGGGGATGATCAGCATCAACAGTCCTGTCTGCAACTTAGAGGTGAATTTATGATGAATGATGCAGAAACCATGTCGTAAAAAACTACACTTTTATGCTGTTTTGGCTAAAAAGACCTGGGAACACTTTAACAATATATCAAAGATGACTGAAGTGGGGCTTCAAGAGATCCAAAGATTGATTTAAGAAGCTCATTTGTAATTTTTGAACCTATGTTATTTATTGAAAGATAATTTAACAAGCAAGAGCTAAATCTAATTTTTGAAGCCCACATTTTATAACCAGGACGTTTGTGGTGTTTGTGCCGCTTCAAAAACTGAAGAAATGGCAGTAAAGCTTAGGTTAGCAACTTTGCATTGTTTGAGGCAGACAAATTCTGGAGAGAAAACACCAAAATGAAGATGTTAGAGTTTTTGTCTTCATTCAGAATAAAAAAGCTCATCTTAACTACAAAACTCTCTTAGACATCAGGAACTGTTGGTGGACCTTTTCAGGATGCTATTTTTTTATTTTATATTTTTATTTATAACTTAGAGCTCTCACAAGAGCACATGATGTTATAGATGAGAAAGGGAAGCTTTGGATGATGCTTTGATCTACAAACATTCAAGTGTACATGCAGCCTCTGTTGTTGGTGGCTTGGAGGTCCGTGTAAAAGAAACTCCAGCACTGTTGTTTCCCAGCTGGTGTTTAGACATTTGTGTGAGCTCGCAGAGGAGCTGAAACTTTTGGAACAGAATGAATTGAGCACTTTTGTTTTAGCGATGGGAAAATCCTCACTTAAAACTTGCACAAAGGCAAAGTGAACAGCGCTGAGAGGGAATGTCTGCCTGAATGTCTTTTAGCACCATCCTGGTTTCATAAAAATGACTACAACCGTTTGGTTCCAACTCGGCCCCTGAAGTACTGGCTCCAGGAAAAATAATAGTCTTTGAACAGTGAATAGTGTCAGCCAAATTTCTCTGAAAGGAATTATTGTGCTATCATTTCTCATGGGCACTGTTTGTTACAGCTTTGTAAGCACAGCCGTGAGCCCAGATAATACTTTATCAAGCTCATTCATGCATGTTGTTCCTTCAGATTTTGATATGTGTTACATTCATGCCTTTTTCTAGCTTTTTTTGGTAATTCAAACCACCTTTCTTTTTAAAGGTTAGCGTTAAAGATGTTTAAAATAAAGAAAGTATTTTGGCTTTTTTAAAAACGCAAACATGGAATTAATGTTACAGATTTATATCCTTTAAGCCATTCATGTTTACAGCTTCACTCCCAGCGATCTTCTCTGTGAATTGGATAGGAAAAATAAGATGCTATAAAGCACAGACGCTGGAATCCTGACAGTGGAAAGGAAAATAACCTTTTGTTAATAAGTTTTTTTTTTTTTTTATATAAGAGAAAAGTGTTATGTTTCATACCAGAGATTTTGACGGACAAATAAATGAAGCCTTTTCATCTTTGACCCAGCTTTTGGCCTGTGTTATGATCTGCACTCTGTCTTTATTGATTGAGCTCTCATGATGGCCAGAGGCTGTCCTTCATACACGCACAGACTTTTATATATATATATTTATATATATATATATCTCTCAAGTATTTATGGTGGCAATCATTACCTCCTGAGATTTTTTTTTCATTCTGGTAAATTCTGTAAAGTCACTTGGTGTTTGCAGAATTATCTCTATTATAATGATTTCTGCATCTGTTTTGATGAGACTTATTATTTGCTGTTAAGGACAAGAAAGGGATGATTTTTGATAAATACAAAACAAAAAAAAACCCTAGGGAACTTACATTACGGTAAATGTTTTTACATTTTTGAAATTGTTTTTGTAATAACCTATGAAAATGGATGTGAACTTAATACATTTTGTTTTCTATTAATACAGAAGTATTTTTTATGAGAAATATAGTTGTGATCTGAGACGGTTTTATATTTCATCTCAGCTTTACTTGTTGTTTAAATGATAAACGATCTGCTTTGTAAAGAAGTTAGTCAGAACAGTATAAAAAACAATTAAAAAAAGTAGAAATGAGAAAAAAACACATTTAAAATAAAATTGGAAATGTTTAAAGATGTTTTAAATAAGTGACAAACTAAATTGTGCCTTTATTGTTCCACACAAAGATAGATTGCTGTTGACAGGTCAAGTCCACCTTAAAAGTGCTATTTGAAAATATACATTTTCAATTAATTTCCTCACCTTTTTTACTCAAACTAGCAATAATACAACACAGTAGAAGTATGCTTAAATTGTTAGACAAATAATAATAAAATAAAACTCTACAATTGTATTACTCTGTCAGTCTAGATCAAACCTATCCAGCACAGCTCATTACTTTGTTCTTTGCCAGAAAGCCATGGCATGTTTATTTGTACTTAACAAAAATAGATTTTCCACATTTCTTGTGTTTTAATAATAATAATATTAAAAACTTCAGATGTTTTTTGGCTATGCCCCCAAAAAAGAGTTTTTGCCCTTTCTTTTGATTTTTGTTGTTGTTTTTGTTTTCCTTTAGCATAAATTCTGCATGTTCCACATTCGAATCAAACTCAAATGTCATGTTGAGCATGTAATCCACACAATATGCCCCTTTAAGGATCAATTATTCTTTTGGTGTTTCAGCTCTGCGCACCGTCAGTGTTCTTGCTGCCACCGTTGGCTTTTGGGTATTTATAGCTTCACATCAATTGTAGGGATCACTCCCACAACCTTCTTGTGATGATGTGTGCAAATGTGGAATTTGTGTGGTCTCTGTGATTTTCCCTGCAGGTTTTCCATTTGAGCGAGTTAGAGTTTGAGCGAGTTTTTAATGTCTTCATGGTATAGTGTTGTTTGCGTGTAGCCAGAGGCTAAACCCCATTTATAACACTTTATATGGGGAAATCAATCCCAACTTTATTCTGCTTTTTTATTACTATACTGGCTTTATTTATCAGGAAAAACAAGGGAAAAAAGCAAAAACTTTCTTCTTGGCAGGGCTAAAGGGGATCCTTCTGATGTTTGGAAAGGAGAACAGTTTAGGTATTCCTGCTTTTTGCTTGTTTGTTCAGTAGGAGCCCATTGTTTTAGTGTATAATTCAGGGCAGCAGAGCTGTGCTTTTAAATATCCAGGTTTCAGATTTATAAACAAATCCCTTCTTTTATCTTCAGATGACCTGAGAAATGTGAAAGCAATGTTTCCTATTTAGTCAATTGTAGATTTGTCATACATATTTTCAGATATATACATTATTTTCAGGAATTCAGATTTATGTGAGAAAAGAAAAAACGATTTCCATTCATAGAAATCGTACTTTCATATTTTACATTTTATACTGCTTTGTAATATTTTTTTTCTTATTGTTTTTATAATAGGAAAAGTATACAAGTACTCAGAATTTGTGCAGTATTATATTTATGTTCAGAGAATATATAAAAAATGTGGTTAAAATACAGCTTTGGGCCATTTGGCTGCACTATATTTTAATTTCCCCACTTTTTATAAGCACACCCTCAAACAATGACCTTTACCTATTAAAAAAATATTTGTTAAGAAGCTTCATGGTCAAATGTCTTCCAAAAGAGCTTTTGTCCCTGAGTAATAAGTCTTTTGAATATTTTAAAGTCTACCATAATCCATATTCTTATTAAATACACTGGTTTCATTGTCTTTTTCCCTCAGCTTTAAAGCTCTTTTCTGTTAATGCAAAAGATAATTGCATTTTCTTTGAGTGGTTAAATAAATGTTGCCTTGTCCCAAATGTTAAACCTTAACTTCTTTTGTCATCCTTTTTGTCTTAAGGTTGTGGTTATTGTTGGAAAAAGAGTTGTTTATTCTTTTTATGAGTTTGTCCTGCTGTACCTGGTTTAAGGCCAGATGATTTCTTTTTGAATTACTTTTGGATCTTCTGCTTTCGTTTTTTTTCCTTCAAAACTAATGTACTATTTTCTTGTACTTTTGATTTTTCGCTGTCCTAAATAATGGTTTGAGTAACAATGTAAATTCTATTTATCTGCACTGCTTTAGTGCAGGTAAATATTTAAGGAAGTTAGCATTCAAACTTTCTTTAAAACCTCTAGCCTGGACATTAAACTTGTGACGGTTGTTTTGCAGTTGTGAGAAAGGCTGCTGTCTGTTACCATGGTGAAGCTTGATGCAGCGTTGCTTTTGTATTTAACACATTAGTTTAAGGACGGTCACATGCTCAACCCTTGTACGTGTGTTGCGAGTTTTTGAGTTGTCTGGACCCATGGAGTGTCATAGACAGGATTGGCTGGTTCAAGGTACATCTTAAGGGGAGCGCACGTGTGTGTTTTACAGTTTCCTTCAGGCTCATTGGAAATTAAATGTACCATAGTCATGCATTTGACAAGTGGATTGTGAAGTACTTGTAAGGCTAACGTAAGTTGCATCCCTTCACATCACACTCGAGTCATCAGTAAAGCATTAATCACAACTATTTTTACGGCTCGATACAGGCTGTCTGCAAGCGAAATTTGGTCAAACTTGTTTGGGGCGGGCAAGGACCACACACTTATCACATGAACAGCATATATACTGTGTGCAGGATTTTGGAAGGGTCAAAAACATGAAAAATCCATTCAACACATTTGTGTCTCACCTACTTCACCCTTGTGTGTTATATGGATGTTAGCTGCGACCCGTTGCCCCACAGGCTCATTGAACAGTTAAAGACGGTGCTATTTTACGCAAACCACCTGTGTGACCTGGACAAGTTTGCCCTTTTTTGCCCGCAGTGTGTATCTCGCCACTAAAGCCGTTAAAAAGGTTTTAGGTGCTTCAGTTCTGAATGCGTAATAGTTAGTTTCTTTGCTTTAAATAAAAAGTAAAAACTCTTTGTGTTGGGAAAAAAACAATTGTTGCTTATTTAGTGGCATAAATGATTCATAAAATCACTCCTTTTTCTGATTTTCCTTCATGTGAAAAAAAATTGTCGATTCCTTTAACCACCAACCTCCTATAAAATAAATGTAACTGAAAAAGTCTGCTAAAGGTGTTTTAAGGGTTTTTTTTCTTTTAAACTTTCATTGAAATAGGTGGAAAGTGAAGAAACCGGTGCCAACGAGGCCATTTCCCAAACCTTCAAAAACCCCAAATGATCGTAATTAAAGTTTCGGGCTCTTAGTAGAGTGAAGCCACACTATTTGTGGTCATCTTTAAAAGCCCTGTGGAAATTCCCCTTTCAATCCATCTCAGGCGATCAGTGTGTGTGTGAAGGTGTGTGTGTGTCTGTGCACGTGTGTGCGACTGTGTTCAGGCCTTATTAGGCTTCAGTGGTGTTTGGACAGCCGGAAGAGCAGTACTAATAGGACAGAATGATGCAGAAATGGACAGAAAGCCCCATTGGAGTTCTTGAAGCTCATTTTCACTCTCCCTCCTTTTACCCTTTCACTCAGCTTCAATCACTTACTCATTTTCCTCTCTCTTTCCACTCTTCATCTCCTACCTTAGCCTTGGCTGTCAAACGGTCCTGGTACTGCTCCACTAATTTTTCACATCCCTTCATTACTGCTATTCACCCTTTCCTGAAGCCACTTTGAGCCAGCGGGGGAAGCTTTTAGCTTCTGATGACTCCTACACTGTGATTTCCCTTGTTTTGATTGTTTTTCTTTTTTCTTTCTTTTTGTTTCTTAGTAACCATTAATTTAGTTGTGTACTCTTATCTCTCCTTGTCCTCCTTTTGCACCTGCAGTATTCAGGTTTTTTAGGCTTTTAACCCACCCTCTGTCAGGTTGTTTAACAGTACAGCTGAACATAAAACAAGTAACAACAACACAAACGCATTTATAATTTAAAACCAAAATTGCTGTACCACTAACAGACTTGTATCCCCAAAAACCAAAGGCAGGAAGAAAACAGGGCAGCTCACGCGCAGGTTTACAAATCAAACCAAATTTTCTGGGAAATTAAAACATTTTTCACATAATTCGTGTTATAAACCATGCAAAGCTTGAACATTAATTTGAAATATTTGTAAAACTGCGAAGTCGTGGACATGTTCTGTGAAGACACAGCCTGGATGACATTTAAAATAAAATCAGCCAGAATGTGCTTTCTATTAATTTTACTTGTCTCACTCTCAGAAATACAGTGAAACTTGGAGTTTTTCATAGATGATTAGGAAGTATGTCAGATGCTTTCCAGCAGGGGTATTTGATACATATCGTTGGGGAGAAGTTAGGGGCAGACAAAACACTAAGGAAATCAAACCCCTCAGTTATCTCTTGGGTGGGGTTGTACTATCAAGGAAAATGATCTAAGGAAGAGTGTTTTTTTTTTTTTTGGGCATGCTATGATCCCAGATGAGCAAAGAGCCATGAAATAGTGGGAAAGGGGATGTACAGATGGAATTGTTAATCTAAATGACTAATTTGAATTTCTCATTCATTAATTAGATGAGGTATTAAAATACTTAATACTAACAAAAAATACAACTTTCAGTTATTAAGGTAATTAATGTTTTGTTATGGGACTGGTCTTTGCTAAAAACCCCAAAGGGTCAGTATACATTCACTTTTTAAATGATGATTCTCATTTCCTAAGGTGAAAAATAAAGCAGATGTGCAGCTTCTTCCTTTTGGGAAAACTGCACTTCAGGTCATGATGCTCCCTCCTGAAACTCCCTTAAATTATCATTTTATTTTTGGGATAACCTGAAGCTTTGGGGATTTTTGATGTCCTAATTTGTGACTTCTGTGTATTTTCAGCAAGGTGAAGCGTGCCTCTGCAAGGAAAGGATTTTGTCCCTTTGTTGCGATACTACAGAACTCGTTGAACAATATCGTTTGTGAAAACGGGCCATTTCATTTTCTGCTGTGTGCTTTATGTTGACTTCTCCTTTTTTGTCAGTAAATGGTCAATTCTCTTTATTCCCGTTGAAGCCTTGAAAGCATACACTCACAAACCTATAACAAAAAGTAATAATAGAGATCTGACTTATTAGAAAAAGGAAAAAATAAAGCTGTGGATGAACAGTTGACCACTGTAGATGAAGAATGGGATGATTTGCTTCTTTTTTATAGTGGCACATGTTTTTTTGTCCTACCACATATGAAGTGTGTTCATATTGGACCTCCATCTGGGTCAGTTTGTAGGTAACTGCCTTCTCAATGACAGTTAATGGTAGTGTGGTTGTAAAGATCAGTGATAAACTTCAGTCAGTGAAAGCTGCTTTATTTTTAGTGTGTTCTGATTGATCTTTGAGGGGCTGAACTCTAGCACCTGTTTTAAACTCTAGTCTTCCCAGGGCTGCTTTCTGACTTTTTCTTTCAGGAGTTGAGCCTCCAAGACCCCACACTTTTGAACAGGTCCTGCCACTTTTTGGGTTGTATAGGCTCGTGGAGGGTTGTAGATAGGTGTCGCTGCATCTCAAAAGAGGCACAAGTCTTGCAGTTCCTTTGAGACTCACGTGGCCACTTTAAAGGATGTGATGAAAATGGAGCGTATGATTGTCGTGCGTGTGGTACAGTAAGTGTATCGTGAAGTATTTGTAAGGATAAAGTAAGTTACATGCATTTATGATGCACGGGTGATGCTGTTGTACGCTCTTATGCCGCACTCTAGTCATTACTGAGGCGCATAAACGGACTCCTTGTTGGTCGTTCGCAGCATTTGCGGACGACCAGTAAGGAGTAATGAGTTAGGTGTAATGTAACACAAGCCAAGTCGACCGCTGAACACAATTCTGATGTTTTTCTGTTACACTGATGTCACCGTGGGTTCTTATGGCATGCAAGAAACCTGCCTCTGTGTTTGCTGTAGACAATCACATACACCCACAAGGGCAGTTGTGACAAAGGCATTATTCTATTTTTATTAATTGGTTTCTTTCTGTTATTTCATTGTCACTCGTCAATTTCCTCCTCATTCCTCTCCTTTTTCTCTTTTTATTTTCTCTGATTTGTCTGTGCCCTCATTAACGATACAGTACACTCCGGTTTGCTCCACAGGCAATAAAGACAAATGAAAGCTTGAGTGAAGAATTGGCTCGTTGGCGCCTCGTCTGCCTCCCAACTCAACATCCCCCCCAGACATGGAAAAAAATACCGCTTTTACCGCTGTCATAGACTGTTACCTGACAATCTGCTGAGCTGAGATGAAATTGTTCAATCATTTTGAGCAAAGCTAACACTGAGATGATTTTAATCTGTATAAAGCACTCTCCTTCTGTCTGGAAACTTTCTTTAGAAGAAGAAAATCGATTATCAGGAAATTCAAGGCCCAGAGCTCACATGGGTAAAGTGTTGAGGTGTATATTGGGCCTTTTTGAATTTTTGTGACAGACTTTTTTTTTTTTTTAGTTATTCTTTGCTTTCAGCAATGGCTGTAATTAGCAATAGAAACCCCAGTGATGTGGCCCTGGCTGCTTTTCAAGGTTGTTCTGTCTCTACTTTCTGCCCCAGTAGTTTTTGTGTCAGTGCTCTGAATGAAGTTTGCATCAGCTTAAGTTTCTACAGATTGATTACAACTGTCTGTAAAGCATCAGGTCAAAAAAACGGTGAGGAAGAAAAAAAGATCAATTCCTCAAACACATTGAATGAAGATGTTGCATTATTCTTCATAAACGACTGACCTGTGACCCCCTCCCTCCAAATCTTCCTCTCTAATCACCTCAACCGCAGTTTCTGTTTCATTCATCTAATATTAGATGAGGAGATTAATAATATATTATTACAATTCAGAACCAGCCATCAGATGGTCACCATGAAATAATCATTTTCCATTTGCTCATGGCACATTGATAATTTATCTATTTTTTTCAATTTCATTTCGTTTTCCTCCTCCTTCCTCTTTTTCACCCCCAAAGAAGCTCCACACCTGGTTAGGGACCGTGGCTCTGTCACTGTCCTGTCGCCATGGTGATTAGCCGGTTAGAAGCCCCAAAGGGGACAATAATAAGGAGGAAACGGGGTGTGAAATGAAGGCTGTAGGACAAATATAGCATCTGTTTTTTGTTAGTAAAGCTGTGAAAACAGAGATTTATTGTAAATAAGCAAAAATGCAAACAGTTAGTGGTTTGAACTGTAGTTACCTTTGCTTGAAGTCGGTGTCTCATGACTATTTCCACCTAGTTTTCACTGTGCATTCTAAACAATGCTTGAAAGCTGTTTACATCACATTTTATTGAAGTGGGTCTTTTCCCTAAAGCTGCTGCAACACTGAGTGGAAAATGGTGATAAGCCCAACAGCTTATTGTTTTTTTTTTATTGTTTTCTTATTAGTTGTTGAATAAAGTCACTCTGTTGTTTTTTTGTTTTTTGGGTCAGAGATTTCATCCTTTTAGAGGTTTATAAAAGATTATCTTTCTTGGTATCAGGGGGCACATAAGTAACAGAAACTCACCTTTAACATCGGTTTGATGCTAATGCTTAAACATTCTTTATAACAAAGAACTTCAAAAAGTGATTTTTTTTTTGTTGGCTTGAAAAAAATATTCGATTTTTTCTAGTCCTTAATAAAGTACCTTCCTCTTGTCATATTACTAAATGTACTGTCTTTTTCTCAAAAACTTTGCAACTGAAACATGCATTTCTTTACAAAATGTACTGATCAAAGCAAGCAGCAGAACCACTAATTGTTTTGAGTTAATAAGAACACTTATGCAAGGTTTTTCAGCAATATATGTGCGATAGAGCTTAGTCAACACCCACAAAAATAGTGGTCTGAATTAATGGATAATTTAATCAGAGAAGGGATTATCTATACAATAAAGTAAAATAAAAATGTGACCCCCCCCCCCCCCCCCATCTTACTCATTAATCACCTTTTTCAAACTTAAAAAATATGAACAAATATTAAGCTTTCATTTTATTTTCTAAAGCTCCTTGCAAAAGATCAAATAGAAATTTGAAGAAAACATCAAAAATACGTTATCTTATCAACAAATATATATAAAGATCTATAAACTATCTTCTTATAAACATTAATTCACTTAATTTAATTTCGTACATAAAAGCATATTTTTTGTGTGTATTCCTATTTACACCCCTCATGTAATGAGTGTTGT
This sequence comes from Adrianichthys oophorus, assembly GCA_036245035.1. NCBI lineage: Eukaryota > Metazoa > Chordata > Actinopteri > Beloniformes > Adrianichthyidae > Adrianichthys > Adrianichthys oophorus. The sequence continues at coordinate 18,786,118 of BSAI01000189.1, read as the reverse complement.
TTGAAAATGTTATAAACTCACTCAGTTTTTCATTCCATATTCTTATTCAAAGTTGCAGTGCCTTGACAGCTTTCTTATAGTCAAAGAAACTAACCATTAATTGTAAAATTAAGATTTGTTAAAAAATCCAATTGAAGCCATTAAATTTAACCGCATGCAACATTTTCAATCTCTTGGTTTAGCCTTTGGGCGAGTCCTCGCATGTTATGATTAAAAGGATGTTGGACAGTCGTTTTGCGAAGCCTCGTGTGCTGGAGAAGGGCGACCTCAGCTGTCTATGCTCTCATTCTCCGGTTCATCTGTTCAATTCTCAGATGCTTGTCTCTCTCTTTGGATAATACTCAGCACAGCCCAACTCTTGTGCTCACAAAAGACTATCATAAATAGAATTGATGAGAAAGAAGCAGATGAAATGAATGTGGGACTGTTTGATGTTTACAGCTCAGTTACTTTCTGTTTTGGCTTCTTTAGTAACGAGACAGCGCGTTATCCTCATCTCAGAATGCATGTCTGTAGCGTATTCATAGCAAACCAGACAGAAAAAAAAAGCTGATTTTTGGATTACATTTTAGGAACAGTGCATTTATTGTATTGTGGTGTATTGTGTGAGCTGAGTTGCATGCATTGTGATGCTTTATACAAACCACTCTGTGTTCTCCCACTACTTGTTGTTTCATGTTTTTTTTCTTTACTCTCATTATTTCCTATCAAATCATTTTGTTAGACATCCAGATTTCTTTCTATTATTCTGCTCTTTTTAACCAAAGCACGATCAGGTTGATGGATGAATTAATAGAAGAGCTGATCCAAAATATTGGTGTTATGAAAACAGAATCTAAAGAATTTTAGAGTATTTTGAATTGACCTTTTCTTTCATTAAAAATAATCTGTATTTTTGTGCACTAACAAAAGAATCGCATGCACATTTCTACTCAGTTAAATCAAACGGAGTCCTTCGGCTGTGACATAACTTGAAAGTTATGTGAGTAGCAGGTGGAACAGAGCGATGAGTTGATATAATTTCTGCAGCTCTGCATTCTTATTTGTTTTCAGATAAATGCAGCTTTTCATGTTTGTTGAAAAAAAAGTTCATACAGTTTTTATATAACTGAGTTGCAGATGTTTTTTTTTTTTTATTGCTGTCATGTTGATTCTTTTTTTGTTGATATATTTAACAAAAAATAAATAAATCATTAATAATCTGCATTTAGTGCCTGCAGGTTTTCCACCTGTAGCTTTAAATGATTTGTGACTTGCTGCATTTTCTTTTCATATCACAAAAAACTGCCCTGGAAAGCCACATCTCTGTGTCATCGCCTGCTGAGCCGACTCTACAACAGACTCTTCTGTAATATCAGATTTCTATGCATCCCTCTGTGGCTGCATGTAAATGTGCCACTCTTTTATCCTCCCCTCTGCTTTCCTTTTTCATTCCAAGAAGTGAATGAGGAAACCTACTGGGTTTGCCCACACAAATGCCTACAAAGAATAAAAAAAATGTTTGATAGGCTTCAGAACCCCTGCAACCCCTGAAAGAGAGGAAACTCTGAGAAAAAAAAATTAAACATGGATGGATGAATCCGAATGCTGATGTCAAACTGTCTGTTTTTCTTTATACATGTTATTTAACACAGACACACTCATTTTTCCACAGGTACCCTAATTTAGACTATAGCTTTGTTTGCTAGAAGTTAAATATATATATATATATATATAAAACCATACTTGTAAATTCAAGTATTGTGGAATTGGATTGAATTGGATTTTACCTTATGAACAAATTATTATTAATAAAAGTAGACTTATGCTGTAACCTTTTTTTTTAAATTACACACTACTTTCAACTTGACACTGACTTATACATAGTTTTGTATAGCAGAGAAAATAATTAAAAATAGGATTTGAACATCAATCACTGGGGACTTTTTTGGCCACGGTGTGTCCATGGGGAGCGTTTAAAGCTGCAAAAAATGTTTTTTGCTAGTCTTTGACATATTTAAGACTAATAATCATCACTGTCCAATCCAGTTTTATTTTGGAATATTTTTATTAGTGTAATTTACAAACATCTAAGTTGGTATTTTAAAGTTTTGTGGTCCGGAAAGGTTAGTAGTTGTTCATAGAAATAACAGAAAAGTACAAAATATTACTGTTTTAGTCATTTAAAATCTGATTGGAGTTTCTGCCAAATTGATGTCTGATGGGAGCAGGTTTGATAGCACAAAAGCTATACATGATTAAATTATTTTTGTCTTTTACAAGTTCTCAGACTATGTTGGAAAGATTAAATAAATAAGAAAAGCCTTCTCAGAAAAAATGGAAAAAGAAAAACTGTTAGTGTTTGAAGAGGATCGCTCTATAATTTTGGCTGAGGAGTTTTTTATACCATTTCTTTTTTACCTGAATCTGAGCTTTTTTTTTTTTTTATAGCATTTAGCAGTGTATTATTACCCAAACACACATTTTCGTACTCTTAACTTTTGTTGAAATAAGTTTTCTTCCAAGACCCTTTAAAAGGTCTTCAAAAATATTGAAAGTTATAAGTAGAAACCTGTTGAAACCTTTCCTACTATTAGTACTTTCAGTACTTGCACAGTACTAATAGGACTGAAAGTACTATTCTGCCTGTTGAAGTTTCAAAGGAGATGCAAACTGCCAATTTACAAAATTATATTTTCAATGTCCAGGCAAGTTTCCAGCTCCTTTGATTCTTTTTTTCCTCTCCATTTTAAAATAATTCACTTGTGATTTCTTGTATTCTCTTTCTCTTCTTACAACTCCTAACACCTAAGAGAGCAGCAGTTTCTTAACGATCTTTGCAGAAATACTCTGCACCTCATGACTGGGAAGTGTGAGGGAGTGAGCTGCACAAAAGGTCAGTTTTAAATTTTTCCAGCTCTCTGGTTCAGGTCTGACAGCAAGATATCTGCTCCTATCACTACCTCTACCATCAACATTCAGTTGGGGCAAAGCTTATGTATGAGTTCTGCTAAGATTACTAACATGCAGTGACTGTCTGTTTTTTCCCGCTGTGGGTCTTGGCATTTTCCTGCATAACATAACACCCTGGGAGCCGCTGTGTTTGTGGAAGTATGTAAACTTCTACAGTATTAGGGTGTCATTTGTCCTCAGCAACACTTCTGTCACTGTAATCATGAAGCCCTAACAGGCAGAGGCTGTGAGCCCAGAGGCTATGAGGGCAGAGAGGGCTACTATCTGCAGGGCAGCCCCGGGTCTTTCTGGCCTACGATGACACAGGCGGCGCTGAGAATGGACAATGGTGGGTTTTTTTTGTTTTGTTTTTTTAGTAGAGCAATGAAAAGAAAAAGAAAAATAATCTCTCTGTGCTCTAAAAATTCTGTTTTAAAATGTTTAATATGTTGATCGTAAAGGAAAACAGAAAATTCTAGAAAATGAATTAAAACAAGAATTGTAGAACTTTAAGGAAAAAAAAATCTCTCCAAAAAGGATGATGGGAAACACATACTAGTGAAGACAAACTCTTATCATCTTTTAATCTATTGTAAAAGCGTTCCTAGTGGCCCTTCAATTATGATTATGCTTTTAGCCCCCCAAAAACATGTAATTTTCTAGGACATAGTTTCTGCAGAGCGGCAGTAGTTAATTAGAAATTCATATCTTAGTTGTGGGTGGGACTGTTGGTGCAGAACAACCTCGTCCCCCGTTCCCATTGCTCAGATCTCTCTGTTTAAGCGCTGGTGTGGCTCCTTCCTGGGAGCTGTGTTCTTTTTTTTAAAAAAAATCTTTCTATAGCCCTCTCCCCTTTTCTTCAAGTCGCCCGTGAATGGACAATACATACGTGTTTGTGCTGATCGGGTTACAAGAAGGTCAAAATCCCATAGACTTCTATTGAGAAATAGACAGTTATTACTCAGTAATTTTATTTGTCATAACTATTCTTGCTCTGATACATTTTAACTTAACATCTTCTCACAGCAAAAAGGCCCCCGGTGTCACCAATGGGGGACCTTTCTGTGTGGAGTTTGCATGTTCTCCCAGTGCATTACAGAATATGTCAAGAAATGTTCTGCCTGCTAAATTTAAAAAATACAGCTGGAAACGATTTGAAATAGCAGTGACGATGATGCAATGGAAGTTTATAATTTACAAACTTACAAAAGTGACGGTGTCTGTAGATTTTTCTTCAAATTCACAAAAACTGCTCTTATTTGTGACACACAGTTATACACACTTTAGCCACTAAAATCACTATCATGTTATGTGATTAGATTTTTGAATCAACTATTAAAAAGATTAATTCTGTCTCAAAGAAGCTACACGCTTTAAGAAACTTGTTTTTACTTTTTGGAAGGACTAAAGCCAATTGCCAAAGCCAACTCTCTCAGCTGTTGCCAGCTCCTGTTTCACGCTTTAGCATGATGTCAATAAGAAGAAGAGGTGAGATTCCCTCCATAGACTGCTGAACAGAACAATCCAATAGGGGCTAAAGCCGCAGTGCCAGACATCGATGGGTGGGCTGCTGCAGCACCCTGTCATTCCGGTCCAGCTCCTTGGTCAAATTAGCCCCCTTAAGTCCCATTTTTCATCATTAGCACAAGACATGCAACTGATCTATAAGTACAGCAAAGAGTCAATTTTTTGGTCTTCTTTGATCAAGTTTGCTGGGCAGTTGCCATGGGAACAATGAGGCAAGGGTTAAATGTTCAAAGTTGTGCACAGCGAAATGTTGGTTGGTGTTGTGTAAAGGTGACAGAAGACCAACTCAGAGCCCCAGAACCAGAAGAACAGCTCAGAGTCAACTGATGACCTGAGGAAATGCATGACATACTCTTTACATTGTCTTGTAAATAATGTTTTTAAAACATTTTCACAGGGATTGTGTTAACTGATTGGAGTTTAGATTATCTTTTTGATGCACAATTAAGGATCAATAAATCAGAGATAGATTGCGTTGTTGTATATTGTACTGTAGCATTAGAGACACCTTTATTAATTTTCCCTAAAGCCTCTTTAGGGGTATTCCTAAGTCGAGTTGCATAAAATATTTAGCAATACAGTGTTAAACTAAATACAAAAAAATATAGAAAACCATAAGGTTGAAAATTGTAATGATTTATGCTTCTCTTTTGCATTTCAAATTCCTATAATCTACTTACAGTATGGTCTCAGTTTTCATTAAAAAAGTATAGATGAAAACATCACTGCTGAACTGGTCGTAATAAATATCTGTATGCGGCTCTAAGGTTCACCAAACATTTCCGCAGTTCAACAACAATAAAATGATTTTTTTATTGTTTAACATTTAAGGGTGTAGAATCCCTAAGATTAGATTACTTGATGTCAAATTTAAAGATAGTCATACTTATTGAACCAAAACATATGTGGCTCAGAGTGTGTTTGGAAAGAAAATATCCTGGTCATGTAAACATGGACAATTTTTCTTTCCAAGTTAGGCTCTAAAATGTAAACGTTTCTTATTTTTTTTTTTTTAAATGTGCATTAGCTTTTTACGGCTGACAGGGACAAATATTCTTGTGAGTGTGGGTTTTTGTCATCCAAAACTATTGAAGGTCATATAGAAAATTGATGCCTGACTGCACACATATTGTAAGGTTTTCAATGTAGAAGCTGAAGTAATGCATTTTCTCTGGGTCTCAAAAGAGAAAAATGGGGTTAGCTGTGTTATAAAATGTTTATTTTGACAAGTACAAATCCAATTTATGCTTTTTCCACATTTTGTTGGACTTTCTGCTTTTGAAAATGTCTTCTGAAAATTTACATCATTGCAGAAATTTAAGTAAATTGTGTCAGGCCTTGCAGGAAAATAAAATAATTTGATGCTTTATGAAGGATTTGAAAATGTAGTGAATGAAAGCTGCTATTTCATGTTGGCAGAAGTGGTTTTAACCTTTCCAGGAGTGGACATAAAATAATAACTAAAAATAATCAGTGTTTCTGTGAAAAACATTTAGTTTTATTTTAACTATTGTACCTTAATTAACCAAAAGACAGAAAAAGGTTCACAATAACTAAATTACATCTCGGTGAAAATAGATTTGTCAAAGTTGATAGACATTTAGAATATTGTTGACAGGTTGTAATTTCCTTGTAGGCCAGTAGTAAAAATGCACCTTTGTTAGATATTGCCATTACGATCCAGACTGTTACTGCATCATTCTATAGGCTTTACCCCCATAATAACAAAGTAGTTACCCATTATCAGTAGGGCCCACTTTTTCTACAGGTTATTCACCTCTTGATCAGCTGCACAAACAGTATTTGTACATTTAGGTACATCAAAATTACAGAAAAAAATACCTACATACACAGAAAATACTGGGCTGTTGTCTGGAGCGTTATCCAACAATAAAACAAAGTTAAAAGAAAAAGTAAAAATAAATAAAAGTTGCGGGTACAGAGACTCCAGACAGTATAAAGGTAACAAAAAGAACACAGTTGTGAGGCAGGAGTTCAACATTAGCTTTCCAGTACTGGACTGTGTAACCTTTGCATCATTATTTCCCCTTTTTTGACTTATCCCCAGTCGACACTCAAATTTTCCACACTGATCTGAATCTTATTGCAGATTGAAGTGTTTCACACACCCCACACAGTGGGATTGCAGTAGGAACTGTGTTCATTGGTTTACAATCCACCAATGAATGGATTGAAGACGGGCAGGCGCATATATAAAGAATTTGAATCTCAAAGGTTGTTTAACACTTTCCATCATGATTTGCCTTGTAGATTGTTTGTTATTGGGAGTTTTGTTTTATTGTATGTTTTTTCTGCCAAGCACATTTGAGCCACCAAAAGGCAAAGCAAAGTGTTGTTAATAATTGAGGCTTGATAATCACGTGTCAAAATATTTGACAATCAAACTAGAACTGTACCATGATGGTAGACATTTTAACCGTGCATTGGCTCACAACTGTCAGATACCAATGCACTCTTTGCTTGGTTGAAGCCACAAAAAAAGCGCATACTTTCAGTCAAATGTATTCCGGGACAAAAGATTACGTGATGTGAGTGCCCTTAATGTTAAAATGTAAGAATGTTCTAAAAGAAGAGTTGGACATACTTCAAATTATTTCCAGTAAGTGGATTTTCTGATAAAGAGGCTCCTTAATGCATCTTCGTTATGCTGGAAACCAAGCACTGCCCCTCCAGTGTGCATTTACATCCACTCTCGCACCTTTTTGAAGTATTTCCAGGTGTGAGAAAGACGTCATGCCGAGGACTTCCTGGCTTTTATCAGCCAGCAAGTGTAAACAAGAGCCAGACCTGATCTTACAGGACATCCTCTGGTTCTTGTGAAATGGCTTTTGTAAAGGAACCCTATAAAGATCACATGAGACTTTGAAAAGTTCAGAGAAGGGTTGCAGGCCTTTGGTAATGTGGTGTAATAGCACAACTTTACATTTAAAGGTGTAAAATGTGCCCTCTATGCTTCCTTCACATTTTCTTTTCCTGATTGCCATCTTACATGCAACAAAGAGCTATTGATATCTTCCTTGGGAAAAGAGCACTCTGAGATCGAAACCCCAAGAGAGCCGTTGGGGGCTCAAGAGAGCTATAATGTGATATAATGACATTGCATTTAAAGGAGTAAAGTGTGTCTTTTGGGTTCCTCCTCCACCATGGCTTCTGGTTTCAATCTGAGATGCAACAAAGCACTATTGATCTTTAGGAAAACACGGTGAGAACAAGGCTTTTTCCTTGTTCCATAGAAACTGCTATTTGGCGGATTTTCAGAAGGTTTCAGTCAACCCTTACCCATCCCATATGCACAATCCCAAATATACCAGAGTAAAGACCAGCATGAGAAATCAGTTAAGGAATCAAGGACTTAAAAGACCCTTTCCAAGGAAAATTGTATTTTATACGTGTTTCGTGTGGCATTTTTCTCATGATGTATAAAGAAAGTGAAGCTTCAAATTGCCTTTCTGAGCATGTTTTTATTATTATTCAGAAATTGACATGCGCCGCGTAAGCCTGAACTGGCAGAAGATGGTAGCTTTAATATAGCTTTAATAGCTTTAGTAGCTTTAATATATATTAATATATTAATTTTCTATCATAATCGAGTGCATTATTTAGTTTTTATTCAAATCAGGAGTGAATCAGGAGCAGGCACAAAAATGTCTTTTGAAAAAGCTTGCAGCAGTGACGTAGAAGCTACAATGGCAAGCCACAATATCCCTGCGCCGCTGCATTCTGATGCATCCATGTTTAGACATCTAGATTCACTTGTCTTCATTTTCCAGAGCAGGCATCTGACTCAAACCTGTATGACTGCATAGCTCCAGTATTGCTTTTGTTGCACCACTTATGTTAGCTTGGGGTTGTGAGGGGCTGTAAGCTTGTGGGAGAAAGTGTACAAGGTGTTGGGAAGTGGCCTCACTCCGCTCTAACAGTCCTGCCCACAACTCAGGGGCAAATTTCTGATGAACAAGTACTGCTCTGCAAAAATGTATGCTCTAGAAAACAACACAGGTTTTGGGATTTTGCCTGAAAACAGCTTTACAATAATTAAAAGACCACTGGGAATGCTTTTTCAAGAGGTCAAAAGATGATCAGAGTGGGACTTTAAGTCACAGAACAAATGACAGATAATTTTCTGCTAGATGGAAGAGTTTGGGTGAGTGAGACGACCAATCAGTTCGGTGATCATTCCTGCAGATTCCAGTCCTCTATGGAAGCAGATGACATGTAAAAAACGAGACAGGATTGCTTGACGAGTGAGAGAAGCGTTCACCGTGCATATGCATAGAGGGCAGATTAATTTATTTTGAAACAAAGATAAATCATGAACTGTTAATTTTCTCTGGCCTATGAAATCATCACTTGTAAACAGGTTGTGTTTTTTTCATTGTGAGAGGTGACTATAAAGGCAAGGCCAAGTCTTTTATGGATTTGAAGTGTCTGAGATGGACTCAGCTTGATAAAATTACTTTTATTGATCTCTGGAGTCAACAATTTTCAGCATGGTCATTTTAAAAAAAATGAGCTTTGATTTTTGAAATATATAGCGCACTCTTTTAAGACGACTTCATGATGCTGTTGAGCCAGTGCAGAGATGAAAAGTAAATGATGTATTGAAATGACTATATATCTTCAGCTAGACTTGATCATTTACATTTTCAAAGTTCATGCTTGAAACTAATTGCAAGAAATAGTCATGCATATATATTTTCAATTAATGTGGTAAATAGTATTTAAATTAAACGATGAGTTAATGAAGCGTGAGAAATTACGGGATTACTCCTTGCACATTTACAGAGCCAGTTCCAAAACAGTTTGCTTTGCCTCATCTAATGCCAAAAACACAAAGATATTACATTTTCAATGATAGAACAAGTAATAAATGCTCATCCCTGAGAAACACAAAGTGCATATAACTTTCTATTTCTGGCAACATAAATTGATCGTCAGCATTCTTGCAGACGAACAGAAATTAGCAGGATTTATTGTACATCCATTGTTTCTCATAATGTTTGACAGAGAAAGCAGCTGCACACAAATCATTTACTCTTCATCAAAGTATATACATGGTAATGTTTCCTTTATGCAGTTATTTTTTTGTTTTACTATATGAGAGGTTCCCACTACACAAAACAATAACATAAAAAGGTTGAAAACTTATTAGGGAGTGCAACATTTAAAAAAAAAAATGATTCAACTGATTTAATTGTTGAATCATTTTCTTTTGTTTTCTTCATCATGGTTGTTTTTTTCGTGGAATAATGAGGACATTTGCTTGATTTAACTATTGCTTTTGTTTCTACTTTCTGCCACAGTTTACAGTATAATAAGAAACATGAAAAAGGTTACTTTTGATAGTTGTGGTGGTTAATTACCATAATTTAGAAAGGAAAAGTGCAGATGCTTGTTGATTATACAATCTAGATCAGGGATAGGCAACACCAGGCCTCGAGGGCCGCATTCCTGCACGCTTTCCAACATACCATGCTCTGGCGTGTTCTAATTGGCTGGACACACCTGAACCGGGTAATCAGTCATGAGTAGGGCTTGAATATCTGGAAATCATGCAGACACTGCGACCCTCGAGGGCTGGAGTTACCGATTCCTGTTCTAGGTGCTCACTGCCTTCCCAGTGCTGTTGAGGGTAGTCAACCATTTAGCTTGTTTTCATGTCACTGCTGACAACGGATGAGCGGGGGTGCCCATCAGCAGGTCATGGTCACGCAACACCCATGAACATCCCTGCTGGTGTCTGCTGGGTGTGAAGACTTGACAGCACATGCACTTGCTCTTTGGCAAACTCCACTGCTTTTCTTTCTGTTGTGACCCGTTTTGATTTCTGAGTCAGAACTCCTGCAGAGGAAGAGCTGGGGTCAAACAACCACCTGTCCAGTCCGTGGTGCAAAGAAAAAATACTTTTTATACTTCATAGTTTGCTTTTGAAAGACCCACTCCAATGAAAATTGTGTTTTTTAAAGTGTTTGTGGCATTTTTTTATGATGGAGGACATGTATAAAGAAAATGGGCCTTGGAATTGCACTTCTGAGTATTTCTTTATTCAAAGATTTTAAAAAGCTGTTTAAAATTTGTAAAAGAGCTTGGTGAATGAAAAAGAGCTTATTTGTGATGTAGAAAATAAGCTGGGCGGGCCACAAGCTCCCTGCTCCGCTCCATTCTGATGCATCCACTTGCAGGGGAGGGGCTAAAAACGGCATAATATTTTAAAGACCACTGGGAACACTTTTACAATACATCAAATGATGATCAGAGTGGGTCTTTCAGCACATTTTTTTAAAAAATGTTGTTTCATCTTTTTATGACATTAATGCAGGTATAATGTTGAGTTAACATCTTTTTATTTAGAACATCCACCAACTTATTGTCAAGATTTTCACAACTGGCAAAAAATTACTTTTTAAACAAAGCCTCTTGGTGAGCATGAAGATGGGTCGCTAATAGAATGTGTCGCAGTGTATTCAGTAATCATTATTAATCTGCGTGTCGGCAGATTTTCTTCTCAGCTTGGCCCTGTGTTCATAAAGCTTGGTTAATTAGACTGATTGATTAGATGTGGGCGATTCAGAGCTCTCACCGCAGCCTTTCATCCTCGTCAGTCCTCTAATAGGATCGGATTGCTCTCATATTCATGTACTCCCCCTACCCCACCCTGCTTGTTTGGCCTGTCATTGCACGGCTCCATCATTCTCATCCCTCTAACTGTCTGTCAGTCACATATTCAATCAGGAAATACTGGCGTGAAAGAAGCAGTCAGGCTTGCTAGCACACTGAAGGCTGAGGTGACATTATGTTAGCATGAAAAGATCGCAAGACTCTCTCTGCCTTTCATTCTTGTTACCCATTTAACTCCTTTTTTTCCTTTTTCTTCCACCTTACTTTTCACTTCTCTCCATTCTGAGTTCCCATCTCACTGTAGCTCATCAATATGACTATTTAGCTTAAAAAAACATAATTTAGGATGGCTGGAAAAATGTCTCATCGAACATTTAGCTTCATGAACATGCTGCAGAAATCTTCCTGTTGACTTGTGTGATTGCTTTCATGCCTGAGCGTGAAAAGTAATTTACACTTGTTTATTTGCAGATTTAAATGAGAACCTGCCTTAGTCAGTGGCAGATCAATATGCGTGTTAGGCTCTAAGCTAAAAGCTCTGCATTTTGCAGTGCCTGCTCATCAGCGCAGTGAAGAGACTCTCCTCGCCTGCAGTAAATCTTTACGACTTTCCATGCTGCTTTTGTCTCTGAGCATCAAATATTACAAAGGATGATGAGTCTTCATTTCAAATTTAGCCAGATCACCAGCCCGACATTTCAATACAATCTATCTGAGCTCTTTAAAAAGCAAAGTGAGTTTGGTGTGTCTGTGTGCACATTTTATGACTGTATTTTTATATTTGTTTGTGTGTTCTGGGGTGGTGATGAACTCGCTGCAGTATTACTCCTGTGAGAGCGTTCATGGAGAAAATGATTAGCTTGGAAATAACAGAAGTTTGATGAAAATCATCCCGCTTTAATATGCACCTTGCAGGCATGTAGTTGTTCTTGTTTATTTATAAAACGGGAAAGCTTCAAAACGGCACAGTATGCTTCAGTAACAGAATGTTTTCATAAAGAAATCATTACTTCTTCGAGCGGAGTTCCAGCACACTTTTTTGTGTGCTGACTCAAATTGTTATTTTGATCATTTGGTGTTTATCTGTCTGTTTGGTGAGCATTTTAATGGGAAGTACAGTATTGTTATTAAGCTCAGTTTTAATGTATTCCTAAAACCTGCATTAATATGAGAAGGTGCTGTCAAAAAATCTGCAAGCACAGCAGAGCCTGAGCTGCTTTACAATCTCATGCTAATGTTTCAAATAAAAGTGACTTCAATTTACAATTTCCTGCTGCAATCTGCAGCCCTTGTTTCAACAATGCGAGAAACTCACATTTGCACGAAACAAATGAGAAGTGCAAATGTTCAGTCTTGGGTATATGTGTGGGTGTCTCCAAGCACATCTGTTACTTTGGTTAATGTGTTCAAGTGTTTTCCGAGCCTCGTGTAGAACAGGGCAGACTGAAGTAGAATTGAAACTGGGGGGCGTAGCGATCCATAAATTTACTCCTCCTCACATCAGCACTCTCATCATTTGGAAATGTCAAAGCCCCTCACACTGACACACTGTGACACTCATTTAGCAAATGAATATATTTAGAAAATTGTTGCTGCTCAGATGGTGAGGAGTGGCTCAGCCCGAACACACATTAGCACATATCTACTGGTACAAATTGAGTTTTTTTGTTTAACTTGTACAAAGATGTTAGAGAGGTGATGTAAGAGGGTTCATGAAGTTATTTATATAACTAAACAACAGTGGGTTAAATGCAGGAACCAATGCAAGGAAAAAATCTGCTCTTGCACCTGTGAAGTACATCCATACATGTTTAGACTGATCAAGCTCAATGATTTAAAAAGTAAAAAGAACGGAAACGCTTCTAAACAGTGCAGGTGAAGTTTTCTAGATTCCTTGTATTTTTTGCAAGATAAGCAAGTGTAAATTAAATAATTTGAATGTATTGTTGTACGGCCCTGCGATGTGCAAGGATAAGCCCCAGCAACAACACGACCCTAAAAGGGAATAAGTTAGTTCAGAAAATTGATAGCTGCAAAAACGTTATTGTATATAGCACAAATTATAACAAAAAGGTTTAAATGATGAAGTGGGTGGTGAATAACCTGTTCTAATTCATTTTAAATGAATTTGAAAAAATATAGCACAAGGGATTTCTCAGTGTCATTTAAATGGTTCAAAGTTTGATCCTTTTGTCAGAATTATAATGGTGTTCATTAAACTAAAGAGCATGAAGGATTTTAAATGTTCCCATTCATTTTCAATGACCTTAAGACAAGAAGAAGTATTTTAAAAACCACAAAAGTGAGCAGAACCAACAAGACAAGTAGAGAAGAAGCTGAACAGGCTGAAGTGGGAAACAAACAAAAAATTCTGTAGAGTCAGAAAAAGGTTCTTATTACAACTGTAACATTGACACAAATAGTGCTACAACCATCTTCTAAACACAGCAGAAAAGCACGCTTACTGTTAATAATAATAATAATTCATGTCTTTAAAGCAAAACTCTTCATTCTCATAGAAAGCAATCTCTGTTTTAATCCCATAGAGTTTTTCATTCCATTTCTGTCACTTACTAATATTCATCTGCCATTTTCATGGCAGTTTCTTATATACAGTCAAGGTAATGTCCTTACTTGTGAGAAATTTCCAGTAGTTCTTTTTTTTTTTTTTAAGCCTTCCCCTTTGTCGTTTGCTACACTCAAGTGTTTAGCCTTGGTTTCAGCGTCAGGTTCAGCAGGATGAGCCAGCGATGAGGTTCTGTCAAGCTGGGTTTAGATTGTCTTTTAGCTCTTTGTTTAAATCTGTTTTTCAGTGTTTTTTTTTTTTTTGATTTATTGTATCTAACAGCATTCTAACGGGCCAGCATCAAGAACCTGATGTTATTTAATGTTAAAACGTTTGTTTTTGTTTAGGCTCACTGCTTCTGTTGGTCATAGTTAGATAATGTAGGTTGAATAAAGATAGCAATGGCTGTTATAAAATAAAATTGTAATAACATTTTGGTTTATATGTTCGATACTATTATATATTTTATATTATCTGATTTTACTACACTTAAACCAGTACAGTGGAAAATCAAATGTTTTATCCTTAAAACATCTCAATTTACAGCAAATAAGCTATGCGTAGCTTAAATCCAGTACCTGCAAACTCTTTACTGTATTTTCTTTTCTCAATAGGCAGAAATAAAAGCATTTTTTTTAACATGGGGCAAAATTGAAACAGAAAATTTAACAGCTTCCGCAAAATGAATTTTCTCTGTTGTGTGCTCCTCAACTGTGTTCTTGTTTATTAAATATAGACACATTTATTGAACTGGGAAGATATAAAACGTATAAATAAAACAAAAGTTGTACAATTGGTCCCACTATCTCTTAGAGAACCAAAATCTTTCTGTTTGTATTCTGTTTGCACTTAAAATTAGAGATAAAAACAGAAAAAGCAGCAATCAAAGAAAAATATATTATAATATGATAATGCCTTAAATAAGAGATTGATTAAATATGTAAATTGCTATTGGAATCCTTGTTATGTGCATTGCTTTTTTTTTTTTTTTTTTTTTTAAAGCCTCTTGAATTTAATTTATTAACTCAGATGTTTTGGGGTTTGTTGAAAGTTTTATTTTGGAATTTAAAAAGCTCAGACTTGAAAGTATCTATATTAATAAATACAAAAAAAGATTAATACATTCAAAGTTTTTTGAGTACATTTAAAGATAAATAGATATTTTACAGATAAACGTTTCAATACATAAATAAAAGTAGGCATGATATTAACTTTTCTTGAATGCTCTCTTTTGCACAAGAGGTTGCTTTGGGTGTTATACCAGCTTTTTAGACAAACAGAATGTACAAAAACCCAGCACAGCACTCTGCACTAACCCTCTTGTTCTTGGAAACATACAAACACTTCCTTTTAACTGCAGCATTTTCACCATTCAGAGCCCTGTTTTCTACTCTCACTACCCCTCCTTCATCCGAAGACCATTGAAACTCGGCTTGCCAATGTTCCAAAGTGCAACCCTTTTTCCCCCTACGTTTTTATATCAAGATCCATGAATACATGTGGGGTAATGTGGCCAAAAACGATTTTTGGGGTGGCTTTTCTCATTGTAGGTGGGAGACTAAACTTAGTTTAAAAAAAAAACAAACAAAAAAACATTTTCTTTTTTGTAAACACAAATGCTTCCAAACGTTTGAGCTCAATCATATTCCTTAAGTCCTCTTGGCTTATTCTTCTCTAGTAAAATGTAAACTTGGTTTTTCTCCATTTACCTTACTAACCCAATGAGATTTACTGTAGATATTTAACCATTTCTGTCTTTTTCCACACCAGGAGCTTGCACACTGTTGATCCCACACACTCTTCTAACACCAACATTGGCATTAAAGACAGTCTGAAGGTGGAGTATGTTTTGATGCCTTTGCCTGTCTGTTCTGTTTTTTTGGGAAAACTTTTTGATTTCGTGGGTAGTCAGCTTGAAAATATTTTCCTTGATGATTTTTTGGCAGGAGCTGTTTGGGGAGCTCTGCCTCCTTTACCTGCCAGCTGCTCAACTCCGGCTGGTTCTTTTGGTTTTTTTTCTTCTTTTTTTTTCCTCTCCTCAACCTGAAAAATGCAACCCTGCCCGACTCTCATATCTCCACCTGGCCTCACAGATCAGGTTCCATATTCATCAGTGTCTCCGAGTGGGAGCACTGGCTCACTGTCGATTAATCTTTTCTGACTGCAGTGATTGCCGATGGAAAGTGTGGTGGGTCCAAACCTGTGGTACACTCACTTATTGATTGCTCTAAAAACCTGTGCTCTGTGGAAAGCTGTTGCAAGTAACTGCAACTTGTACACAGAACTGTCCATTACAGAAAGTTATTTTTGTGGAAGGTTTGGAAGAGAGGTTTTACTAAAACAAAAGGATTTTCTGAACTTCTCCCACTCTGATAAAAAATACGTTTGTTTTTTTTTATCATGCTTTTGTGGCATTTTCGCACCATGGAGTGCGTATCAAAAGAAAAAAAAATAATTCTAATTTGCATTTCTGAGTATTGTGAAACAAAAGCAGACAAAAGAAGTAGTTTTGTTAGAACTTGTTACAGAGAAAAAACGCTGGGCGGGCCACAAGCTCCCTGCTTTACTCCTTTTTGATGCATCTGCTTGTGGACACCTGAGCTGGCATCTGGCTCAAAACTGTACAGCTACTTCAATGTTACTCACTATTTTTGTTGCACTGATAATGTTAGGCTGGGAGTGTGAGGGGCTGTAAGCTAGTGGGAAAGCATGTAAACAGAGAGCTTTCAGTAAGGTGACTGGCAGGAGGGCAGGATCCAACAGTTCAGCCAGAGGTGAATTTATAATGTACTTGAAAACAACAAAAGTTTTATGATTTATGCTAAAAACGCGGGAATCAGGGTTTGATTCATGGGGTGTGCCATAACCTTCATCAGTGTGGGTCATTGGGCAAGACCCTTTATGCTATGGCCGCAGTACCCACAAGGGGTGCCCCAAACTTTGATGTCCCTGTGCTGGTCCCCAGCCCGGATAAAATACAGGGTTGTGTCACTGTGGCGATCACTGAAGGGATAAATTGGAAGATGAACACCAAAAACATGGCTGTTATATGCAATTAAATCACTTTGTGGATTGAAAATTATTTTAGATAAGTATTTTAGTTTTAAAAATAGTTTAGACCTTCTCTTTGTTAAGTCTTTTTGTTGTCCACTGCATTTAGATATTCTATTTTCTCTTAAAACCTGGAATAGGGATCTGAATATTCATCAAAATGTTATGGACTTTCCTTTTCCTTGTGTTTCTTGTGATTAGTGAGTTTTCTTAAATTGTTGAATCAAAGCTCGTTTTGTTTTTTATTTGTGATTGAAAATCCTTCCCTGTGATATTTTCTCATGAAACATATTCTCTTTGCTAACATGTTGGCTCCTCACAAATAAGGTGAGAGACAAAGCTTTGGGCTTCAAGGCGTTTTACTCTGAAAAGCCACACAGTGAGCTGGTGGAAGATAAATGGACACCTCGCTTGTTTTTTGCGAGTTCTCTCTGCTCTCACTCCCTCTCTGGGTTTTTCATCTTCCTCCACTGGGACTCGATAACCTTTTAGGTAGTCCAGGAAGAGTCAGTGTGGCATGTGGGGTTCTGACAATGGTTTCTTGCGTGAAACTAATTAGCAGAGTTACCTTTGAGCTAAAATTCAATTCAATTTTATTTATATAACCCAATATCACAGCCATAGCCGTCTCAATGGGCTTACACCGGTATTTGCAACGAACATAATGTCAGTCATAGAAACTTAGACAAAAGCTGGTTGCTAAACAGACTAAGCTGAACAAACATCCCTGCCCTTACACCATCCTTCTCTGTGAGGAAAAACTAATAAAAAAACCTTATTTTGGGGAAAACTAAGAAACCTCAGGGTTACCCATATGAAGGAGGGATCCTCTACCCTGAACGGACAGGTGATGTGCTAAAACTATTAAAGAAGAATGAGCTTATTTAACTGTTTGAGTAACAAGTATACTGTATGTCTAAGAAATAACCACGTCTAAATAAACAGCTACAGGTTAAAAAAACAGCTAAATGTTTAAATAAACAACTACATGTTTGAATAGTGTAGCAGATGGGAATCATCCAGCTGGAGTTGTGGAACAGCTGGGGTTGGGAGATGAGCCAGAGGCGAGGTCACAGCCAAAGACAGGAACACAGACGATGTACCTGGAATCCGGAATTTCTCACGCTCCCTCAACAGAGGGACAACATGTGAATTGCACTGCACTAAACAGAGGCATGATGAACAAAAAAAAAATATAGTACTGGTAAATGATGAAGAATAGAGGAAATAGCAGATAGAAAGTCTTCATTTTTGCATATCAATATTAATATAATCTAATAGTCCAACCAGGCTAAGCAGAGGAAATGGGTTGCCCAGGCTTGGTTTATGAAACCGTCTCTCCTCTGCTTCGCTCCGCACAAAAACTTGTAATGGATGTAATAAAAATTATAATTATTCCCCCAAACTTCGTTACAGTAGGTGAGATGGGAAAGCAAGTTAAATATTCCCTGATTACTAGCTAGCCTGGCAATAAGCCAGAAGCTTTATTTTTTTAAGTCATCATTTAAGCACCAAGCAAATATGCACTTATTAGCAAAGGTGGGTTAAAAATAATTAACTTCAAATTGATCTTTACTTGAAAAAAACATTGCCTCATGAAATCCATACATATATTTTTCTTTAATTTTAGAATTTTTTTTTCAGCAAAAGCTTTTATTCAGTTTTAGTATAATCGTTTAATTTAATGAGTTCCTCCTTTGCTTAGTTTTGTAATATGACATATTGTTTCCTTTACAGACTTTCTATAGTAAAGATGTTAATGGAAAGTTCTTGAAATTGGTTTTTTTTTTTTGTTGCAAGGCTCTGAGTGTAAGGATGAAAGGTGAAGCCTGTATTGATGAGACCAGTGAAAGCTGCTATAATGTTCTGCTTTGGTATCGATATCTGATCCATTATGAGCTGTTACTAAGCGACAAGATGAATGATGGGAATGGTTCATCCATCATAAGTTGAGTCCCACACTACTCGACACATGCTGAGAAATCGTATTCAGTTGTTATCCTCCTACTTCTGCTCATTTTCTCTGTTGGGTAAGATGTTTCACACCACAAAATCATAGTATGGCCTGATTAATTTTAAAAAAAGTACTCTGTGTTTTTGTGTCAGAGGTTTTCCTTACACCTCACTGTCACAACTTTAAATTTAAAGACTCATACTCAGTTTTTACTAAGATGTGTTGTTTTCAAGACAGATATAAAATAAAATAGTTGTTGATTTTTCT
Source organism: Adrianichthys oophorus (assembly GCA_036245035.1). NCBI lineage: Eukaryota > Metazoa > Chordata > Actinopteri > Beloniformes > Adrianichthyidae > Adrianichthys > Adrianichthys oophorus. The sequence continues at coordinate 18,767,183 of BSAI01000189.1, read as the reverse complement.
TTTTATGAAAACATCTGCTAACTGACTTCCTGTGAAGCAAAAATAAGCGTGCTGTTGAAAACATCTATTTGTAATTGACCGTCTTTGTTGAGACTTTTTCTTGAAAAGATCTTTTCCAAAAGGGAAACGTTTGTTCGGATTGTTTGAATAAGGATTTTATTTTTTAAATTGGAAAATGTTTTCAACAACTAAGAAAGTAAGACTTTCTCCAGGCAAACCTTTTCTGGGGTGAAAAAAAAAACCCTAAAACATGTAGCTCCATTGACCTTTAACTTAACGGAAGAGTGAAGACATCTTAAAATATCCACCAAGAATATATTTTAAAGATTGAATTCTAAGTGTGCAGCGATATTACTGGGTGTTCTATGAAGTTTAAGGTGAGAAACCCTAACTATTCAAAGCATATGAAGACTGGATTTTTTGTATTTTTAAGGAAGAGGTGTCATTTTCTTCTCTTTAGCAAATAAAGCTGCTCACTCTCGTTTGTTAATTCTGTTTTCCAGGTCACTGATCAGTCTGTGCGTGCAGTAGCGGAGCATTGCCCTGAGCTGCAGTTTGTGGGCTTTATGGGATGCCCTGTGACCTCTCAAGGTGTCATCCATCTTACTGCGGTAAGTTTTGTCCCAATTCTCACCTAAATAATCAGTTTTGACCTTACATGAAACTGGCATAAACGAAGAGCACGTATTATTTCCTGTCACTGGTGGTGTTAAAGGTTTAAAAAAATGAAAAAGTTCACATCTTTTTTTGTTGTTCTTGTCTTTTGAAGCTACATTTTTTTCTTCCATAATCCGGTTTCTTTAACTAAACTCTTCATGTATATTCAGGCCACACGTCCTCCTCAGGAATTTTGTTTACTTTCTGGGGAGTAAATTCTTGACCGTACTGTGTGTTTTATCTCAGACTTAGTTTTCCAGTTATTTTGTGTTAACTTTTAAATCTCATGAAAACCTAATGAGATGAATCAGAACAATGTGCTCCTGTTCTGACTACACCCTGCTGTTTGGACATTACCATGTTAATGAGCAATGCTCTGTGCTTAAAGCCGTTCCATGCAACACACCGTAAACATGGACACACATACAGTACTCTCACACCATGGCTGAAATTGAAGTTTCCGTGGAAAAAAAAAAAAAAAATTTCATCTTACTTTTCTTCTCAGACATTTTCTTTTCCCATCATGGAACCTGAACAGAGTGTGTGTGCAGTGGTGTGTGAGTCCACACCCTCCTATCCTTGTGTACAACAATTTGATTTGTGCTGATATACACTTGAGTGTGCACACACCTCTGTGGACCTTTATGCTCTCCTTCCTCCCCAAATGCAATTATAGTTGTGTTAATATGACGGAGGCACCCGATGCTGCACTGCATTATTAGATTAAACAGCAGATTAATTTGTGCTCGTAGTTTCGGCCTCCTATCATCTCCGCAGCCTCCTCTGACCTTGGCAATAGTGTTGTAGACAGACAGTAATGAAGCCAGCCAGTCATAACAGCATTAGCATACATGGAGATGGCGTGCGCCCCCAAACACAGTCCAGCAGTCATCTCTTATTTATTGCAGTATTGTACAAAGTTAAAATTTAGGAGCTCTAGAGAACAAGCTCACAATACTTTTCATAATATACAAAGATTTAGATTTACTTATTTCTGTATAGCTTAAGGTTACATTCTAAAAATGTTTGTGTGATGAGTGAAATCCACAAAGTAAGATTAAAGATGATTTAAGGCTACCCCTTCTACCATTTTTTTCACGCTTTTCTCTTGTTTTAACATTTTCAAAGTTCAAACCTTCGTTGAAAGTTCAGTAGCATAAAATGAAAGCAAAGATCTGCTCGCAATTGAAGATTTATGTAGATGTGGCAATCTGAAGCCATTTACCGCAGGCATGACATGGATGAGATTGATTGACAGTAGTCTACACCCAGTCAGGTCACACACCACAGTGTGCTGTTAAAAAGAAAAAAAAAAGCTTGCAAAATTCACAGAAAACCATCTGTCAAACAGCAAGACTGCGAAAGGTGACCTCTGATATAGCAAAGGACCACTGTGTCACATCAATTGAAATAATACTTTACCATTCTAATCTGTAATGGAAAATTCATAAAATTCATAAAAACCTGACTCTGACTTTTTTTAAAAAAAAAAAGTATGTCTTCTAGTTGCTATTGTGAGAGTTAGAACCCATTCTAACAAATGGAATTACTATAATGGACCTTATTAATGGGCTACAAAGACTTTCTAGAACAAAAAGTTTAACAATCTTGGTTTTTATTTCCTTCATTTCATTCATTACCATGTGTGATCCATACACTACTCTCCGACTCTCCGCCTCCACCTCTCTCCATCTTTCTATAATCTCTGACAGTAATTATCTCATTTAGCAGTTGATTCCCGCTCTCATTGATTCTCATCCAGCATCGATTAAAAATCATATTCTTGCTTTTAGAATCGTTGCATTTCTGATGACTCTATGGATCCACATTGAATCCGAGACTGAAGCGTGCTGCTCTTTTCCGATTATCACACATGCCCTTCCATCCCTTTCCTCCTCTGATCGCACACTCCCTAAGATTATACTGTACCCACTCAGTTTCTATGTGCCAGCAAAAAAAGGATCCATTACTTTTATTAACTCCTCTCGTTATACATTCTCTCGTCTTTCTCTTTTTTTTTAAACATTGTCTTTTCACCAATTAGAATATGTGAAAATAAATTAAAATGTTATTTTCCAAATCAGAAGAGCTTCTGGTTTTAGGGTCCCTCTGGTGCTGACAAGTTCAGTACGGATGATTTGGAAAGTGACTGTAAAGCATTTATGACCGTCTGGTGGTTTTGCATTGCGAGACTAGACTAGAGATTTGTTGTTATTCTGTGATACACAACAAAATGCAATATTAGTAGCCCAGTACCAGCTAACAAATCATCAGCAAGTTACTAAATTAAAGTGAAGACTTCTGTTGGCTCAGAGTTAAACTAATTGAGAACAGACTCTGTGACACTTTCTTCATTGGCTGTAAACTATACTTAACACGCGCCTTTAGACGTCAGAACGAAAACTGATGATTTTAAAAGCAAATGTGTGTTTGATGTGGTCTTGTGTGTTACTGTGCCAGGGATTTGCAGAAATGTTTTTATTTATGGTTGGCGTTTAGATTGAAGCTGTATGTTGACCCTAAGTTTCCATAAATAATACTTTTGTCGATGAGGTTTGTCACATCGCAGGCTGTGTAATGGATACAGAACATCTTGAGAGGGAGGCTTTGTTGGTGTTCCAGAGTCTTTGGTAAGTTTCTGCTCCTCCCAGACGCTCGAGCTCTTTCTGTTGCCATTACTGGACTTCCAAAATCAAAGTCATCATGCGTCTCTTCCAAAGATGCTGCAACCTGTGGCCCTTCCTTTTCATTTCAGCTCCATTTATCTTTTTTCTTAGTTATGCGTTTTGTCTTTCAGTCTCTTTCACGCACACAAATGTTCACTCGGCTTGCATCCTTGGATCTCGCTGCCAAACTGCTCTCTTCTTCTGGTAGTGATTAAGTCCAAGGTCGGCTCTATCAGAGAGCCAGTGTTTGAGGGCAGCTTCCAGTGCCAAAGAGCCTTCATTCCTCCAGCATTAGATGTCCCACTGATGGCTTTCCTTTGCTTGTCATGCTTACCCACAATGCCCCTCCTCATACATCAGCCTATCCCTGCCCCTTTAGACACTTGTGGCCTCAAAGGCCTTTTTTGTGTGCGTGAAAGTTCCCACCCTCGGGAGAAATCCAAAGACATAACAAATGGAGAGACTGTTGAAGAATGTGTCAAAGATGAAAAGGAGTATATTTGGACACTGTAACAGCTAAGTCTTACGTCTCTGATGTGCAGAACTTGCACAGAGAAGGTTTCTGGTCTTAATTTGAGGCCATGTAAATTAATTCTGCCGTGCCGCTCTGGTGGTTTTGTTGTTGTTCTTGAAGAGAAAGTTGGGATTTTTGATAAATGCTCTTTGGATTTGACAGGATTGGACCATGGGCAATACCTCATTCCTTCTTTGTGTGTTTATGACCAAATAAAACCGTCTGGTTTACAACGGGGAAGCTATATCATTTCATAACTGAAGTCATATGTTTTTCGCCTGGCTGGTGGCTTAGTGGAGCTGTATGAACAGTACTTTGTTTTTACAGCACATTCTTAGTTTGGATTCAGCTCAGAAGCAATGAATATCTTTCAAATGGAATGCCATTTATGTATTTTCCCCCCACTTATTAGCAGGTAAGCCAGTAAAGTGGTAAAACCAAAAAAGGTTGAAGGTGCAGGTCTTCACTCATCACACTTCTAGTCCCTCTCTGTGAAAGGTGAATGCTGTCTGGCTTTGCTGTAGTCTGCCGGGCCCTTATCTCCTCCCCTGATGGGAGCACAGAAAATATATAATCACTGTGTCCTGTGACAAACTGATAACCCCCAACACAAACTAAGAAGTGTGTGTGTTTGTGTTCACATGTATGCGCGCCATGTACAGACATATGTGGGACTGAAATGTGTGCTCTGTCTCAAAGGAGGTAGTTGAGAGGATAAAGGAAAGAGGAAACGTCAGAGGGATTTGAGGGAAGAAAGGTAATGGGGCAGTGGGGGTTGCGGAATGAATCGATATTTTAATAATAATTTTTGTGACTGCTGTATGGAAGAGATTGGGGGATTTATGAATATAATGAGCGGAGGAGAGCCTAAGGATGATGTGTGTCTCACCCAAGAGTAATTGAAGAATAATTTATTTGGCTGTAAGACTTTTCACCAGCAGACAGATGGAGATACATAGGTTTTTGACCTCTGGAAGGAGGGGATATCGTGTCTCATTACTACCACAACTCGTGTCACTGAGCTGTGGCTGTCATTCAGTGTTGCCACAGCAGTTTGCACGTTTGCCTGAATGGACATCTGCGCACTGAAAAGAACCTCCCTCCTTCTCCTTGAGTCTTTTCTCCGCTACTGAGTTTATTATCTAGACCGAAACACACAGAATTAGTGACTGAAAAAGTCACACAGAGGAGAAAGCGCAGAAGAGGAAAAATAAGCGATGGGCTCTAGACGGGAAACACAAGAGATAAAGATGGGAGCTAAGCAAATATGCTCATGAAAGCACGTTCTGATATGCATGGATCATCTCGTACCAAAAATAAATGTGCAGCATCATAGTCAGTGTTCATCATTCTGCTGTCTCTTGTTTCAAATCTTCACATCATTCTGAGTTCAGACCTTATGGATCTATGCTTACTTTTAAGAGGGAACGGATGCTACAGATTTTGGCTTACCAGGGCTCTTTCCGTCTTTTTTGGGGGGCGATCTTGAATGCATGGCTGCACACTTGAATCACCGCTGCCATCCGTGCCTTGTCTTGCCTCACACAGTTCTCCAACAAAATCCAGACAATCAAACTAAGCCCTGACTTCACTTCTTTCCTAGGCCTTTGAATTTATTTCATATTGACCTTTGTGTTTTGCTCGGAAAAAAAAGGTCACATTTTATATTTATTTTTTGTCCCTGTTTTTTTAAACCTGCATGCTCTGAAAATCACCTCTAAAAGGATTTCATTCTGAATTCACAGCTTTTAAAGATTTATTTTATTAGACAGTTTATTTAAATGTCATTCATTTTTCAAATGTTCCATCTGAAAGCAGTTTTGTTTGTTCATAAAACAATGTTTGCATATCTAGTGATTTAAGCTGAAAACAAGGTAGAACTTTCATCAGCAAAATTACAAATTCTTACAGTAAAAATTAACAGAAAAAAAATATTTAAAAGAAAATACTATACATCGTTTTTGAAAAAACTGGGTTCCAGAATTGTGCAAACAGAAATTATTTCATATTGCATAATCCCATGACACCTGAAGCATTTTACAGCTATGAAAAAAATGACCTTTTTTGCTTTTGATGCTAAATGAAGGTAATTTTAGACCCAAAGTGGTTTGAAGCATATTTGCATCAATAGGCAGTAAATGTTATTGTTATTATTATTATTATTATTAATATTATTTTGTCCTATTCCATGTATATGGTACCTTGTGGTTGTCCATATACCTTTGAATTCAAGAAGAAATGTTTTTTGCCTGGCCAGGCTTACATGTTAAATTTTAACAGGGGCATAAATTTAGTGCGGCAATAAAAATGCCGCTCATTTATTCCCAAATCGTACATATTTTCTGTTTATGATTAAAAACAATGCTCGCTCTGTTCTGACTTTTTGAATGACATGTGGCTGCTTGTGAAATGGTGAATACTGATGGTAATGGACAGCTACAACCATGAACTCCTGGGGTTTTGACCAGTTCCCGGAGTTATGACATCATATCTCCTCCACAGGGTCCACTGTGTCTCAACTTCCTGTTTAGCGTCATTAGGCTTGATGCTGTGTGCGGATTTGTAGTCAGGGCGTCGCTGCAAGGCAGCGCTAACTCAGGCGTAGAGTCTGTGTGCTCAGCAGCGTCATGCTGGAGAGTTGTAAAAATGCCAAATTAACCTTTTCATGTGTTTCAGAGCGTAGTGCTTGGTTGAAGGATGACATGGCTTTGAAGCAGCCAGTTTCTTTAACTTTTTCATTATCATTTTCAGTAGTGTTCTGGGCTTGACCTCTGACTCAGGTCCTCATTTTTCTAGGCTGAGAGATGCTTTAAATTCAAGCAGGAAGGAGCTGGCTGCTCAGATCTCAGAGCGCTTGTTCGGCCGTTTGGACTGAATGAAGCAGCTTTTCTTGTGTGTTTGTGTTGCTGCGCTTGTATCTCAGACAGTAACCGTTTTTTTGTCAGTCATTAAATGCTTGTGCTTTTATTTTTGTAATCCCTCTGTCTTCTATTTGATGTTTTTCTTATTGCTTTGAGCAGATTAGCTCCATTAATAAATTCACAAAAATTAGTCATTACATGTTTACATTTCATAGCCAGGTTTTGTATTCAGTAAAGATTGTCTAGTTTTCTCTTTTCCAATACTGAATGGTTAAAATAAATGATTTAAAATTATTTTCATTAATTAATTTATATTCTACTTATTTATCTGTTTTTATTGTTAAACTTTTTTAACAACCCACTTTATAATCAACTGATTTTTTTTGTTTTGCAATTATTTATCAGTATTAATTTATTTGATCATTCCTTTTTCCATCTTTTTTAAGTAATGTTAAGAAGTGATTAAATAAGAGTTAAGTTCTTGTAAATACTAGATTTAGTAGAGAATTTATTTAGTAAAATAATGTACTTTTTTTTTTCTTTTAAGTGAAATATTTTTATTTGGCAGGTTAAGTTTGAAGCAGTTTTTTGTAGTGAGGATGCTTTTCAAATTAAATTGCATTTCTTTTTTAAATTTTGCATACTTGTCCTAGTTTTTATTGCAGGAGAAAATATCTATATATATAAAGACATAAAAAATGTTTTTAAGAAATAAAGGAGTGTGGTTTTTAATGACAGATGAGTTTCATAAACTAAGCTGCTCAAGTTATTCTCCATAGGCATTTCTATACTGTGCACGTGTGCGTTCACTTACTGCGCACATGAGTTTGGGGGCCCGTGCGTGCGTTTGCAGGGCAGACGTGACAAACGCAGCGCAGATGGATGTTGCAGGTTTCTCTCTTTTTATGAACCGCATGAATAATTACTGCACTGTAGCTGCCAGCTCTGAGGAGACAATACAGAGTCTGCCTGGTGACAGACTTCAGCCAACGAGGAGAAAAACCTGCCGAAAATCCCCCTGCTCATTTTCCTCACTTTCTCCCTGACTTGCTCTCCTCGCTCTGTTTCACATTTTCTTCATATTTTTCTTTTTTCTCTCTCTTTTTTTTTTCTTTTTACCTATGCCTATAACCTCCTCTTCACATTTACTTTTTTCACTTTTCCGTTTATTTTTTCTGTTTATTTGGAGAAAAGGCTCAGATTGAACTTATTAAACCCAAAGCTGTCACCATAGCCTGTCACATTTTGCAAGTGTGACTAATTACTAAGAGATTGCTGTTTGTATGGCGTTTCGTACCAGGGACTTCTGGGATATTTTTCTTTTGGCAGATGCTTGGTAAATGGTGGAGTTTATTTTCGTACAGTGGCTTTCACAGATGGATTAACAAAGTCAGAGTCTTAGCCGTGACTGGGTCTCTATGCTTTCATGCAGACATCTGCTAAATTTTGGGGTTTTCTCCAACCTAGCTACACAGTCAGCCAATCAGAAGTCCTTCTGGCTGCCCTGATTTCTTATTGGGCCTCTGTATCAATGAAACGCTGCTCATTGGCTGTAGTAGAACTTCTCTTTAGTGGAGATAGACAGTTTTGAAGATTTGGGGAACAAATACTTCAGATGTGGATGCTTTGAAAATTCATTTCAGGCTTATTAGTCAGAAATACTAAATGAAAAAAAGTGTTTGTGAGAGCAGAATGTTGGGATGTTTTTGTGTGTATGCAGAGAATGTTGATCAGTGTAACTGCATGTCTACTGCTGTGATTCTTTTTTCCCTCTTTTTGATCTAATACCCTGCATCTAAATTTAAATTATGCAGAGCCCTTTTTTTGGAAACAATTCAGAGTTTGACCATAGTTTTGTTTCAAACTGTTTAGAATACTTATTTTTATTTATTTGCATGAATTTCCTGAAGTTCTGTTCTAACCTTTCCTTTAATAATTAAGCCAAGTTTCAGCCAAATAGCAGGAACTATGGGAGCATTTACTCCCCTAAGAATCTAAACCCATACAATTGGAGCTTATACACATTTTTATGCCCCTCAAACTGAGTAATAAATACAGCCACATGCATGCATGCACACCCTGATCGGCTCCCTTCTGAATGAATAATTTAGCGCTTCGATTCACTATTGGCCACAGGGGCACATGGCACTTTTTATGTGTGAGTTTTTCTGTGTGCGTCTTATCACCTGCTTGCCTGTGTGAATATCTGTGATGACAGCTTAGGAGTTTTCCCCCTTTATATTAGGTTCCGGGGTTTATTGTATTATTTTCGTTGTCCCTGAAGCTCACTGCTGTGTTCTTCACTCGTCTTTGCCTGCATAAGCTGTTTTGTGTCAATTACATTAGCGTGCCTTTGGAGTCAAAAGTCCGGCTGAGGTGCCAAAAAAATCAGTGTCGTGCCAAATCGGAACTTTTCGAACAGGAGGTGTGTTTCCAGCTTTCTGTGAGGATTGACAGAAAGCCACAGGCTGTACGTTTCCTTCAGAACAGTCCAGCACCTCGCAAATGTTTGTCTCCAGCCAGAGTGTTTTTGATTCTCTGTGGTGGCAGAGCACAGTGTTTACATGTGTGCTTACTTCACACAGTGAGCCATTGTCCTTATCCATTCCCCCCTTGTGTCTTCATGCTGGTGCGTATATGTCATGCCTACAGAGCTGACAACAGTATGCAGTGATCTTAACACCTACTGGAAGCTTGTTTTCTCTTTAACCTCGGCCATGACATTTACTTCTACACCTCCCCGGTGGCTGGTTGGGATATCATGCCTCTCATCTTGCATCCCTTGCGCCTGCGTAGTTGTGGGTTTCATATATTTGTGTGTGTATCTTTCTCTTGAATACTTATGAGGAGGTATCACAATATTCACCTGTGCTGGCTCGTGTAAAGTCTTCAGCGAGTTTTTAAGGAAAAAGAGGCTTTAACTTGAGGATTAATCTACATCCCGCATATAGGCTATTCAGATCTGGAAGTAAGATTGTTGAATGTCAGGGGGATGAAGGCAAGGAGGAAAGAGAACACTCACATTGGATGATTACTCCAGGAAAGAGTAACTTCTCCGCTGTGTTATGCATGATTTGCTGTTTTAGGAACACTCTAGAGCAGAACTTTATTCACTGTAAAGATTAAAATCATCCACTTCCTTTAAAGTGCATCGAAACTCTATATTATTCCTTTAATATCTTTCACACAGTGCCGAGTAATGCTCTGAAGTGTTTGTGAACTGAAAGTACAGCTTACACTCCCTGATGAGGCTATTTGTCCTCCATATTGTTTGGTTTTGATATTATTAAGTCCCTGTTACTGTTTGCATTTATGTCGTCCTGTAGCTTCATAACCTGAGCGTCCTGGATCTGCGGCACATCTCCGAGCTCAACAACGAGACTGTGATGGAAGTGGTGAGGAAATGTCGCAAACTCAGCTCCCTGAACCTTTGCCTCAACTGGAGCATAGACGACAGGTGAGTTGGGTTTAGCTCATAACAGTGCACTCTGGCTCAGCGCAATAATGAACATAATAGCTAACTGCAACACTGAGCAATTAAGTACGACAAGATAAGAGAGAAACAAGCTCAGAGCCCTACATTAAGCCACCAGATGTACCACTCAGTCTTGGTTGAGGGGCAACAACAAACACGGAAATGTTTTTAAATTTTAAAACAATACTAAGGTCCTTTTGTCACACTGACCATGTTCTGTTCTGGTAAAAGTAACTAACAAGGTGAAGAGATTTATTTCAAAGTACAAAGACAGTGAAGTGTTGAGACTTTAAAGTTGAAGAACTTTAGAAAAATATCTAATTTAGAATTTTACTAAGACTGTCACAGAAATCATATATAGTTGACCAATTTTAAATGATATTCACTGCAAAGACTTAATTAAAAACCACATTCGAGAAGAGGAAGATTATGCTAAGTTTGAGACAAAGGAAAAAAATGACCACTGCAAAAAAATTACCACTCAATTGAACCAGAAAAAGGTCATTTTCTATGTGTGACATCACACTCAGTGCAGTTCTCATTTACAGTCAATGGAAAGAACATACACTTCTGAAACTATTGTAATGCTTTGACTGTTTACAGAATGAACATAATTCCAATAGACTAATAGAAAAACATCCATCCATCCATTCACTTATCCATTTTCCATAGATAAAATACCCAGAAATATGTTCTTTGTTGGGCAAGCAACAGCAGGTTAAGAAACAAATAAAAGAATGAGAGAAACAACAAGAACTTTCTGGTGCTTCTTCTTTGTGTGTGTTTGTGTAACTTTTCTGTTCGTGTTTTTCCTCACATATTGAAAAGAAGGTTTTTACTGTGCAAGACAACCAGAGAAAACCGTCTCTTCTTTTATTTATTGGCTTGTGTTTTATTCATATGTTTCTATTTAATCTATTGATTTACAGCTAAAGCTTCTCCGCAGACTGCACTCCCACTTTGGCTTAGGAGTGCCATCACAATATTGAATGTACTGTGGTGCGTAGCAACAATGGGTGCTGGATAGCCGTGTGTATGTGTGGGCAAGCATGTGTGAAAATGTTGCTTGCATTATTGAGTTTACAGCCAACATTTGGTAGGCAGGTTATGGAAATACCCACCTGCCTTTCAATCAAAAAACATGGAGTTGGGTGAAATCCTCCCAGAGAAATGTTGTGTTATCGTCTTCCACTGTTCAGCCGGGATTGATTCAAAGCTGCATTGATTCCATAATGATATTTACTGCATCGGTCGAGGGGCTGAAGGTGTATGTGTGTCAGATTAGGCTGGATCACCTGGGGGAGTACTGGAATTGAAAATGGTGTGTGTTGGGGCAGTCTGTCTAAGAGATAAGGCTCAGCTCTTGGTGTGTGCGTGTCTCTGTGTGCATGTGCAGTCTTTTGAGTGAAAGATGGACAATAAAGAATGACAGGCTGCAGTGGGCCAGTAATAGTTAAGGAGTCTGAAAAAGTTGAAGAGTCTGCTGCCCAATTTTGGTGTCTCCTGCGTATGGATTCAAACCACAGGATGTGTGAACACAAAAGCTCTGTGTAACCTTAAGCTTCCAGGGAACGCATGTACATTAAATTTAAATTGACTTTATACCTCAAAGGGATATTTTAAATGTAAAGAAAGTCTGTGTGCATGCCACTCGTGTTTCCTGAGCTGTTTAAGCCTGATATGTTGACATGGTAATTGAAGTTCTGCTGCTTGGGGTCACAAAAATGACAAAACCAACATTTTTTCAAGAATACCAATAAAGTTCCAAACAGAAAATATATTTAACTTTGTAAAATTATTTTTTTAAACAGAAAAATTGCAAAATGGTTGTTTTTCTGTTAGCTTTTTAGACACTTTAGTAACTGTTTTGAAGTCATCCCTATCTTCTCTAATAAATAATGTTTAGCAGAGCCATACTTATAAGAACCAGGACTAGCCTTGATTTTTCCCAGAATAGTTCTTGCTTAAGTGGATGAGATTACATAAGTTAGTATTTGGCTTCTTTTTTGTTCATTCTGCATTCTATTTAGTTTTAAATTTAGACAGATGTTTATTATAATTACACAAACATTGAGCTTTATCAAATATAACGATGCAAATGCATGGACTAATACATTTTAGAAAACAATTCTGCATTATTGAGTGTGCACTGTTTTCAAGAGAATATTTTTATTTGAAAAAATCACAATTGCGTTAACCATAATAATTTATTGCACTATAGGTAGTTAGTTAAAACGTTAAAGGTTTCATTTCAGCACACATGCTAATAGCTCTGAAATGTCAAGTCCAAATTTTCAGTTCTTCAACATTTGATTACTAAGAGATTACAGATTATATGTAAACATTACCTAACAATCTGCCAAAATGGGAGAATACCAGTCAAGATGTCAGGGCATTTTTTGTGGTGTCCCTCAGGGTTCAGTTTTAGGTCCCAAATTATTTATCCTCTACATTAATGACATCTTTAAAGTGTCACAGTTATTAAAGATAGTATTGTTGGCTAACAGATATATTTTGAATGAATATAAATAGGCTTTCTATCAACAAAAAAAACCAAACAAACATAACTAAGGTAGTCATGTTTGATAATTATAAATAAAATTACAAACAATGCCAGGACATTAATCAATTTACTTCCAGAGAAACTGTTTTTTAACTATATGATGAGTGAACAAAAAATGATGACTGTGAAATGTTGTCTGTGGAAAAGGAGGAAATAGAATTGTGTGGAATATTATTGATTTATTTGTGGTAAGTAGATACAAAATGGGTTTAAAAAAATAATTGTCCTCTACCTATCCCCCTTTTCAAATGTTTTGCTTTTTTTTCTTTTCCGATCAGTCAAATGGAGACTGTTTTTTTTTCTTCTTTTTTATTTATTGGAGATGGTGATTGCATTTTCTATTTTATGTTGTTTTTACATGCTTGAAATATATCTCTTCATAAATCAAAAAAGAGCCAAAAAGATTTTATAAACAAATTGTCTTTGTTTTACTTCCAAGGAAACACGCTGGAGTTTATTGGCCTTAAAGTTTAAAGGGTTGTCTGTTCATGGGGGTCACGTCTTTTTGAGAAACCAACACACACACATGCCTCCTCACAGAGATGCAGGCTGCTCTCTTGTCATAGTGATGACCAAAATGCCCCAACCCTTTCCTTACCTTTCTCTCAAAGGGTACAGCTGGGTCAGCTTGTGTCTGTTTCAAACTGATGACAGTATGCTGTGAACAGGTAAACAGGCGGAGGAAATGACCCCTGTATTTCCAGGATCAATTTGACCCCCAACTAGATGCTATTGAAGAGATGGAGCTCTGTGGGAGGTAAACTACATCAGCCAGTTTTCTTTCCCTTTTCTTCCTTTTGTTGCCTTCCTCTGTCTCCAACATCACAAATAAAATATTTGAAGGTAGAAAAAAAATAGACTGAACTAACGGCATAATTTGGGTGCCACCAATGTTCTCAGTAACAGCAGAAAGCAGCATCTCAAAAGAAGGAAAGTGTGAAATAATAACCAAACACAGGCTCCCATTGCTACAGTCGGATGGGCAGATTGCGCCTGTAGGACGCCCATTTTTGGGTAACTGTCATTTCTTGGGGAAAAGGGATGGGCTGGGCTGCAGGTGGGCACAGTTGGTAGCATCCTCTTCCAGTGATGATGGGGTACAGACAATATGAGATTGTGGTTTTCAAACGTCACAGCATTTGAAAATGGGAAGGAAGTCAGGAAAAAAGTGAAATTGCTGAGCAAATGGCAGAATCAACTTTTTAAAACCTCACAGTAAGAAAGTTGCAGCAGTTTTTTTCATTTTGCCAAAAGTATTTAATATTTTTTTTCATCTGTAACCAGCTTCTAGTAGTCATTTAAGGAATTACAATATTTGGTATCTTGGGAACAGAAGGTGGAGGCTTTCTCAAAACACTGATGGATTTGTTTTTCAAAATAAAATATGTTCAAATTAGGGTGTGCCTTTCTTTTCAGAAGCAACAGATTTGAGGTATTTTTTGAACTACAGTGTGACGTGTATATGATTTTTTTCCTCTTTACTATTCGCTTTTGGCTGTTGCAACTCATACTCCAGAGCGACTTATAGTCTGAAAAACATGGTAAATCATTTTAAATGAGCTTAAAAACAGTTAAATTTGCACTCAAGCATTACTCAAAACATTCTATGCTCATAAAAAAAACAAAAGTGAAAGCAAACAAAACGGTCAGTGTTACTCTGCTCACATTTATCCTGCTAAATGCTTGTGTTTTGTGTTGACCTACAGATTTATGTGTGTCTGTGTGCGTTTGGGTGCACGCTCTGGTCACTTGGCCTGCAGTCATTGCTGAAAGCAGATGCATGGAGTAAGTGAGTCATTTATTTTATGAGACCTCTATTGTTGAGGCTTGGTCATTTCCCAAGAGCACTGGCAGTCCTTCCCTCTTTCCCCATTCTCCGTTTATTCATCTTTCTTTCTGCCAGCTACATTCAAACAGGGAAATCAATATTCGTCCATATTTCCTGATTTGCTTTGTAGTCGAGGCCAGCATTTTCTGCATATCTCCATCACTTACTGTCTGAACATCACAAATCACTGTCCAAATTGGTCGTTTTACATTTTGCCCCCGCCTACAGAAATCAGACTAAGCGAATCATTACCGCAGGCCCCCCTCTCACTTCTAGAAACTCATAAAGGAGGAAATAATTGGCGAAATATTTCTCCCAGCACCTCAACCTCTCCAAAACATTTTAGCATCTGCAGGTGTTTGCATTAGGAGCTCATTCCAAATAGTTCCTGTCTCTGCCAGCTGGCAGGTTTTACCAGGCCGGCAGAATTGTAAAAACCTTCGAGTCAGATGCTTTAATAATCAACAGTGTGTCAAAAGACACTTGGTTTCTCTCACTGAAGGTGATCACAGTGTTCATCTTTAAGGCCTCACAGGGTATGTTGCAAAAATGTTACTCTTCTTTATTTTCTGAAAGCTTTTCAACTCTACATATTTGTTTGGTTTTCATGGCTTGCATTTTTTTTCTAACCAAAAAATCCCTTTGGTTAAGCATTTCGTTTAATCCAATTAACTTGAAATAAGACAATGCAAAGATTTTGTCCATGTAAAAATTCCATGTCATCGATCACTTGTCAAATTTGCTGAAGCAAGTTTTCCCCATCCTAAAAGCCCCTAGAAGCCCCTAAGAATATTTTTACAGATGCTGGTTGGTTCTTTTCCTATGAATTGTTGACTGCTCTACAGAATAACCTTGAAATAATATATCATTTTTGTGTTCATTATATTCTGTTTAAAATATAAAAGTTTGAAGGACATGGATTTTTCGGTTATGGATGCTTCCTTTGAGGTCTGCTTTTTTGTTCTGTAGACAATATATATCTGGTGATTTATTGTGTTAAGTTTTTCATTTAGATTCACATGAATTGTGTCATTGTTCCTGATCTATATTTATACTTTATTCTTTTATGTGATTCCATCATAAAAAAGCAAAATAAAAATATACTACCCACACTTTTTCACCATTAATAAACAAACCTTCAGTCTGGTTTCAAAAGCCGTTTTTGGTGCGGTGTTTTGACCGACCACCACTACGGAAACAATCATGACCACATGGAGCGTCTCTTTTGTTTTATATATTGAATACGTTTTTTTTAAACCTCTACTGCACATTGGATAGACTTTTTGGGTGCACCACCACAGAAAAACAAGGAAAACATTTCAGAAAACAAGCAAAGGTATATTATTTGGTCATATTGAATGATGCCTTTATACTAAGCGAAACGTAGCTAGGCTTTAGTTAGCTGGCTATTTCTGTGGTAAAAATACTGTGATAATGCTGGGCGGCCATGGTGTTTATCAGAAGATCGCAGGTTCAGTTCCAGCCTCGCCTGCCCATGTCTACCAGTGTACCTGGGCAAGACATTGAACCCCACATTGCTCCTGGTGGTTATATGTTTGTAAATCATATGAATGTAGGTAAACGGGACTGTGACTGTAAAATGCTTTGGGCCTTCTAAGAAGGTTGTAAAGTGCTATTTAAGTTACCGTTTTTACCAACGATAACCCTCATTGGTTTCTATGAAGCACCAGTTCTCCAACTGATCTCTTTTCTTACCTTGTTTAATCATAAAGTCCCAGTTATGTGAAGAAACAACATGGGACCACTGGAAAGTAAGCACATCCCAAAGATATTGGACTATTTAAGGTATTAACATCTAATTTGAAGGAGCTAGCTTCTTACCACCCACGTCTGCTCTTGCCAAGTATTTCCTAACTTTTTCTCTTATAATCTCAGCACTTGCTATTGTGTTGTTTCTTTTACCACCTGTGCAGATTTATGCGCAGGTGCTGGGGGGCTTTTTTGCTGTCAAGTTTTATTCTGCACGTGTGTTTTTACTGTTATTACACAGACACATGTTTTTATATATTCTTCCAACCTGGATACAACTGTACTTGCATGATCTTTAAATTAAAGTTGATGTGTTTATAGTCAGCTGGCTTCCTATACTGTAACATATTATGTTCCAGTTCAGACCATAGTCCTGCTTATTAGAGTGCACACAGAAAGAGAGCTCGTGTTGTCCTTCTGTCAGACATGATAGGGACGTAAAAGTGCACTAAAACAGTGAGGTGTAATGGAGATGGAGTGATTAGGCCCAGCAGATGTGCTTGTATCTATGAAGCAGATTTTCTCTTATTTTCCTTCTCAATTACGCCTTTCATCTCAGATTTTGCTCTGTCTTTTTTCACACTCCATTTAGCCTTTCTTCTTCTGTCTTTCCCTCTCTTTTTTGTGTCACACGTACAAACACCCAGGCGATTATTTTTGGCAGGTTGCTTGTGAAAGTGTGCTACGGAAAACATGCCGTCTTGGTTATTAATTTTGAGTAATAGCAGCGTCAAACTCTGCTGCCTTGATAAGTATCGGTGATAGAGAAATATTTGCAGCGCGGCACAGAGACACAGTGAAATCAAGCAGCTTGAGCTTATAGACTGCAGCAGCATGGGAGCTTCTGTTAAGTTCAGGCACAGATCCAAGATAAAAAGTGTCCTGCATCTCACAGCTGACACTCTTATTTGACTTTTGAATGACTAAAATATGTAATATAGAATCAGTAAAATATATACGGGACTGAAAGTCTGACCTCTTGAAATGGTGCCAAATCGTCCTGGTGCTCAGGAGACTTTTATGTGATTGGAGTACCCTTATATCTGAAAGTCATAAGATTTGATTTGTAATACACTGTTGATGACAAACAGCTGCAGACTTTAACAGGCTGTGAGCAATCTCCACACTCTAATCCTGCTCTCCGTGTGACTCCAATAAGAATTAAATTAACCTCAACCGCTCTTTTACATTTACAGGTCACAAAGGTAATATATTTTGTGACATCGGTCTTCAGCTATTTAATAGCAGAAATAATTGTTTTTTTTGTTCGATTTCTGTCAACAAATCAAATCCAACTTTATATGGTGTGCAGGAGAATGCTCTTTCCTAGTCTGGTTCTATTTTGATTGTTTATTTTTTGAGAGGAATGGTTGCATTCTGAAGAAAGATGTATGCAGTTTTTAAATCTTAAGCTCAAAAATGCTTCTTTTTGGTTTTATTTTAACAAAAGTTGTTCCAACTTTTTTTCCCAATAAGTTTAAAGATCCACTCCAATGAAAATTGTGTTTTTTAACATATTCTTGAGGCATTTTCCTGTTGATGGAGGACACATAAAAAAATTAGGCTTAAAATGGTGTTTCTGGATATTTAGGGGCTGTAAGCTAGCGGGAGAACGTGTAAACAGAAAGATGTCGGGAAGTGGGGGCTTCCTCTGTGCCAACAGTCTCGCCCACAACTCAGAGGTTAATTTCTAATAAACTTCTGTTGCTCTGCAGAAACTATGTTCTAGAAAACAACGCAGGTTTTAAAAAAAATGCCTAAAAATTGCATAATGATTACTAAAAGACCACTAGGAATGCTTTTAAAATTGAACAAAACATGATTATTTTAGCTGTGTTTTAATTATGATCATTTTAAACTTCACTGTCTTAACATCTTGTTCCTTTAAATGGATGCTGAGCCACAAGGGGGCTTTAGTTTTTATTGCTTCTCTCCTCACCTTGGGAACATCCCTGCTATCCTCTAGAGTAAGAATAAAAACAAGGTCTATACCGTAAACTGTGTGTTCATTCTCTTTTTCTGAACATGTTGGTTGCTCCTCATCAGAAAATACATCCAAAGAAATGCTCTCATGAAGTGATCCAATGGGCAGAAACCAAAGCAGTGGACTAAAGTCCATAACGCCTCACTCGAGTTGTTTCCTCAGCAGAGGGAAAAAAAAGTCTGTACTGTAATCTGAAGCTTTATTTTATGCTTGGCCATGTGTTTTTCTTTTTACAAAGTGGTCTTACGTCTCTCTATGATCATTTACAAAAAAAATCCAGCAACTTTTCTATTAAATTGAGCTAAAAGTGCTACAAATTGGATATTTCTTTATGCAAAAAATAAAAAATAAAAAATCAATCATTTGTTTTTCGGATGGGTGAAAATAAATTTACACTTGTTGAGGTTTAAGATTTTTGTAAACAAGTAATTTTGGCTGACAGGTGGTACAGTGAGGGCCTTGCTTTATTACAGTCATTACTGTTGGGTCAAAAAGCTGCCAGTGACGAGACGCTGGGGGTTAGCTGTTCTGGTTTTACCATGCTGGAGATTTGGCGTTTGGCCTCGGATAGATGACAAAAGCTGTCATTTTCTTTGTTTTTCTCTTTTCTCTAAGGCATCAGAAAGTCTGGGTCAGATGAATAAAATAAAGGCCATATTTATATTGCTCATCTTTTTATTCCTTATTTCTTTATCATCAATTGGGCACATGTCCTCATGCCCTTGTTTCATCCCACCAGCGCTTTCTTTATTAATACTGTTTTCTTTTCTTGTAAAGCTGCGTTTCTTCATTGACACTCACTTCCCGTCTTTCCTTCCTTCCCTCACCTCACTCCTCCTCCCTGAAGCGTTTCCACATTCCCTTAGCATCTTACAGATTTGCGAGATCGCCTCCTTCTTACCCACAGCACATCCGCTGCAGCACAAATGAGAGCAGCGCAGGGAAGAGCATGATGCTGGGCCCATAGAGCGAAGTTTAATGAAGCCAGCCTAAATGAATTTACTGCTTCGCATTGAGCCGGTTTTTCCCATGCGACGGACAGGAACCTCAGCCATTGTTCAGAAGGCTTCCCTCTGCTCAGCTTCCTGTTTGTCTGACACCTCTGTAATTAGCCACCTCTATTGAGGAGACTAATTGCATATTAGAATTTTTTTTTTTTTTTTGGTAAAGGGAATTGTAAAAAGTTTGCATTTATATGCAAATGTTTGAATCGGATTTAGATTAAGAAAGTGACTCTGAGTTGTAAGTGTTAGAGAAATGGAATGAGGGCGTTTTCTTTCAAAAGACAAGAAAGGTTTTAGGAGGAAGGGGAAATTTGGATCTGTTGTGATGTTCAGCGAGATGCTCATGTGTGTTTCAAGGGTAAAGCTTACTGTTGTGTGGCTGATTTTCTATTTCATACTCCTTTTTGAGCAGCGCTTTGTTGTAGGATTTAAATAGCAAAGCAAATTGGAATTATTAGCATGTATTGTTCACCTGCTATTTATTAGGAGCTTCTGGGGATACAACCTACATTGAGTTTTGTTTTGATATACTCAGTTGACATTTTGGGCAAGACTTCTTTTCCCACATTTGTCACCATTCTGGTGCATATACAAGCATCAGCTGTGAAACTACAACAGCTAAGACCCTAAAATAGGGAAACATGTTCCGAGTAAATTGCCCCTGACTGCCCCTTATTTCAGCCAACACTTACCGGTAAAAAGCTTGGACATATGGCCTGCCGGCTTCGATCAGATGGTGAATTTATGATGCTCAGATTTAATGTTCAGCCAGGGCAGAGTGATTCATAAACAGCCTCCAGATATGAAGCCTTAGGAGCACTGAGAAAGCTGCTTGTCTGTGAAAGTCTAACTTTTTCATTTTCAATTTTTCTTGTTTGGACTGCACTGTATATAGCATTTGTATCTCCTTTCATTCTTTGGGGAACATGATTTTTTTTTTTATAGTAATCCATTCAAGAACAACCTTTTTTTTCGGATTAGTCTGTAGTCGAACAAAAGATTTTTAAACATGTCAATAAAACATAGTAAAACAAATAAACATAAAATATAAAACAAAGTGCTAAGTTGAAAGTTTCCTTTTTTTAATGTTATCCGCATTATTATTCCAAGTAGACAGGGAAGAAAAACTGATCTTTAAAAAAGACAAAAGAGCTTTTGTTTCAAACTTTACTGAGGAGTTGTCTTCAAGGCTTGAAAACAGATTGTGGACCTAACTCTCAGATAATAATACTGTTTTCCACTGTTCATAAAGAGCCTGATGCATAAGGTACAGTTGTGGTATGTAGTTTTAGCAGCAATAAACATACATACACTTGTAAAAATGATAAAATCATGCAGTTTCAAATGTGGCTCATTGACAAAACAATTTATGTACACAATAAAAGACTCCAAGCAAAGTACGTATCATTTTACTGCTACATGAACTTGTGATCTCACAAGTTCTCCCTAATAGAGTGCTTGTATAAGCTGCCCCTCTAAACCGCCTGATAGAACTTAAAGTTCCACATCAGAGAGAACAGAGACTGAGCTCTTTTATTTCTGCAGAGAACCTTTGCTTTATTTTTCAAAGCGTCAATGCAGTGTGTTTCTTTTTCTGTATACAGTTTTTGATTTTTGCTTTAACTGGGAAAAGCTACCCAATTTTCTATCTTTAAGATCTACTGCCCTCTTTGTTCTTCAGCTGTCAATAATGGATTTGATGTAGTTGGGCAAAAAGTATTTAGTCAGCAACCAATTGTGCAAGTACTCCCACTTAAAAACATGAGAGAGGCCTGTAATTTTCATCGTAGGTATACCACAATAATGAGAGACAAAATGAGAAAAAAAAAATCCAGAAAATCACATTGTTGGACTTTGAAAAATTGTGTACTATTGTACGTATCTACTATCTAGTTACACATGGGTACATATCATGAAATATATAGTAAGTTAACAAGTAAATTCCATATTATCTATTTGTACTTACCCTGTCCTTACATGTGGTAAGCACAGTACCACAAGAGACACATTAACTCAATACCCAGTAGGTACCGTGTAAAAACCCAATGTGTACAGAATAAACACCCAGTAGGTTTAACTTAATTAAATACCTAGTATGTACCATATTAATGTGAACAAAATAGAACCACATAAATACACAGCAGGTACCAACAAAAGTACCATTTAAATACCATGTAAGTACCATACTGTAAAAGGAAGCATTACCCGCTAAGAACATGGTTTCTCCTGTGATGCAGTTTTATTAGCTGAATGTGCTCAGTGGTTGCACAAAAGAGCCCAACTTCCATTGTGATGGTTGTATAACCAGATTTAACTTCCAGCATAATTGTATCAGTCTGTCATAGCCGCACGTTTTTCTTTGACAAACTTAAAATGCACATTTGCTTTTTTGGTTGTAAAGTTTTCTTTTTACAAACTCAGTGACATCTTTGACTTTTAAACATTTACTTTATTGGCCTTGAAGAGTGTTTGGGCTTATCTTCTGGTTGACTCTTATAGCATGCCAAAGCTCCCATCCTTTTTTCTTTTTACTGTCAGAGGTCTGCTTCCATTACCTGCTAAGCCTTTGTGAGATTGCAGAGCTGTGAAGCAGTCCCCTCTCCAGTGGTAACATTGGTTTTCAGGACCAAGTCTATTCAGCTCACGCCACCACCCTTCAGAGACTGGTAATAACTATTTGCTCTTGCTTATACATTCTCACTTATTGACTTACTTTTTTTTCTCTTGTTTTCTTCACTTGCCTCATTCATCGCCCCACATTTACTGAATTCACATTTCTTTTCCTCCATCGATTTCCCCAGTTCATACTCCATCCTTCCCACCTTGACGTCACTTTTGCCGTCGTCAAAGCTGCAACTGTCTAAGCTTTCCTCGTCTCCAGCGTCCTGTCGAAGCTTCTAAAGGCCGAATGTTATTAAGAAAGTGTCTCTAGAGCTTGACCAATGTGTGCATATGTACAGCAAGTAAGAGTTCTTTTAAGGGCTTTTCAGTTTGAAGATGCGCTTGGATAGATTTGTGTATATTGAAAGTGTCTCTCCTTTTTGGTCCTCTGCACTTTCAATAGGATCTTGAACTCTGGTGGGAAATCTATTGGCAGCAGATTCACATGATTATGGAAACTTTGTCTAGTGCGAGACAGGGGGAAAAAAGGATTGTGGTTTGAGGGGTGAGAGGGGTTTGAAGAGTTTGCCATAACCCAGAGAGAGTAAAAATATGAATATAGTGTGGTGTCGATGACCTTGTGGTAAGAGGTTTTGTGTCCTGTGCTCACTCTGGTTAACCAAATGGGAAAACAGTTTAAGCATTTGCTGAAACACACACTTAAATATACTGTACAGCACTGTGCACCCTAAATTAAAATAAAACAAATAAATGTGCTTTGATTATAATTCTTATGAAAGGCATGGTTAAGTTCCTAAAAATGCAGACCGTAGAAGAATCTGCTCAGCTTTTCCTCCAGTAAATTAGTATATTAATGTAATATTTCCACAGAAGGTTAAATCAATTAAGGACTTTCAATTAATTAAATGTTATTTTTTGCTATTTTGTATGCATGTTTAAAGGCCTTGTTAAACTGAATGATTTAATTTTGCTGCACATGTGTTCAATGATTTTATCCACATTGAATTATTTTTTTTGGTTTATTCTTCATTCATTCTCAAGGCTTATAGTTTTTCATCCACTGCTCACATATTATGTTAGAATTTAGCTTCTTCAGCTACCCCCATGACCTGTGTGGGCCAACTGTCTATTTAAAGAAAGTGATTCAGAGAGATGGTTGCAGAGAGGGAGAACGACCTGTTTAGATTGAAGGAGCTGTAATGTGGTTGAAATGGCTACTCAAATATGATAGGCCATTAGCTATTCATCCCTACTGCACTATTAATGCAAGGTATGGAAAATGCAATCATGCAAATCTCTCTTCGATCAAACCCTTTCATGGAGGAATAAATGCTGACGGCATGCAGGGGAAGGAGCGTTGAAAATGGGCATAGGATAAGTCCTGCACTTTACTTTCTCTCTGCTTTCCTGTCACATATACTTGCCTTTGTCCTTATGCATTTATCACCTCTTCTTTTGGTTAATTGTATATGTGAAGGCTTACCGGTAACACGCCAAGTCACTGGAAGAAAATTTCTGTCTGAAGTCGCCTGCTGTGCAGCCAATCATTTTTTAGATATTTGCAAAAAAAAGTGGAAAACTTGATACTATAGAAATTCATGTAAATCAATCATCAAGATTTTTACCATTTTCTCTGTTCGCAAGCGTAAGCATATTTTCATCAGGACACAGTTTAATGATTTATTTCCTGTCTTCATGGTATTTACACTGCACTTCTTGCTTTAAATATCCATTACTGCTGGCTTTGACAGCACATTTACCTACTTTTCTTTTTTTTTTTGCTGTCCACTGGTGGGTTGATTCTGAAAGTCACAGTTTTATTAAAGGTTTGGTAGCAGAAGGTTTAGCTAAGTGAAAAGGGGAATTGTC
This sequence comes from Adrianichthys oophorus, assembly GCA_036245035.1. Taxonomy (NCBI): domain Eukaryota; kingdom Metazoa; phylum Chordata; class Actinopteri; order Beloniformes; family Adrianichthyidae; genus Adrianichthys; species Adrianichthys oophorus. The sequence goes on along the minus strand of BSAI01000189.1, from coordinate 18,743,370 downwards.
AATGTGTAATTATTGATGTAATGCAGATTGCAGTTGAATCAATGACTGTGAAGCAGCTCTAACAGGATTTGCAAGTTTTCAGTCATCTTTTATAAAACTCCCTTTTTAACAACAATTTCAGATCATGCAATTACTTTGCTGAAATTTGTTTGCTTTTCATTATTTTTTTAGTATATTTTTTTATATGTTGTCTTCTGCAGCTCATTTAGTTAGCTTGGCAAGAACTGGGTGGTTTTTCTAAGTTTTGTAGCTCAAAACATTTAAAAAATGTTATTTTTTTTTCAAGATTTTTAGTTCATTCAGAAAAATTATTCACCGGATTGGTTTTTATTATGTGAATGGAATGTAGAAAATTGAGTTCAAATTTTTTGACACTTTTTCAACTGAAGATATATGCTTTCCTTACACTGAGAAAAGACTCAGTCTGGGTTCAGACTATTCATGCACTTAGTTTTGAATTGGATCCATTAGTTCATCTGGAAAGGGCCATTTTTACTGTGGAGGTATTCTAAGAAAACATTGATACCTTTTATAAAAAGAGAAAAACTGAGTGGGCTCACAGCATTTAATGAGTCAGCAGTTGATGATGTAACGCGCATTACAAGGAGTTAGCTTGAAAGTATAAAATATGAGTTCAGTACCTTGACAGTTTTTGTTCCTTTTCCTTTGTCTCTATCCACAGCTGTAAAAGTCTCTGTGTCAATACTACAGACTTTTACAGACCTTTTGGGTGTCTTACTACTACATATGATCATTTTCCAAGATGAGGGTTGACTCGTATGGGTACTGCGGGTTGTCCCGGCCCGTGGAGGATCATAGACAAGTGCGGCTGCATCTTAGGGGGGCACAGGTATGTCTTGCATTTCCTTTGAGGCCAACTTCAGTAAAGTAATGAATATGGAATGTACTGTTGTCATGCATGTGACAAGTGTGTTGTGTAAAAAAAAAAAAAAGAAAAATCCGTACAACGTGCGTGTGTCTCACCTAATTACCCCTTACTTATCCTTATGTGTTGTTTAGGTGTTCACTACGACCAGTCCCCCTCAGCCTGCCTGTTGGAAAAAAAAGTGTATCAACTTTTTCACTTTAAGGGCTAATCTAGTAGTCTATGACCTTAAAATTTTGTGTGAGCCTCGAACTTTTTGCTCACAGACAGCCTTTTTCAACCCATAAGGGCAGTTGTGATCCCGGCATAAGATGCAAGCTGCAATTTAAGCAAAGTTTTTTTTTTTAAAAAGGTAACCCTTTACAATAACTACCCGAACAAATCATTTTTAAACTGTTAGTGATTGAGTTATAAATTGACTTGTTAAATAACAGTAACAGTTTGTTAGGGATTTATAAATGTAAGGTTAGGGTTAGGATTAGGGTTAGGGTTAGTTGAAAATGTTTCTCATTTACGAACAGTTAATTCATAAGGAATAGCTACACCTTTACATTTTACTGACCGTCAGTCAGTAAAATGATTTATGATGCAGCATAGATGGAGGACTTTTTTTTAGACCAAATTTGTCCTATTATGAGGGAATAGAGTCTTTTGAAACCATTCATAGGAGCTTTGAGCCTGTCTGCAAGTCCAACTGTTTCAAATGCAAACTGGAGAACAGTTTACAGACTGACTTTCTTTAGGTTCAACAAAGAAACGCCTTCCTGATAACTCCATCTAACAGTTGTGGCGGGCCTAAAATCTGCCACTGAAATCTTGTTAAGTTTTAACATCAGACCACTTCCTCTTTATTATGGGGGGTGAAATATGGTTATCCTTGGCTAGTCACTTTCAGCAATTGAACCTGACAGTGAATTTCCCAAAAATACTTTTACGGCCTCTCGTAAAATACTTCAACAGATCTCAAAACTGTTGATTAGCATATTCACCTACGATAGGCCGGCGCAGTCCATATTAAATTAACAAACCGCTAACTGTACAACATTTCATAAGTGAGATGGTGAGGCAGAGAGATGGATGCCTTTTTTGCCACCTTGTGAAATGTGTAGTACGTCTTCATTTTATCGGGTGTTGTAAATGTCAGAGCATAGATATTCTCTTAATGAAAAGATCACCTCGTGTCCAAACTTTGACAAATGTGTCTGGTTTGAGTGGAAAACTGGGGAGTCGTTTCCCAGTTCCAACAATTTAAAGTGTATACAGACTCGAGCTGTTGCCGCCTCCTGTGCAGCTCTTAAGTTGATCAGTTTCTGATGAAACCCTGCTGCATCATCTGTTGTCATTGCTGTCTTAGCGTCTGGTGTGGTCAGGATTACAATTTCTGGTGGTGCTTTAACATTGATCTGTAGCTGCAATAACTAACACGCAGTTGATCTCCAATTCACAGTCTAGAGTGTAAAGGAAAATAATCAACTTAAATATGAAAACTAAAGCATATTGGTTTTGTCAAAAAGCAGCAGAAGATTGATTCAAGAGGAGGGTCATTTTTCTTAGATGTTGTATCTTTTTGTTCATTTTTTTGTATAATTCAATGCTGCCACAACCCAGAGCTATTAGTGTGGATCTCAAAGTGGATCCATCATGCAGGACTCTTGATTGTAGAAGGTTTATTGTGGTTCAAGATGTAAAGAGTGTTTTTCTTTTTTTTTCCCATCCTATGTCTTCCATCTGATCCCACTATTTTACGGAACTTACAACAATGTCAGTGACATCAATTTATCTCTAAAAGCTGAGCGGCACTAACCCATTATGGAGTGTATACTAACACACAGCATCCCAAGAGGAAGTGACAAAGGGAGAGAAAATGAAAAATCAGCATATAGATGTGCCTTTGTTTTACCTGCACATTACTGCACACAGTGCAGTGATTTTTGTCAGTATGTGCACACACAGACATTTAGAATATATTACAATAATATGGCTTTACAGTTGAAAGTAAAACTGTACCTTTTCTGCTTTACATACAATAAGGTTCGTGTCTGTGCTGTTTTTCTTTGCCATTCATTCTGTTGATACACGTTTCAGAGCATCATCTTATAACTGGACTTGCCTTCACAGCCGAAAAAATTAAAAGGAAGTGAATAATAAATGAGGATTTAATTGATCAGAGCTCCTGCAAGGAAGATTGGATATCTGCGCCCTTGATATTAATACTACGAGTCAACCGAATCAATACATTCGTCTATGAAAAGCTAGTGGAGAGGGAAACAGATTTTTTTTTTTATTATTGAACTGTTCGTTGTGGTATTTAAACTTAAGTGGAGCAAAACAGATAACTGCATCTTGAAAGGCTAGAGTAAAATATATCCTTAAATAATTTCTGGGGAATGTTTACTTGGATATAAATGACTCTCTGGGCTAGAATTAAGGGTTGGAAAATGAAAAAGGTATTTTTATTTTTTAATTTATTTTTGCAGTACAGTTCACTAAAAAAAGAAGCTTAAGTGATCAAAGTATCTAAAGAGGTCTCAGATGCAATGGGCAATGTAGTACTGCCGACTCTCCACTTAATAAGGCCTAAGTCATGACTGCTCTTATGGGTAGATGGGGGCCGGGCTGTCTGCAGGTAAAAAGTGGGCAAACCTGTACAGAATATGCCTCGTTTTTACTGAGTGGAATAAACCGTTCTATATGGGACCAGAACGGTATCCTGAGCGTTTCCACTGCAAAATGGACTGATCAAACAATTCTGGACCCTACCCCTTTCGGACCCCTTCTGGTCGTAGGTCCAAAGAAGACCGGAATGGAATGGTTGGGGCGGAGCCGTTTTAGCCACCCGATGATTGACAGAAAGTGATGATGGATACACTCTAGCAATGGTGCAAACACGCTAGCAGTCTACACCATGCACGCGCCATGGAAAAAAAAGTGCTAAGTGGAAGCAGGGCTTTAACTGTGTGGAAACACTCGCCAGAATTAACAGGCCCGTTCCATTCCACTCAGTGGAAACAAGGCTATAGGTGACCCGCAAGAAACATCAAAGTCGTAGACCACTCTGGGAGCCTATAGAGTGAAAATGTTCATATTCAGTTTTATCTACGAGCACGCTGCGGGCGACGAGTTGTAACCAAGACTTAAACAACACACAAGGGTGAAGTAGATCAGAGGCACTTCATACTTTTTTTTCACCCCCCACCCAAACCTTGCACACTGTGCAGGGTTTGGCCCATTAGGGCTCTTCGGGTAACAAGTACATGCTCCTTGTGTGCAGTCTGGCTTTTGGAAGTTAGGAAATTGGACAATCAGAGTGTTGTTTGTGTGGACATCCTATGGGCATTTCGTATCACCTGCACCTTCCGTGTGTGCAGCATTAATTCATGCTCTGTAATGAGATAGTACACGCACCTTACTACCCATAGTGTGACATAAGGGCACCGTACGACAGAATCACCCATAAACAAACCCCTGTGTGGCTGCATGTGACAAAGGATAAGTTACATTGGCCTTCTTATATTTCCTATGAACCTCTTTATTTTCTTAAGTCAGTCAAGTTTGAGTGACTTAATTTCTATATTTTTGTGGTTTTGGAAAATAAAATTGCACTTTACTCTTGTTTTTTTTTTTTTTTTCTGGCTCCATGAATAATACCTGAATAATTCTTTTTAAGTAACCGAAGTAACTTTTTCATTTCCAGCTAAAAAAAAAAAAAAACAACCTAGAAATGCATGTTTTTTTATGTGTAAAAATCAATTTGGTGTGTTTGTGTAACTTAACAGTTAAAAAAAAAAAAATCACTTTTTTATCGGGATGTGACAGAAAACCGGGATCGCAGAAAATGGCTATACTCACAGACTGAAGGGCCTGTGACATGTTGTTGATGTTCTTTGTAACCTTGGTCTACCTTGTTTTGGCAGGTCTATTTTTTATTATCAATGGGTTGTGTTTCATTATTCTTTCTTTGTGTGCACCTAAAAGCTATCCTGGTGCACAGCTGCTTGTAAGCATCTTCATTTATCACTGAAAGGGTGCAGATTGAAGGACAGAAAGCAGCACAAATAGTGAAGGGGAGAAAAATGCTGGAGTAAACAAATGTATTGACTGCTAATGGCTTTATTGGAATGATACCAGTTATTAATTACACTCCCTTCTCTAAAAAAAGACAACCTGAAAAAAGAAAGTCGTTGTTACGGAAGGAGAGCAGCAAGCAGTCTGCAACACAACACTTTGACTAATAGCCAGAAGCCAGCTTTTACTGATCACTAGATGCCTGTTTGTTATTGATGATTGTGTGTTTCCTTTGTGTTTTCTGAATTTATATTGAATAATGTATGGTTGTGTGTTTACTCGAGCTCATCGCTGGTGTGTGTTTTAGATCTTTTCATGTTTAATGGCTTGAGCCTAATATTCTTCATGTCACCTGTCTTACTCTGACATGTCAGGAGACGACCTGTCCTTGTCCATTTCTCCGCTTTACTTCGTCCATCCGTCTGTTCCTGGTCTCTCTACAGGAGAAGCCCCCTTTGCTTCATCAACTAAACAACTTCTGACACAGTTAGAGATCACAACAGCAATACATCAGTTCTTTTTTGCCCATATTTTGTCTTTAGTGCATCTTTATGGACCTCATTTTTTCTTGTTGGAGGATCGTTGTGTATTAGGGTTGGGTATTACAGATGGATTGCAAATCGATCAGATTTCTATTCTGTAATATTTAATAAAATCTTGAGACCTGCACCTCTCGATACACCCAATGTTCTTATATTATTGCCGCTTACTGAATTTAGAATGGCAATCATTACTGCAATTTCTGTGTATCTCTACGCTGTGATAAACCTCCAGCGGTTTGTGTGTGTGCAGTGCTTTTCTGGGTGGCGCCTCTGTGAGTGTGTGTGCAGGTGAGGGTCTGAGGTGTAGATCTAGTGGAGCCAAAGGGATAATTACACTGAAAAGGTCAGATTTGTCTCCTGGTCCTGCAATTAACGTGCCAGGGGAAGAGACACATGAGTAAGTACTACAGACATGAGGGTTGGAAGGTAAAGAAGTCTAGGAAATGCAATTTAAGGGACTGAGCCCACAGGTGGAGAAAAAAATGGTCAATTGTTTAGAGGGATGTAGACGATGACAGAATACTGTCATCATACTGTCATTGTGTCATGTTGGGTTTTTAGAAGAAAAAATAGTTGTGCTCATTCTTTTACTTTGAAAGTTTATTTTTGTTTGGACTTCCTGGTGGTTTTTAGGGGCATGTTGAAATGGAGTTTCAGGCCACAAACTGGCTTAAGATCAGACAATATTTGCATGGATTGGTCTACTTGAGGCTGAAGTGGATGCCTGATTTTTAAAACATTTTTTAGACCCCAGTTACCCTTGAGTTTTAAGGGTAAAGTTTATCCCTATCCTCTGTGAAATATTTACGTGTCAGATTGGAAGCTAAAAAATTTGGTCGTTAACTTCAGCCTTGTCCGACTTAATGAAAAAACAACAAAAAAAAGTCACCAAAACTACTATTTTCTAAAAATAATAATACATGTAAATCCACCATTTTAGCAGCATCCTGATAACATTAGACAGACAGTTGCTGAAAATTATGCATTATTGTTATGGTGTGTGGGAGCAACTCTTGCAAGAATTTAAATGTGGAGTAAATTCTTTCACATTGCACACTTTGGAGCTGACTGAGCTTCCTGTGAAAAAAAAAAACTCACACAGTCACTCTCTAGAGGATGTTATTGAGTTTTTTATCTTTGGATCTCTTTGTAATAAGTAACCACCCAAAACAGAGGTAGCTGCGAGTGGTAAAAAGTACAAAAAAAAAAAAAAAAAAAAAAAACAAAATGAAAGGACATAAAACTACAACATATAGAAAAATAAACAGTCACTCCATTTACCAGGGGATTTTTTATTGTTCTCTGTCTGTGAAAAGTGGGAAGAAGTGTGTCAAAATGTTTCTCTGCTGTGTCTTGTGAACATATGTTGAGCATCTTAAACTGTTCTTGAAGTCACCAGTCATTCAAACAGTGTAACTTTGGAGCTAAAATTGTATTTTTTTCAAATCTTTGACAGATTCTGTCTGTAATGATTGCCTGTAGCTCGTGTTTTTAATCACGCGAGAGAGCAAAGCAGTATTTTGTGCTTTCGTGTCTCTTCAGTGGATTTTGACAGATTCTGTTAGGAGCGACACCACTCAGCTGAAGATTACAAGAGCTTTGACAGTACCTGTGTTCTGAGTCAAGGTACAGATTCCTCTGTGACTGAGACAAGACTAAATTGGACTGGTTGGAACAGAGTGCTGAACTTCAAACACTGAGATGCACTTCAAAAGTTCACAACTTTTGCACAAAGTCATCATTGTTTTTTACTTTGAGTTAGAAAGATCTCAAATGGATTTTCTACGTCAAGAACTGTTCTTGACTTGAAGGTTGCCATTGGCTTAAATATGAGGTTTTAGCTTTTGAACTGCTTTGCTGGCAGGACAGCCCACGAAAGGCAAAAACTCAAGTGCAATAAGCGTCATCAACTTCAGCCAAACCATCTGTTTTTCAGCAATCGCAGACAGAGGTGTCAGGCCGGACTTTTGCTATTTCCATTGAGTTTTCCTTCCCAAGATTTTAATATCTGCTGGAATATCAAAGTGTATCACTTCTCTGTTGGTGCAGAGACCAATTTGAGATATACTCCAAAATCTCTGTTATTCATGTTGTGAGTAGTTTTCTATTTCGGTTTTACACTTTTTAATCTATTTTATTTAGTTTTTTTTTTTTAAATCCAGGCTATAGCTTTTTTTAAGCATAGGAGTTAAATCACTCACAGACCTATCTTGTGTACGGTTGTGCTGTAGTACCTCAATACCTCTTCTTTCTTCTTGTTAAGTAACTTTATATGTTTCATTGTTATTTAAACAAGAAATCAGTTAAGTGTGAGCTCTTCTTTTGTAAGACCCTTCTGTTCACTCACACATTTCTACATTCATACCTGGCAGCTGTCCAGTACAACCACAGCTCCATCTGTGCCCACTGAGCACTTCCACTGCAGCAATTGTGGTCAAGGGCCTTGCTCATGGTCACTACAGTGGAGTAATAAGAAAGAAACCTTGCTGTAAATCTTTTCTACTCTGATTTTTATCCTGCCAGTCCCGGGACTTGTTCCTGTGACCTTCCAGCCAAAGGTTCATGTCTTCATTACTGTTTTGTCTCTTAAATCCCTGGTGCATACCATAAACACCTGCATTGTTGTACATCTTTTTTTTTTCCAAATAATTAAAGCATTGTGGTCCAATAACAAAAGAAGGAAGCTTTTAATCTGTTAAATTCCAGACGTTTAAGCTCCAAAACAATACTTTAAGTGGCTTAAATATGAATTTCACTAGACATTTTTTATGTTTCTCACACATATTAAATTTCTTTTACCAAGTTACGACTTTATTGACAAAAATGCATCAAGCAAACCTTGTACAGCTGCTGTACCCACACACAACAGACTGAACTATGATGTATTGTTCAGTTTCTCTGGGTTTTATGGCACAGGTTGTTGCTCACTTGAAACAAAGAGTTCCCCCACAATATCATTAACAGAATCACTTTGTGATAGATTAAATGAAATAAAGCTTTGCCTGTCAAAAAAAGAGCTGAGGTGCTGTTTCATAACGTATTTAGTCCTTTGGCATTATTGTGAAAGATATTTTTGTTTTTGAGGGAAGAACCACACACATAATTCCCCCTCTTGCCAAGGGTGTTACTCTGGAAAACTTGTTTAAGTGTTGTATATTGAGTTTATTTTAGGATAACTTGTAATTTTAAACTTAGAAAATGTGTGCAGACTTATTGGTAAGCTTCAGCATTGCTTCAGGGTTTAAGGAATTAGATTGTGTTGCTGCTTGTTGCTGGGGACAGGTAGCAGAGGGATTGGGTTTGTCTTCTTACAACTTCCTGACAGCGACAAGCTCATTTTCTACCAGTTCATCTGGGAGTTTGCTACAGTTCCCTCTTCTTCACGTGCATGCTCACGAACTTTAGACCACTTGACCTTGGTTGCTATGACAGCAGCAGCAGTAAAGGCTGCACCGAGGTCTCCACGCGTCTCTTTGACGAGTCCCGCAGGCTCCCCAACCCCTGCCCACCCCTATTCTCTGTTTGTGTGTATGTGTGTAATGATGATTAATACCTTTGTTTTGAAAGTCTCCCGAGAATTGCTGTGTGCTTGCTTCTGTGTGTGCGCTCCTGCGTCTCTGTATGTTTTGTGCGTGTGTTCTGGCTGCTTGTGTGCATCAGTAGTCTCTGAGTCTCCAACCCTCTGAGCTGTCATGAACATGATTGTTGTTTATGCTTTTGACATTTTCCACCTTTTCCCTGTTTGCTGGCTTCTTTGTGTGTTTCGGAGAAATCTACTGTCGTTCAGGGCTCTGCCTTGTCAGATTTCTTTCTATGTAATGGGCCGGCGTTGCAGGTCATGCTGGTCGTACCTTACAGTGTTTTGAAATGTGGAGAGGTGGTGGCTCCAGCTTAACCAAACAGCAATTAAGTTGACTCACGGAACCTCGTCTAATTGGCTGTTTATCTCTCAACCTTTCAGTTCACTGTACCTTTTCAAAGAGTCTCATTACTATGTTCTTATGAAATTAGTCACAATGACTTATTTGAATTACACTACAGAGAAAAATAGAAAGTATTTCATAAGTAGGTCAGGCATGCATGCGTTTGAAATTTAATTTGGGTAATTTAAGATTTCGAACACACATTTTCATAGCTTATATTATCTTAAGTTGTTTCTTATCAACCTCTTATCAACATTTATTCTGCTACAATGAACCAACTCAAACTGTTTTGGCAATTCAAGCAATATTAAACGGCTGCTCATGAATTGCGCTTTTTAAAAGTAGTTGCGTGTCTTTTGACTAAAAGTTTATCTTGCTGTACCCTCACTGCACCCTCTTTTTTTATCCAATAGGTTTGAACATTAAACAACTTACTTTTTGTCTTTTCTGTGTTTCCCTCTGATGTTTCTGCATTAAATCCAGGTGATAGAATCAGTCATTATTGCAGATCTTTCAGTTCTCTTTGAATAAAACTGTTCTTACTGTATATGTTGCTAGCAAATTTCAAATTAGACAAATTCTTTTGCCTAATTTCTGAATGATCGTGAACATAATGCGTTTTGTTAAAAAGAAAATGGGTTTAAAGAGGTAATGGATATGAACTTTTCATCCACATTTTTTGTCTTTGATCCCCTATTTCATTATTTTCCATTTATGTTCTCCTCCTTGCATAGCTCTAGTTTGGTGGTGTTCATATTTTATGCCTTACTTATGTTTATTGGCTCCACATGAAGAACAGTTTTAATAGCTTTTGGACGCTCCCCGCTCTTCTATCCAATCTCTGGCTTAATATGTCTTGTGCTCCTTTACTTCCTGTGGCTCCTCCCCACCCCCTTTTTCTTGCTTTCATCCTGTCATCCAAATTTTTCATAGTCATGCTGTGAAGTCGCAGCAAGACAGAGCACTGGGCCGTTCTTTTATGAGGCCTGGACCTGGTTTGACTTGTTGAAGTTATAGAGGTCATTTTCTGCTGCAGTCAGGTGTGATGTTCCTACTTCTGCCAGTTTGTAGCTTCCGCCATCTGTAACTGCCCTGCGCCATCTCCAATCGCGGTTGGCCCCTTTAACTGTGTTTGTTTGACAGAATTTGTTTGTACTCTATGTGTCCAAGTGAGGTAATTGAGTGGATGACTTTGGGCTTGCATGTTTTGCTGGCTGCCGGTACTGGAGCGAGGAGCACTACGCTGTTGCTGGTGTGGTCTGGTTACCCTGAGTGGAGCACACCTTAGGAGGTAATGCGATTATGGAGCAGGGACAGGGGATTTGTTCAAAGGGCATAAAGAGGAACATCAAACAAAAGTAATATGGGATTATGAGAGGATGAAAGAGGGAAGACAGTCATTTTCACTGGAGATATTCCCCATGTCGTTCCTCATGTAGTCACAGAGAGGAGGGACATCGGATATAGATGTATGCTCTCTCGTTTGAGCTCCTTTATTCTCAAACTTCCTCTCTTTTCAGATTAAAACAATAGATCATAGAATAAACACGCTCTATAAAAAGGTTGTACAGAACTTTATGAGAATCATACATCAATCATAGGCAGTATTGCAGAACCCCTCTGGTTTCTTCTGAACTAACTCTCTGCTAGGTTAAGCTTGCAAAGATGATGGAATCAGTATTTCATTTAATCCCAGGGTTTAGTGCTAAACGTTTCAGTGGAATCTAAAGGGAAATGTTTTGTGCAGTTCAGGGCCGTTTGTCGAGGCAAGATCAGATAACACATCGACTCTTGGCGTATTCCTCTGAAGAGATGGCTCCAATTGTTTGTGTTGGTCTTTGTTCCTCTCTGTTTGTGTTCAGACATCCTGGTGTTTGATTGCAAAGTGACATCTTTATTGTATTCAAGGCAACACAAACTTAGTTTTTTATCAAAGTTAAGACTGGGTAATTGGAGAAGGGTTTTCTTTTTTGTCAGTGTAATGACTTGTACTTTCAAAGCAGGTTTTTTTATGTGCTGGAAGAAGTGTGGCACATCTAATGAAACATTATAATGGCAAGCATAAAAGAGAATTAAAAAACCAAAACATCAAAAAAGATTACATGCAGCAGCACACTAGTAATAATTAATCTTTAAGTCAACATTTACACCAACTATAATGCTTAAGAAGATGCGCTTTTTTCCAGACAGAAATCCCAAACAATCTTATAGCGCAAACATAGCAGTGTCAAGCTGTTGTTTTCTTAAAAAAAAAAAACATGGCGAGGTTAGAGTATTCTGAAAATCTGCAATCATACGTATTTTAAAGTGAAATAAAAGTCCATACAATCAAACTAACCCTTCAGGGGTGTCGGACTCCAAGCCTTGAGGGCCGGCCTTCTGCTGCTTTTTCAGAAACCCTGCCTCATCTGCTGCTGATTACCTGGATCAATGCTACAATGGCAGGTTAGTTTGAAAACATGTAGGACATTATTCCTGGAGGCCTGGAGTTTGACACTTGTGCCTTACTTCATTTTGGTGAACTTCAAGTTTGTATTAAAATTATAGAATTTTTGCATTGGTTTGTCATGATTCTCTTACCCATCTCTAATATGGCTTCACTGTATTTAAAGGCTTGAGGCTCACTTTGTGTACGTTTTAAGCCTTACTTTTTAGGTTTTAGTCTTTTGATTAACTGACTCATGCTCTGTCTTATAATTTGATGTTTTATGAGTTTGCAAGCGAGTGAAAGCTTCAGTGGAGAGCAGAGAGTGTAGTTCCCTGTGGTGTGTCTTTGCTCTCTGTTCATATTCCAACTACAACATTTTAAATCACCAGTTAAGTCTTTGGTAAAAGGCTTTGGTGTGTGTTTCCAAATACAATCTTCCATTTTATCCCCAAAAAAATGAGGCGAGGAGGAGAAGCTGACTTATAAAAAGTCAGTAACTCTTCCATCAGTCAGGGAAAGTATGTGTGGTTTGGGTCAGCATGTGTACGCATTTACATCCAGTGTATGTGTGAGTATTGAGTTCTTGGACATGTGTAGTTCCAGCTAGTTCTTCTGGGCCTTACCGCTGTGAGGTTGTAATAGCATGGTGTCTCACGCTGGTCAGTGGAGCTCATAAAACGAGCAATGAGAGGTTGATGTCATTCATCCAACCACAGTGGCTATTTGTGTCCCTCTAACGAAGAAGGAACTGGACAGACAGATGAAGTTGGTTTTCAGAAAACTCATAGGGATCATATGACCGAGGACAGGTCCATTGACCTGTGTTAGCACACACAAAACCCCATCTCCCTCATGAGCTCTTTTAAGTTGGACCAAAGGAAACATCTCGGCACCTATTAATGTGAGTTTTGGCTCTTTTATGGGCCTCTGTAATGTTTTAGTGACCTGCAATTACAGCTTGTTCAGTTTCAGTGGCCCTACTGATGTGCGTTCTAAAAAAGCTCTTTCTTGATGTAGCTTCACTTATAAAACAAGCTATCCACTCTCTTGTCAGCATTTTTTTTATATTCGGTTTGTGTTTTTTGTTTTTGATGAATTCATGTACATAGTTTGTGCTTTGGTCCATTTATTCTCGCAGTTCCTGATGCTGTCAAAAAGTCTTTATGTTGTGCACAAGTGGAATATTTTAAAGGTTTTTTTCATGGAAATTTGTCAAGTAGAACTCCTAATAGTTCTGCAGTAATCATAGTCTATGGCAACAAGTATTACTAATAAAAAAAACAGGGGAGTTAAATAGAAGAAGAGTAAATAAAGAAAGATAAAATGTGCAAAATTGCATCACAAATGGCATTATGCTAAGCATTTGGATGCAAAATCAGATCCATAATTCATGTTTGCCAATGAAAGCTTTTAGGGGGGTGCAGGGAGAGGGGAGAGAACTGCACTGATCTGATAGGAAGTAATAGTATTACCATACAGATACAGTTAATGCGCTTTCCATGCCACACACACTCTCTTCTCCACTTTTCTCCCCCCTTTTCCCCTTAAATTCTTTCCTTTTTGACTCTGCAGAGCAAACATCCACTTCCTCTTAAAGATCAGCAGCTATATTTGCAGTGAAACACTCCTTAAACATATGTAACTCACAGTTACACACAAAAGTCTAATGCTTTTGTTGGTTTGGCAATCATAATAATGAAAAAAATACAGTTTGGACTTAAATGCAGTCTACCTTGGACCTTTTGACTTACTGTGTTACAAGCATTTGCTACAACTTTGCTGCTAAGCATCTACATCTGTATATTTTGTTATTTAGAAGATACCTTTATCTAAGGTGACATACAATGAAGATGTAAAAGGAAAAATGTGTCAGGGTCAACACCATCTAAGTTAAGAAATCTGTCTGTAGCCAGGAACGACAAAAATGTGTTTTCTTTCTGTTGCACTTTTCTTTTTTCTGGTTTTTCCTGGGTAATATGTTTTTCTTTTTTTAAAAAAAAGCAAGGTGATGCAAAGCTTTTTGTGTCTAAGCAGTGCCTTTTTGATAATGTGTCTCATTTTAGAATAAAAAATTATTTTGCTGAAAAATAATGGTTGGCTTTTACTGTAACACACAGAGGGCAAAAAAGTACTTGTCAGTCGCTGATTCTGCAATTGTCCCATTAAAACTATGAGAGGTCTGTAGTGTTCATCACAGATACACATCAACTGTGATAGAGAGAATGTAAAGCAATCATTCAGGAAATTACATTGTTTGAGGTTTTTTTTAAAAGAATTTATTTGCTTATTGGTGCAGATATTTGGTCAAAACGGTACTTTATGTAAACCTGGTTGGCAATGACAGAAGTTCAAGCATTTCCTGTAGTTTTTTTTAACAGGTTTTCACACTATAGCTGCTGTTTTCCCCATTTTTATATGTAGGTCTTCTGAAAAGCTCTGATGTTTTGAGACTGTTGCTGGTAAACACAGACTTTCAACTCCCTCCACAAATTCTCTATTTGATTGAGGTCTTGAGACGGGCTCGGCCACTCCAGAACTGCTTTTTACGTTGTCACTCCTGTGTTGCCTAGGCAATGTGTTTGGGATCATTGTCAAGCTGGAAGAGCCAGCCACTTTTCCTCCTTAATGGTTTGAATGATGGAAGGTTTTTGCCAAAAACGTCACTGTACTTGGCCCCATTCTTTCTTTTCTTCATACAGATCAGTCATCCTCTCCCCAGAAAAGCAGCCCCAAAGCATGATATTCCCACTCCCATGCTTCACAGTGGGGATTACGGTCTTGGGATGTAGCTCAGCAGTATTCCTCCTCCAAAAGAGTTAAATTTGGGTTGCATCTGACCACATGATATCCTACCAATTCTCCTTTGAATTATCCAGATGGTCTGCCAAATTTTAGACAGGCCTGGACATGTGCTGCTTTAAGCAGGGGGACCTGAAGCACTGCAGGATTTAAACCCATGACGTGTTACTAATAGTAACTTTTATTACTTTGGTCGCAGAACTACACAGTTCCCCTGTGTAGTATTGGGCCGTTGACCATTCTCAAGATCTTGCATAAGCCCTAGGTGGAGGGAGATTGTCATTGATCTGGTATTTATTCCATTCTCTAAAAAATGTTCAAACAGATGATCTCTTCTTTTGTTGTCTATTGTTGATGGGCTCATCTTGTTCAGGTGTACAATCTTGCACCCAGTGTCCTTAGACAGCTCTTTGGTCTTGGTCATTGGGATAAAGGTGTAGTTAAGGGTGTGGACAGGTTACTAGTGAAGGACAGAATGCATGTTTGTCTAAAATCAAAAGATTCCATGTTAGGTCATTTTTTTTAACCAAACTCTGACCAAACTTGCATTCTGGACACTGCATGTGCAAAAGTGTATTTCTTTTTCCTGGCTTCTCCTCGGAAGACATATATTTTACCATGACCTCATACTACAGAATCTAGACTGAATAATTTGCTCCAACTTTGCAAAAAGAGTTGACGTTGTTCCGAAAAGATGTTAAAACAGCACAGGCAGTCATTGAAACAGTACAAAAAACAACTGAGAGTGTGTTCATCTGTAGAACAAAAAGTGTGTATTTGTCATTATGGCCTGTGTTAAGTTATGTACGTGGGTGTTCCTGTGGTCAGCGACTGGAGCGGACACAAGGCCCCTGCAGGTAACTGGACCCAGGCTTCAATGAGTCATTTGGCTTTGGAAACAGATGTGTGGCTCCAGGCACTCCTGCAGTTGTGTCAGAAGCCTGGCCAGAGATCACTCTTGCTGCTTTGAAACGGTCTTAAAGTTTGGATTATTTTTCACTTGAGTGTAGTTAGGATCACTTTTGTTGAAAGGTATAAAGACAGTGAAGAGAAAAATATTTATAATCACACATTTGTGAATTCTAATAGTCCTAATGGACAATAGACAGAGTAGCTGTTTCCACTTTAAGCATGTGTACTGACCAGCCTGTTCTTTTTTGAGCCTTAAAGCTGCTTTCAAAGCCAGGTTCAAAAGTCTGCCTTTGCAAAGGCCTACCCTCTGCTGTTTCTCAGATAAGACCTGGTTTTCAAGTTGGCAAAGTGACACAGGAAAGGGGTGATTTCAGAGAAAGGATATTGCAGGTGTTTAGACTTATGATCTTAGTAAACTGTAGAAAGACCGTACCAGTATTTTATGACTTCAAGTTTACTCTCAACACAGGCTCTGACAAACAGACAGAGGAGAGTGTCACCCTAGAGCATGTCAGCCAAGTAGAGAGGAAGTCAAAGTTTTGGTTATCGTTTCTTTTGCTGAAGCCACTGGAAGCCAAACAGCCTGTACTGAAATAAGCTGCCCTCTCTTGCTTTTGGTCTGTTCGGGCTATGATGGTCAAAGACCCTGCTACTTTCAGCTTCAAACTGCAGCTTTTCAAAGGTTTTATTGAGACAGTCGCTCCATCCATCCATCCATCCATCCATCCCTCCGTCCATCTGTCAGTCAGAGCATTACTTAGTCAATATAAAGATTCTCTCTGAGGTCCTTATGCCCAGTGGTTATCTCTCAAGGCTTTCTCATGCATTCATTTATAAGCTCAATGAATTCTGCGCAGGGAGGGATCTGATTAGATTGTCACATTTACCTTTTTTTTTTTTTTTCTTGCTCTAAGTGCTGATTTAATCTACACATTTCACTTGAGCAGTCTTCAGTGGCCCTCGAATTGGTAAAAGTTAGTTGCTAAACAATTTAAAAATGTCCACAGACTTTCACTTTTGATACATCATGGTTTGTTGATAATTAATATATGTGCACAACTGAATATATGTGCATTGTAAATACTCTATTTCCCTTATCACAAGAGGCAATCTAAATAATGAAGGGACTGAAAAAAAAAAGCAGGGAGTATGTTGATGGGAGACAGCGGCAGAGGGGGAAAGAGCAACGGGTCCAAATTATAATACAAATCACATCAAGTCAATCATAAAAGAAGCTGAGATTTACTAGTTTCATTTCACTTCCCGGGGTTCTTCAGTTTAATAGGGCAGCCGGGAGAAGAGAGAGCAGGATTGCATGAGTGAAATGGGTTGTGTGTGCATACAGGCACACATTGGTGTGGGTGTGTGTGTGTGTGTGTGTGTGTGTGTGTGTGTGTGTGCGCACACACTCTTTGAATAACCCTCCAGTAGCCATCTCAGCCACTTGCTCACAGCCCCCCAGCTGGAGATAGAACTGTAATGTCTTTTGGTCATCTATTATTGAAGAAGCTGATCTCAAAGGAAGGTTGCAAAACCCAAACCCAAGTGTAAACACAAACAAACAGGTTTGACAACACATTTCAGACACTTGTGCATTCAAGTTTCCAGGTTAGCAGGACCAAACCGCATATTTGTCCATTTGCATTCTCTTTAGGTTTCTTTTCTTTTTGGAAGATAAAAGAACATCTAGGTGAATTTATTTAAAGCTTTTCTGTTTCCTCTCATTATATCACTTGATTAACCTCAGAAAAAGGTGTTGCATTGATAGCCTTTGTGTTTGTTGCTGTGAAGTTGAAACTAAATATTCCCTAAACATTTCTAATCTTACTCTTTTTCAGATATAAACTGTAATGTTAATAAAACAATTCTTAGGAGTTTAACTTTTAATATAATGTTTTTTCCCCCCAATTTAACATAAAAAAGCTATCAATGTTCTATATGCAACATATAACCAGACTAAAAGGTTTTTGATAAAATTGGATGACATTTGAGAGACAGTCTGCCCTCGAATGCAATAAAAAAGTGGATTTTGTTATCATTTTGAAGTATTTTTCTCAACTGAAGGACTCTACTAGTAATTTCTCTTTGAAAATAGTTTTTGCTTCTCGTCTAACCTTGAAAAGGATTTCATTATTTGCTCCAAATTATCTCTTCCAAATTCCAAATGTGCAACAGAGGAGATTCAAAGGACTAAGTGATGCTGTAGCACTGTATTCATGCTGCTGTTTAGCCATGTTTGACAGGCTGTTTGCCTGCCTTATCACTCTCAATCACTCTGTTGTGATTGTGTATGTATGCAGTTTTGACATCTTCATGTTGGGACATTGGCAAGCTCATTGTTAAGCTGTCAGAATTGCCTGAGCGAGTAGAGATGGACATCAGTCTATGTGACAGTCAGCAATTCAACTGTCATAGCTCTCCAAAGACACTCCTACTCCATCATCCTGCCATGGAGGAAAATGGTCAAAGATAATATAGATTTAAAGGACGGACTGGAGGTAATGGAAAGTAGGCACTGTTTATTGTCACAGTATAGCAACGTTGATCGTTTATTTTTGCACCGCAGCCTCTCATGATGTAGTCATGATGCTCAGTCTCTGCCTTTCATTTATTTGTAAACAAAATAGCTGATACTGCACTGAAATACCAGATTCTGGCTTCAATTACTATCTATATTTATAGTCAAAATTGAGCATTTGAGATATGATCTTAAAATTCAATTATACACAGTTTTTCTTTCAGTTTTACAAACAGGGATAACATGTGTCTAAGGGTGATTATCTTAACCTGCCATGCTGTTGTTTACCCAGTCCCTCCAGGAATTCGCGATGGTGCGATCGCAACTATTAAAGCAAATTCAAGCAAACCCCGTGAATTGTTGCACACCATGCAACTTTACATTTTCACCGCAACTTCACAACTTCTTCACAACTGTCATAAGTGCGGCTCCTTCCTGGGAGCCATGTTCTTTTTTCAGCCCTGTTCGAAATCTGCATAATGCCGTATAAAATTTATCTCGTAAAACAGTGTGATTAATCCAATATATCACAACCCAAAAGTGTGATAAATCTCTTTTTTTTATCAATTGACAGCACTAGTTTAACTCAATACACAAATATTTGGGTTATTGGAAACAGGGAGGACCAAAAGTTTATTTTGGGTTCCACAGTTCTATTGATGTTAAATGAAAGCACAACAATGTTGTACACGGTGGTGGAACGGTATTTTTCCTAATGCACATTTCACAATGAAAAGAGTTGGAATATGAGAACGTGAAGTTTATTTTATAATTAAAAATGTTGAGGTGGTTTCAAAAATAACATAAAAAACATAGCAACTTTTGTTCAAACTTTTAACAAAAGCTGCTGCAAAATCAGGCATTTTAGGCACAACTACCATAAATGTCTGCCGCGAAATCCTGGAGGGTCTGTTTACCTTAGATTTCAACTGGATTTCTTGACAAGAATAAGAAACATTAAAAAAACAGAAGTATGTTGCAGTTAAAAAAAAAAAAAACCTTAGGGGAGCAAATAAGTCATAATCAACAACGCTATGCAAGTGAAAAAGTTATTCTTAGGATCTAAAGCACAGCATGTTAACATGTAACACATTGTCTATGATGCTACGTTCACACTGGGCTCGGAAACGTGTTCGAGTGACCGCTTTCAATGAAAAGTTAATATGAATGCACTTCTGTACGCGTTCAGAGACGTAGGAAACTCTCACGTTCAAACTTCGCTTCGCAAGCTTTTAAGTCTATTTTTGAGCTCTACATACAAAATGCGCAGTGATTGAGAACACGTCAAAAGTTAAACCAGTTGATCTTTGACTAATCAGGGACTTGGATTTAGTAATGAGGGTGGCGTTCTTTTCAAAACACAGAAATGCCAGCTGGTTGAAAATCGATCATGCAGGAGAAATTAAAAATGGCCGTTTTTGCCCGGCTGGAATTAAATGACACCAAGTCTGTTATATGTTGGAATAGAGCTGTCAAAGAAAAAGTCTGGAGCAAGATTCACGAGATTTGCGCTGTGCATCAATTGTACAACAATTACGCTGTCGACAAAAGTTTCAGTGTTAAAAACATCTATAGTAGCATGTTGGTGACAAAAGGAAGCCTTGATGTGTCTTGCTTGTCTAAACAAAGACACCTATTTCATCCATTTCTTTATTAGTGGTGCCCGGTCACAGCTGGTGCCAGGGATGATAAGCAATCAATCCCCTAACATGTTAGCAACATGGTTTGGAACAGATGGAATGCTGTGAGTATGCCGTAACTTTCACAAAAACCCTTGCCTCTAAACACAGCACACCGTCATTTGTAATTACTGTTTAAATGATGTGAAAAAAACCCAGCATATTAACACATTTCCGTCTGTGTGGTTGAACCTGCGTTCCATTCAATTGTAAACTCTGTTAAGTTTAGCAAAAACAACTTGGCTTAGGTTGACCAGTTCCCAATTTGTGTCCCAACGGAAATTGCCCATGAACCAACCTTCCTTTTCCACAGCCACCTAATGGGCTTCCCCACAGCTTCACAAATGGATTGGATAGTTTTCTTCTTTTAGGTCAGGTTGGTTGAGGACTTTGCAGAACGAGCACCCTGAAAAACCTCTACACCCTACCTGTATAGGCTTGCTATAAGTCCTCCAGACCGCTTTCTGGCACTCCTTTGCTAGCTCCCGTTACTTTGTGCATTTTTAAAAAAATTTTTCTTTCTTCTTTTCTATCTGCTCCTTTCACAGCACTTTAAGTTCAAGCACAATCAGCTGTTTTTTTTCCTCAGACCATGTCTGGTTTGAGTGTTGCTGTTGCAATATGACGTGAAAACTTCAACTGCTTTGCGCCGGTCAGCTTGCAGCTGTCAATCAGATGCTGTCCAGAGGAGACCTGAACTCGTAACACTTTCCCAAGAGTTGATATATAGAATTGATGGTTTTTATTGTGGGTCACAATTCAGTTTAGGCTCCAAATGTAAATTATCCTTCAACATTTTTTTTTTTTTGCATGTTATGGTTTTCTTTGACTTGTGTTTACATTCAAGCTTTTAAATCAGTGGATTCTTTCACTGACACAAAACAAATGTCTCACGCAACAGCTATTTTCTGCTTTACATCTGTGGCATTTGTTTATGACATGACTCTGTTTTTTTGCATGAACTAAATTATTTCAACTTGTATTTTAACTGTCAACAGTTGCACGACACTGTGCAGTTTATTTTACATGAAAAGAAATGAGCAGCACTGTAAAGTTTTTCTCTATTCAGAAGTTTGTTTTTATGAAAGAAATAGTCCTCTGTAGTCCTTTGTCATTTGTGGAGCTTTTTATTGCTGCTTTGATTCCATCAGTTCATCAATAGATCTTCGTTTGTGCTCAGAGATCCGTTTTGTCTGCTGGAGAAGTATCAACCAACTGTGCTTAAATTAAAGCTCGAGTAAGTAGCACTGAGAGCTGGCTATTTAACTTTCAGTCATAAGTAATTCATAGATTGCATTTTTTCCTTTGTTTTATGGTCAACAACTAATGCATTTTGTGGTCTTTTTGTTTTTTAAAATGAGCTTGGTATATCCATAGGCACAGTTTTTACATCACACTACATCCACGTGTCTGCAGTAACAACCAAAAAAATCAGGCATGTGTTCGTCTGTTTACTTTTGTTTTGTGTTCTTAAAAACCCACGTTACATGTCAGATAATCGTATTTCAATTCATATTTTAGTTAGGAGTATTAAAATGGTCTTTGTTTTGGTTAACAATAATTAAATACAAAATACAAGAAAACACAGTTTCTTTTTTTATGTCTATTATAACCAAATTCAAATTTTAGAAGAGATTTAACAAATGACTCTTCTATAACCTTTTCTTATTATTGTCTTTTTTACTGGACCATTTACACAGTTTCCCATGCAACATATAAAACAGAATGAAATGATGAAGGCTAAAATGGTCTTGCGCTAAGGCCAAATTCGAATTCTTCCCCCTATTCCTCCGGCTTCTCCCTCCCCTCCAGCTGTAGGGGCATTTGGAGCTGCAGTGGTGTCCGAACTTGTTTTATAAGGGGAAATTCATTTTGACTTTAGGCTGGCTATCCCTTCGCCAGTAGGGTAATCCAAGCGCATTCTTCACGTGGGTGTTCTCTGAAGCACAGAAGTGTACGTTTAAATGTAAGTAATTACTTTTTTTTACTTGCCTACAACACCCTCTGACCAAAAAGAAAGCAATTTATTTAAACAAAAAGGACATGCATTTCTGCTAGTCCTGTGACTATCCTACATTGATGAACTCCCCTAATTTTTTTAGAAACTTTTTTTTTAAATTTGTGTTTAGCTCGAAAGTCGATGTCCGTTTAGACCACACCACACCAGAGTTCATTTGGAAGTAAATAAATATGCCTGATTTCAAATATGTAAGTATGTAGATATTATATATATATGTATATATAAAAATAAATAAGTGTTAACTTATGTTTAGCAATATGAGTTTAAGTGAGTGTATTACAGTATAAGAAGTTTGTTTTTACTGAAAGATAATGACATACTTCATATGTCATCTTTTGCCTTGACTTTAAACCTAGTTTTATTTTTTCTCAATCACAACAGAACTGTTACAAGTTTTTTTCTTTTCTTTTTTTAGTCAGAAAACAGGGTTTATTCTGGAGTTTATTCCAAAAACCTTCATTTATTTGAGGAATGTAAGCTAAGAATGTAAATCTATGTTTCACTTGATGCTCCAGAGATTCCCATAACACTTTAAATGATGTTTGAATCAAGTGATTTGTGTTAATGGCTACACCCTTAAATCTGTTTAGCAATACAGAGCGGATGTGAGTGTATGTGGGGAAAGTCTCCAGAAAGCATCTCTTGGAAATGGTGTTTACACCCCTGGGCATGCTTAATTCTGCAAAATAGCTTCATAATTTTCTGCTGTAATGTGATTTTGCAGAGAAGTCACCAGAGGTAGTTACAACAACTAGATGACTGTGCGTTAAATGGTTTTCCCAGAGCCAAATATCTAAAGAAAATTATTTCGAAAGTCAAGAACGACAGTAAAAAAGGTGTACTTGTTTATATCCTTAATGTATTGCATTGTCAGCACTATGTTCATGAGCATGGTTAACTGTAAATATTATTATAGCAAAATGAGTTTATTTGAGCAAAGTGAGTATATTTCTTAAAAGCTGCAGTCCTCTCAGAACATTATTAAAACTATTAGAAATACACATTTCTGCTAAATGAGCCAGAGATGAACAGAAATCAACGCAGCAATAACTGTTGTTTCACTGCTGATTCACAAATGATCCAGGTAGAGTTTAGTATGATGACTCAAGTGTTCATCTATGTGTAAACCTATTTGTGCTATACACACAATGCGAAAAGAAGTCACAAACACTAAAGAACCTGCAGGCTGCATTGTGCACTCTCAACGCTAGTTTGAAAGCCCTTTTTTAAAATCTCAGTTTAGGACATTATGTGTCAAAGGCTTGTGGTCTACTCAAACTTACGATCATATGAAAGTATCACTGCTGTGTGTTCCTGTTTGTATGGCCTTCTTTATTGAAGCAGTGGCAGTCTGGCTGTTCATCAAAAACAGGCTTGCAATTGAAATTTAGAGTTTTTGGCAAACTTTCCAGTAGTGTTGGTGGTGCACCTTCTCCTTCCATCAACATGACAAATAATGATGGTTCTCCCTGTGTTAGGGTACGCAAAACTAGGGGGTAAATTTGGAATCATACATTTTAGGAGCTGCCACTGACACATACATTAGTATGACAGATTTTCCTTTTGGGGTCTTTAAATCAAGACTATTTGTTATAGTGGTTTACCTTAACACAAGTAACCGGGTTGTGCCTGATACTTGTGGTCCTGGATGGAGCAACTGTATCAGCCATATCAAGCTTACAGCCCCATAAGAATACCAGCATAGGTCATTTTAATAATTCCAGTCCTCAGTTTTGTTCAGAGCCAAAATCTACAATTTTTCAGACACTAACATGCTCCACTGTTTTATTGATAGATATCTACAGTTGTTAGTCCCAAATGTTTTAGAAATGTTGTGCTTTTTAAAGTTAAGCATGATCTGTAATTTGGTGACTGACGTCACTGATCTCATGAATCCACTAATACAGACATAGTCATGTGTATTAACTTCCATCAATAGGCAGCAGTCCTAGATAATCATGCTTGATCTCCCAGGCGCGTGTCGCTCTGACCTTTCTGTGATCTGACATGACTCCATTTTCCATGCAGACTCACACACGCTCATATTCAACTAACACACACTGACCTTTGTTTTATATGTAGCAGTCTGCTCATTTTCCATGAAAGCTCATGGAAGGCTTCAGTCAGGAACATGAATTCAAGGAAAATCGAGGTGGAGAAGTAAAAGGTCACATGTGGCTGAGAGTTGCCCTCAGCTGAAGTCTTACATCAGTCAGGTTAGACCTTTTTCTGTGTTCTCTTTAGAGCCATTACTGTTTGAAAAACTGCTTCAGGCAGATAAATCTGAAAGAATAATTGTGCAATGTTCATTGTTAATGTCTTTATGCCTTTTAGAGCTCCAGGCTAAAAGCATTCTGACCATCTGCAACTACGTTTACGGATGTGCAACTAAATTCAACAGCAACGATGGAACTTGAAATCCCTGCCTTTAATCATCATCATGACCTTATGAAACACTATGCAGAAACTGTTGCATGTTTGTGTTAGATGTAACAGAAAATGTAGGACTTTCAGTTGCTTTTCATTGTTATGTCAGTGCTAGGTTGGAAGAACACGTTTTAGTGAGTTTCGTAATGTAATCAAATTAAAAATAATAATAATTTTAAAAAAAATCGTTCACACTTTTTAATGTCTCACAATTCTGTAACTAACATCAACTAGTTAGTTCATTTCAGTTTTTTATGCAAAAGCAAAATGCAAAGAAAAAGAACAATGGATCTGTTATTCCTTCAATGTGTGAACGGGATCTTAAAAGTGCTGCAGTAAACCACATTTTAGGAAAGTCCCTGTCTGTTGTGCTGGTGCTTCTCTTCAGCTTGAAGCAACAGTGTTTGTTCTCAACAAAGTGCTGCTTCATCCTTGATCCCACTTTGTTCATTCTGTCCTTATTTAATCCTGATTTAGCCCAAGAAGCCACGTCTATGATTTGGTGCCCTGAAGTGCATTTTCGTCCTGTCTTTTTCTTTTTTTTCCTCTTTTAAATTAATTGAATAGAGACTTTCCAGTGTGTGTTTCCCTGAGTCATCTTGGATACTTAGTTCCTGGCAGCATAAAAGGCCTTTCTAGGGTAAATGTTCAAAACTTTACAACGCGCCATGCCTTTAAGACACCAGGTTGAAATATTGGTATCACCAGGTGGAAATGTATTTGTGGTGGCAGACGTGTTAGAAATCAATAACAAGTAAGTACAGTGAAACGGTAAACTGAAAATGTGTTCGTTTCAGTTTTCAGTGTATACCACAAGTCAGTGCTTTAAGACTTGAAGCTTCAAGACTTCTTGGTAAAGGTGAATCTGAGTGTCAGACAAAGAGAAAAACTGGAATTGAGTTGAATCTGACTTAAATGTCAGTCAAGACTTTTCTGCACAGGAAGCCAGAGGAGCTCCAGTATTAACAGATAAATGTCATGTCAGACAATAAAAAAGCAAAGATTCATCAAACTTCTTTTTGCTGCCATTCTATGTTTAAAATCACTCCCCTCATTCAGATTCTGTGGCTGAACTCTATACAGTATAGCAAGTCATTTTACAGATACAAGTGTAGGTTTTCCAAACTTCTTAATGAGTTTAAAAAGTACATTCTCAACAGAAATGAAGTGTAATTTGGAGATTTCTTTTAGTTTTGACCACAGGTTAAGGTATAAATTGACCTGTTTTTCAACTGTGCTGAGGTCATGAACAACTCACTGCCATGTTTTCACATAGATAAGAAATAATACGGAATCAGGGATTGATTTTAGAACAAGTCTTCCATGAAAAGTGCTACAAATGGTACACCATTTTTTGCATGTTGGATTAATCTAACAAAAATTTAAAGTCTACTGTTGTTGTATTTAATGTACAGTAATTTCCACATTTTAAGGCATACCGGATTATGAAGTTCATCATCAATTTTTTATAGGCAAGGTCTATTTTCGAACTTGTCATCTATAAGGCACACCTAACTATAAAGTGCATGAAGTGAGACAAAAGAGTCAGAAGCCAGGCTGTTAGTTAGTCAAACTTTATTAACTCCATTCATGGTAGTTCTAGAACTTGTTTTTGACATGTTAGCCATTTTAGAGTATTCACAATACCTGCAACTCCCAACCTTGTTTGCAACACATAAAAAAAAAACAGACTGAAATCACAAAAATAAATGTTGCTGTGACTACGCTAACTCCCAATCTTGCAATCTTGCTAGTAACGTAAAGACAAAAACACAGTCCAGACACCGCTACACATTAGCCATGTTAGTGTATTCACAATAACACTCAACCTGGTTTGGAATAAACAGAATGACCTTTTGACAGAGTGACATGGACCTCTCAAAATTGCTTCAACAGCAGTAAGCACAACCAGAATGAATCCACATATAAGGCACTCCAGATTATAAGTCAAGCTGTTTTTTTTTTTATTTTTTATTTAATTTAATTTTTTTAAATTAAGGCTTTTAAGTGCACTTTATAGTGTTGAAAAATATGGAATATGCTTGAGAGTTTCACATCTGGGACTAGTGATTGTGTCCACAAAATCCATGTAGGAAAATAGTTTTGACTCATGACTCACTTTGTTTTGGCTAAATGGCCATGTGGTTTTTGTAATTCTTCTAACTGCTTTAAATGGTTTTGTGAAACTATAACTGGGTTTCTGCTTAATAGCAATAGTTGGGATTCTTTAATTCAGCAACTGTGGTAAAACATGAAAGTATAAAACTTTTGTATGTTTTGATAGTATATTACCATGCAATCTAGTCTTTACACAGTTTGTTTGAATTGTGTTTAAGTTGATAGACATGAATTTTTAGTTTTTTAAAATTGTTTGAAATTTGGTCTTGAGTTAATTATTCATTTATTGAAGTTTTTTTGGAAGTTCAGTAGTTTTGCACTCAGTTTATTCTGTTAAAGCTTGCACTGAACACCTTTATTGAAGATAGGACTTTGCACTTCATTTTTCCCTCATTTTTTCTAATGTATTTTATAATTTGCCTGTCAATTTAAATTTAAAATGTGAAAAGTTACTACGCTCACACAAAATTAATAAAAAGATGAATATTTGAGAAAAGCCTAGGTAGTTTTTGCTTCCATTGAATGAAAAAAAAAACACTTGTTTTCACTGCTGCCAAATGACTGTAAGGCTATTGAGGTAATTTTATCTCTCTTTTCCATCCTTGTCATTAGTTCAACAGATTCTTCAGCATGGATGGTGATTGCCTCTGATTGGACATATTTATCTCTGACTGCTGTGACAACCATTAGTGACAGTGGTGTGGAGAGGTCGCAGTTTGACTGATTACTTGTATCTGCCCTTTCTCTATTTGCGTTGTAATGTGTGAAAGTGGGCACGTGAGACAGGTGTACCAGAAATTATGATTTTGATTGTATGTCTTTGTGTAATCAAAAATGTAGGAAAAAAAATTGAATTTAGCAGAAGTGAAATTTTAAAAGAAATTGGTTGGGTTTTAACGAAAGGATGCTCTGAGACATGATCATTCTGCAAGTTACTTTGATGTTCTTTCCACCACTGGTGTAATTTTTCACCTGAAAATTACAATAAGCTTCCACAGAAGCAAAAACATGTTTGGAAATAATCACATAATGTGTGTTCTTCCAAACCAAAACACGTTGGTCATTCAGAGAACCATTTTTGCTCCCACTCAGAATCTGAATCTAAATGTTGAGAACAAAATGAACAATATTAGTCATAAACTCAAAGAGCAATGATGGGAGAAAAATGTGGATGTTTATAAAGAAGGGGAATGGTTGTATGTTGGATAATGATGAGACGATAGAAAGCGAGACAGTGAGAAAGAAGGCATCTTTATTCTAAAGTGGCCCTGCCTGTGTCTCTGCACAACATCCTGAAAAGATGAATTTGCTGCTGTTATTTATATTTATGAATTCATGCCATTTGGCCCAGTGTGAGATGATGGGTCATTGCCATGCAACAAGAAGAGCTGGTTGTGAATTTACACTCAGCCACATCAACCTCCTCTCTCACCTGTTATTCCACGTTTGGATCTGCTGAATATGGATGGCGGTGGAGCGAGGTGGAGGAAAGGAAAGTGAGGGGTGATGATACAGAGAGCAAAAGGACATTTCTCTGTCTGAGGTTGCTTCTCTTCCCAGTTTCACACCTACGAACACGTGGCACAGGGACTGGTGGCGTTCAGGAGCATGGCTAAATAGCTACAGGCAGCATGTGTCTGAGCTGATGTAATGCATGCAGCAGGAGACGTTTGCTGTTTGGCCCCTTGAGAATCTCAGTTATGTGCATTCACAGATGATCAGTGGGTGAGGACGCCTGCCCCCAATCTGAAGAAATAATGAATCATTTTGAAAAGTCGAAATTACCACCTGGGCCCAGCTAATTATTTGCTTCATTTAAAACTGTGATTCTTGTGGAACAGGCGTGATTAAGCTTGTTCATTAAAAGCCATTATATTTCCATCAGAAAGAAACGGGGATAATAACGGACACATGCCCATCCCAGGATTTAATGTTTCTTTTGGTAATCACTGAAGAAACAACACGCTGAATTGTTTTGATAATTAGAAAATGGTGTCTTTTGAATGAAATTACATTTTTGTCCCAATAATGAGTGATAAACACAAAGGAAAAAATGTGCTGGAAAATTTTAAAATAACTTGGAGTTGATGAGAGTTGGCTAAGTAGTTTATTCTTGGGTTTTTTCTAGAATAATTACCAATGAATTCATTATTTGTTAGCAATTGCTAGTACAATATAGTATATAGTATAGTATATCTTTATGAAGTAAAAAAAAAAAACAATTTCCAAAAAGACGAACTAGTATTGAATCTTTATATCTTTTTAACTTACAGAAAATCTTCTGGTCATGATTCAAAAATACCTCTGTACCCTAAGTGGCTTTCTCTCACCGCAGTAAAGGCCAGCTGGAGGCGTGTCGACTGCTTTCGTTTCTGTCCTCTGACATGTTACTTGAGTGTCAAGCTGGCTCTGTTGGATCCATCATACCATGGCTTAACTTTACAGGCATGGCTGTTCTACCTGACCATGCTTTAACTGCTTGAGAGAGCTGTTGGATTCCCTGCTGCTTTTATTGTATCTGAAAAATAAAACATGATTTAGACAATTTTTGACATTTTTGTGTTTTTAAAACAGAGAAAAAAATAGCTTAATGTGTTTTTTTGTGATTATTCACTGAAAAGTTATTCTGTGTAATTCTGTGATCTGTGTAATTGCCCCAATATTCAGCTTGAATTTGTTTGATTATTTAAGAAAAGTTTGTCATTCTTTGCACTCTATTACCATATTTAATTTATCTTTGTTGGTGGACACATTTTAAAGCATGGTTGTTCATTCATGTTGCTCTTGTTTTTCTATTTTTGTGTCTTCAGATAAATCAGTTCTGGTTTTGATTTTGTTCTAGAGTTGAACAATCAAACCAGTCCTCAAGGGCCTGTAATCACAACAAAAATACTGAATTGACTTCCAGTCAAACACTACTGGATTAAATAGCATTGTAGTTGTTCGATGTCAATTCCAAAATCAAATTTTGTTTGGTTCTGTGTTGAAGTTGAGTCATGACATCTGGGATTTATTGTCTTTTGTCTTGAAATGTTTTACTGCTCATCTCAGTATTTTGAAGAAGAGAATAAATAACATGTCCAGATGTCATGACTCAACTTCAAGACGTCACCTGGATGAGAATCTTCAGCGACATAATGAAGAACTGTTTTCTAATCTTTAGCCTCTTAAACTGAACAAAGTTGAAAATTTCATTAATAAATGATGAATTTTTAAAGCAAAAACTAAGAAAATAAATTAATGTAATTGATAAAGCCATACTTCTATATACATCTATATATTCTATGTACATTCTCTTGATTCACTCTTGATGTGGAAGTCAATGGAAACAGAATCCAAATAAATAATTGTTCAACTTTTGAGGGTTACAAGTCAGATTTTTTCCTACACAAATCTGCAAACTGATTTAACACTAGGTTCTGTAAGCAGAACTAGCGCAATCAAAGTAACGACAATAAAAAATATGGAAAAAAAGTCTATTGCCTGTATTTGTTCTATAATTAAGCAGTGATATTGGCCAGATTTAACTTTCTTCTACTAATGTTGCATTTTCCAGTCTCCTGATATTTCAGTATAAAAGCTGCGAACTCCAGCATTCAAGCAAATCAGCAATCAAACAATGTGGGCATAAAATGCAATTACTCCAATTTGTTTTGGTATCCAATGTTGAGTGGAGCTAAATGGAGTGAAATTTGTTGGCGGTAACTATAAGGATAGATCAGAATGAGATTTTACCTTGATTTTTTTTCTAGCTACTGTACATTTACCATTAGTCAGCAGCAATAGTTGAAATAGCTGCTGTCCTTAATTGGCTCAAACACATATAATTAGCAATGATTGCAATCAGCAGTGGCGGCCCAGAGTTGAGCAGTTTTGTGTTAAGGTATGTTATTATAGTCATTAGCAGCAGCAATTACTATTATACTGTGATGCACAGTTTATGTTAGTAATTTTCTTTAGCCCTTCTGGATATTGTCATAAATTTTTGTTTGGTTTTTTTTTAAATGTATATACAAATAAACGATTGTAGTGAATGTATTTATTAGGGAGTATCAAGTTAGTATGCTGGTCTGACTTGTTGTTGATGAAAACAATATATTCTTTGAATAGCTGCTGGTTTATAGACTCTTACTTTACTGCTGTAATATGCAGTAAAAATGCGGCTTACTTTACTGTCTATAAAAGAGGATTTGTTTTGTTATTTGAAATGGCCAACATTTTTCCAAAAGTAATAAGTCTTCAAAGATTGAAAATTATCTCAAGCAAAACGATGGAATAGATGACAGAGCTAAAGTTTAAATCTATTGTCTCACCGTTGTTGTGAGGACTTTAAACTGCAAAACAAGGCATTTCAATACCCGACAACAAACATAGTCCAACACCCAAGGCCCTGCCCAATCTCTGCCCACCTTTGTCGTAATGTAAAACAAATTTGAACAAAGCCTTGTGAAATTGAAATAAGCCTCTCTCGCCATTGGCCTTGGAATTAGTTTATTAGACTCTAAAAGGAGCCTCAAAAGACATAAAAGTCCATTTTCACAGGGAAATTAGTTTTCAGGGAAAGCTGCGTTGTTCACTTTTGAAGATGATGAGTTGCTTTTACTCAAAGGGGATTTATATATTTAGTTTTTAAACCATACACTTGTATCTGATCAAGTTGCCAGAGATATTGAACTGTTAGATTATGTTTATTGATCCATGGACGTAAGATGAAATGAAGACGAATACATTTTAGCCAATGCCTGCAATTTCCTTTCTGTAAAATCTTAACATCATGTTTGTGTGCATAGTTTTGTTTTGGAGTTGCCGGTCAGAGTTTTTAAAAATGTTTTCCCTTAAGCATCTAGACAGAATATGAATAAAACAGTGTTGCCTCTGTGGGTTGAAGGTTCACAGACGGTCAATAATTTATCCTTAAATCTGGTTATTTATTTTTTCTGATCTATTCTTTAAAGCACTTTAAATTGTCAAGGTGCTGCAAGCATCCCTCTGTGATCCTTCCCTTATGGACAAACAAACTTTTGCAACAAATAATTTATCTGCAATCAAATTTTTTGTTCTCATGACATCAAAATAAAACATTATTACACGCCCATTGCTTTTCAAACTAACTTTTGGAAATCAAAAACATGGATTTTATCTATGTATTTATAAAAATAAAGTGAACAAATAAATCACCTTTACTGCTAGAAAATTAAATGAAAAGAAAAACATTTCTCATTTCTCTTAAAATGATTTTTTTGTCAATTTTTTTCCCTGTTACTTTCTAAAGTCATTAAAGTGTCTTGGTAAGGACACTGAACATCTTCCCCTCTCTACCAGTCTACGAAATTTACCAACCTAAGGACATTTTTGTTGCTTTTTAGATACGTTTTTCAACTTTTTGAAAATGTTTTTCAGTTGGATATCTTTAGCACAGTGAAAATCTTGCATCCTACTGCCCATGTTGTATACTTGAAGAAGATGGATGGATGGTCACAAAT
Organism: Adrianichthys oophorus; assembly: GCA_036245035.1. Taxonomy (NCBI): domain Eukaryota; kingdom Metazoa; phylum Chordata; class Actinopteri; order Beloniformes; family Adrianichthyidae; genus Adrianichthys; species Adrianichthys oophorus. Next base: position 18,711,570 of record BSAI01000189.1, on the reverse strand, counting down.
ATGACAGAATAAGGAATGGAAAGCGGGGAAGCTAATGAGAATTGATGGACAGAAGGAGTGACAAGGATTGAGTCAAAGGCTGTGTAGGTTTTCCGATTGATAGACACATGGGTTGGTAGATGGATAACAGAAAGGAATTTTGCATATTAATGTGTTTCTAAACCATTTATAAGTAGGGCACGTTCAGCAGCAAGAGGAGGGATATCTGGATTTTAACAGTAACTAATGTATTCAGTTCTCCTTCTCCATCTAATAAATTTCTGAGTCACAGGTGGATTACAAAGAGCTTCTGATGGACTGAATTCATCTTTCCATTTCTTTAGTCAGACATTTGTATCTGATTACAGGTCAGAAAAAAAGGCCTACTCTGTGATAGATGGACGTGTTTCTGCCTGATCAGATAATGGATTTTATTCTTCACAAATGCAAACCAATACATTCTCTGAAACTATTAAAAGTTGCACACAGAGCTTAATTAAAATGACTAATAAAACACCTCTTTTTCACTAAGCTGTTGTGTAAAAGAAAAGGTTCAGTACAAAATAATAGTTAATAATGATATCAACATTTTCAACCTTTCCAACCATTGTGCAAGTCTTCAATGACTACATTTTATTTCTTATCATAACAGATTACCGCCTTTTAGGTTTTAATTATTTGCCTTTTAATGTTTTTTAGTGTAGTTTTAATTAAAGAAAGTTATTAATGTTTATCCGGCTTTTTCAAACTTGTGTTCTTAATAATTTACACAACTAAAGTAGTGTTTTATTTGTGCTTTGAGCTGATAAATAGGTAAAAATACAGAATCACTTTTTTTTTTGTTATTGTTGCCTTTGTAGTTAACATGTTGGCCCCCTGGGCAGCGGAGCTTTCTAGCTCTGCCCGACTCTGTGTGGGTCTGGCGGAGCTAGCAAGCTCCGCCAGACCCTGTGCGGCAGCCGTGCCGCCCGTGGGCGACTGGCTACCATAGTGGGCTATCATGGCTCGCTCCAGGGCCATGGGCTCTGTGACAGAGGCAGGTTACCTGTCCAGGGTGTATCCCTCCTTTACAACTCTCCGGCAGACACGCGAACCCAGCTTGTTAAGAAAATGGATGGAAGTTCAGGACGAAAATCCTCGCATCGAGCGGCTATATTGATTTTTTTCCCCTACCCTTTGATATAGTCACTGTCCCCAAAGCCATGCCCGACACCCAAACCATGCTGTAAAGCCTCAGATAGCGTCTTTATATTGACTTAACATTGCAACTTGATGCCCCTGCGGCGCGAATCGCGTCCGGTGTGCATGCACCTTAAGGCTTTACTTGGTACACCTGAAGCCTCTTAGGTGGTATAACCTTTTTCCTCAAACATTTGAAATATTTATTTATGCTTCTTTATCCATGAAAAAAAATGTTCACTTGGGTTTATTGACAAACGGTTTAATATTCATTCTAGAAATTTGCAAATTTGTGACAATTTTACCATTAATTGTACAAATCGATTTTCTTTTAATAATTTTTAAAAATGTGTTTTATTAGCTTTTGAGCAAATTAGCTAATGAGCAAAAAACATGAACGACAACTGCTAGTGTTGGCAGTGGGGCCATGTGCTTGAGAGGGAATGCACCCTGCAAGGTGTGCATGTGCAGAATTAATTAAGCAACTTGCACATCTACCACATGCACCTCACACAAGAGGACACGTATTTGCCAGCAGTGGTAAACAGGATTGTGCACCCACACATGAACGTTGGACCTCTGCCAGAATACTCACTCTTACCGTTGATTCACTCCATGAAAGACGAGTGTTGACAGAAGTACGTAGTTAAGAAAAGTAGCATCAGCGTGTGTTTGTGTGTACCTGGATTCAGTGTGAAAAATGGGGGTTTTATATGCCAGTTATAGGGGCCACACTCCCTGTTGTCATTTTTATAACAGCTTGTAGACAAACTCATTACATCCAACACCTGCTCCTATCACGTTCACCAAGGGACTGTTAGTGTGTGGGAAGCATGCAAGTCAAGTGGATTCTTCTCAGTTCAACTGTTGTCTCCAGTGCTTGGTTTATCTTTGGAAACAACTTGAAAACTTCAACCTAAACTTGCAGAGCTTTAGATTCTGCTAATCTATTGGTTCTATTGCATCTTTCTGATTTAGAAAAGTTTGATTAAAACATAGCATCTACAGAATAAATGACATGAAAAGTCTGGAATTAAAAGATCACTTTCATCAGCATTTATAATGATTACTTAAAATCTAAATCGAACAGACTTTATCATTTCAACATTTGCTATTCCAACTTTAAACACCATGTAACAATGAACAGAGGTATTACACACTAAGCATGTTCCTTTCAAATAATTCTGCCATTTGCCTCAGCTTTAATTCACACAGTTATCAATCTTTGCACTAATTTACATTAATTGAAACCTCACATTTTCTCGTACAAGCAAACAAGGGTCCAGATGTTTCTCATCTGCTCGGACCTTAATCATTTAGACTCACATGCTTATAAAATCATAATAAGGAGCAGACACTTTTATGACACATGTTTGTGTAATTTTGTGAAGCCAGTATTTTATCCAGTTCTTAACATGTGAAATAAATGTCAGCTTTGAAAGAAAATGTTGAGCTGTGGTTGTAAGTCATTGTGTCTTTATTCTGTATTTTTCTTACATTTTTCATTTTGGACACTGGAACAGAGATGTCCTCATTAGGTGTCAGACTTGACCATGAGTTAGTGCAGTGGAGGAAATGGTTCTCAGATGTGTTCACTCTGCAAACAGTCCTCCCTTTTGTTTTCAAAGCCATGACACAGCCGCATCGCATCTTCAAATTTTACAGCCCGGCCTCGAGAACTGATTTGTCAAGTGCATACAGGGTGGCAGTGATTGCCTATGATGGATGAATTTACTTTCTTCTCCCTCTGAGCTCCGGTGCAGTTGACTGCAGAAGAAATTACTGCTGTAATTGATTTTGCATATTCACCACATCTGCTTTTCCAACTGACCCACCGGGGTCCCTGTGAAAGTAGGAAGAACGTGCAAACTATACACGCAGAAAGAAGTAACAACTCAGTCACACTTCGACGTTGGACTGAATTCAGTTTAAAATATTTTTCTCTAAACAGTGTTATGTTTCTCAAAAGCCAAGAGTGGACAGTAAAGCAGTTCATTAAAAAAAAAAAATCTCTGTCAAGTTCAGCTGAGGCATTCAGAGTTAGTGTGGAGATTTTACTGTACTCTTAATGTATTAGCTACGGAGCTTCCCTATAATTTGACAGGGGGATTAGAGGATAATCCACTGTGTCTCTTCGTTTCCTTCCATTCTCGCCCCTTCTACCTTTTGCCTAATTTCCCCTCCATTACTGTTTCTGTTGCCATGAGACAGAGACAAGACAGCGCTAAAGAGAAAATCAGGACAACAATTAGTGTGTGTGTTCATGTATGTGTACAACTCTGCATGAGTGTGCTCAGGGAGAGTCTGATAGTCTGCGAGGAATTAGTCCTGTTCTAATGTCAGGTCATTAGCCTGAATGCCATTAAATTTTTTCAAAATATGCACTCATGCAAAGAAGAAAGCACACAGTATGGGTTTTTGCTTCTTAAATTCAACATATGCTCCTTTTTTTGGCCAAATTAAAAAAAAAGAGGACATTTTAAGACCTGCTAAAACTGAGTTTTTTTATATCTTGGTAAAAGGGGTGTAATCATTATTCGATTAATCGATGTTCAAAGTGAACCAATATTCGCTAGGAATCGTATCGTCAACCACAAATTATGATATAAATCACTCGTACTGGGTACACAAGGCTGTAGAAATGGCAGTTTGCTTTTTATTAAAGTGACTCTGATTCTGCCTCGTTCTAAGCTGTTGACGCTGAGGTAAGCACTGACGAACAACAATGTGGTTGTAGAGATTTTTCAATTCTGCTGCCCTTAACCACTCTCCTAACACAGAGCGATAAGAGAGGATTTACACACAATACAGAGGCCATTAACGTCAAGCTTTTTCTCCCACACTCTGTTATTTTTTTTATGCTATCAGATCCAAGGGGATGTGCAAATGGCAGATTGAATGTCCACATCCATGGAAAAGGCCAAAGATGTCTAACCTCCTATTCACACACAGCTAGTCTCATCAACAGAAGGCCCTTTGTGCCACAACAGTCAAAGAGATGGTCAGTACAAGATAATTGCCATCAGACAATACGAGTCTCTTCTGTTTGTCTGAATGTGTACAGTCTCTTTGGGATGAAATGCTAGTGACTGTGGGAGAAAAAGAGAGGGGGGCTCTGATTTTGTTTGTGTGTCTTTGTGTATCCCAGAAATTCTCTCTTAATGCCAGTGTGTGACAGAAGAGGGTAGATGAAAGATTTTTGAAGCAGTTTTCAATTCAAGTTGTGGTCTTGTACTGAATGGTGATTCAGGGTGAGGACCGGACAGTGAAGTCATGATGTCATGGGGGAATTAGCTTCGGAGCTGTCGGACTTGAAAAGAGAAAGAAACACAGTAAAGGAGCCAGAGTTGCAGCTTCAGTAGACTTTTGAACATTTCCTACCGCAAAATCACTTCTCACTGGAACCAGGTGTAATTCTGTACAAAGATGGGAAGGTATCACCATGCCATTCAAATGTCCAAATGTCAATTTGATTTGACTTTAATGCTTTAAAGGTTTTTAGTGTTTTATCCAGAAAATTGTTCACTGCTGCCTCGCCCTTGGTGTGGGGGAAAATGGGTGATCCCACAGGTTTCAGCTCATGCATGACACAACAATACATGCTTTACATATGTGTGTTTGTTTGCACAAGTATGTGAGCTGTGATTTTTCCCCCTCCTACCTGTTAATCTTCTTCCAACTTGCTCAAACCCTATTTTCTCTCCCATTTCTTTTGTACCCTTATCCTCCATCTCTAACATCCCACTATCTCCTTCGCTTTTCTTTTTTTTCTTCCAGTCCAACATGCAATGCACACACACACACACACACACACCCACGCACCCACACACAATTAATATACACAATATAAAGTTTAGCCTCAAAGACAAAGGGGGTTTATGCAAATATGCATCTCATGTGTCAGAAGATTCTTAACCCCCTATTCTAACAATAAAATCTGTCCAACACAAGAGGGCTTCAGCTCTTATGCTTACTCAGCTGTTGAACAGAACATGTTAGAAAATGTGCACATGTTCTAAGGAGTTTTTCATTCATTTATTTAAACATTACAGAGCAGATTAAAGGCCATTTACATGATTTCACCACTTTAATTTTGAAATAATCCCAGTACCTTAAGATGGATTTTTGTTTGTTTGCTTTCAATGGGGTCTCTTGTGTTTACACTTAACCTCAAATGTGCAGAAATCATATTCCCAGTCTCTATTTTTATTGTTTTAAACTCATTAACCTTTGGGTTTAACCCTGTTAGCCATCGATTTTTGAATAGCAAACAATTGGTTCTGAAAGACTCGCTGCTTCAGGAAAAGGTTTGATTTTTAATCTGCTGATCATAAATCTCTATTTTAGACAAAAAAGCACAAGTTCTTCCTCTGCCTTTTTATTTTTACTGTTCTTGTTACCTTTGATTAAATAATGTTTTTCTTTAAGTAAAAAAAAAAACCAAAATGTTGCTTTGGTCCCAACACTTGACCAGTTTTAACCTTCCTACCCATTTTTAAATATGTTTTGCTTAGTGGCAGATGCCTTTTTAAGGGGGGTGGGGGGTATATCTGTACTTACTCCTCGTTTCAAAAGAATTATGATACACATAAGCTTCTCTTTTATTTATTAAAAATTTAAAAAACACGCAAGTGCATTTTTACCATAGTTGCTAAATCCCCTTCTTCATGCAATTCTTTAATGGGAATTTTTCCATCTTACTAAAAGTTTTCTGTAAGTCTTGCTTGTATTTTCTGGTGTTTTTGGCCTCACACAAACAAATCCTCTCCCTTTTCATAAAATCAAATAATCTCTTCATGTTTAACTACGGCTTGTACACGTTTGTTTAAGATTGAAAAAACAAAAGGTGTATAAAAGCTAAAGCTAGAAAAACAATACTTTTCTAGCCTTTAAATAATTTTAGAAATGTGTAGTGGCTTTTGTTAAGTTGTACATCTTTTTATTTAAAGCTCATAAATCATCTTTAAAGTATTGTTTTAGCTGTCTGATCTATGTGTGCCAGACAGAGAGGAGAGGCTGTAGAAAATTTCCCAAAATGCTTTTTTGGACCACCACGTATGACTCCAAAAAATAACGTGGTCCACATCACAGGAGGCTAAAAATCCAACAGTCTGTGTGAAATTAATTTTCCATGTGAAACTATGTGGCATTGTTTCTTAATGCACTTCTTGAGAAAAGACTGAGGTGGATTGTTTTGGCCTCATAATGAATAGAGTGGTCCAGGAAATAATGTCAGCTTCTGTCAATTATCACTGTTCTGTATGAGCGTCTCTTGACAGGGAGGAATCACAGCCGGCGCCTGGATCACTTTCTCTGCTGCTCCGCCTTTCCTTCCTCCGTCTTTCTCTGGTTTATCCTCCAGAGCCTCTGCTTACATTCATTTTCCTGCCTTTTCTGTCTTTGCTTTCATATACTGGAAAATAAGTTGATTTTTTTTTTTTTGCTGCTCATTTTAGTCAAATTATCTTTTTGTGATGTTTAATGCATTTTTTTTTGTCTCCTTTCATCCTTTTTTTTGCCACAGAGGGTGCACTAGGGCTGACAGGCAGTGAGCTCACAGTTGTAACCTCCCTGCCACCATGCCAGGCGAGGCGCCACTTGAGGGTTTGGCTACAGATTGAATAGCTCCCTGAGATGTCATATCCAGACAGCATCCCTGAATTACATTTCCTGGTCTTCCCTGCCTGGCTGCCTGCATACCCCCCACAAATCAAACAGCAGAGTTGCCATACGGCTGCCCACTCCCCATGTTTCTTTTCTTTAGATTCTCTCTGTTCTCTTTTTCTTTTTACCTCAATTCCTCTCAGCTTTCCCACTTACAATCTCTGGGGTGTGTTCCTTACGGAAATTATTCCTTTCTCAGTTGTCAGGCGGTCCAACCGCTGTGAGGCAGAGCAGCAGATGGGCGATCTGATTGGCTGTCAGCTTGTGTTTATTTCCTTGTTGTTAGGATGTCAGATGAGATAAAACATTGTTCTGCTGCATTTGTCCCTATCTCCCACAGGTTCACAAGACATGACAAAAGTGTAGGGCAAAGGATACGCCGCAAAACTTGAAATAAGTGTCTAACTTTCTTGATTTAAATGCTTGTTTTAAAATTCGTGTTGTGTCAAAAGTATTTGCAGTTATTAAAGGAAATCTTCACTTCAAAATGCAATTCTTGTTGATACATTTAGCTTAATCTGCAGAGTATAGCCACATTTTATTGTTAATAAAATGGTTAGGATAAAAATAATTGAATAAACCTGACAGCATGTGTCTGTGTTCATATGTGTGACTTGCTATGACCAGAAGGTGAATTATTTGAGCTGCAGGGAGAAAGGTGTCTGTCCTTCATAAACTGAATAATGATAAGCAGAAACAGTAACTGATATTCATGACCAGAGTCTGTAAGATACATAAAATATTGTATCCTGTTCATAAAATATGTAAACAGATCAAATATTCATTTCATGCAGAACTTATTGACAGTTTGGCTTTTAACATTGCTAGGTTTGATGCTCGTACCTCATATATTTTTACAGAGAGATGCATGAAAAACGTACATACCCTTTAGGTGGAAGTGTTGGCGTTTAAGCCACGTGAACTTGTATTAAAGTGGAGACGCAAAACAAAGCTGGCAGAATGGAAGCTGCAGCCCCTCCAGTTTGCTGGTTCCAATTGAGTGTGCTCAGATGTGTACGGCTGCTGAAAGAATAAATGTTTCTGAGGATATTTGCTTAGTAATGTGTGTTTTTGCACTTAAAGTGTCCAGACTGGGTTTTTCAGAAGAACCCTCCAGATTTTTGAGGATCGTCTCACTGACTGGCCTTGGATTAGAGCCAGATACTGGGGAAGTGTTGAAAAGTTGTTGGACTACAAAGGATGTGATTACGGATTGAAATATGTCAGGCTTTATGTGGTAGCATTATCACCATGCCTAATTAAGAATGTCCGTCTGAATTTTTGCTGTTTGACTCGCTTAGACTGGTGGATAAAAGTGTTTTCATGATTGCAGAAACAGGAAAGTGGCTCACATCCACACACTCCTGCACACAGATTTTGGATCCTCCCCTGTGACTTGTGCACAAACAATGCATCAGAATGGGCTGATGCTTGCATGTCGATGTGATACGTGTTACGGGTGTTAATGGAGTTGGAAATTAACATTCTCCATGGCTGTGTTTCATATGAGAGGGGATAATGTGGGCCATAAATCTGCTTGATTTGCACGCAGTGCCTTAGCGTATTACCCGCTGCCGTACTGTTGCTTCGCTTTGCAGTGATGGCAATATCACGTGGTTTCGTCCAGACACACTGTCACACAGTTGGTGCACAATCCGCCGCTGCAGAGGTCCCTGAGTTGCCTCTGTCTTGCCCATGCTGGGCATGTAATGAGCAGAGCTTGAGTAAGATTAAGGCAGATATTGTATTGTGTAGGAGCACGAGTGTCACTATGAACCCCAGTTTAGAAGCAAAGGAACTCTGCAGTGCGTCTACAAGCTGAAGGACCGGCAGGATCCCCCGCTGTTAGACTCCTGTCATTTGTCATAGTGTTTTACTCAACACCACTAATGTGTTTCAAGACAAACACGCACCACCCATTAGGGGGGGATTTTCTCTTTGGAAATGTGATCCCAGTGTACTGTAAGGAAGCACGCTGGGACGACGGCCATGAACGGACGAAAAGCAAGGGGGGGAAAAAAAAGAGGGCTTTGGAGGAGAATGGTGAGCTGAGACATGTGATGTGGTTTGCTGTTCCCTGTGAAGCAAACCAGGAAAGAGTAGGGGGGGGTGTCCTTGTGAGAAGAGGATGGTGTTATGGAGAGGAAGGAATCAAAGACAGGATGTAGGAGCTGGAAAAACAGATGAAGAGGACAAAGGGGAAGAACAGAGCCACGAAGAGAAAAGGATGACAAATTGAGAAGGTGAAAGATGAGGAGAAGAAATGGTGCAAAGCACTGGACATGAGAAAAAAGTATTGCAAACATGGAAACGGATAGAAATCTGTTTGCTGTTATCATCTGGTATCTATCAAGAATGGACAGGCAGCATGAAGAGGCTATAATCCCATCTATCAACAATACTATCTGTTAATGTTCATTCTTTTACTTCATCTACCTCCCTCTGTGTCTCCAAACCACCAGCTTTGGTCAGTCCTTCGGCACAGAAAACGAAGACTGTGGTATGAAAAGCAGTCAAAAGAACAGAAGAAAAGTACTTTTTCCTCTCTCTGATTCGAAGTCAATATTGTTCTCGTCCTCGGTTGATAAAACAGACAAAGATGATGATTCATTCTGATTTCAGTTTATTATTGTTAAAAGCATCCCAAAAATGTATTTTAACTTGATTGAAGTAAAAACGTTTTTGGGATATCTGTCAACATTCGTGAGCATTCAGACACTCTTTGTCATACCAATGTAATACTAAATATAACAGTTGAATCTCTCGTGTTTGTGGAAATACAGGATGAGGGGATGAAGACTGAGTACTGTTTGTACAAAACTGAGTGTTCCAAGTACTCTAAGCTGATGTCCTTTGTGTTTCTGTTACTCAGAATTGGGTATGAAAGGAGGTTCAATGCCGCATGGAGTTGTCATTTATTGTACTCAAGAACCAACCTTGCTTTGAACACCAACAATTCATAAATGGATCCCACTATTCAGTTACATCAAACAACTTTGCCCTCTAGCCGGATTTTGAGATCGAGCTTCTGCAATCATCAGAGAAATGCCTCTTTTTCCTGCTTGTTATAATTAGCAGAAAATAGTTCTTAGAAAAAACGAGATTCTGAAAAAATGATGTTAGGTTGGAAAATAGCAAAGTAAAAATTAATTTTGAAGGAGCGATGACCCTGTGTGGAGAATCTGACTGACATGTTGTTTGAAGAAACAACTAGTCAACCTTAAAATGTGCTTGTTAGGATTGTCCAAAGTCTCCCACTATAGGAGGGTTCACATCCCCTCCTCTTAACAGTTTAGAACTGTACTCTTTCATACTTTGCAGATTCAGTTTGAAGAACACAATCTTCTCTGATGTTGCAAAGTCTTTCTATGCTGCACAGTATTTTTGGTCTTTTAGACCTCCAATGAGCTGGAATTAGCCCAGCGGCAATTTTTTGTCATCTGCTATCCCTGGACAGATGTTAAAATTGTCTTCCTAAAAAACTAAAAAAAGACAACAAATAAAAAGGATAGACGATGACAATAAAATGAAAAGACCATATGTCTGCCTGTGCAGCTTATATCCGGGACTGTACATTGTATTTTTCAATAAACATGCCTCTCCTTTCTCAAATGTCCTCATTTAGTTTAAGCCCTGTCTGCTTTGATAGAAATAAGCTGCCATGACTATTGCCTGATCAAAAATACTCATCAAAAATTTGATTTTCCTGCTTCTGCCTATGCAATGCTAAACATAGCATCTTTGAACTTGAGTAGAGAGACTAGCCTTGGCCATTACAATGAGAAAAAGAAGACAACGGCTCACTTTCTTCCACCACCCGCCTATTCTTCCTTTAAAAAAAAAAAAAAAAAAAACAACCCGAAAGAGGCTCCTCACTTTTTTTTGGCATGGGATCAAACACTAAGTTATGTTGAGAAATTCACTTAGGATTCTGGTGTTTTCTGGGGGTGTTTGGGCCAACAAGCTGGCAAGCAGCGCAACATCTGTTTTCATGAATACCTAATGGCTGCGTGTCACCAGAGTCAAACACTTGCTCCAAGAGATGCTTCCACCATTATTGCTATCATGGTCATTTAGCCAGGCGTTTCTAATTATGATGTTTCTCCCTCCTGTCCCTATAGCAGGACCACATTGGATTAGCAGCTAGTTTTTACAGTACATGTAAGAATCCTCCCTTTTTTTTTATTGACAATTAGACTTTTTTATGGAAGCTGTGTGGGATTTGTTTTTTCACTGCTAAACTTCATATTGGATTATTATGCTAACACCAAGGGAGTGAGAACCTTTTTTGATTATATACCACATATGTGTGGTATAATATGGTTTAATTACCAACCACTCCTCTAGGAAAACATGCAAATATGTTCTTATATGAATACATTTGTAAATGTCACAAAAACGTATAAAACATTTATGATGGTAGTTCTGTGTTTTTCCTCTTAGATGCAACGTAGTGCTGGCCCTCAACAATGTTTGTTTGATCAATACTAAAAGCTTTTCTTCTAAATTTTATCCTGCGATTTATTGTATAATTTTAACCAAAATAAGTTAAAATTGAATGCCGGAGACAACCCAGCTACTGTTGGGCAAACGCAGGGTACACCATGAACAGGTTGCTGGTCTGTTGAAGGGCCAAACACAACCACACTCGCATGCACATCAGTTTAGAAATACCAATAAGAAGCATGTTTTTGGATTGTGGGAGGAAGCTGGAGTGCTTAGGGAAAACCCATGCATGTGCGAGGAGAACACGCAAACTTCACAAAGAATCCAGGCAGGATTCGAACCAGGGCTTTCTTGTGAGACAAGAGAGCTAAGCACTGCACCACAATGCAGCCCTGCTTCAATGCATTAAGATGTAAAAAATAAACTGTAAGTTCACTATGTTTTGATGATTTCTTGCACAGTGCTGTAACTTGAAACTTTGTTTCTCTGTAAAGCCTTTTACCAGATAAGCGACCTTTGAGTGTGAGTATGCGTGTGGTATTGATGAATGTTGTATTAAACATGTTGAAGTACTTTGATGGACTATTAACGTCTTGTTAAATGACGAGCGCGTGGATGTGAGCAGCCATAACTGTGGTTGATGCGATGGAGCTCTCCAAACCAATTCCTTGCTCCTTTAAAAAAATTTTCTCTTGCATGGTCTCTCGTGTTTTTTTACACATTTATTTCCATGTTTTTGATGCACAGGTCACCAAAGTACAGCCTTCTGTCGCATCATTGAAGGTCAATATAGTCATGTTGGCACCTACTCACTGTAAAGTAATGTTACTTTGGCGTCTTTGTTGAAAAAGAAGGTTTAGGTTGCCACTAACAACCTGATATTCAACTAGATATGGGGCGGCCGTGGTGCAGCAGTAGGGTGGTCGCCCTCTGATCGGAAGATTGCAGGTTCGATTCCCAAAGGTTTTCTCTGGATACTCTGGTTTCCTTTTTTTTTTTTTTTTTTTTTTTTTTTTTAACTTGTCCTGTCCAACAGCTGAGCAAACAGATATGAGCTGAGAGCCTCTTGTATTAGACAGATTTTACTCTTACAATCGGGGGTTATAAATCATAGCGAACACAAAATGTATGTTGGTATAAGCCCCTTTTGTAATTTAAACCAAACTTTATTAATATATATATTTTTTTATTTGTGTCTTTTTTGTTGGACCGGACGGAAAAGGAAAGGGGAAAAAGGAGAGAGTTGGGGGGTGGAGGGGGGGAAAGAGAGATGGTGGATTATAGAAGTTAGAGAAGGACTACTGTGAAGGGAAGGTAGATTTGTTAATCTACAGGCAACAAAATGTTGGAGCTTATACCCATTGCAATAGTGAGTGTTGGTCTAAAATGGGCACGGCCTGTCAACACACTCAGCTGTTACATACCTGCCGGCTCCGAGAGTGTTCACAAACTTGTCCACATCCAGTTCACACGCACACTTGTGCATACCAACCAACACATGTAAAGCATTACATTCTGTCACGCACACTATTCGAAGGTGTAAAGGTGAGCTGACGCCTGTGCTCAGGTGAATGTTATGTTAAGCTGAAGTGGATGATGGAATGCACAAAAAAGGAGGGAGAACCCCCAGCCATCCCCACACCAAGACACCCGCCGAGGCGGCAGCGCCGACTAGGGCCCGCCCCCGCACCCATACTGTGGGGCAATGGAGGAGATCCACCCGCCAGGCAGCCCGGCCAAGCACCCAGACCAGGGCCCGCAGGACAGCCACAAGGGGCCCCCAACACCCGAGCGCAGTGAGGTACGGAAGCGCAGAGCGCAAGGCCCAGCCCAGTCAGGAGAGCAGCCCTCCCACCGCGCCAGGTGGCCCAGCGCGGGGCCCCACCCCGAGAGCCCCACCACCCCAGACAAGCCGCCCACCACCACCCAGGAGTTCTGGGCATCCCCCCACCCCAGCCCCGGGTACGAGCCCAGGCCCCCCACGGGAGACCCGCTCCAAAGCTCCAGGCAGCTGCGGAGATCCAGAAGAGAGCACGATGGGGGTCAGCTACCCCCATCTAGAAAAGGGATGACCAAGAGAAGTGGGGGTCCCCGAAGGTGTACATTGCCTGACCAGGCTCTCCTAATGTTGTGACCCAGAAGGGGCTCGGCACCCGAGGGTAAGGGCCAGAACCCGCACCACAAGGACACAGACACCCTCCAGGCTCAGATGGAATATGATCCCCCGCTCATGGACTTGCCGGAGGACAAAGGGATCCCTCTCCCTGAGTGGGGAGGGGGCCGCCGGGCCCAGGAGGCCGACCCCCAGGAGACAAGGCCACCGCTGCTGAAGGCCCTGTTTCTTCCACCAGGGATGGGGTAGGGGACAGAAGATCAGTAGTCCCACCTTCCTTGTGTAATGTATTTGTGTGTGTGTTGAGGTGTGTTTCTTGTGGTTGATGGGTGTGTGTAATAAAGGGTGCAGTTAAAATTGGCGAGCAGGGCACTGAGGACATCTCCTGATTGCTTACAGGGATGTCCAATCGCCCTCTCACCAAGGAGCCCTAAATGTCTACAATGCAGTTAAAATTGGAGGGTAGTGCACTGAGAGGACATCTCCTGCTTGCTGGCAGTGATGTCCTAGCACCCCCCACCAAGGATCCTACGTGTCTAAGGTGCATTTAAAACCAAGAGAAGGGGGCGAAACTTTGCGGAGACCATGGGAGGGGTGGACCACTGCCAAGTGGCTCGGCCCCTCGAGGTATTCCGCAAGCACGCCCCCCCCTTCCAACCTAATAAGTAGTTGTATGAGGAAGGAGGGAAGGTCGGGGACAGTTACCAAACTGACCCCCGATGATGAAACAACCGTCCCCTGCCCCCCCCAGCATTGGGCCCAAGTCTCCCCAGGGCAGAGGCCCCACCGCCCGAAAGCCAACCCCCCAGGCCCCCCACCCCCCACCCCACACAAAGAGAGAGGAGCCCAGAGGGGGCCAGCCCCCAGGGCAAGCCCCAGCCCCTCCCCCCCAAGCACCGCCCCTGTAGCTACCTGGTCAGGTACCAGCGGGCCCGGGGAAGCCCCTAGGGTCCCGTACTGGTAGTGGATACTCTGGTTTCCTCCCACAATTCAAAATCATGAGTCATGGGTTAATTGGTGACTCTTGTCCCCTTGGTGTGTGTGTACAAGTGTGATCCCGCTGATAGATTGGTGAATTGTCAAGGGTGTACCCCACCTTTGCCTTGAAGTAGTTTGGACAGTCTTCAGCATCTCTCCCCAGAGCTTAACAGGATTAGAAGATGGATGGATGATTCATTCATTTTGTTTAATTTATGTATTTGCCAGTAAATACATTGCCACGCTTCTACAAGTTGCTGGCATATTTTTCTCGGTAGAAACAAATAAAATGGTTTGTAACTTGGACAATGTCAGTGACAGAATAAAAGATCACACAAGACAGTCTGGGAAGCACAAATTTTAGCCATTGATCAGCAACCCTCTGCAGTCTGGAATCCACTGTTTCTGCTCCTTCAGAGTCTTTAGAACCACGTGAGGCCATTGATTACACTTTGGCATCTCTGTGTGTGAGCTGGAAAACCAGTGATCATAATAAAGTTAAGGCCATCCGGCCAGGCTGCAGCAGCACAGCAAAATACAACAACAACAAGTTCTGGCATATATTTTCTCAACAGGAGATGACATATAGGGAGAAGTTCGTCTCATTAAAGCCATTTTGCGTAATTGAAGTTTCTTCTTTCTATAATAGCAGAGAGGAAATTATGCACTGCAGTATGACATGTTGGACTATTGTGCTAAATTTGTTTTGGTAAAATTTAGCGACCTCATCCTTCCCTGTTCTCTATGCTCCCTTCATCTCCTCCTTTTTTCTTCTTCATATCCATTAGCCTAATGAACACCCTCCAGTTTCCTTCCACTGGGACAAACCTGGCTTGCAGTATTGTTTTCTTTATTGTGCACTCTTACTGTACCGTGTGCACTTTACTGTACTTGTTTGTCGTGTTTTGCATGCATGTTTGACAGAGAAAACAGGCTGGAGAGATTGCGCTGAGGAGGTCTCATTAAAATAGATGCTGGTAATCAAAGTGCAGAGCAATTAGTCCCGGCTGAGTGGGCGGAGGGTGTAGACCGACTGCCACTGTGTCAGACCCACTGGTAAACTTTGTGATTGTTCACCTCACAACACTTCTCATACAGTAGTAGTGGTACGATATTCAACCCAGTAGGGTGTGCTTGCCTCAATTTATCTCTTAAACTGCCTGTTTGCCTCAGACTAGATTTTGATATTAGAAAGTAGTTATTGGCTCTCCTAGTTTCTCTTGAGAAATCACATTTAATCAAAGTGAAAGTTTTTTTTGTATTTAAGGATCTTAGGTTTTAAAATACCAGCAGCTTGGTTACTTAATTGTTAACAGCCTTATTCGTTCCTGCAAATGAGGGAGTCTTAAAAACTGGTTTGGTAAAGAGATTAGTTGACCTTGAGACTTTTTAGAGTTTCCAAGACAGGCGAGTTAAAAAAAATAAAAACACGATCCCTTAACCAAATACCCAGATGACACACTGAGAAGTTTTCACAGATATTTTATTTTCCTGGCGCAGCTGACCGCATTTCACTGAAAGTTCACAACAGATAACCAAATGCATCTTTGGGGGCAGCCAATTGTTAACCTAACTGTTCATCTCACACAGACGCGGATCCAATACATTTCTCCCCTGAACTCATTCAAGCTCACACGAACACACTCAGACGCAAACACTACTGTGTCAGCTCAGACCTGAGGGTGTAGGTGTTATCGCCATCTGCTACAGGGCACTGCTCATCCTCTTCTGAGTTATTTATTGTGTTGTGACTGCAGTGGGCTGACCGTGGACGCAGATAGGGGCATGGCATTGCTTCACGAAAAGCCAGTTGTTCATTTAAAGAGAATGTCTCACTCGCATGTCCTTAGGGAGACTGCTTCGTCGCACTAAATTAAGGAATACCAGTGGCTGAGGAAAGAGATGTAATATGAGTGATGGCAGGCCAGTCCAGTTTCTGCAGGCAACCAAGTAGCAGCTTTGAAATGCTGCTTATGCAATCATGGAGTCCTGTCAGTGTTAGTGAGAGGTGCCAGTCTGCCTTTATCTTCAAATGATTAACAGCCCTTTTACCTCACAAAAGACTTTTTCTGTTTTCTAAGCATGCCTTTTTAATGACACTTCTTTGAGAAGCTGGGAAAAACGATCATTTGGTTACAAGGAGTTTCTGTAATAAATCTATTATTTGAATATGAATCGCCAGTTTATTAAAATAATGAAAAAAGATCATGTATAAGGATAATTTTACAGGAAAACTAATAAAACAACCATCAATAAGATCCTTTGTGATTCTTTCAGTTTCCCCAATTGTCTAATGTTTACTCCATCTTTCACGGACAAACAGAAAATTCACGGGTTGGACAGGAAAGCCGAGGATGATGGCCAGTTATATCTCCAGTTATGATCCCATTGGCACCTTTTTGAGCAAGCCAAGCCACAAGCTGCTAGAATGCCCTGCTGGTGTGCAAAGTGGTTTGAAAACATGATTAACGGTGGTGGAGCACAATAGGAATGTGATACTCATTTGAGCAGCGGGTACAGCAGGCTAGCCTGGGAAATCATCCAGGCCCTAATTGCCGAAGCAGATCATGATTCAGACTGCTGGAAACGTCCACACATGCCAAGCACTCACTCACAGACATGCTTAAGAAGATATGGGTTAAAACTGTGTTGTAGAATTTACTAACTTTGGTTAAATATAAAATATGTTTATTAGTGTGTCATTATTTAAGTTTAAACTGCTTTAACCTTAAAAAAGAATAACATTTTTGTCCTATTACTTTCATTGCAGGTAAACAGCAGTTGAAGTCTGCAAATATAATCAGAAGGTCAGCTGTTTTAGAGGAAAAGTCATTAAAAAAAAGCTCCTGTCATTCTATAAAAATGATTTTTTTAAGAATGTGGTTTGCTTTCACAACCAAGTATTCGCTTACTGAAGAGCTCTTTTGAGGTATTGGATATTTTATATCCTTTTATATTGGCCCAATGAAATAGCCCTAATTTTTTTTGTACAGACGTTTTCAGAAACTCAAGTGTTGCATCTTCTCTAAGCGAGCATAGCTCAGCTTCTTTTGCGTATGGATTTATGGGCGATATAAAGAAAATTTACAGCAAGAATAGTTTTGCAAGGGTGTTATCCACAGAAGTATAACCCCCATCTTGCCTTGCTCTCCTCCTCTTTGCTTCTCCGCCCTTCCATTTCATTAAAAACAGCCGTGGAAGTCTGAAGTCTTCGTGTCAACACTTCTGCCTTCACCTCTTCCCTCTTTTTATGTTCTTGGCCTCGCCCTAAACCTTCAACTGCGTTTCTTTATTCGTTTCATGCTTACATATTTTCCTTTTTCCTGCCGTCTTTTGAAAAATCTTCCATTTTTATTTCCCTGCTTCTTTTGTGCGAGCGGACAGCCGTGTAATTGCTGGCCGTGTGAGAAGCGGGATGAGACGAGGGCGTGTGTTGGTCAATGCTGCGCGAGTGTACCTACCTACAGTCACTCTCCCAGCCGCGTCTTTGTTCCCGCTCCATTGTGGTCAGCTAGCTGAAGAGAAGCGCGACACATGTTGCTTGGCTGCAAGACTATCTGCAGCCTTTGTGATAAATATGGACCTCTGTTTCTCTCAAGTATTGTTGCTATTCTTCCCATGCTGCCTGTCTGCTTGGAAACCTTTGGGCTTGTTGCATAAAAGGAGATTAGCGTCACCTCTGAGCGACACATGCACAAATGACACAGTGTGCACCCTCACAGGCTTAAGACTGTCCCTCAGACAGTTTTCTCTCTTTCCTTTGTGGCCCCCACAGCCTCTTACAGACACTTTCCAGTTTGCTGTGTGTGTACATAATGGTTAGACTGGGAGCGCTCCAACAGTGTGCTCCACAGACATAATCTCTGTGACAGAAGTTAACCAATTTAAAACCAGCAGGCACATGCTTGATCATTCATGGATTATTACACAAGACAGGAATTGTGCAAGGTTGAACGCACTGCATGAACTGATTTTGAGTGATAATAACGTTTTACTTTTGTGTATTGCTAATGTTTGATCAGCAAACCACCAGCTTAAAACGAATTAAGCCAAATTAGATATTAAAAACTATGGTAACTGATTTTTCTTAAAAGGAACGCACAGCTTTTCTAATTGCAGATATTACAATGGTAACATCCTTAAGGAGGTGGTTAAATTTGATCTGGATTAGGGCCTGATTACGAGGCTTTGTCAAGGTTTACCCTCATGTTCAGCAAAAACACACAAGTGAGCGGTCTCTTTTTCAAAACAAGGTTGAAAACAGCCCAGAGTCTTTCAGTATCACTTTGACTGTAAATAGCCTTGATCTTTTTAAAGACGTATTTGTTATTTGTTGAAAGATGCAAAAGTTGATCATTTTTAATGTTTTGTTCCTCTAGTTTAAAATAAGTATCTCCCCCAAATGTTACAAAAAAAAAGAAACTTAAGTTCTTCTTAAGTTTGCATAAATAACATTTCCAGAAAAGTTGTTATCATGACTGTTATTAACACTGACAAATGACCAAGCACAAAAACTGATGGAAATTCATGGCGGCCACATGTGATAAGTGTGTCCAAAATGCATATTGCTGCATGGCCTATGTGTATTTTAACTAGGGATGTCAACATTAGCGCATGTGATTGACTTAAAGAAATTAACGCGTTAATTTTTATTATCGCAGATTAATTACTTGTCAGAAGCAACGTGTAATTCCGCTTCCGCTTTGCATTGGCCGGTTTATGCTTCCATGGCGTGCTTTAGTTTCTGAAAATACACACTTCGTCAGGCATTATCCCACCTACAACTTGGTCACTTACAAAAGAAAAAAATAATAAATCGATTTTTAGTACTTTAATTTTGTTATTTTTTTGATTTAGTATTTGATAGGTGGTTAACCCGCTGTTAGGGCAACACAACAAAGCATTGCTGACCTCGACTGCAGCGGCAAAGGAAAGCAATAAATATGCTGATCATCACGATAGATTCAGTAAAGCATCAGATCAGAGAGAAAGTTCACCTCTGATCGCTTGTTTTTGTCCAGAAGATGAAGCAAAAAGTTAGTTTTAAAGAACACATAGTGAAACATTATGATTAATCTTTTATAATTCATTAAAAATGATCAACTTTTGCATTTTCCAACAAATAACAAATTAGTCTTTAAAAAGATCGAGGCCATTTACAGTCAAAGTGATACTGAAAGATTCATTAATCTGATTTTTTTTTAAATCAATTGACAGCATTAATTTTAACTCTAACCCTAACAGTAACTCTGATTATGTGTGAATAGTCACTTGCTATTATTATTGGCTTTATTTTGTTTATCAGTCTAACAACTGGGATCTGCCAGAACCTGGGAACCTATCGTATTTGACAGATTTTATTATTACATTTTTTGAGTTCTGTTAAATATTCTTGGGGTAAACTAGGCCTACATTTCTTTTTCACATAACGGCACATACTATTTGTATGGATTCTAATAGTTTTTTTTTTTAGTTTTCGTCTTTTAAAAGGAATTAAAATAATTAAATAAAAGCCCCACTGAGGCTTTACAAATTTACATCACATCTCAAGTTTTGATTTATATAAAAGCCAATGATTTTTAGTGGGCTTTTATGTAAATCAGAGATAGGAATGTGATTTAGGTTTGTAAAGCCTGAGAATGTCTTTCAATATCTTATCATACATACGAGTTCTTTGTTCAATGGCAGTCTACATGCGTTTGGGACCCACTGTAACAGCAAACACTATTGTAGAACATTAAAGCTAAAAATGTCAAAGAAAAATACAATAGCAATATCCAGTCTGTCAAACATTTACATCCAAAGACTCTGGAACAATCTTGAATCATAAATGAACTAATTTTTTAAAGAATTTCTTGTTGTTGCTTATTTATTTGGCTGAGTTTTCTTCAGAAATAATTAGGAAGAGTGGATTTACTGCTGACAGTGATTTAAAAAAAACATTTTTGGGAGTTTGTGAGTTGTAATCTGATCTATCAAGTGTCTATATAACAAAGAAGTGAAAACTTTATTTTCTTTTGGTTGAAGATGTACTAAATCATCTGCAGACAAACCTCTCCAACTGTGAAGATGGAGTTAAACAAAAGCTTCCCTTTTTGGCAGGCAGAGCCAGATGTCAGCCAAGAAAGCTGAATAGAAAAGGAAAGATGTTTGAGGTTGAGCAGAATCCTCAGAGGTGCTGTGATGCGGATAGAGTGATTCAATTTGGAGAGAAAATGTGTGAATAACTTTTTTTTTTTTTTTTTTTTAATATGATGACGATTTTTTTTCCAATTCCTGGAAGAGCAGCAAAAGTTAAATTCTTCTTCGTGTGTCTGTTGGATGGAGATAGAGAAAGGAGTGTCAGTTTTATTGTTTACCTCTGGCTATTTGTGCCAGCAGTGGGGCGACAATAAGCTGCACGCTGACCTTAAATGAGGCTCACACTCTTTGGTCTTCTATCCCCTCCTGGCAGCTGGTTACACTAATCACTTACACATGCAGTACTTAGTTGTCATGGAAACACTTTTATTGTCATTAAATTGGCAAAAATGGCTTTGAGCTGTGTTTGGGCTAGCTAAATAACTATAACAAAATGCTTTCTCAGGGCTTTTTTAATACTTACGTGAAATTTTTTTAAAGCAGCCTTTTGCCCTGTGGTCGCGGAGATAACTTGCTTGAGTGTCCCTGTCAATCGTCATCCCTTTTTTAAAAATTGTTGCTCTTTGCACTTTTTTATTTGTTTTTTCTCATCGTAGAAAAATCTTTCCCATGAGCTTCCCTCCAAACCTTATTCTGCTCATATATATAATTTTTTTTTTTTGCTGTTTCTGTTTTGTTGGCTTCCCAAATCCCATCAGCAGTTTAAATATTTTTCTCACTTTTCCAGTTTTGTAATATGAATCCATTGTGTTCTCTCAATGTGCCTGCGGTCGTCACACTTTTTTTCTCCTTTCATTTCTTCACCTCACATGCCGTAATCTCACAATCCAGACTGTTCTGTCACTTCATCAATCCGCCCTCATTCCTGCTTTTTCTTTAAACTAATCCTTCATCCCACACACCTCTGTTAAGGCCCTCATCTTTTTTTGTACTTGCTTTTTAACCAACCATTGTGTGCCAATCTTTTTAACCAACCAAAAATGTGCTTTTTAATGGCAATTTCAACATTTTAATGCCACATTTTTTTCAACATTTATATATTGATTTCTAATTTTATTTATTTAATGACAATTTTAAATAATTATGACACTTTTATTTTAAGATTTAATGGGTGTACATATTTATTTGGTATTGTCTCTTCTTGACCTCCATGGTACCTCACTCAAAGCTCGGCTTCTCTACCAGAGGCCGGGGAGCTTGAAGGTCCTGCGCAGTATCTTAGCTGTTCCTAGCACTGCGCTTTTCTGGGCTGAGATGTCTGAGGTCTTTGCTGTAGCCACATCTCCACTTCTCCAGTTCAGTATCTGTGCCATTTCTCTGTATTTTTCTGTTACTTTGCACATGCAACTTTAAAACACGAGTCAAGTTTAACACTGTTGAAAAAGGTAATTTGATAACTCAAAGTGGTCTTTCTTAATCTTTTTGATGTTTCTGCTTCGTGTTTTTGGTCACTCCTCATTTATTATCATTTTCCCTCTCACTTTTCTTTAGCGCTTTCATGATGCACTTCTTCTGTTACTGTATAGTGAATTCTACTTACTTTGCTTCCTGCTGTAGTTGCTTCCCATCTCTCTCTGCTCCCTCCTTCCTTTCATTGATCTCTGATCTAATTGCTTTTGCTCCAACTCTGGGGACCCAGGCGCAGTGTAACAAGCTCCCTGAGGATGCGCTCAGCCTTCGTCGCAGCATCCCTGAATCGCCATTTTCTTTTTTATGTTTCCTCACCGGCCCTTCCCAGGGCATTTATTCATTAGCAGCTTTAATGCTGTAGCCCCAAGACACACAGCATGATATTGTGATGCTCCAGGCTTAACAAAATCTAATCTGAGATTGGCTGCAGCTGAGACGTGGTTCAGGATTGACCAATTGCAGCAGTCTTCTCTTCAATCTTCTCCTTCATTTGAAATGGAAGCTGCCTTGACCTACTGTCGAATAGAAAGATGGTGGCAGAGAAAAAAGCAAAAAGGGGGAAGAGCCAAGCACCAAGATATTCAGGAAGAGGTGGGAAGGAGACTGACAAAGTAAAAAAAAAAAGGAAACCATAGTCATTGAAATTCCTCACAGGAACATGAAACAAAACATGATTTACAATCCATGATTTACAACAGAAAAATCCAATCCAGTGGACTAAACAAGACAAGGAAGTGTATGTAACAACCACTGAAACATCAAGGATTTGAGAGACGTGTCACACATTTCAGGTTTCCTTTTGGTAGTAGGAATTTTTTGTCTTTATTTCAATTATGCGGTGTGATATATCACACTTTAGCTGACATCCACAGATTCTGCCTTCTTAAGTGAATCCTGGAGCTAAAGCATCCAGAAACGCACAATTTTTGTCCAAATTTCACCATGGTGAATTCCCAGTCGATCC
This sequence comes from Adrianichthys oophorus, assembly GCA_036245035.1. Classification (NCBI taxonomy): domain Eukaryota; kingdom Metazoa; phylum Chordata; class Actinopteri; order Beloniformes; family Adrianichthyidae; genus Adrianichthys; species Adrianichthys oophorus. The sequence continues at coordinate 18,688,696 of BSAI01000189.1, read as the reverse complement.
AAATCCTATTTGCACTCCTGTTTGCTACATGTGGATGATCCAGGATAAGCAGTGTGAAAGAAACAAAGTTGGAACTCTTGCAATAAGTTCTTATGCTTGTGCAGGTTGTGGTGGAATAAACCACTGGATAGTGTGGGAATATGAATATGAGCTCAGCTGTCAGTCATTTAGACTTCCTGTACACGTTGTAAAATACAAACCTCAACAAGCAGCTCAATATTTCTTTTTGACACAGAGCTCAGTGACAGCAGAAATGTCAACAAACCTACTGAGAGAGCTGCTCGGTCCGGTTGTGTTTCGCTCATCTTGATGATAACACACCAGCAGAGAGATCAAACATTTTCTCTTGAGGGTTAATGGGTCAAATGCTAAGATCAAAATCCAGTTGTTGCATTCACTCCTCTCATTAGAAGCATTTTGAGAGAATCGTTTGGAACAGATACTCTGATCTCTGCCTCTGGGCCTCCCCAGTGTATGCTCTCTCTCCCACATGCACACACACAGTTTGTTGGTCTTGTGGGCTTTAGCAGTGAGCTGAATGCAGATATTCTTCTTTGAAGTGAGTGAACCCACAGTTAATATGTGCGTGTGCCCTCACACAAATACACACAGGCACTTCTACGGTGGAGGTGCATGCTTTTTAATCAGATTAGGTGTTTAATTATTAACATGTGTGTTGAAAGAAGTAGAGGAAGAATGTGCGAATAGTTGTGACCCTGCAGCATTGCTGTTTAACCTTTACTGAGGAATAATCCCCTGTGTGCGCGAGTGTGGGTTTAAGTGTGAGGAAACTGCAACTTGTCTGAAGGGCCGTGTGGGCAAAACTATTCCTCTGTGTTTTCTGATACAACAGAGTTGCATGTTGTACATCAGAATTTTATATGGATATGTAGTCGTTTTGTATCAACAGAGGTCTAAAACACTACACATATACCGGTGTGTCAGCAATAAGCAGCATTGATCAAATATTAATGCTTCTCTTCCTTCTTTATTTTCTTATTTAATTGCAATTAATTACAGATATGGACTAATATTTTAAACTTATGAAATAACTGTTTTTACCTTTATTATTTAAGATTATTTCCGACCCTTTACAACCAATGTTAACCTTTTTGGTTCCAAATTAAAGCTTGTGTTGACCCCGGAGATGTTGCCGGCGACACTTAAATAACACACTCTTTGAGATACTGACAGTCTGAGCATTTAAGCAATCCACGTAAATCAGCTGATTCTGACGCAGAGAAAAGCCACAGCTACTTTTCTTCTCAACACATTCAGCTGGATTGTGTTGATTGTTTAAACACTTAAACAACAAAAAAGCGGTCCATGTCTGTGCAGGACTGCTTTTCTCCACATCAGAATCTGCTAGAATTCCATTAATTACATAAACAGTTGAAGAGTTACGGTTGTCAAAAGAATGTCAACAGTGGCGCTAAAACTGTGATGTGAAAGGGTTAAGAACTAAATTAGCTGAGACTAACTTCGATTAAAAAAGTGCCCTCTAGGAGCTTCTTACTGAAGCAAGTCAGCCCCCCTTCACACCAGCCTATACTCTTGCATCTTTTTTATTCTTATGACAAGACTTTCATAACACAAGAGCTCTTATATTGTGTTAGATGTTACCTGTTTTACAGAAGGATCAATCACAGGTGAGTCTCAGTATTAAGGTGCTTACACACGGCTGCTTTGACTCACGTTCAATGAAAAGTCTATGCAAATTTCAAGTTTCAGCATCCAGAACACTCGTGATGGCACGTTGATACACAAGTTTTAAGTCAGGTCGCACTCTCTACATACAGAACGGGCATTAATTGATCACGCAACTTCAACCTGTTGAACACGCTTAATTGCAGCAACATGGCACAGGGACTCGGATTTGGTCGTGACATGTGGATAGTGTCAACTTCAAAACATAGAAGTGCCAACGTGGTAAACAATATCATGAAGAAACTAATAATTGCAGTTTGTACCCGGTGGGATTCAAATGAGACCAAGACTGACATTTATAGGAACAGAGCTGTGAAGACAAAAAAGCTGGGAGCAAGATTTGTGAGATTTGCACCGCTTTGGCTTAGCGTACCGAGCCTGTACCTATTGTAGGTGGTGGATGAGCACTAGTAAACAGTAAAAACACAAAAGAAGAAGAATACACCTACCTGGAAAAATGGAAAAAAAAATAGTTTAAGAACCAGTTTGCCTTTTTTAAATTAAAAAAAATTGGTCTGAAATGATTTGTTTTATAGCATCTGTGTTTTTAATTTAGTTCTCTCTCAAAGTGATGGTATGGTGCTCATTCCAAGCTTACTGATGGGCAGCGGGGATGTTGGGCTGAGAAAACTATTTTTTCTACTCCATGTTAGTTCCAGATGCTCTTTTGATTAGGTAGGCTTGCCAAAGTTAACACCAACGTTATTAGTGTTGTTCGTTTCCAATGAAGTTTGTTTATAAAGGACCAGTGCATAACCAAAATTGTCAACATCACATCAAGATGTTCCGATATTTCATAAGCTGCATTAAAAAGTTGAAAACAAGAAGAAATTGGAGAGTGGAGTTCACTTTTTTGTTGACAAATACAAAAGATTGGAGTACACGGCAGCTAACAAATGACTTTAATCACTATTTGACTGTAGAAACACCATCAAATCGCAAATTCCTGTATCATTTGATCGTATCCGTCATCTGATTTATATGTGGATAAAAATGAGTCTCCATTTCTTGGTATTCATGCTTTGCAACGAGCTATTGAGAGATATAAAACAAGAAAATCACAAATTGCATTTCACATGAAACCCCAGGTAACCTTTTAAACAGACTGTTTGTTTCTGTAGGTGTGTGGAAATCATTGCCAAGGAGGGGCGGAGACTGAAGGAGCTGTATCTAGTGTCCTGTAAAATCACCGACCACGGTAGGATACTTTCTGTTGCCATTAACGTCCAGCGTTATTATCATAACCATCATTGCCCGCATTCACAGAAGTGATATAGGAGACATTTGATTTTACAGCTCGCCTCTTATGAGACCGCTAACGGTAAAATCATTATGAAACATTTCACACAAATATAATTCATGCTTCTCATTGCCTTCCATTTTGTTTACTTTCAAAAGAATGGAGCTCCACTCAGTAGATGGTATTCTTTGAAAGTTGATTCAAAGCCATCATTTATTTATGATTCTGTTATGTATTTGTCTAAAAATTCCTATTTATTTATGGAAATAATGATTTAAAAAAAGAGAGGTCTTGAATATTCAGGTTTGTGGAGGGTTGCTTTGCTGCACAGAGACTACATTTCCCTTCAGGATTCTGTTTTCATGCTTTTATTTGTGGGAGTTTGCATTGTCTGACAGGAGACAGGATGAGTCTTTTTTTTTATTTCTTTCTCAGATAAAGTCTGGCAGCTTGTATATTCCTGCACCATCATCTCTGCTTTTTCACTACCTTTGCGTCTCCGCTTGATGCTGTTCACCCATATGTTCTGCTGAATATTCAAGTCTTTCATCATCGACACTACAATGCACAGTTGGAGTTTTTCCACTACTTGAAGTGCTGACTATGACTGTTTGCATGTGTTATGGGTTTCTTGGTGTGGGTGTATTTGCTCAGTTCTGGAATTGCAGATAAGCATGAACTTCTTAAACTCCTCAATACACCCATTTTTTATGAGGTGATAGTGGTTCACAAATCTTTTTTTTTTTAAATATTATATCATAAACAATACACATTTTCCTATCACCTATAAAATGTAGATGTGCTAACACGAATACACAGAGAGTACCAACTTTTGCACAACTCTGCATTCACCCCCTCCTAAAAGGGGTCATTTGAAGGAAGTCTGCAGCTGTACTTTTCTCTTCAAAAAATAATTACATTTTGTTTGCTATGCAGCATTGAGTAACAACTAAATGGTCAAAAATGAACTCAAAATCTTTCAATTTTCTACTCCTCCAAACCCTGCAGACTGCACAAAGTGCCAGTTCTGTTCAAGTGATAAGTGCACGCTCCTTGAGTCCCCTTTGTGTGTTGGTCAACTGGTGTAAGAAAAAAAAACTCATTTTGGTCATGAGTGAATATGAAGAAACTGTTACCAGTTGAGAGTTTGTCAAATATTGATGTCTGCTTTACGGTTACAAACTGTCTTCCAATATTTGTTTAACTTCAAATGAGAATACATTTAAATCAAATTTCAGTTCTTTATGAATGATGTGTGTGTTTAAAAACTTGCAGTAACACAGAAAATGTCAGGAATGTTCATGTGAATGCATCCAAGGTGTTCTGAAATTCTGATCCTAGATTAGATTATCAATCCCAACCCCTCAAAGCAGTCATAAGCATATCTTTCATTTCTAAAAGTTTCCTATTCATTTGACCCTGTGATCTTTTTCTTGCTGCACAATGTAACCCACTCTGCACAAAATGGTTATTCACTAATTGGATCACGTTTTTTATGGGGTGTATTAGCTGTTTTAATTCTATTAAGAAGAAATGTTCACCTTTGTCTCTGAACTTTAACCTTACTTGATCAGTGTTGAAATTATTATGAAAGGATGATGGTGTTTGGTAACTTAAAAATAGACAAACATCACTTTTATTTATATACTGTTGTTTCTTTGTGTATCTTTAATAATTTTGACGAAGATGAATAGTTGATATCTGATTTACTTCCTTCAGTAATGACCGTTCTGGTCTTCTTTAGCTGCTGATAATGTCTATATGTGTTTGTGTGTACACTTGTCTTTCCAAGATAGAGTAGCCGCTGCAGGAGCTCTGTGCTCTAACACAGTGATTGGTGGATTTCCTGCCTCGCTCTTTGATAAATTAAATAACTGAAATGAGATTTTACATCTGCCAAGCTGGCCCACGTTTTTTCCGCCCATCTCCTGTGCTAATTATTTTTATTAATGGCCTCTCTGAGTGCATTTGAGATGTCCACAAGCCTCTTGTGTTTGAGTGTTCTGTTTTGCACTCCCAGCTTTTGCTTCCTGCCTGATTTTTATGGGAGCTTTGAGGACAGACAGAACAAGAAACATAAAAACAGGTTTACGTAGCTGAATGAAAAAACTGGTAGTATATATCTCATTAGCTATTTGTTATTTTGCAAGAGTTAAAACCAATGCATGGAAAAATGAGTGGTGTACATTTTTGGTGTGATGAGTAAGCAGAAACCCTATGAAAGGGGGAACAAAAATCATTATGCTCCTAATTTTTATCCCTGAAAACCAGAAATGTCCACATCAATGATGTCTTTGTTCCTGTTATTTCTGGACAGACAGTTGTTTACTCTTGGATTCAATGTATCACACTCGTTCGTGAGGTTTTTGGAAAAAAACAAACAAACAGGGGATTTCACACCTGTAATATCAGTCACAATACTGAAGGATTTGACTACATTTCTAAACCATGTTTTCCAGATTTCCTTCGTGTGGCGCTCATTACTGCTTGTTCTCAGGAACCTCTTTTTCTTTTCATACAGATTTCTTGCACCTTTGAGTTTGCTGTGCAAATATCAGCAATGAACTTAAGCTGTGTCAAAGCTGTCCTAAAGATAAAGAAATACTTGATAGTTTCTACGAAAAAAAAGCCACTAAACCTCCAATTTTTAAAGATCCATAATCTGGAAAAATTGAAGCCCTTTTGGGGGTCACAGAGTTCTAACACAACCACATGCACACCCAAGGACAATGTTTGTATGTTTTTTTCTGTGACTGGCACCCCAATCCCACCCCCCCACTAAAAAAAACAAACAAACAAACAATCATTTTACCTCTGCTAAAACAACTGGTATGTTTGTGTTTAATAGACCCTTTTCATGTGACATCAGACAAAATGACACAATTAAAATGCGTGCAGACATGCAGCAATGTGCATCTTGGCCTAGCCAACATTCATTTCCATCAGTTTTTGTGCTTGGTTGCACTTAAAATATGTGCTAATAACATCAGGCAAAATACAAACCGTTAGATTGAACATCTGCTCAAATGAAAGGTCTATATTTTAAATAGAACCTCAAATTTTGGAAGATTATTCAAATTTGTTTTTTGATTTGTGAACGATCTAAGAGAGGAAAACAAAAAAACTGTCACTGAAAAGGGTTTATTCCAGCAAAGCTTTAGGAAACTGTTTCAGTTCAGTCACATATGAAAACAATTCAGAAGTATTCTCAAAGCACCGCTTCAAGCTGCTGCACTGAAGACAAACATGAAGTATATTTTAATGTACATATCCACTCACACATGTGACCACTGTCTTAACAAACATGCACACATTATTTATGCAGATCCACACAGATAACTTTTGGCAAAAACTTATAAAAAACTAACTCACACACAGATCTAATACCACACACACACATGCATACATCATGCATGTTTACAGGCATCAAACATTCATGTTTGTGAAAAAGTAAGCAGACAGGTGTGTTCATGTGAGTGTTTGATCACCAGAATGTACCAAAATGGTCAGTTAGAAAGGAAAACCCAATATAGGTTACCAAGAGGCATGACAGAAGAGACCACCACCGGGACCCCCAAGTTCTAAGACATGGGGGTGCCAGTTGCTCAAAATCTAGTTCAAGGCCTCATATGCCCAAAAGTCCCACCAGCCCCAGAAGAAAGGGCTGCTACCACCTGAGCACCCCCCAGAAGCAGTCTAGGGCAACCTCAAAAGTACCCACACATCGTCTCAGAAACTCCACGCCCTTATGGGAAGTCAGCATACGAGGAAAGGGGCCAACAACCTACCGTTCCGGGTACCCTCAAGCCTTTTAACACGACCAAAGTACCAAACTGTTGTAGAAATATTCAACAAGCAAAAACACAAATAGCACAATAATAATGTCCTGAGTTTGTTTGCCTGTGTTGATGTAAAAAGGTAAGATAACATTTTTTGCTTCCAGACTTTAAGTACAACTGGCTTGAAAGTTGATCCTGATGAGAAAAGCTGCAGCATTTCTCTCCCACTCTTTATCAGATTTCCTCATCCATCCCCTTCTTCACTGATCTACCCCAAAATGTATCTTTGGCACATCGTGTTAGATAGTGGTACCTCCTTGTCTCCTCTGTTTCTGTCACTCATCATCAGCTTGCTCCTTTTGTCCTTTTTGTGCCAGTTTTGTATTCAGATGCATCCATGTGGGTGTCTCTATGCTGGGAATGTGAGAGTGAGCATATCTGCATGTCCTTATCTTGTTCCCTATTGCCCATCTGCTTTATCCAGGTACAAAAACAGAGACCCAGTCACCTCTGGTCCTTACATATGGTAATTCTCCTTCTTCACCCACACATGCCCCCCTGATCCTTTGCATTGTCAGTCATGGCCTTCTGTGTACATCTGTCTGAATACAAGATAGAGCAAAACACCTGTGGGAGGTTGTGTGGCCGAGGTTGGGTTGGCTTTTACAGGACTTTGAGCTGAGCTGGCACAGACCTGAGGAGATGTATTTCAGCATTTTAAGATGGAGCTTCAGCTGTCCCATAAAACTGTTAAGTTGTTATTGAAATTACTTAAAGCTTAAACCTGTTTAGTCAGTTAAACATTCAGTTTTTATTAAAGTAAATCACCATCAAACTTTAAAAGTTCAAATAATAATGCAGTAACCTCATCTTCAAATAGAAGCTAAACATTTGAGCTTTTCGATATTTGACTTTCAATGTAGGATTGCAGCAAATGTATTTGTACATTTCAAACAGTGCAAACATGAAGTTAATTCACATAGTTTTAAAAAAAAAAAGATAAGGGTTATTTATCGTATAAAAAAGGTCTGGATTTAAAGATTAATTAATCAATATCAAAACTTTCACTTGATATTCTTTAGAAGCAACTATTTAAATGTTCTGTTCAATAATAAAAGGTGAGAGGTGATTTCCAGTTTTAACAGTAACTACTAGCAATGAAAATAGTAGGCGTGCTCTGGCTTCTTTTCGAGTCATTCCAATGCGCTTTTGAGCTCAACAATCTTGTCCCTGCCTTTAACCTGAAGGCAGTTGTCTCTTTATTATTCCACGTTGTTTGTGTGGATTGATGTGCATGTCAGAACCTTCAGCACAATATCCATTTTATGCCCTTGATGTCCTGCAGGGCATGATGCCATTTTTAAAATGTCACACATGCTGGGATCACAGCACTAAAGAAAATTGATGAAGACTTGAATTTGTTTATCAGTTATTGAATTTACATGTTTACATCAACAAACAAAAATTTGTATCTCGTCTTGCTGTCTTTCTTTGTCACATCTCTGTTTCAGTTTGAAGCATTTGCAGGTTTTTCTCCTCTTCTCTGTTTTATTAGGTTATTCAAAGCCATACCCCATGTGATGTAAAACATTACTGCATGTAAATATAGATAGTGTAATAGCTAGTTTGCTATTCCACTATCTCTGTTTGGCACTCTGAAGGTAAACAGGAAAACAACAGTCAATTAAATTGCACAGAGCCGACCAGCATATTTATGTGGAATGAAGAGAACACCTCAGGATAGTAGCATTGTTGTGTTGCATATTGTTGTTTTGAGCGCACCTTATTTCTCTAATGCTCCATTCACCCTGGACACAAACCACGTGTCAAATTTGCGTCGGCTGCCTTCTTCGTTGCTTTTTCCTAAAATGCATTCATATACTTGACCTTCTTGTGGGATGGGCTACCATCAAAAGCCTGATTGCTATATGGAAGCCTTGACTGTATATCTCATTTACAATCTATGAAAGGCATAGATGATGCTGAGAGATCAGGTATTTTTTATTTTTAAGTGCTTAGCACATCTCTATGTCTAGGTTTCATCATTCAGAGACTCTCCCAGTAAGGTGACGTTCACCATCTGCTGCAGAAGCAGTAGCTGCATCTGGATGATGGCCACTTTCAGCAGTACATCTGTCTTTTTGTGACCTAGTTTGATGATGTGCGGTGTTAGTTCGAGGAGGAAAAAAAAAACAAGAATCAAATTAGAGGACCTTTTTATTGTTGTCTTGATGCAAATAAAAAAATATGATAAAGTTCAGGAGGAGAACAATCAGATACTCCTCCATGTTGTTTTAGACTCTACCTTCTGACTACATCATCAAAACATCATGGACCAAAGCTGAATCTCTGTTTGTGTGACACGACACAAATTCCTCGCCAAAGTTCAGATGTTTAAACTCTGAATGCAACGCAGTGCCCAAAATGGGCTACTCTCAGACCGCTGGACTGCAGGACCTTAGATTGCGTTCGTGCATTGACTTAATGAAACTGAACACCCCTACTGCACACGTCACGTTTGGTGTGGATGTAGCTTTACACTGTTTTACTTCTAAAAACCTGGATATCAATTTTCTTTCTCACCCTATTTTATCTGTCATATCTCAATCAAAAGGCCCAACCAGTTTTGAGTACAATTTGTAATTTAGCTCATAAAGGTTCATAAAAATTCTATCTTTGTTCCTTTGTCTTAGATGTGAAATTAAAGATGGATACATAAATGAATGAATGAATGAATAAATGAAATGAATGAAATATAAATAATAAAATAAAAAATAAATGAAAATGAAAATAAATGAAATAATGAATGAGGACTTCTTTGGCAGTGAACTAGTGTTTAATTGTTTTCAACATACTTTTACTAAAATTTACTAGAAGTAAATAATGCTTATCAAAATGATTTGGTGCTAAAAAACAGGTTTAAAAGTTATTGTATTTATTTTCTCAAGTTAAACATTGTCGTTTTACCTATTACTTCTTATAAATCCACAAATTTTTTTTTGTTGTTTTATAATTTTCTTGTTGAATTTTTCTGATGATGGAAGACAGAAAGACATTTAAGCTCAAAATTATATTTCTAAATATTTCTTTATTCAAATTGTTGTGAACTAACTAATAACATAATAGAAATGCTGTATTTCAGCTGGTACACTGTTTCACCCAGACATAAACAATAAAATACATTTTATTTATTTATTTTTCAAATTTGGTACTGAACTAAATACTTACAAGCACTAGTAATCCCTAATATAGCAGGCAGCTTTTCATAAGTGCGCATGACCTAACATGCAAATAGTTTGATAAGCTCTCAAACTACTAAACTACTAAAACTATTCTAGTCAATACATTTCCCATGGGAAATAAGTTTAACAGTCATTCTCTTTTTTTATGATTTAGAAGTAGATTAAATGATATGCATAAATACTAAGATTAAAGCAAGTGTGAAAGGAGCAGAGATGGTTTGAAAAGGAGAATTTGAGCTTGCTGTCCTTTGAAGGAAGTCAACTAACTGCACTGTCACTGCTCAAGTGCATAAGTACACGTCTATAGCACTCCGATATACAGATAGTCCATAGTGTGCAAGTTCAGATTTCCATTTCCTTACATCAGCCTGTGGTTGTATTTGCAGATTGGAGAGCCGTGCAAAGAAGCTGGAATTGAATTAGTTTCCATATATTGTCCTCTCCTCCTCTTTCTTCAACTAAGCCCAGGGGTCTATCCACTGTTTGCCTTATGGGGGAGAAAAGTGAGGGAGGCTTAAGCACTGAAGACCCTGGCTTATGCTTTTTACCATCTTACTGGTTACTCAAAAGCACAGTCACACACTTTCCCTCCGTCTCTCACCAGCTCACAAACACTCTTTCTTAGAGGATTACAGCTTGGCAAGTCTCATTTGCAATTACACGTGGGAGGGCAAGCACAGTCACTACACACTTCTTATAGAGTTCTGAACTCATTCTAATGTCCTTGTTGACTCACATTATTAAACTACAGTGCAGAAACTTTGTCTTAACCTCTGAAAACAACAACAAAACAAGCCAGATCTTCTGCCGTTTGTACATCTGTCAGTGGAAAAAGAGAATGGTATTGACTGTCATTCTACATTCACACTGGGCTCGAAATAGACGCATTCAAGAGGCCACTTTGAATCAAAGGTCTATGTAAATGCTCGTGCACACGCGTTTCAAAACCTACGCGTTTTTCAATCTTTTTTCGGGCTCTGAATGCATGGCCATTGAACGCTTGTTGAAAGTTTAACCATGACTCAGATTTGGTAGAGTCGTAGGGGTTACGTCTTTTTCAAAACCCGGAAGTACCAACTGTTTAAAAAATAGCCATTAAGGAAAAAAAATAACAATTGAGGTTTCTCCCAGGCCAGAATTATATGACTTTGCAAGATTTACTTCGACACTACTTTGCACCAAGCCCCTTCTCACTGTGAGTACCAGTACATGCGCTTGTATTAGGTAGCAACAGTCCAGTGTGAACACCATATGCTAAAAGCTCATTCAAGAATACCTGTTAAACACCTTTTTGAATGCGCATGACATGCCCAGTGTGCACGTAGCTTTAGTATTTTCTCTCAGTGGAGAGGTAGATCCATTTATTACTGGTCCCATTTGTGTGTAATTGGCTTTTTTTTCCTTTTTCACTCATAAGATTTCACTGTAGTTTTTAATACCAGCATGCTTTAAGTGTGCCCATGGGACTTCTCAAAGCAGTGCACATTATCTGTCATTGCTGGCTACACGTTTTTGTTTGTTTTGTCAAAGGCATTGCATTTTCTTGTTTTATACATTGTGTGTTCCTGTGTGTGGAAAAAAGAAGCCTTTTTCTTGAAATATCATTATATCCACTGGGCCTCTGCCTGCACGTAGTACTGATACAGACCTGAGACAGGTGTGAAATGCTTTGTATCCCTTTTCTCACTGTGGTTGTCTCATTTTTTTTTTTTTTTGCACATTGTCAATTTCCCCATCCCCCAATGTCTTGCTGTCTTACACTGTCCATCTCTCCTCGTCTTCCTCCTACTCATCTCTCTCAGGTGTAAATCGACCTGTGGATTATGTGGTTGCTGGTGTGTAATGGGGATCAGATTTAGATAATAGTAAAAGATAGGGTTTATATTTAGTTGCAGGCCTGCAAAGCCCTTCAAGGAAATGCCCACTTGCTGTACAAGATAATCTTTTATATTTAGCTTCTTTCAGTCCAGTCTCATTACCACTTTGTCTTAAGTTATGTTTGTCAAATGCAACAGTTTTTCTTCCTTAAAAAAATCGAAATTATACGTATACACCCATATAAATTATAAATATCCAAAGAAATTCAAATAGCAAAGCGGATACAATAAAGAGTTTAAAAGCACAGAAACCCACAATTCCCAAAGAGTTCATGTAAAAACTGCAGACATTTGGATGATTACAAATTTTAAAATACTTTCTTATAAGACATGAAAACTTTATTGCTATCTTGAAATTTTGTTTGAAAAGCGAAACTAAAGTTAGTTACTAAACAAAGTGACTTTAGAGTTATTATTAGCTCTACTTTCAAGCTTGACTCGAGAATTAACAAGTTAATGAAATCATGCTGTGGTTAGATCTTGTATCAAAGGTTTAGCTGTTTTTCGGAAGGCAAACTTTCTCTCCGGAAGGTCACTCACTCTTTCAATTTTCTGCACGTGTATATTTTAGAGATAATACCTCCACTAATCCTCGCAAGGTCAATGCTTGTATTGGCTGATTATCCCCCACTGTTTATTCATACTTCCTGCTGATGTCATTTCCTCCTGCTGTCTTTGAACTTTGACCCGTCATTTACCGCCAAGTGTTGCCGTGGTTTATTCCACCATGGTGGCTGCGGTAAAGACAACATCCCCATTTTTATCTCTGTAGGTTTCTGGAAGGTTACTGGAGGATCTAAATTCAAAATCTTTTTGTAGTTAAAGGTCAGTTTAGATGCTAACTACCGCCTTTTCATACTTTTGTTAAACTTTTCATTTGCTCATGTATTTATCTTAATTCTTAGTTGGCTGACTGATAATCACAACAATTATCATCAAATTAATAAATTATTTAGGTTCTGACCGTTAAAATAATGTAGCTGTGTCTTCTGCAATGCTATCTCAAAAGTATCCAACATTAATCATAGTGATGGACAAAATCTGCATTTACTGCAATGCCTTTCTTCATGTTTTGTTTGAGACAAATGTTGTTAAAGTGATTCTCCTACACGCAATAATTGTTATTTTTTGGATGAAATAAATAAATAAAAATTAATTAAATTATTTTTTTCCCCATAACCAAATGTTTTTTCAAATAAAATTAAAAACTGCACGTCATTTATTAACCTAATATATTAACAAATAATTAAACTTAATTGACACATACTTTTTAAATGCTAAACTTTTTTGGTTTTTTTCCAATGGCAAATTTAGGGTCACTGATTTCACGAAGTGAAAGCCTAATGAAAATGAGCAGGTTCCGACTATTTATGAATACACTTTCTTCTGATGATGAAAACACCGATGGTTAAAAAAAAAAAATACAATTACATTTTTTCTTTTTCGCAAAAATTGTTCCAATGCAATTGACCAAATTGTTGTCTATATTCCCTAATCTAGTGAGCTTCGAAGGACACTGGTTTTTCAGCAGAGAATTCTGGGAAATTTCTAGGGCACTTGATTTTGGAATTGTAGATTCGGACAGCATTAGAAAATGGGAAATGCAGAGCATGAAGTAGTGATTAGTGAAGGAATTTGGACATAGTGTTTTTTTTTTAATTCTTCACTGAAAGAAAGATTTTTTTTAATCTTTTCATAAATGAATGACAACAACATTTTTATTGAGGCAGTTTATGTTGATAAATCCATAAAGTTATGATCAGTTACAATCTGCCATTTAATTTGTCTGGTTTGTAAATGCAGAATGATAGGAGGAAAGGCACTTCATTCATTTTGTTGTCTGCATCAACAAAGTAAACGTAGCTGTGAAAGTAACTGTCATCGCAGTTACTTTCATTTAAAAGTAACTGTCAATCTATCAAAATCTCATTCGATGCTGCAGCCTGCCATGTCTCACCTGCTCTTAAAGCATTTTAATCTTTCTTTATATCCTCTTCAGCTCCTGTCCTCTATTCTTCTGCTATCGCCGAGTCCTAGAGCCTCATTTGCACAGCAGAAAAATCTGATGTGTTGAAGTAGAGGCCAGTGTGTGGGAACAGTGTGAAGCCTTAAGATAGTGAAGCTCAGCAGAGAAAAGCGTAAGCTCTGTTTTGTACCTGAAAAACCAAAGTGGTCTCTGTGTGTGTTTTTTTTTTTCATTTTTTCATGTGTTTGTGTCATTCCATTATTAAGCGTCACTGACTTGATATTCATAGTTCTTTAGCAGATGCTGTTTACAAATGAGGTTTGCATCAACAAATCTCTATCTCAAATCTGTAAGATTATCAAAACCTTGAGCATATTTTAGGTGCATATGAAACAGCAAAAGAGGTCAGCTTTATTCTTTTTTTTTTCTTACTGTTGGGAGTACAGGATGTAAGCAAAATAGAAATTACTTATCTTTTTACTTATCTTAGTATCTTTTTTCTCCAACATCTGATGAAAGAAAAACAAATGTATAAGCGACATATATATACCATATTTTTGTTCTCAGTGAGGAATCTTTGCTTTAATTTATCTTATAAAACAGGGTTGAATTAGATGCACTACCTAATTATTTTCTGCATGTTAGAAGCGTCTGCATACATTCACATCAGAGTCCATCTGTTACTTTGTTTTGGAACTTTCTTTTTTTGTGCTGTTTGGCTTGCACGTTATAGAGCTTTAATCACAACATGTGGTAAAAAGTATTCATTTTCTTGATTTCTATAATGATACATACATTTGAATTCCTTGTGCCCCTCATTCCCAGCCTTTTTTTGTGGCTATCGCTGTGCAATCTTTGGTTTGTTTCCCTTGGAAGTTCTTCATGTCAACCCTCCTTAATGGGAAAAGCTGTCATATGCCGGATCCTTTTGACCTTTTAAAGACATTCAGATATAAATATTCTCACATCAAAGAGATAAGTCATTTGTCCTTATACCCAAGAATTTGTTACATATATACCAGGATGGGCACAATGGTCTGAAATCTCCCAAAAATTATATCTTTAACATACAGTAATTGATTGTGCTTATATGAGGTTTGTATTTTTATATTCAAATCACTGCAGAAATCCCAAGCAGAAGTCGCAGGGTAGAGTAATTAGAATGCGTCAGTCTTCTTTTTTGTGATTTTTATCCCATTTAAGCACACTGAACCTTTGTATAATACTTAGCATAATCAAAGACAAAAACAAACTGTGAAGAAATAGTAGTTTTTGTCTGTAAAAGTTTTAAATTAACTTTCATATGCCTGATTTTTAAAAAATGTTTCCAAAAAACTCGAAACAAAAGCTAAGAAGTGGATTAGATGTTTACCAAAGATCTTTGGATATATAAGATCATTATGTTGCACTATATATAATGCCCAATAAAATAGGAGTCGGTTACCTTTGATGAAATAAAAAAAAAAAAAAGAAAAATGTTTTCCAATGCCTCCTAGCTAAACAGTTTGTTGGTTCGACAGAGCCATGAGGATCCAGCTCTTTCCCATTCCTCTTTCAAGGATGTTCAAAGCTCTAAGGGAGGGCTCTGTGGCATCGAGCCCACAGAGACACCAGCGTAGATGAACAATGAAAAGGTGAGCTTGGGAGAACAAACAATAAATTGTGATTGAACATCTCTGCCGCTTAGGTTCACTGCTTCAAGGCTGCCTATCTCTTTCAATAGAATATTCATTGCCTGTATTGTTTTGTGGAGGCATCTAACCTTTAGCAAAAAGTAACAATGCAGTTCGACCTTGCTTTTCTGTCTCATTATCATGCAGCCAGCAATACAAACAAACAAAAAAAAATCTATTGCTTTGGTTCTTCTCATATGAAAGAACTACACTGACCCTTACCTCTGTATGGTTCTTCAAAAACAGATTATTAGAAAGTGTACACTGTAGTGTAAAAACTGCATGCAATTTACACACAATATCTAAAACATGCTAGATGCTGTTCACTTTCACTTCTAGGAATAAATAATTGCTTTTTTTGAAGTTGTACATACTGGAAAGCAACAGTAGACAAGAGGAAGTCAGCTCTCCCCAAAGGCGAAGAGAAATCTCACTAATGGATTATATTTTTATAATGACTTAGTTTACAAGTAAAACAGGATCTGAAGCCCATGGGGTTTTAGGCATTTCAGTCTCATTTCTTCCAAGAGCTGTAAATATGGCATGCCATAAAATGAATTTGAAAATGCAAAATTTTAAATCACTAAATATTTTTCAAATAAAACAGCATTTCTTTTGTTTTGTGTTTTTTCTTCTTTACTAAAACACTAATAATTGACTATCTACAACTTTCAAAGTAAAGTTTCTCAATGTGCAGAATGTACCTGCATCTTTAGACGATGCGATGAATAATTTTTTTTTTTGGACAAAAACTATGCAATTATATCTATATGTGTATGGGTGTGTCTACACACACTTTCATTCTTCTTTTCTATTGCATATGTATTATCTTGTCATTTGTGATCCATACATTGTTTAAATTTCTCATATTTGCTTTGAGTCGTAATTACACTACACTGGTTATAAAGGGTTGGCCTGTAAAGCACATCTGTTTTAGTGTTTGACTTGAATGTTGTGCTGTCAAAACTGTCATATTATAGTTGGGTTCTTCTTGTCGAAATCATGTTTGACTGCTGTGATACTGACAGGCTCCTCTTTGGTCTTGGTTTAGTTAACCCTTCAAGTGATCTGCCTAAACAGCAGCCTGTGTCACACAAAGGTGGGCTTTCAAGCTTTCAACTTGGCAGGAAACCAGCTGTTACAAGGTCAACCTTGCCTTTATTACTTGTTATTAGTCTGTATTATACCTCATTGGACATTTTGCATAAGCACACACCCACATATACATGCTCACAGAGCATTAAGCTCACCAAAGCAGTTGCTTAGGTCCTGACTCATACTTGTAGACGTGCCCTTGGGAGCTCAGGTAAACATCATTGCTGTGTATTCATGTTTATTCTGTGCCTCTGGATTAGCAATTAGTCTCTCCTAGGAGTTGCAAAGTAGCTTATGGAAGGGAAAACATTCCTCTAATATAAAAAAGTTGTCTTGTTTATAGCTTTTATTTTTCAAAACCATAAAACCGCACATACACACACTTAGACATTAAGTGCAAATATAATCATAGTGCTTGTAACATTGATGAAAGTGCAGTTCTTTTCTGCAATTGTTGATATGTTGCCTCTTTTCTTAAAATCTTGTTTGTGGGACTCCAGTGTTTAGATAATGTAACCTGTCCCTCTGTTACACAGGGCTTTGCTTTACCTATGGAGCCCCACAAAATTAACCAGTTGGAAAGCAGCAAATGTGTTTACACAACAGATGCTTTATATATGCGTCGACTCTCTAAAAAAATAAATGATCAGATATGTTGTATGGCTAAAACAACAACAATTGACATACACATCCACTGACATGCACATAAGTGTTCGTTTGTGCCCTTATTTCAGAGAAAACCCAGTGTGCTGCAGTGAAATATGCTTTTCATCTGCACAGACTATACTAAATTGGGTATATTTGGGTTTCGCTCTCAAAGAGGTGCAAAAAGGTTGTAAACAAGGTGGATCGGAATAGAAAACAGATCTATATATATGTGTTTATATTTCAAACAGGGCTGTAAAAATTCTCAATGTCCATTTATCAATAAAGGGAAATTAGAAGGAAATAGGCATAGAACCATGTAATGCTCAATAGAGTACCACATCCAAATTGACAACCAAACCACAAAATGCACCTTGTTCTCGCTTTTACTCCTACTCTATCTCCCACTCTTTTGCTTTACTTGCTCTGTTCACTTATTATTCACCAACCATAGTCCAGTGCTAAGTGCAGGTAAAAAAAAACATCATTAAGTGAGAAGTGTGTGTGTGAGTGCGTTTATGTGTGTGTCCAAGGGAGAGGGTGACAGGAAGACAGATTGCTGCCCATTTTAAAACATGACATTCTAATCGGTGTGCATGTTAATTAAGAGACTTTATTGAAATGTTTCTAGTGGTTGGAGAAATTGGAGGCTTAATGAAAACACGCAAAGAGATTGTGTGAGTGTGTGTGCACGCACACTGAAATGCTCTGAAATAAGGAAACTCTTGCTCCCGTTGAGACTGTACATTTATTTTCCAGAGCCTTATCTCTTTAGCAGATTTTTTTTCCCTTAATAGTTTATTTTTAATTTTGTGTTTGAAATCTGAGTGAGTCTTAAAGTTGGTTTCATTTGACTCACTCCTTTTTTCCTATTTGTTTCACCTTCTCTCTGTATTCCAGCAGGGATTTGACAGTGACACTTGAACAGGCTTCACTGACATTTGGGAACTATATTACTTATTTGCCATATGCTCCGAGTAAAGGCACAGCGGCAAGTAGTGTGTGTGCATGCATGAGAGTTCATGTCATCTGGGTGTTTGCACACGTTCTTTCAAATAGTAACACCAACACTGACGTGATTATATGAAGTCTCATTTTAATGAACACTTTCCTAATGCTCTGTCATGATTGTTGGGTTTTGTTTATTTCTTGTTTGGTTCAGGGTGTTCAAACATGTTTTTGTTTTTTGTTTGAGTTTGTGAGGATGCATTTTGTAAATAGTTTTGTGCTAACTTTGGAATTCCATGTCCTGCTATGTAACACAATATTTAGAAAATAACCTGAACAAGAATGTTCCCTTCCTCTGGAATAAGGTGTGCATATAAAAACAGTACAGGGGTCCCATTTACCACTGGAGTTATATTCTAAAAAAAAATTTACAATTGTTGCAGATGTTTTAAGGCTAACTCCTCGCTTCACTCAAAATGCATTGACTTTTTCACCTCAAAGGTCAAAGTTTCACAAGAAAAAATAAGTCCAGCACTTCAGTCACACTGCCATGGATCAAACATTCATGTAAATTTGGGAATCTAAAAGCATTCTGCACTGTACAGGAGACACAGCAAGCAACAGATTGATTGATAGTGGTCTACAGCCAATCAGAATGCAGAACACAATGCCCTGTAGAAAAAACTTTTTTGGGGTCAAATTTACTCTTAGATCTGGTCAAGTAATGCATCGGTCAAGTCATATCTAGAGTGTAAGACAAAATGCCATCTTGGGAACTTGAGGAAGTGATCCAGTAAAGTGTTTCTACCACAGTTTCAGGGACCTATCATTGCCTTTGTCGCAGAACTTTTGTTTCACCAACTCGCTGAGTTAGTTGAATCACAAGCTTTTCTCCCACTTCTTCTACAAAATGTCTTTTTTTTTTAAATGAATTGACATCTAATATTTTTTTAATCATAGATCATCAAATACTCTGTTTCTGTAAAACCTACCGAGAAAGAAATCAATTTAACGTCTTCAGGCAGTCATTTTTTTTCTTTATCATCTGCCTTACAGGGACTCACACCCATTATTCTTTCAAAGAAAATGTGTTTCATCATGTCATCACGATCACATTTTGATGCTTCCACACTTTTTCTAATATTCTTACTTAAAGAAGAAACAATCATGTAAAGACTTTTTCCCTACCTTGTAGTTCAAAAGTGATCTAAGTTTACCTTTGGACGTAAGCAGAGAAACTTTTTCTAAAACTTGCAGGACCACACAGAGCTTAGTTACAGCTGGTTGTCTCAATCGATGGTCAAATAAAAAGACTTTACAGAGGGAACATGTGCTGCAGGGCGAATGTTTATCCCTAGGCAGCACCTTAAGGCCTGCATCTTCATAGGAACTGAAATGTACATGAAGAACTGGCCCTTCACAGAATTTATCCAAGACGAGCTTGTGCTGAAGTGCAGAGGAGAGTGTCAATGTTTCTGGAAAGCCTAATGTTGTTATCTGTGGATCTTTTCTCTTCTTTTTGCAGCAACTCTTAAAGAGAAACCTGTCACATTGGACTGTCAGTTGACACGTGCCGAATGTCTCTTCTAATGTGCAGTCCAAGGAGAGATTGGTTTCCAACCACCTTCCTGCATTTCCTACAGGGAGAGAGGTGCCAGCATGCAGTGATAAGTGGAGTTGCTGGTGGTTCTTGACAACCTTTCAAATGAGCCGTTAAAGCTGGACGACTGAGTCTCCTTTTTCAGTGTTTATCGGTTCTTTTAAGTGCTGCCTGCAAATACCTCTGAACAACCTCTTGCAACTCAAGAGCTTGCTGTCTTCCATGTGTTACATGCCTACTGGTATTTAATGTTACTTTGGCTTTATATTCTGCTCTACATCTGCAGTAGCAGTAGCAGATGTGGCGGACCGCCTCCCAGCATCGGCGATTCTCATCACATTGGATTGATAAGCTGTAGTGAATAGAACCATTTCATTTAATAACAAATTAAAAAATCTTGACATTGAAAGGAGAAATGAGTGTCTTGGAAAAACCACTT
This sequence comes from Adrianichthys oophorus, assembly GCA_036245035.1. Taxonomy (NCBI): domain Eukaryota; kingdom Metazoa; phylum Chordata; class Actinopteri; order Beloniformes; family Adrianichthyidae; genus Adrianichthys; species Adrianichthys oophorus. The sequence continues at coordinate 18,668,485 of BSAI01000189.1, read as the reverse complement.
TGCCCCACCAAAAACAAAAGACGTAGATCCAGCATGCTAAATTGTGTAGATAGGGCCTCCTTCCTCAACAAACGCTTGAAGTGATGGTGCTCGCAAATAGCAGCATTCTAATCGAAAATTATTGGACATTTGTTTTTTCCAAGGGCACGGACAGCCTCTCTGCCAGGTTATGTGGCTGTTGCAGATGGAGGACATACAGGATGATGACGGACAGACCAGGGACAGGTTGACAAACAAGCTCTGTCCACGGAGCCGTTATTGATTTCTGCTCAGAGGTCTCTGCTTGATATGGCTGCAGTCAGGGTCAGCCAGCTGTCTGACTTGGAGCTGCTGGGCTATTAGCCTGCATAGGAAAATTTGGGTGGAGACACTATTATAGTTCTTGTCAGATTCAGGTATATGTGCAAAATATTGTAAAAGACTACAGGTAACAAAGCTTACAGGCTTTTATGGTGTTTTTCCAATTATTCTTTATGACTTTTGGAAAGTCAGAAAGTTTTTCTGCAAGTAGCTTTATTTCGGAATAGAAATGTAATTCTGGTGCTTCGATTTGGTTCCAGCAGCTTGGAAAACTTATTAATAAATCACTTAGAATTTTTCATAGAGGGCAATATATATTTGAAGCAATATTTGATATACAAAAAGCATGCAATGCCGGAACGGGCTCCACAGTTATCTCTCCTACAGCAAAACAATTTCATATGTTGCCAAGAGGTGCAGCTATACCTCGTTTCCACAAAACCACATATGGATTGAGTTGAATTGAATTAGTTTCTCCTTACGTCACCCTTGTTTGCATTTTAATATGTCTTTCATAACAAGTTGGAAAAAGTGTATGCCTAAGACAGATTGTTAAAACAAACCAGAGGCATTAGCTTCATTTATGTGAGAAAACCTCTTTCTATTTTGCAGTTCAACCAGGTACTTTATTTGGCTTGCAGTTACATTTCCATAGTCTTGAAAAGATGTACCAAAAACACAGCTCAGGTTTTCAATATTTTTTTCTTATTATTAAAAAAAATCCTGTAAAATATGTGGTAAGTATTTCTGCATAAAGTTTGCATGGGTCTATTCCATTGCTTTCCAACTTGAGTTGGCTCTTCTGTGTTTGCCAAATGCCTAATGGCAAAAAAGTTCCAATGTAAATAGGTAGCGTCCAACGTCTGTACGAACACAAATCAGACCAGTTATTAGCACAAGGTGAGTGTCAGTCTCGATGCCGGATGGGATTATGGGATTTGTGTTCCTCTACCTGGCAAGACATGTTTCTCCACAGCACTGACGGCACTGATGCCCTGAGGATTTTCATCTGCGGAGTGGAGCTCATTACTGCTTCTTGTATTTTTTAACATGCATGCTTCTCATTACCTCCACTTTGCTGCTGCCGGTTTGATCTGTGACAGTGTACTGTTACCACTTCATGGCCCATCTGTAAATCGGTATAGGAGAGCTGATGGTACATCTGTTCTGTTGATTATTGGAAATGTTCAGAATCTAGCAAATCCAAACCTGACCTGCCCCTTACTCATGTTAGTGATGTTTGTGTTTCTACAGAATTGCTGTGTAATCCACTAAAACTACACAACAGGATTCTTGTTATGTAAATTCTATTTTTACATGTTTAAAATCACTTAAAACCCTTTAAGAATTACTTCTAAATATATAATGAACTTGCTTAATAATGCAGGCAATGTTTTATTATGAAAGTGACGGGGGTTAAGAAGATGCTCTAGGATTCTATCGCGGAAGCGCTAATGATGAGGCTATTTCATAAAAGCTGTCTTAACTGTGTGTTGGAGCGTTGCCAGGTTAGTGTCCTGGCATTGAGTTACAATCTTCTGGACTCCAGTTTTATGTCTTTGCCCTAAAGGGTGCAGTGGGAGGGTTCAGCTTTTTATGTACTTTAATGATAAATAGATGAAATAAAGTGACTTTCAATACATTTAATGAATGGGGTTGTTTGTGATGTACAAAGACCAATTTAATCAAAAGTAGTTGTATTTTATATTTAAAGCTAAAAAGGATTGGATGCTTTTTAAATAAATTGGATGGCAAGCTGGTATGAAATGTGTGCTGGACCATCCACGAAATATGTTTTAAGCCTGTACAAGCAACTGCTGTCTAAATTAATGAGCCATGAACGCCTCCCTGCACTTGTGAAATGAATCGCCACTCACAAAAACTCCATAAAAGAAATACATTAAAAAAATGTATTTTATATCAAAACGTAATTTTCATACTAACTGTTACATCATTGTAAAAATAATGAGTCCTATTAATCTGAAGTGCATGCAAGAATCTTGTATAAAACATTGAGTTTCATCTCAGGAATTTGTTAAAGTATTTAATCAGTAGCTGTAGTCAACCTGCACTGAACACATCAATAGGTCTAAATGTAAATGTTTGGTTTAAGAAGAGTAACGTGGTTAGTTAGTCAGGGGCCCTGTCTTATCTGATTACAAACCCATTTCTTCTTGTTGTTCTTCAGGGGTCTGTTTAGATGATTCAATTAGAAGTTTTTTAATCAGGAGACAAACTTTTCACTTTCATATACCCACACAAATGTGCACACACATTTGTCTTAGAGGTTTTAAGTCTTTTATGGTCTTCACTTGGACACAAATCCATACATTTCTTTAATTTTTTATTTTTGGATTTAAGTTATTTATATGTAAGGTAATTTCGTTGTTACAATAAATCCTCTATTTTGTCAATAAGGGAAAAATTTAATTTCATGTGATAATGAAAGGAGTGCATCCGTTTAGGTGTTCTTTATCTGTACAAACATTAAAATCCCACTCCAATCATCATTTGATCTCTTTTAAAAGCTTCCCCAGTGGTCTTTCATCGTAATTATGCCATTTTTAGTCTGAATTAAAAACGTTTTCTCTTACAGCCCCTCACAATCTCAGCGTAACATTACAGACAAAAATGGCAAACAATATTGGAGCTATCCAGTCTTACACTTTTTCACAATTTTTATTATTGATTATTATCTTATTTCTTGGCAATGTGTGAGTAACTGCAAAAACACCAAGTTTGGCAGGAAGATTTCAGATAAGTATGGCTTCTGAGGGGGTTACGGCAGCGCACCAAGCACCTCAGCTTCACCATGGAGGTAAAGCCTTCAGTAAATCAGTCTACATTTTAAAAGGAATGGATTGTTCTTGACAGTCCAATGGCTAGGCTAACATTTTGGAAAAATGTAAAAAGCTGGGCTCAAATAAGTCTGACCTTATCAAAGGCTATGTTTTATCCATTTAAAAGCATACCCCCTGACGCTTTATGCACCAAAGCTGCTTACCTTCAATCCCTCCTTCATTGCTACTTTCCATCTCTGAATTGTGTTTTCCTCGTAGGATGGCTCACTGTGCTCGTGCACATTTTTCTTTGGCTTCCATCTTGGACTGTGAATTGGTTCCCATCTGGTTGTTTGTTTATCCATCCGTCATCTGCAGTATCTTAGCCACCATTTCCAGAGTTTTGATTAAATCTGATGGGATGATGCATGTCTCCACTTTGATTTGGAGTTGCATAAACAGAGCTCATTTCCAAAAGGAAGGTTGAGCAAAATATTATTGTGTCACACACCAGGCTCTCATTCTGCAGATTATTCATTCATTCATTCATTTTCCAATCCGTTTTATCCCTTTCGGGGTCACGGGGTTGCCGGAGCCTAACCCGGCTACTCATGGGCGAAGGCAGGGTACACCCCTGGACTGGTCGCCAGTCTGTCGCCGTGCAGATTATTATAAATAGCAAATATTAGATAATGCTTGTAGAAGGGTTAGGGGTCTTTTAGCTTTTGGAGTAGACTCTAAACCAATCCATCTTATTTGGAATGCTAACTCTAATTTGTTTGACTTTTCATCAAGGTCATGATACGTAACCTTCCTAATTATTAAAATCCCATTCTTCTCTCATTTCCCTTTCTGTGTCTCTCAGGTGTAAACCATTTTATCCAGCTGACCATCATTTACTACTGTACTAAAAAATGCCCCACTTCAGCTAAAGATGTTTGAAATATTTTTGAAATGAGGTTTAATGCATCATCAACGAATAAGTCACAATTCTTATTAGACAAAATCATTGCTACAATGAAAGAAAGAGGATAGCTTATGCTGTGTGTTAGTTATTAACGTGTTAAGCTCTTTTACACAGACACGGTGCAGTAAACTCACTTTGGTTCTTGTCTTATTTCATTATGTAACATAAGCAACGCAAGCTTACAGTTAAATTTTTGTTATTTTACATTGATGGTCTGTATATAACTAGCAAAACTTTATTTATTACCAAGACTTATCACGCAGATTTTATCAAATGGCTCATTTATCAGCTGAAGAACTGTCCTCCAGAGTTTAAAGCAGAATTGATTCCTTGTGAACTGTAGAACGTCTGCATCAGTCTGTTGCTGCTGATGATGCTGGACAGTTGTAACTGTAACTTCTCATTGAAAAAGCTCAGCAGAACAAGACTGAGCGGGGCTTTGCCAGAGCTTGAGATTCTCCCAGAGGAAAACCAACCAGCTTGTACAGCCAGATCTGCACCAACTAGAGGAGACACTTTGGACAAGTTAAACAGCGATAAATCTCTATGCCAGTATGATTTACACCAAGGTTGCTATTTTCTGTCGACAACGTGTCATATCGTCGCCCCTGCAGGGCTCATATTGTCTGCACGTGACTCCTTAAGAGGTGAGGGATGATGAAAGAGTGAGAGGCAACTCTGACAGGCTTAACTTGTGAAGGGAAAAAGTACAAGCTTTGATTAATAGCTGTGGAGGTGATTTTGAAGGCAGATGCAGAGGGGGGTACAGGTTCCACATCCAGTGTGTATGTGGAGGTGGCATTGACTGTTGGCTTGTTGTTTTTTGTTCCTGGCCAGGTATCTGCTGTGAGAGAAGATAGAAATGAATAAATTAAAATTTAGGCTTGGATATTAAATGAATCAATAAAGAAATAGGGAACAGATCATAGCAGGGGTCCTCAAACATTTTCTTGTGAAGGCCACAAAACTTTTTTTTTCTCTGGTGTGGGGCTGCGGTCAGTTTGTAGGCAAACAGAAAAAGTGTAACAATGGCAGGGTGCCTATAAACATAAACATTTATGGTTTTCCAAAAAAAACCAAAAAACACACCAAATATTAATAACCCTTTCTGGAATCTTTACAGAAAAAAAAACAGGAAATAGATTAATCATTTGAATGAAACAAATAACACTGTTTGTGAAATAAAAATCTGTCCTCCTTTCATTCTTTAATCAGAAAATTCAAGCTAGTCATCAGCATCTCCATTCCTCCACTCCTGCTCCCATCTTTCAGCTTCCCGATCCCGGTGAAATATCACTCCTCATTCAAAAGTCCAAACCATCGACCTATCTGCTCGATCCCCTCTCAACAGCCCAGGTTAAATCCTGCCTCCCTTCTCTCCTTCCCCTCATTTCTGCTATTATCCCCTCCTCATTGACATATGGTACTGTCCCCTCACTTCTCAAGACCCCTGAATCCTGAAACCAATCCTGAAAAAACCAGGCTCAGATCCCAATTCCTTTAATAATCTTTGTCCCATTTCTAACCTCCACTTCATCTCCAAAATACTTGAAAAATTGTTGCCTCCCAACTTCACAATCATCTTAATCAAAACAGTCTCTTTGAACCCTTTCAATCTGCTTTTCACCCGTTTCATAGCACTGAAATTGGCCTGTTGAAAATCACTAATGACTTTCTTCTATCAGCTGATTCTGGACTCCTCTCCATCCTCATCCTCCTTGACCTGAGTGTGGCATTTGACACCATTCTCCATACACCACTCCTTTCTCCTTCGCAGACTTTCCTCTTTTGGTATCAAATCCACCCCCTCCACTGGTTTCATTCTTACCTCTCTCAGTTTATCCAACTGAAATCCTTCAAATCTCAACCTTCATCCATTTTCTGTGGTGTTCCTCAAGGTTCTGTTCTCGGTCCCCTTCTCTTCATTAGCTACCTCCTACCCCTCTGCAATATATTCCGTGAATTCAACATTGATTTTCATTGCTTTGCGGATGACACTTAGCTCTATTTATCAGGTAAGCCCAACTTTTCTCTTCCATTGTTCTCCCTCTTCTCCTGCCTGACTGAAATAAAAACCTGATTTACCTTAAACTTTCTTAAACTCGACAAAACCGAATTACTCCTTGTTGGTTCCAAATCCACCCTTTCCAAAGTCTCCAATTTTACACTTTCAATTGATTTTTCTTCAGTTTTTCCTTCCCCTCAGGTATAGAGTCTGGGTGTCATCCTTGACAGTTCATTTTCCTTTCAATCTCATATCAAGAGCATTGCTCGGTCTGTCTACTTTCATTTACAATCAGCAGTGAATAGCATTTTGTTTTTGTGTTGATATATTTCATTGTTGTTGCCTCTGATGTTCTCTCTCTCCCTATACTCGGTTTATGTGCAGCTGTGTGTGTAGCGACCATTGACATTTATAGAGATGGACAAAAACACCTGTGACATCATAGAAAATCATAGAAAATGATACATAGAAAATACATAGAAAATGCCTTACTTCCAGTTCCAGCAAAATTAAGTCAATTCAGTCGCCATTTTTCAGCGGGACGGACTTTGCCATTTTGGAACCAAATGACGCCAGTAAGTGGTCTGAGTCGTCATTTCTATAGAAACCACTCTCGCTAATCAGGGGTGAGCTTGTTGGAAAGCCATCCCATTTCCACTGAAAGCGGACTTGGGAGAATCTGTCAAATATTTTGAACGTTCAAGGTGGGGGCCAGCGGACACCACATACTTTTACTGAGGCATCTGATTATCCAGTTTATAACTTGAATAACTTACGGTCAAGAAAATGTATTATGAAAAAAAATAAGTTTAGCAAGAACATGTTAAAAAGAGGTATCAGAATGCCTATTCTGACAATCGCAGTGACTGAGTAATTATTGTTTATTTCTCAATAGAAGTCTATGGGACAAAAGTGTAATTTGCATTACCCTGTAGGAAATTATATTGAAACGGTACAGAGACAGAGGTAACAGCTTTACTGAAGTGCACCGTATATGTTGCTTGGGCCCTGAGGCATGATGCCCCAAAAGGCCAGTAGGTATTGGCCATATAAACATTTGTATTTGCAGCTTGATAACTGATTCAACGTTACCTGAAAACGCCACAGTGTGCTGCCTCTCTTGCATAGACAGAAAAGATAATTTTACTGAGTAGTCTTCCACCCACCCACTGGCCAGTTAATGTGGGCCATTAGTGTACATACGGCATAATTGGCCATTATGTTCAATTGAAAAGCAGTCCATCCAAGTCTATTGACTGGTTGAAGGCACACATTGCATTAGCTGACTTTTTTTTTTTAGACTTGCAACTGTAAAGAATAATTAATAGGAGTCTGGGAGTGGGAAACGCTTTAGGGGCTTAAATCAATGACAACATACAAGCACAGCATTACTTTCGAAGCTGTGAGTTTTGTTTTTTACAATCTTTCTGCAGGCAGAATCATCAAATCCATGCTTCTGTTTGACTAAAAAATACGCTAAAAAGAAATGAACCATGCTGCTTGTAGCCTGAACACTCACTGCTGTGCCTGTAAGTCAAGTTTTATATGACTTTAAGTGCAGATTTGTGCATCTTTTATTTTTTTGTCTTTGCATGCACACACACTTGCACCATTGTGCACACAAGGGCAGTCACTAAATCATTCATACCCTGAGTGTGCACCCAAACCCTCTCCATTCCTCTCCATAACAGATGAAAGATTTGATCGGCTGCCTGGATCAATACTTTGCACACCGAGATTTTACACACTTGACATCTGACCTTGTAAAGTTCTCACCGTCATCGCTACTCGTGGACATTCACCTTTGTATTTCAAAGTAAATTAAATTAAAAATACAATCATGAGGTGAGAAAAAAATACAAGTGGAAATTTTGCAAAAATACAAATGGGTGCTAGTGATATATTTTGCAAATAATGTCTCAGAAACTGTCTTTCCTTTTTTACATGTTTAAATCTTTATTTTTAATTTAATGCAGAGTGCACAATTTTATCTCTGGTTTGAACCCTTTTCCCCTTATATTATGACTTTAAAGGTAAAGAAAGTTGTTTGTTTATTTTTTTAGAAATGCTGCATCTAATGGTCAGTCTTCAGACCTAAATCTCATCCATAATCCTTCATACCACAAGGTCACTGCAGCCAGTTAAAGGTCAAAAAGGATACTGAGACATGCCAAGAGCTTTTGCTGAAGCTTTTTAATGGGAGGGAGCCATTTTAAATAAAATAAACAAGCTGAAAAACATGTTTGTAATTCTTGCGTATCCATCCACGCATCTCATGGATTTCCTGAAGCTAACCTCCTGTGTCGCCACAAACAAAAGAGGTTAGCTAGAAAATCTTAAAGTCTCGCTCCAGTCTTATATGGATCTATTTTAAAACTGTTCCTAGTAGTTCTTTAATAATGATAATGTTGTTTTAAGCAAAATAAAATATCTATAATTTTTAGGACATAGTTTCTACAGAGTGGCAGTAGTTCATTAGAAATTTGCCTCTGAGTTAAGGGTGGGACAGTTGGCATAGAGTAACCCCGCCCCCCCTTACTGTTTTCAATCTGGTTACACGCTTTCTCGAGCAATATCGGAGCCATTCAGTTGTACAGTTTTGAGACAAACTCCCCTACTTCATGTTTGTAAAATACATAAATTTTCATGGCTTCAGTTTCCTTTTTTTCTTCACTGAACTTCTTCTTCTTTATATGAATCAATAAATAATCTAACTTTTTACATTTTAAACTTCTGTGTATAAATATTTAAGAAAGAGCATATGTCCTGTAACCAGACCTCTAAAATTGCATTATTTATTTATAAAAGTGGTGTTTTTTTTTCCCTCTTTGGTTAAAAAATGATTGTCCTGAAAGGCATAACTAAATGTAAAACAATGAATGAGTTCATGTAGCAAACACAAAACAGCTTTGATAAATGTTCAAAATGAGAATTTAAAGAATTGGTTCATTTTGTATGGAATTCTTTTCCCTTTTTCTGTTGGGCTCTTCTGCTTAAAGGCATACTTTTTGGTTTAAGGTGGAATAAAATAAGAAGTCCGTAATAAAAGCAATAATCCCTTCATTTTTTCCTTGTCGCTAACCTTTCTTTGTGTCCAGTGGAATTCTGAATATAAAGCGTGATTTGTAAAAACTATCAGTTCAGTCTCTGGAGCCAAAAGCTGCTTGACAGCAGATGGAATGCCACTGCATTGTCAGGGTCCAATAAGGGGAGGGAAAAAAAAACTGTTGACCGTGCTTACTGGATTTTCTGCTTCAGTACCGGGAGCATCAGCGTGGGAAACAAGCTGTTTCTAATTGAAAGCATGGGCCTGACGCGTTAACTTGAACGATGGCTTCACAGTCTAACTATAAATCCCTCTTCTCTGCTTCTGAGGTGCAAATGAGGCACAACTCTCCTTCCTTATCATCGGTTCAGAAAGACATCCTTCTTTTTTTCCTCTTAATTTTGGGAAATGTAGAGCTTTGTTACCACAAGGAAAATATAGGATAGAAAAAAAGTCTGCGTTTTCTTGGAATAAAAAAGGTTTATACTGAATTGGCAATCCAATTTTGGCAACCCAAAATCACTTATTAACAAAAAGCCAAATAAATAAATACTTATAGTCCAAATATATTGATTACAAAAAAATGTTTTTACAATATAGAAGAATGTATAGCTGGGGGTAACTGGACACAAGCAATGGGGTAAAAGAAACTAGAAACACTAGAGGGCACCCTCTGTCTCCCTACCCCTATGACATAGTCACACACACAGAGAACCCACAGAAAAACATGCTAAACATTCAAAAATGAAAGTCAGAATGACATGTTTTCCCAGCTCTGAGGAGACAATCAATTTAAATTGTATTAATCGGTGCCTGCACTCGGGCCTTCTGTAGTTCACTATTCAATTACAATTGTTACGTGCCCCTCTTCTGTCTGTGTCAATATCTGTGTCGTCCTGTAGTCACTATCTATATTAATATTTCCCATTGTTTTTTTCCCTGATTCAGCAGCACAGATGATAGATTTAAGCTCTTCTGTATGGATTGAAAAGTCGCCGTAACACACCCCAGCAAACTGTTTTCCAGCTTTCCCTCTTACTGCTCCTTTTTCCCCCTGTTTCCTTGACATTTATGCTTCACTTCATTCTACCTCTAAAGTTTTTTTTTCTTTCTCATAGCTGTGTCTTTTTCTCTTCTGTCTTTCTATGCTAAATGGGCTGCATTACTGTAATGAGCTGGTAATTTATGAGGGAGTAGTGCAGGGCTTGTATCATTTGCCCGCTGTCTATTTGGGCTCACTGAGCTTGCCCACTCCCCGTGGAAGTGCACACATGCACTCCTGCAGCCAAACACATGGGGAGATTGTCAGAAGTAGATGGGGACACACACACAAAATGACAAACACCTTACCCGCCCCATGCAGAGAGCCAGCACAGCAGCAACAGCTGTGAATTCTCCATCAGTACACACACTGGATCCATTCAGCAACTTTACTGATGTGAATACAGAGCCAAACATCACGTTACTCAGGCATATTTTCTAAAATCAATAAATAAAAGAGCCTTTGATAACTAATGAGTTATGAGAGGAGACGTATGAGTATTGAGCAACTTCTGCAGCCAGCTGCACTTGTGGAATTTCAGCATGGCGTCACAAAAGTGTAGTTTGGAAAAAGCTCAATAATTAATCTAAATCTTTGCAGTGTCCTAATTATTTTCTTTTTTAAAGAAATCACAGATAATTAAATTAGTTACTTCAAACAAAGGATGTGTGTGTGGTTGTTACACAACTTTGTAATTTATTCTAATTACTTTATTAAAATGTGCATGAGCATGATTTGGAAAAATGGAGCAGAAAGAAAAAATCAGGTGACTTCCTCTTACATCTGTTTGTACTTTAACAAAACCTCCTCAGATTACCATTATTTTTGTTGCTAGAGTTTTTCTTGTTGTTTTTGTCGCTGTGTAACTGAATAGACTTGTTTGTACCAGAGGTGAAGAGGTAAGACTTGGTCAAAATAAAAGCACGGGGCAAAGAATGAAAAATAAACTTTCAATAAAGCTTTCTTTCTTCTCGTGACATCTCTAAAGCATTACTGGGAATGTAAACATCTAACCTAACATAGAATTATAAAAATATATGTACTTTGGAAGTGCAAGCTATACCCATGAATACAAACGGCCTCCCACAGAGATGTCAATCACCTAGGCGACAGACAGTGACCATAGGTCAAAGGTCATCAGAGCTGCTGAGATGGTGACAGTGACCCTGAACACAGGAAGATCCTTTTAAAGGGATCAGAATGGGGTGGAGAAATTGTATTAAGCACAAGGGTATCACTAACATCAATGGGCAGAGCCGGGAAATGAAAGGGTGACAGGATGTGAGGGGAGAGGGCTGTGAGAAGTGAACCAAGATGAGACAATAGGAAGAAGGCAGGGGGGCAAGGAAATGATGGGAAAATAGGAAGTAATTCAGCTACAGAGATTAATATCTTTAACCACAGGTTTTTCAAAAAAGCAACGGAACAGCATGGAAATGGTGTAAATTATGCATTACTTAGTTTTTGTTTTTTGTTTTTTTTTGATACGGTAAATTTTCTGTTTGATTTGAACACATTGCAAGCTCAGACACCTTTTTACTCGATATTTTTGCCTGATTAGTCTTGGGGTGTATTCAGACTGGACACATTTGGTTTGCTTAAAGTGAACCAGAATTCATTTCCCTCCTGTATTCTGGAACAAATTTTCAGTATAAACACACCCAGGCGAACCCTGGTCCGAGACCAGGAACCACTTTCTGGCCCATCTTTCAAAGTGGTCTTGGTTAGTTGCCAATTGAGCTTTCATAAACACTTACCAGCGAAACCTTCTTATCCTCGCCTCCTCAGTAACTGCCTTGCAGCATGCCTCCGCTGTACCAAAGCAGCTGTAAAAAGTGTTGTACCTGACGTTGATATAGACGTTCAAAATTGGTAAGGGAAACAGAGTTTGAATAAGTGTACGATCCTGACCAGGATTACAAGGTTTAGGACTTCCCTAATTCTTTCTCTTGTTGCTTTGGCCTGCCCTTTAACTCCTGACCAATAACTGAAGAAAACTCTAGTCATGTGGTTTTGTTTACAAGCTTTAGTTCCAAACAGAAATGTCTGGTAGGCGGCAGTCTGACTACAGGCCAAACGCAAATATCAGGACTAGATCCGAACCGAATTAAGTGGACTCAGTCCAGGGACTATCCTTAAACTAAACTGCCAGCACAAATTCATGCATCTAGGCTTTTTTTTTTTTTGCATAATTTTTCAGGTTTTTTCAAATAAGATGAGAGAAAAACATTTTTCTGCGGTTATTAAACATTTTCCCTCTTACTTCTTTGTTACATTTTTTTGCTGCATGTTTGGCTTGTTCTGTTCCTCCAACATCTACTTCCAAAGGAGAAAATTACTTTATTTTTTACTAGGCGTTCAACCTGTGCCACAGCATAAAAAAGGAGGTGCTTAAACTGTCATTTTGCATTAAAACACACTTATCAATGTCATGGTTACCATCAAAGCAACAGCCTCAAATAAGATGGGAATTATTCTGTGTGCGTCTGAAATGAGCCTTGGGTAATGTTTGCAATAAACTGCAAAAGATGTTTGATCTATGGCCAGGTATTGATCAAAAACAATGCAGAAGCTCATGAAAATGTGACTTTATGAATCGAGCACTTTGGTTAAGTGTGTATTGCATGTTGGAATGGCGTTTGACTTGTGATGTAGGGTTACGGTCAAGTATTTATCATAAAATATCACCGTTGCTTAATACTTTTGTAAAAAGCATTTAAGATTTGACTTATGAAAGACTTAAAGTCTGTTATGAACTTTCATAAAATGGAACTAACTATCCTGCCAAAGCCAAAAATTATACAGGAAAATACAATTTAAAGACATACCATTGTATTGTAGCCTCCAGTGTTAGATATGCTTCTTTTTCAAACTGTGGATATTCAAAAGAAGCAAACCAGATCAAGTTTCTTAACTTATTTTGCAGCCGACCTCCACTCAATCATCTGCTGATTTGTTCTTTTCATAGAAATCAAATGTTTGACACAAGCTAGTAACTCAAGTATGATTTTTTTCCTAAAGAATCACTTCTTAAACGAATATATTGATCATCAATATTAGTTTTTTGTGTTTGACGATTTTCTTCTGACCCAACATTGACTCAGCCAGTGTTAGGAGGGTGTAATGCAAGGCAACTGAGTCTACCATTGGTTGGTTTATCAGCACACCGCAAAAACGGAATCCTAAGAAAGTAAAAAGACCCATGTTTCAAGAAAACATTTCTTAGTTTCTTATAATAATCTTATCAGGAGTTTTCAAAATTAAAATAATCTTAGTTAAAGGAAACTTGTCTTAGTGACTAGATTTCTTGGTAGGACCACTGTTCTTAGACCATTAGCAGATTTGTTTGCTTATTTTTAAATTTTAGGAATGTTTTTTTTGCAGTGTAGGGAGGAGTGGGCTTAATCAGGGTCATTTCTTGGGTGGGAATACTGGCTAATAATGCTCTGCTTTTTCAGTTGAGCTAATTGCTATTGCATTATTTATTTCTGAAGGGTTTTCAAGAGGTAATCACACCCTTAATTCACTAACTGAAAAAGCACAACAAACACACTTGGTTAAGAAACAATTTGGTGGATTTGTATCAGAGGTTTGGGGCAGTTAAAGTGTGGTTCTAGTTAATGATTCCCTCTGGGTTAAAGCAGACAGAGTGGACTGTTAAAAGCTGAAGATAAGACGTAGATTTAGACTTGGTGGCATTTACAAGTGTGTGTGTTCCAGGCAGAAACAGAAGGGTGTTTTGAAGGAGAAAATAAAAAAAATATGGCAGTGGCACCAGCGTATAAAAACAAATACCTTTTTGAATCCTTAAGCCACTCGCAAAACTTAAATAAAAAGCGAGCTCTCGATAACAAGCTCTATTAGATTTCTTGTAAAATGTTGTCAGTATTAAGATTGGCAGAGAATGCTATGCTGTGTTAACCTGTACTCCATCTAAGCAGCATGTAAAAGCAGCCAATTTCTTCTCAAACTCAATAGGCGCGACGCAAAAGGGGCCCGTTTCTGGCCTCTGGATCCAATAGCACCGTGTAATTACTTTAAAGGCATGTTCCATATACTGCAGGATTAACTGTAATCCATAACTATGTCATGCTCCGTTAATTCCAGACAGACACAAGAAACTTGCTAAATTTGATGCCTTCTGTCTTCATCTTTATCTCCTCTGCTACTTTTAAGCATCATTATCAGGTTTGTCTCACCTCCGCATATAAAAAAAAAAAAATCCATAAAGTATTTTGTTCCTCGTTGTATGTGATATCAGATTTTGCGCACTGCTTTCCCGTCGTACACAGTCAAAGAGGGGAAGAAAGAGACAAAGTAAATGGGTAGGATGAGGCAGAGGATGTAGAGGATTAATGCCCTCAGAGGAGAAGTCCATGGAGGCTCTGTTAATGTAGATTTGAAATGGAGATTAATGTTCTTGTTTGAGCTGTCCTCTTTTTTTCTTGATGTTGTTTGGAGTAGGGTGAAAGTCAATAGTAAGTGAAATAAAATAAGCACATTTAAACTACAATGAGCCGATGAGGGTGTATTCAAAATGTTATTGGAATTGTCTCCTAAATAAGAAATCTACTTTATAGGTAAATTAAATACGTGGAAAACCTTTAAGACTACAATTTTGTTATATATAATTTTTATGGATCTAAAATCTTCATATCTAAAGTTTTTTTTTCTTCATAATCTTATCATTGTTTTTATTTGGTTAAAGGTTACAATCTTTGAGTGCTGGACCATGATTTGCTCTTAGAAAATATTTTGTTTAATAAAAAATATAACATTGTGGCTATTATTTGTTTTGTGTCCCTACTAATATATGTCTTTCAGTTGTCATTTTTTGTGTGTCTGAAAAGCAATTTTCATTAAACTATTTCACTTTTTGCCATTCAATTTTATTTAAGCATTGTTGTCGCTATGAAGAAAGAAGCCCTGTTTCTTATAATTTTTTCCATTAAAAAAGTTAAACAAAAGAATTATCTTTGAGGATTTTTTTTTATCACATTTGTCAAAAAGGCTACAAACTTTTATCTTGTTAGTTATAAAGGATTGGATTTTATATCTGTGTTCTATAGAAAGTTTTTTTTATATATTGAATACATGTATTATTATTATTGTTGTTATTATTGAATAAACAACAAAAACACATGTTTTTAACGTTTAGGTTTTTCTAAGTTATGGTAGGAAAAATATGAGGTAATGCTGTTTGAAAAGCACCTTTTTTCCCATGAGACCAATGCATCATTTGTATGAAAACCAATCATTGAATCTTTAAACTAATAAAACTGATGCATTTTTAGCTGACATTTTTAGTGGCATAACATTAGAAAATATTTGATAGTCATTTTTTTGTTTAAAAAACATTCCAATGTTTAATGCCATTACATTTTTGTAACTTATAACATTTTTTGGTTACATTTTTATAGTTTTTATAGATGGAGTCCAGGAGTGGCCACACACAGAAAAAAAAAAAACAATAAAAACAATCTCATTTTTAAAAAAAAGCCACCTAGATTCTCACAGGTAAGGAAGAGGTGGTTTTGGACCATCTTCCATCTGATGAATATTGCTGACCTGTAAAGTGAAGTGATGCGCTCTCCGGCAGTGAGTATGCGTGTGTGAATTGGTGAGAAAAGCGTGTTGTAGGTCACCTGTGTGATAACTCCATCTCTCCTTATCACCTCCTCATTCCATCTATCTGTCCTTGCCCATCACTCGATCTCTCCCCCTCACTCTTCCTGTCACTCACTCACCTTTCCAATCTTTCCCAAACCTCACAACTCTTCAACAAGGTTATCACACATCCACCACTAAAACAGCTTTTGTGTGAGCGTGTATTATTTTCTGATTCTGGGACACCATGAAAGATTTGTTGTTGTTCTTTTTGCTTTTTTTTTTTTTTTTTTACTTCAGTAATGATATCTCAGTTTAATCATCACAAAGTTTTCTGGGGTTTTTTTGTATTTTTTCTGTCACACACATAAGAACACAATATAACATATAATCATAAAAGCATAAAGTGCCACAAAAACTCTTCAGTGTCAGCTGGTTTGCATCACATTAAGCCCAATTAGGAAAATGTACACGCACACTGCCTTCACTGTGCTCCGAGTTTAATTCATCTCCCACGTTGAGCGTGCTCCGCCATAAGGTGCTCTTCCCTTCTTGTGTCTCACTCAATCTGTTCGTCTTCTCTCTTGTATTTTCCAAGCAGGCCCGAATAATTTAAGCTCCCTGAGCCTTTGATTGCATTAATCAAAAGGTCAGGGAAAAGAGAATCATCATGTTGAACTATTGCCCCTCTAACTTTGTTCCTGGTTTTTTTTTCATGTTTTTTTTTTATATTACTTGACTTTCAGATTTATATTTGCTTCCGTCTCCAAAAGTTTACTGTTTTTCATTCAAATGTGGAAATTAAGAATTTCATTTCTCAGCCTATGCAGGCAAAAGTTCTTCCATCTTTCCCACCTGCTGAGCATGTATGTTTCACATGCTTCTTTTAGTTTACAGTTTACCAATTAGTTTGGGGCCCAGTCAGGCGGCTCTCTTTGAAGATGAAGATAGACTGTTCACATGTCCGACAGCGAGGCTTGCACTTTCCCAGGCTGGCTGGGCATAAAATAAGTTCAGTGATGTCCATGTCCTTCCTATTTGAAGCTGCATTCTCACTGGCGCCACTGTACGTCATGTGATTCCAGATATCACCAATAGGAAGTATACAGCTACAGCAGGATCTGGCCACATAATTGTATGCTCTTTCTTAATAACTCACGAGGCTAGATTGTTGGATCAGTACAACTGAATTTTGCAAGCAACCTGGTTGTTATTTTTATTTCTAAAAAAAAACAGAGCTGAGAAATGGTACAAAGTAATTACATTGTCCTATGATATCAGGCATTAATCCATTAAATATATTGTAGATAAAACTATAAAGTAGCATTTACTTGAAATGGAATGACATGAATACTTCTATTTAAAAAAAAAAGATAAAAATCCTTGCTGCTTTCTTTGTTAACAGGAGCACTAAGTTCCTGAGAAATGGACAACCAAGCAATTGTGGCATGTGATTGTGATACTTCTGTCAGCGAATAATCTTTTTCCTGCAGAGGCCTGCTAGGAAGGAAAATATGTGCCAAAACACACAAGTTTAAATCAAATACACATGTAAAAGTGAATGTGAAGTTGCTGGAAAAAAGGACCATGTGATATTTACCTTCATAGTCAAAATGTTGAAGAGATCAACAATGTAGATACTTTTAACAGTTTATGACGTTTTGATCCTCGGGTTCTCGCTGATAAAATCCACACTGCACCATTCCGTTAAATGTTCCTTTTTGTATTGAACTGCAAAATCTGATCATCTCTGCTGGCTCTTTCCTTGATTTGCAGAGAGGAACTGACCTGTATTCTTTCAATCAAACCGATAAAATCCAGGTGATAAACCAATAAACTTTTGCACAACCTATGTCCACATGGTAAACCATCATAAGCACTTTCAAACATCACCCTAATATGAGTTTTCTATTCGATTCACATTAGGTGATTCAAGAGGGCATGTCCATTTGAACTAAAGCTGAAAACACAAAAAATGTGTCCTTGAGCACTACTGTCCAACTCTGAAGAAATTCCCTACCGTTTGATTGTGGCATAAAGCTACAAATAAAAAAGGTGCATTTTAGCCTTGTTTATCTGTATTCTTTTCTATGGATATCTCAAAGGAATGCAATTAATACCCACTGTATGACTGTTAAAGAACCCTGTCATGTAAATATTTTTTTGTTTGTTTTTTTGGAAGCTTTTAAATTCCTTGATAAAATAACTTAAATTGCCCAAGAGCTCTTTGAATTTTCCAAAGTTTCTGTGAAATTGTTGTTTCCATAGAAGGAGCATCCTGGTCTTTTCTCCTGCAGGTTTGGCTTTTGTACAAATTCTGTGTCACTCTATGACTGAATTAACCTTTGCCCTCTAAACAGTGTTTTCATTTCATTATAGAAAATGCTTCATGCAAGCTGTGTGTGCAACTGGATAAATAGAAGATTGGTGGCTGTCCAGAATAATCACACCTAAAGCCTAAGTAGGAGATTTTGAGTAGAACTTGGGGTTTCTCTTTGCATTTTGTGGTGAATTTTCTTCACTCATTACCCATTTCAAAATCCATCTTCTGGGAAGTTTGACTAAGATCGCAAACAAATAAAGATAGAAAAGCAAACAAAAAAAACTCTAACCTTAACTATATGATTTGGTATGTTGAAACTATCTGTAAATGCCTCACGGAAATTTAGCTTTAAACAGCAATAAAAATACTAATTATTTAATGGACACTTTTATGCAACAACTTTTTGGTATTTATGATCAGCTGAATTTACCTCTTAAGACCCAAGCTAATATTAGAGCTAACCCTCTACTCTGTGGATTCTGTGGTTTAGTTTGGTTTTGTTATGTTTGTTCATGTTCTAAGTTGTCCTTGTCAGTCACACCAGTTTCAGGTTAATCATCCACAGCTGTCCTCATTTAGTTAATCAACCTCAGAGTATTTAAGTGTCTGGTTTTCAGTTCATCATGGTCAGGTCATCCGCTTTGTTTTGTCGCTCCTTTGTATAATAATAACCAAGCATGGCCAGATTATACCCAGGCTTTCTTTCTGTTCTTCCAAATGTCAAAATAAAATGTGAACAAGTTTTAAAAATAAAACTACAGCTGATCACCGCTCCATTTACTGGGGTGAAAAAAAAAATGGAGAATGACGCTGTCTATTTGTGGAAACGTTATATTACTATGATGAGAATACGAATGAAAAAGTAAAAGCATTGAATTTTACATGCAATAAAAGTACCATCACAGAACTAACTTACATTAGGTTACTCAGGCCCTGTCTCCTAATGTCAAAAAAGAAAAATAAGCCAAAAGCATACCCTTGTTGTTTTTCATGGCTGTGACGTTCTTAGAAATATTGATGGTATTTTGTTCTGACACATCCAATCCTAGTGCTGTAGGTATGAAATACCACAAATGCAGTACATGCTGGTTTCAATCAAACATAGTTAAATTACTATTTCAGTTATTTTTAGTGTGCAGTATTGTTATGAAAGGACTTTTTTGATTTAATGCCAGAAGTGTTTTAAAAAGCTTTTCGATCTACTGTTTGTGAATTAAATAACATCTCAGTTTTAGTGGAAATTTTTTTTTTTTTTTTTTTTGCATTAGAGTTCACATTATAGTTGGTGATGGCACAGTTGTTAAAGAGAAACTTTCAAATTGGCACTTCATGTTATAAATGTTGCTGACCCCTGCTATAGACCTCTTCCCTGAAAGCACTAGACTCAGCATCCTTCTACCAATATATTCATTGTCTCTCCTCTGGACACAACTGCACCATCTCAGTCTGGCCTCTGTGACTTTATCTCCAAAACCTCTAACATGTGCTGTCCCTCTGATGTACTCATTCCTGGTCCTACTCATCCTGGTCACTCCCAAAGAGAACCCCAGCATCTTCATCTCTGCTACCTCCAGTTCTGCTTCCTTTCTTTTCCTCAGTACCACTGCCTCTAGGCCGAACAACATGGCTGCTCTCACCACAGTTTTATACACTTTTCCTTTCCTTTCAGCTGAAATGCTTTGATGACATATCATACATGACACTTTTCTCCACCCATTCCTACCTGTCTGCCCTTGCATCTTCACTTCTTTTCCATACTATTACTCAAGACTGTTCACCCTGGATACTTAAAATCCTCCATCTTCTCTATTTCTTTATGCTGTAACCTTTATCCTCAACATGAATGCATTATGTGGTCCATTTATACTGATATTTACTGACATGCATCTAGATGTTATTACTGCAAAAACAACAATCCCCCCAGGCAAGAAACCGTTTCTGCCAAAAGAAGCAACATGTAGGAAAACAATTAGAAAACATTCTGTCTGAATTCTGTATAGGTTGAAGTGACTTACAGAAAAATGATAAATGTAAAAGCAAAACAAGAGCTTTTTCTTTATTTCTCTAAGAAAGCATTAGTAGACTTCTTTGAAAAATCAATTATCACTGCTTTATAAAGATGTATTTTACATTATGAATAACTAAATGGATCCATTAACTTTGCAATTTCTCTACTTTTTTTAAAATATGGAATGAAAATTGTGGGTACATTACAAAAGATCTACCATTATTTGCAGCAAAATAAATACAAACAGTAAAACATTCTATTCGAAATTCGCCAGACATGAATCTAAAGACGCATGCTTATCAAAAAATATCAACTTATCTATAACACTTTGCATTGATCTGCTGATGGATTTGTTCTTTATTCATAGAAAATTATATTTGTTTTCCTAAAATCCTTGCAGAACTTGGGCTGAATTGGTTTTCAAGGTGAACCTCCGTCAAACCTGTTTCTACTAAGTGGATAAACTTTATCCACCCCCCAAAAAAGACTTAGTCAAAGGCAGGTTAAGTATACCATGTGCCAAGGAAATGATGTCCAGGATTTAAGGACAATCCCTTAGTCTGGTGATTTTCAGCCTAAAGGAGTGGTGCACTGGCATACACATGCATACAAACAAATAGGTGTGGAGAAAAGGCTGATCCTAAAGTCATTTTCAGGCCGGGCAGGAGAGTGTGTCCTCATTACTGCCCGTGACTGTGTAGTTACATGCCTAACTGGCAAAATTGGATTTTACTTTCTTTATTTTCCCCTCCCGAATCTTTCACCTCTTTTTACATTTTTTTTTCACATCTTCATGTGGTTGCAAAACTGCAAATTATTGTGAACTGGTGAAGACAGTCAATGCTTTTACTCTGAAAATACAGTTTTCTACTGTTTGTCAATACAGTGGAGCCAACTTACCAATTTGTCAACAAACTTTAATAAGAAAGCAAGCTGCTATTATTGATGTTTTTAAATGAACCTCAGTCTCATTCCTTTTAAAAAATAAAACTAGAAAAAAATTATTTTTTAAAATATTACTCGACAAAATTTCTTGAGCTCAAGCGTAACAAGTTAGCTACCCAGTTGTTATAATGGACAGGCATATCCATATGCTGTTACAGTGATACCTAAAATATGTTAGAAAATTTGGGGAATATTAGATGTCCAAGATCATTCTTTGTTTTCATAATAACTTTTTTTTTATTTCTAAAAGACTTCAATCTTGTATTATAAAGACACAATGGTAAATGACAATACTTGTATAGCACTTTTCTTCCTTTCTTGAAGGCCCAAATTGCTGCACAGTCACAGTCCCATTCACACTCTGCTGCTGGACTCTGGCCCCAACCTTCCACCAGAGTCAATGTGGGGTTCAGTGTCTTGCCCAAGGACACGTTAACATAAGGCGGGAATCAAACCTGCAATATTCCAAACAGAGGTCGACCACCGACCACTGCACTTTAGAACTGCAATTTAAATTCTAAACCTTAATTTGAACATGAGTTTCTCTTCCTGACCTAATTTACCAGAATAATAAAGTCTATCCATTTAAGACTTTTGAATGACTATTTTTTATTTCTTTCTAAGTCATGAAAAGAAAGATGATGTGCATAGTTTAACAGTAATAGACTACATGCATTTACAGTGTACAATGTTAGCTCTTTTTTCCTTGAGGTCCACATCACAAAAGCATCGACATGTTTACTCATACCGGTAATCAAAGGTTTTTCTACATTTTCTATGCTTTTACAACAAAATCAATATTCTCTTTCTGCCAGAGGTAACTGGATTTCACAAACAAGAAGCAAAGCAGACATAACATCAAGAGGTTTTATTGAATGTTCTAAAAACTTGGTGACTGATTATCTGGTATTGAGTTCTTTATCTTTAAACTTTGCCAATAAAAGTTCTCTTTATACATCTTGTCTGTTTGGGTCATGTCTGGCCTTCTTGAACTGCCATCTAATCTGTCTGTATAGTCTGGCTGCTCTTGCCATGCATTCATAAGTCAGTTAAGATAACTGGATAAGTGCAGTACAGTCATGTAGATTTTTGTGAAAACATTTTACCCACTTGCACCTTTTGACTTTCGCCATTGTAGGGGAGTGCTTGCTTTCTGTAACTTTTTGGGGTTAGAAGTTTAAAGTTTGAATGGCAACAATCAACAGCACATGTTACTTTTTTTTTAAATTTTTTTTTCCCCTCAAAATTCCATGGTTACCTCATGCTATTTTTATCTATTTGGCCTTCTGAAGCTTCGACCCAACTAAGCCTTTATGCGTGAAACATGGTGTAACTTCAAAGCTGCATTACAGACTGTTCAGCCTAATGTGCTATTATATATGGCACAATGAAGCACAAAGAAAACCACATGTAGAGCACTTAAAAAGTCGTCGGACTATACAGTACGTTGTTGCACACTGTATGCACATTTTGACTTTCGCCCACATCACACAGCAGGGAAGAGGTTTAAGTACTTAGGAAAAAAGTTCCCTTAAGTGGTACTTAAATCCTGTACCCATTCTTATATTTAATGCAATAACCTGTGGTGCACCAGTTGTAACTAAAAAAGTAAGATAATTGTTTAGCCCTCTTTTTGGGGAAGAGATGGCTTAAGCTCATTCATAAATAAAAGTTTGAAGTCAAATAGATTTTTCTGATTGAGAAAGCAACATCAGGGCTAAGGAGCTATTTGAAGGTGCTGTCAAAGGCTTTCTAAGGCTTTATCCTTTGCCTTTCATCTATTTCTCATTCTTTATACCTCCTCCTACATCCTCTTTCTCATTAAAGATGGTTTTGAGAGTGAAGAACAAAGCCCTGACTTGCCAATCGATCACTAAGTTGCACTATCAATTGACTCGTGAAGCACAGGTCTCCACCATCTATGCATTGATTGACGGCTCAAAGATTGATGACGAAGATTAGGTGTCCTTCCGTGTTTGTATGTTAATGCAGCAGCTATCAGAGATAGATCATAGATTTTAGTCACCCCATCTCTGTCAGCTCATTTTATGCTTGTAACGGACACATAAGAAGATGCTGTAAAAATAAATGTAGAGCTACGTACACAGTGGGTGTGTGTGGCCCATTTGAGAACACGCTGAATGTGGGTTTTTGTTCGCACTTTTTGAAAACGGTGTTCACACTGCACTGTCACTACCCGATGCTTAATATTGAAGCGGTGCAAATCTAGCAGGCGTTTTCTTTCACAGCTCTATTTCGATAAGTGAAAGACTCTGTGTAATACAACTCCGATCAGGCACAAACCACAATTATTAATTTCTCCTTGTTGAGCCCTTTTTCCAACGGTTTGCACTTCCATATTTTGAAAAGGACAGTACCCAGACGTCACTACCAAAGCTGAGTCCCTGATTGATCAAAGTACGGCCTGGTTTAACTTTCAACGTGCAGTCAGTGGCCACGTGTTTAGTAAGTAGAGCCTGAAAATTGACTTAGATATTGCATAGCAATGCATGAATGCAAGAGTTTTGAACGTGGAAGCCTGAAACGCAAATATATGTGCCTTTAAATTGACTTGTCATTGAAAGTGAACGTCTATTTCCCAGCCCGATGTAAACGTAGTGTAAAGGAAGCGAGTGGACAGGATGTTCATGCATTCACAGATATTTATTTCTGGTGGGTACTCTTTAACCTGACACTTTCATTCTGCCCTGACAGCAGTAAACACATGCAAACACAAGCAAAGCAAAACACTACCCTAGCATGGACTCGCACTTTCCTGGCGCTGTCACTGCCTTGTCAGGGCTGTGACTTGTGCCAATATTCTGAGAAAGGAAGCCTGTGACCATCTGAGGAAGCATAGGTGCAGGCGCTATTTTCAATATGCAAGTGTGTGCATGTTTTCAAGGTGTTGTGTAAACATCTGAATGATGTGTCACAGTTGGCCAGACGAGTTGCCCCGGTTTCATCTCATATTTTTGTGCATCCCAGTGGGAGAACATCGCTACCACATTTGCATCAGAAAGGTTGTCAGACTAACACATTTTCTTTTTTTTTTCTCTCTCCTCCCTTCTTATTTCCCCAATTCCTGTTTTCCATCCTCAGCTTTGATAGCCATTGGCCAGTACAGCACTACCATAGAGACAGTGGATGCCGGCTGGTGTAAAGACATCACAGACCAAGGAGCCACACAGATTGCTCAGAGCAGCAAGTCACTTCGCTACTTGGGTCTCATGAGATGTGACAAGGTAACAAGGCACCATGTTTTCTGGTACTGGGCTTCTTTTTATTCCAATTTTCTTTTTTTTATTTTGCATTAAATTCTTAGAAGCCAACATATATGTCTTTGCATGGAACAGATTGGTTAATGTGTTTATTGTTGTGAGTGGTGTATAAGTTAATTTAAACTGTACCCAAAAAATTGTGTCACCAGTTATCAGAGGAAGAAATGAAAAATGAGATATCTGGGCTTTTGAGTTACCACCAGGCAAAACAACAATGTAATAAGACCACTGGAGACCCAAAGTCTTGGACAAGAAAGACTTTATACTGAGGATATCTCAGCAGTTTATCGCCATAACCTGCAACCTTTTTTCTTTTTTTTTTTTTTTATATATATTATTCATTTGTTGCCCCAAATAAATGTTAATAGATTTGGTGGCACACATATAGAACTGGGTACTAAGAATATTTTTTAAGAATGTAGATATGCATCTATGTATATGTTTTATTGAAAATGATAGACTGCTCAAAGCCACAAACATGTGCTCTAACCTCAGCATTAAAACGTTTAAGCTCCCAGTTTTATAGTGACTTTTCTAGTAGACCGGCCTCCGCCCTGAACGCCTGAGTGTTACGTATTAAAGTTTGCTGGTAGGAGTGACAAATTGAATCTTTGTCAGACTGACTTTGGGTTTGTGTGACATTCTTTCCAAAGTCACCCTTCCTCCTTCATCTTCGCCTTTTATCTGTCTAGTGACTAACCTGTTTTCAGCACAGGTAGTTGTGCTGCCATGGTAACAACTTTGCCCACCTCTGCTGTTGGTTCACTCGAGCACAGATGCATCCACTTAGTGGGGGATCATGCAGTCTGACATGAGTGGGATGAGGGCAGACAAGAAGGGAAGGAGAGCAGCTGCATTGGTTGACCTAGACACTTTAGTCTGCCCTGATAGAAATCTAAAGTTCATTGTGAAGTCCTAAAGCTGGTGCTCTATATTTATGTGTAAATGATATCATTTTGATGGTTAGATTTATAATATTGTTTTACTTTAGATTTGTAGTATAACAAATGTATTATAAACATCTTTTGTTGCTTCAAGTGGTGGAGGAAATTGTGCTTTTTTTGGATAAGAAAAGGGATTCTTTCTCACACATGAAGCAGATGTTTCAGCAGGCGGGAAACTCATTGCTTTCATTCCTTCATTATAAAGTCAGCGCCATCTTCATGCTGTGCCCATAAGGTTGCCCTATGGATTTCTTAGATAAAAATGAATGGCCTCCTATCGTTAAGTGGGACAAGAACATCAGTGCATCATAGTTATCTATTTAGACTGTAATAAAATTAAAATATACGAGGATTTGACAGTGACCTCAATTTGCGAGGTCCCAGAGATGAGGCAGCACTCTCAGTTTACATTACTGCAGACAAGAATGTGTATCTATCATATTTATCTCTGAGTAGTAAAGACTAACTGCATTACACAGAAGGTGATCACTTAGATTCCATTTTCATTTAGTTCACCACTACCTCACTGACTCAGTGACCCAACAATCGATAGGTACAGCCAAGCTAATAAAAACACAGTGACCTACATCTTTCCTGAAATGACCAGGCTTTTTTATTCATTTGTGAAGGATTGAGAGAGTAAAATGCACAGCTTGCTTGTGGATGTTTGAGGTTGGTGCTACTTACATAGCTATTATATAGCTAAAGAGTGACAACTGTTTCTTTTTTCCCAAGAATATGTGAACCAGCAACAGGAGCCCATTCCCTTTCTGGTTCACTTGTCTCTGGAACTTAACGAACTCTTATCCTAAGACAAAGTAGTCACTGTAGGACTTCGGTCACTTTCAAATGTGGCAACTTATCCAAACACATCTTGGCTTTTATCTATATCAGGTGTGACATGTATGACAGAGACAATTGTAAAGGAATACTCCTGACTTCAGCTATTTGCTACAGAGCAAGAATCTGAGAGCATAGCACAGTTCTGTTCCCCAACCTTGATCTTCCCTTTGTCCAGTGCTTCTGTTCAGCACACTTTCTTGCCATACATCTCATGATAACATTTTTAAAGTCTAGTCTAACTTAATGTCTGAGCAAACACACACAGAAAAGAAAAGCATGTGATTACTTCCAAGCAAAAACTGTTTGAATGAAAGTTACAAATAGACAAAGTTCCCTTCATTTTTTGTTCATCTTCATTCATTCACTTTGGGTTTATTTTGTACCTTATTTAATATCATCGCAGTTCGAAATTGAGATGTTATTGCTAAGTGAAGTGTTTTGAAAAATGTTGAGACTCATAATAAAGTTCAAAAAATATTTATGGCAAGATCAAAATTAAACAATAAAAGCTTTATTCAGTAAACGAGTCAACACGTTTCTCTGTCTGAACACATTTATTTAACCCAAAGTGTTTTTTTTATCCTCTTTTGCTCTTGTTTAGGTCTTTACATGTTTACATGTGTAATTATTGTGCCAAAGGTCATGATTTTTTTTCATAATTTGCTTTCAATTCCTTCATAAACCTACATTTTGGAAAGGTATCGATTGATTGCTATGTACACTGTTGCAACCAACAGTTTACATAGCATTAAGCTTTTAATGAATGAATCTAAAAAGACAGTTATATATTTTTATGTGTTTTGAGGCTCTCATTAAATGTCTTTACTCATACAATTATATGAACAATATGAACTCATAAGGAAATTTGACATTTTACCAAAGAAAGAGAAAAGCGAGAGAATGACCTAAATAAAGAGCAGCACATTAGGGTCAAGGCCACCTTTCCGTGAAGTACATGAGTCATCTGTGCTCACAGACTGTTCAAGAACTGTAACTGAGATTATACCCTATTATAAACTGTGAGTCAAGGCTAAAGGGTGATCACAAGAAAAACCTTATTATAAAAAAGTTCTTTTCAGGTTAATTTAGAAGCTGTAATTATCATTTGGTAACTTTGTAATCTATGTTTGGCAGTGGTGTAGTAGAGATTGGACCAAAAAAAAAAAAAAAACACTGGGCTAGCTATAAAAAGGATTTTCAATCTTTATTGCATGCATTTTGAGTTTAGTATTGCATTTTTTATACCTCTGTTTATCATAGATGTTAGTTTGTTCAGCACTCTTAGGTTGACCCTTTACTAAATCAACTAACATTTACTAGTACACATATATTTATTGTCTTGACCAAAATGTCTTAATATTTAGACATTATCTAACTTCTGTCTAAGCCAATGTGCTGTGGATCACAGTGTTATTGCCACAGGCTCCATTTTGAAAGGATTTACCTCTGCATACCTACCATGGTTGCTTGCATTGCAAAAATAAACACCTAAATGCACTTGTACAAGATGTTCTGCTTGTACTGGTAGTACTGCCTGGTGAAATGTGTGTTGACAGAGTTTTAGACATATTGCAAATATTCTGCAGTCAGTATTTGCTTACAGAGAGTTTGATTAGAATTCTTTTTCAAGATGTGTATTTTGTTGGAAGATGGAACAACAACAAAAAAATGGAAAAAGTTAAAAAGAGCATTTGATGTTGAAAAGGAAGGTTCTCCTGGTGGCTTAACCAACACTGTTGCCACTTTCCATGTTACAAAGACTCATATCAACTTGGAACATACATTGGACTATTAAAGTAAATAAGGTATCATTTTCTCAGATTCTTCTTGCTTCTCTGTATCATGTTCTTAAAAATATCCCGGAAATCCCGCTAGAGTACGTTTTTGGACTGTCAGTTCTCAGACAAACACAGACTTATGATAACCTTGAGACAAGGTACAGACAAAGCGGGCAGCTCTGTGCTTTGGCAGCGCAGCTTGGACAGAATGAATTTGTTTTATTTGTCAAAATGTTTGGAATTTTAATTAACAGTCACCCTGAATGTCACAGGATTTGAAAAGTGTGGAATTCATCCAAGAATTGGTAACAGTATCCAGGTGGCTGTGCTCATTTGGAACAGTGTGAAAGATCGTTTTCCTTCGTCACAGTTTATACAAATGTGCTTCCACGCAATATACAGTTTGAAGTCAGGCCATCCAAACATGTTGTCCGCTTCTATTTGGGTTGATAAGGAGATTTTTCTCTACAGACTTTTCACAAGCAAGTTTTAAAGAAACCCAATGGATGGTCACTTTATTTTCCTATTTGAATATGTGTTTGGTTGCTATATTTGGCAATGTTTGGAAAGGAAAGTATAAACTCTTCATTCCGTACTTTCATGCAGCTAAAATGCAAGGTCTCTGTGACGGTGTGAGTTACATTTTGCTGTTAACACAGCTAATGAAATTTTGAAATGAGAATCCTCAGGCTTGTGTGTGAATGGCATGTTCTGCCCTCAAATGATTTCAACCATCTCACTTCGGGGGCCAAACAACCACATTCTGACGAGAAGAAAGAATGCAATTGATCCAGACTCACCCCAAAACATCAAATCAAATCACTCGGTTCTCTTTAAGCAATGGCTCTGCCAGTCTTTTGAAGTCTCCTTTCCCTTCTGAAAATCAGATCTTTTTTCTTTCATTCAGTGTGTCAGTGCATGTGCTCAGCAAGTCTGCAGAGGAATCCAGCTTTCTGCACCTCAACAAACACATGCTAACATCATGTATTTATCCAGACTGCGCTTTTGACTTCTAAAATTTAAGACGCTGGCATTGATGCTCGTTTTTAATATAAATAATCTCTATAGAGGAACAGTAATTTGTTCGCTTGACTTGGCAGACACAAAGACATATGTACTTTTCATATGAAACTTTCTTAATGCAAGCACACCGCACTAGCAGTGTCAGAAGTGTTCCATCAAAAAGCTTGTTATGCAACACTTTAGCTCGACTTTTTGCACTTCTTATCTGGACACAGTTTTCATTCCTCCTCTCCAATTTTTGTTAAGTTGCTGTTATTTTATTTATGTGAATATTTGGAGTCTTCATTCTCTAATGTGTCTCTTTGGGAATATTTAATCTTCTTCTGCCCCAGTGGAATGTTTTCTTTCAACATTTTCACAGCTTGTTCAAATGCACCTTTTTTACCCTGGCACAGTCTTTCTTCTCCCTGCCTCCCTGCTCCTCACTTCCATTACTTTTGAACTTCCCCTCGCTGCTTTTCTCTTTTCTGTCTCGAACCAATCCTTCCTTTTCTGTCTTCCCCAACTACCTCTCCACTACTTCATTAGAGAGAAAACAAATGGCCACTTCAGGTTGTGAAACAAAGAGAGGCAAACCCATGCAGTCAGCATGAAGCTGGTTTAGGAAAATAATGACACTGTTTGCTGCTGGCCTCTTTAGAGACAACTGGTAGAGAATGTAAGAGATGCATTGATCAGGGACAAGAGCAGAATGGGGAAAAAAGTCTCAACATATTTAACAAACATTGCAAACTAAGAGGAAATAGGAATAGAATTGGGTTAAATTAAACAGCCAAGTCAGTGCTGGGTATTTCTTTTAAAATTACACTTCAAAAAGTGTTGAGTGTAAGCACTTTTGAAGTGGGTTCCCATTATCTGAATTGAGGTGGAATGGCGTTTTGGGAGCAGACATGAGCACTGCAGCACCCCCTGATAGACCATCCAGACAGGCCTTGTTAAAAGAACAGACATCCCAATCAATATGGTCGTTCCACTGGTGCACCCAGCTGCCAGGGACTGTACTGTAGATAGGCACGGCACAGCAATTTGCAGGCATAAACAAGGGCCTAATTGTTCAGGGCCCGGAGGTTTACAGTGAAGAAAACATTGATGAAGCACGGCGAGGAGTTAGGAAGCATTTTAACTCTCGTTTAGAAAACGAGAGTTTGGAAGCTCGACAAAACTTTCTTTGATTAGTGTTGTTATTTGTAACAGCGGGGATCCTCAGCTCAAAGGCTTGTGACATGAAGGGGAGTTAAGGAGAAAGTCACCCCATTCGTGGCCTGAAGTGTGCGAAATGGAGCCTATCTGGTTTCATTTCTCCCGGCTTTGGTTGAACCCAACTGTTCAAAGTCAAGAAAGTAGTTTGAAAGAGTCATTTGCCATTTGTGATTTTCATTGTAATCTGGGAGCCTCTTCCCCTCACAGAAGAGCTGTATTGATTGGAGGTCTTAACTGAAGCTGCCTCCTGATCATCCCTTCATCTCTTCTTAAAGGGCACAAGCGAGGGACAGTGAATGGGAGAGGGTGAAATAAAGTGACATTCCGACAGAGTTCACTGAGTATCTAAAGGGAATCTCGCAACTGCCCTTCAAGCTAAAAAAATAGAAGAATCCTGCTGAAGCACACATGTAACCCTGACCTCGCTTGGCTCTTCTGTAAAGTTATGCGTTTCTTTGCTGTCACTTCTATTTGTTTTTACTCCCCTTCCTCTTTTTTCCCCTCTTCCCCTCACTTCTTCATGAGGACAGGCAAGGTTGTTTGAATTTTGGATGCTGCTCACATCATGTTCATTCAATTAGTTCATTTAATTCTTCCCTTGCGTACCTTCTCTCTACTTTTTTTCCATTACCAGTGCTGTTTACTCACCACAGCTGAGGTCAGTAGAATCTGATGGAGGTTTTTGGGTGGACGGTTCTGTCTGGCCATTCAGACTTGTCATTTTTGCAGCCCTTTAGAAGGTTTTTATTTCCTATTTGAAGATCACATAAAATCTTTATTTCATTATGCAGTAAGAAGAACACATGTTTCTGTTGATCTGTGGCGGCCCAGAAAGCAGATTATAGGAACATTTCGAAAGACTGAAGGTTTACAGTTGAGCAAGAATTAAAAAAAAAAGGTAATTCCATTCTTAATTGCTTTGTTGCTGTCGTCTACCAGTTTCCTGCTTTAATTAAAGTTCCTCTCGCTCAATGTCGCAGATTCACCATGGCTCTCGAAAAGGAGAAGACCATGAGTTGTACCATTTGTTGTTGAAGGTGATGGTTCCCTGTTGAGGATATTTTAACCAGTCAAGATTTTGTCCTGTTTGTTTCTGGGAGGGTGTGTGTTTGCAAGCTTTCATTTTGTGTGTATTTGTGTTGCTTTGTTTCTACGTTGTGCTTTTTGCCAATTCAAGTCAAAAGTGGATTTAGTTTGAAGGAGATCAAAAGGAGATTCTGGAGGATTTTCAAATATGGTTATAAATAAATTCAGATCACCTGGTTTTCATGTCCTGAAGTTGGTCCTAACAACTTCAAATTAACAATCAGAACAAACACGGCATTGTTTTGATCTGTTTGCAGAAAATAATCTGTTTTTCCCTAAAAAAAAGATTTTTATTAGCTCCATTCTAAACAATCCTAGTTATTCAACTAAATATTTAAGGTTTCTGCTCACTGTTAGATCTGAGGTCTGGCTCTTTTTGGCAATTTATCTTGAAAAGTGCACCATCTGATGTTCATGGTGGGACGTCCCCTCCTGGGAAGATTGGCAACTGTTTTCTACTTATGAACCATTTTCCTCACTGCTTGATAAAAGTCTGTTCCGAAATGACCTTGTAGGCCATCTGACATAAAGGGTCTGCAACTATTTTAAGATTGTATCCTTAAAACGCGAGTTGTAATGTGAGAATGTAAAAAAAACAACAACACTACTTTGTTTATTGTTGTTGTTTAACCAAATGAAAGTAAAGCTTGAGGACAAGTTGAACTGGTTCACAAAGATGAATGCAACTTGTGATGCTCCACTTTTTGGTAGCGCTTTTCATTCTCAATGAATTTTGTGTTTGACTGTGTTCCTTAAAATACAGGGTGCCTCCAGTCAGCTTGTAGAATGGTAAACTGAGAGAAGTTTCCAACTCCAAAACGTTTCTATCAAGATATCCAGTCCACTGTTTAGGATCATTGGTAAATCTTATGTTTTTAACTGAAGCATAAAGATATATATATATATATATTTATTTTTACCTTTACTATCACGTTCACAAATGAGGTGGAAGATCATGCGTTCAAGCATTCTTGCTGTTGTTTTTGAATAATTCATTACTCATATCTTTTCCTTCTCTTTAAGCCCTTTTATTAATGTCTTATTTTGTTTTTCCTTGTCTAATGCTCCTGTTTTTTATTTCCCATTCTAAATGCCTTTTATATTCAAGGCCAGAGCTATGTCCTTTTGACAAGCATTCCAACTGTGTTATCTCATCGTTTAGCAAGCATCAGAAACTGTCTTTTAAATTTTAAATATCTTTGTCCAAGCTCTATCATCAGAAAAATACCACAAGAACATGTTTAAAAAAACTCAATTTCATTGGAGTGTCTCTATAAAGAAACATTACCTCTGAGATTTTCTTCACCATGTTTTATGTGCATTGTAACATTTTACAAAAAATAAGTTCATGGAAAACTTCTAGTGCTAAACTCTGCCAAATTGTAAAAAAAAAAAGATTTGTGAGAATTGTTCCAGTTTTTTGACTCAATTATTCAAATAGGAGATGGACATAATGGCTGAATGAACAGAATAATTGAATACTTTGTGACTTTGGCTACAATAAGCTCATGTGAGCTCAGTACCCACTGAATGCCTCTGAAAATCCACAAGCATATAACTTGCTCTCCCTCTTTTGATTCTACTTTTATCGTGTCCATGCAGTCCGCTTTGTTTAACAGTATCACCCAGAATTTTTGTTTTGTCAACAAAGTGTGCTGTCATGTTTTTGCTCTTTTTTTCCACCAGTCAGCAAAGGAAAAAAAAAAGAGAGCAGGAAAGAGGCATTCAGTTAAGCCTTGCACACATTCCTATACTTACTTTTGTCACACATGATGGAGTGTGGGGTTTACCAACCTGGCCTTTAAAACCTCTCTCCCTGACCCTTTTTTGCAGTTCCTCCCCCATCCCTCTTTGTGCGTGCATGCGTGAGTGTTTGCTCTGACATCCGGCTTTTCGGTTCTGATGCTGTGCAGAGATGAGGAGAACCAGACTTGAGATGTTGCAAGCTCTGCCTATCTGCTCTTTAAAAGGACAGTCAGAGCCATGCGCTCTGCATGATCTGCAGATTTCTATTAGGCCTGGTCTGCTTTGTGGGACCAAGTCAAAATGATTTAGCACAGCTTATTCTTTGGTGAAAAGCAGGTTCCCCACTTTGAGCTTTCAAGCTAACTCATCAATAGTTCTTTTAGAAATATTCAATCCTTTTAAATAAAGTTATGAGGATCTCAGCTGCATCTTCTTTCATCCACTCCTTAAATCTTCTCTTTTTCTTCTTTTCCCATCAATTTATCTCTCCCTCCTTTTTCCATCCATCACTATCAGAGAGGCAGAACGGTCTCTCAGTTTTGCAGCTTCTCTTTGGAAACTTTACAACGGGGCTTTTTCTCTAAGTACTTTAAAGAAGACTATAAATCTGCTCTGTTTAAACCCAGACTTGTTTAAGCCGTGTTTTACTGAGACCTAATGCACTGCATTTCTCCAATTGCCTAAACAGGCTTTGTAAACATTTACCCCAAATGTATTTATGACTTGACTGATACTCTGTCTGTTAGATAGTGGACAACGAAAGACAAGGAAAGTGTGTTTGTTTTTGTGGGTTGTTTGCTGCTTGTTAAACAGTGGGCTAGTGCTGGTTGATCAAATCTGCATTTCAGGAGTTCCATTCAGTCCATCTCTGCACTTTTCTCACATGAATTACACACTTTTCTAGGTACAAGACAAGATCTAGCTTCACTTTAACAACAAAGTAAAGCTTTCTTTCTTATGTTTTTTTTCTCCATCTTACTCTCTTCTGATTAATCTCTCATCTGCTGTTTGTAAAGCTGAAGCCAGGTCAAATCTCTAATGTACAGTCGTTTTTGAGAGTAGGCAGAAGTTGCGTTGCATTCCAGCATCAGCGCAGTGCAACACAAGCTTTTTCACATTTTGTTTTTAGGGGAATCTTTAATCCTTTAAAAGTACCGCTCCTGTGTTTTTGTGTTTTTAATATGTTCTTCTGGCATTTTTCTCTTGATCAAGGATATTTATAAATCTCTAAATTAAATTTCTGAGTATTTCTTTATTCATATTGTGGTAAATCAGGAGCAGACGGAAAAAATACAGATGGAAAAAACTTGTAGGTATTGCATAGAAGCTAAAATGGTCAGGCCACAACCTTGCTGCTCCACATCCACTTGTAGGACAACTATATCCATGCATGTTTTTTTTTTTTCCATCCGAGCTGGTATCTGGCTTAAAACTGTATCGCTGGATTGCTCCAAAATTACTCATCATTTTTACTGCATTTGTAATGTTAGGTTGGGGGTGTGAGGGGCTGTAAGCTAGTGGGAGGGGCAGAGATGAATTTCTAATGAACTCCTGTCGCTCTGCAGGAACTATGTCCTAGAAAACAACACAGATTTTTGTTTTTAATTTTGGAAAAAAACTGCATCAAAGATTAAAAAAAAAAAACACTGGGAACACTTTTACAATAGATCACAAGATGATCGGAGTGGAATTGTAAAGGTTAAAAGCTGCCTGAGTGCAATCATAAAAAGAAATGTCAAAGCAGTGCTTTTGTACACTGCAGCATCACATGAGAGGACTGTGTTTAAAGGAATAGAAAATAGGTTCTGATGTTGTACTTCAACTAACTCCGATACTGAAGTCTTTTACAATACTGCATTTAGTGGGTTTTAACCAATAGATGGCATATTTTGGCATGTTCTCTTTCTAAAACTCCACCGTAATTCTATCTCCAGTGTTATGTGTATTACGAGTATCTCGTTACGACCATGTTTTATACGGTATCCATTCTCTTTGTTTAGCAGTTGATTATCAATTTTACAACCCTGTCCTTTTTGTGTTATTTTTTTCAAGCTGAGAATAGAAGCGGCTGCTGCATGACTCATCTTTATGACTCTTTTTATTGCCATGCCTACCACGAGAAGGCCCAGTGTTTACGGTAAATGTATATTTTACGTGGGGATAGAGGGCATTTGCATCAGTGGGTCTATGTAAAGCATGTAGGAGGACTTCTAAAGATTTCAGAGGTCAGCTGCAAAACACACTGTCATTTCTGTCCAGCTGTCTTGTGTAATAGCATACAAGCCAGAACTCTCGGATAAAAAGCGGTTTTTTTTTTGTGTAATGACATCTCCGATATACATCCTTTTGTTTTGTCCTCTTTCCTCCCCTCATCCTGTTGTAAACCCTGACAACAGCACATTTCCCGTCAGGAAGAATTACACCACGCTTGGATCTAGAGAGCAGCATCTTTGAAGTTAAAATGGGGGAAAATATCATAACTATAGGCTCCTGTCCAGATATCTGTGGCTGGCTTTCCCAGATGCTTCTCAAAGATTAAATTCATCAGTTTCCAGTGATCTGCTCTATCATATGGCTCTCCTACAAACTTGGCAGCCGGTCGGAAAGACGGGCTGTGCATGCAAAAAAAGGAATAGCAGGATTGTGTGGGTAAAATAAAAAAAGATAAAAATCTCTCTAGGTGCCAGATATTTACAACACTTTTCTGGTTGTTAAGTCTCAGTTCTATAAAAGCTCAGGATGTCTTCTACAAAAAAGCACAATTTTGCTCACCACCAACAGAAAAAAAAAAGTCTTTTTTTGCCAAGAAAACACACTGTGACTCAGAGGCAGATATGTAAGGAATGCATTGGCTCATCTGTGTTTTTAGTCTTCAACATTTATTCTGACCTTCAACATTGAGCATCAGTAATAAGCTGTAAATACCAAGCAGGTGTGGTCACGTCATTGCTTCTAATTCAGCACAAAAACAGTCAGAGAAAGGACACGTGACGGTGGAAGCTTGCTGGAGGAGCGCATCTTTTACACAAGTCTTTTGTGTCTTAAGTCACACAACCACTTAAATAGATTTCAAAGCAGTTTTTTTGCTGTGTGATCAAAAGTAAAATGTTATATTATTGTGCATAAAAGAACCCAAGGAAAGATTGAAAAATCTTCTAATGGCATCAGTTTACAGATGAGAAATTATTTTTTTAATGTAAAAAAAATTAGGCTTAATTTCCATGGTTGTGCAAACTTTCGATCCCCACTGTAGTTAGCATGTGAAACCTGTTATCTTGTCCTTTTTTGTCCCCTAGAGTGACAAATTTTGATTTGAGTTGCGCTTGTTTAGATGCCCACAAAGATTGATTAATTCTGCTATAAGCGCTTTTACTAAAGAAATGGGATCCTCAGAAAATCCTGTTTTACATGGCACTCAATTATCTAATCTATTACTTTTGGAGGCGCTTGCAGCACAGAGGTAGAACAGGCAAATTTTCACACTTTTATGTCTTATTCAAAATCTGAAAGTTCAAATGTTTGTGAAAAAATACATCCATATTATAGAATGAAAACAAAGATTTGCTTGTGATTGAAGATTTATGTAAATTTGGTAAACTGAACACAATGTCTACAGGAGACACGACACGGAGGAGAATGACAATGGTCTACAGCCAATCAGGAACTGAACTAATGCACTGTAAAAAAAAAAAAGACAGTATCCAAAAACTGCACTCATGCGAGGCCGCAAAAGTTAAACTGTAATATGGCGAGGGAACACAAGTATTTATTTTGGAGAAGTAGGTATGTAACTTCAAATTTGGGATTATTTTCAAAGTCTCCTCCTGTCTTTTCCTAAATTATTCTGCGCCAAGGGTTGGAGCATTAACTTTTCTAATGTGGGCACTACTATCTATGTCTGCTAAAGAAATAACACATTACCATATTGCTTTTTCCTTTGTACTTTGTGAGAAAGAAGCTGTGTTTTTTTTTGGACAGAGGACATTGGATCATGCTTCTTACTCACTTGTCAATTGAATAATGCAATAAGTCAAAAAATCGGACAATAACTGGACATTTGGAGAAAATCTAATCATGCTCTTTGAAAACCTGTTGCATGATTTTATTTCAAAGCAAAAGTAAAAAGAAAAGTAATACTTTTTTTATGGTTTCCATCAAAAGAAAATAGTTTTGACCTTAACATTTAGGGTTGCCAGAACCAGCAATTGGCATATGTTTCAGCATTTAGATTGTGAGGTCTGTTCTGTGTCCTGTGTTTGCTCAGCAAGTGCAGCCACACTAAATTAGCATTTATGAATGTTATGGTCTCCCATCAGCCTGACAGGTCTATTCTTTAGATCTACTTTAATTGTAATTAAGCCCTGATTAACGAGCTGGGGATGTTTTATTCTCTGTTCAAGAACGTGGCATAATGTGTTATAAAGGCAATCTGATTGGGGGGTGCAGTTTGTATGGTAATGAGCCTCATCCATTTGTCAAAATAGGTGTTAGCTCTTTGAAGAGCCAACACTGGTGAGCTGAAAATCTCTATCTTGGTGCTAACAGTAGTCAGATGCTTAAGTCAGACCTCAAAAGCCAGAACAAGAAACTCGTAAGAATCACTTATTATTACAGAAATTCTGAAATGGAGCTTATTTCTTTTAAGTTCCTTAATGCATTTTTATTCTATATTAAGTTTAAAGTCAGTAACTTGTCTTGCAGTGCGTGTTTAAGGAGCAACATCGCCCCTGAGTAATATTAAGATTTAAGGTCAGCTGAAGCGGGGCTTTAGAATTGACCAACTCATGAGCGTGTTTTGAGACAGAATAGCTAAATATTTAAACTAGGGTTACCAGTGAGACTGAAAATATGTGAGCAGTCTTTCAGGTCTCTGGATGGAGCAAAGCAATGTGCGTTTTGTGCAGTTCAGTTATACACTGAAGAGCTAACAGGAAGCTCTTGTCATCAAAACAGTTTGGCATGGAAACTTCCCGCTCAGGCAGTCATCCATTACTTCTTACTTTAACTCACCCAGTGGATTAGAGTATTTTGAAGATGAATGTTCTGTTGAGGCAACAGATTGGATTGCACCATAATGTGAAGATATTGTACAGGAATCAACGTCACAGATGTTTTTAGGTGTATTTTGCGTGATCCAACAATCATGGAGAAACTGTTCATTCGAACAAAAACAGCAGGGCACGGTCAGTCCTGTGTCCAATTCCAAAAAGTCTCACATTCAAAGGTTGAAACTACCAAAATGTTAGTGGAAAGGCCTAAAATTACCGAAAACCTTTTTATTTCTGTCATTTAAAGGGCTGCCTGCATTTCTATAAAGACCAACCTTAACGAAAATTGTGTTTTTGGTGTTTTTAACATGTTCTTGTTGCGTTTTTTTCATGATAGAGGACCTATATAAAAAAATGTGCGGTTAAATTTGCATTTCTGAATGTTTCTTTATTCAAAACAGGTTGGATCAGGAGCAGACAAAAACATGCGGTTAGAAAAAGCTAAGATTTGTGATGCAGCAACTGCCATGGACAGGCCAAAGTTCACCTTCTCCATTCCAATTGTAAATCTTCCATTTGCAGATAAATAGATCCATTAATGTCTTGATTTTCCTCATTTGAACTGGCATCTGGGTCAAAGCTGTATGACTGGGTAGCTCCAATATTGCTCGCTTTTTATTTTTGCTACGTTAATGTTAGCTTGGGCTTGTCTGGTGCTATAAGCTAGCGGGAGACAGTGTAAGCAAATGACTGCTGGGAAATCAGTGCAATTAACTTTCAGGACAAGACTCCCGCCCGCAAACCAGAACTGAAGTTCTAATGAGCTTCTGCTGAGATGCAGAAAATATGTCCTTAAAAAAAAACATACAGACTTTTTGTTTTTGGCTAAAAACAGCACATTCATTATTAAAAGACCACTGGAAACGATTTTACAATAGAAAAAAAAGGTAGTTAGTGTGGGACTGAAGTCATTAAAAAAAATATCTTCATCAAACCTCATTCATACTTTTTTACATAAAGCTTTTTTAATCTATTTTTTTAAGCAATTCAATATTATCTATATTTGCATTTGAGCAAATTCTTATACAGAGAAAAAGAACTTTAAGCTTCTTTTCTCAGCTCCAGAATTCATTGGAATTACATTTAACAGTGGAGAAGTTACAATAATTTAAAGAATGTCAACACTGGAGCTTAAACTATCCTGTTGAAGGTTAAACGTTTGCACCTGTTGACCAAAAAGCTTCTTTCAAGGAAATAGTTGTTATACATAACTTTGATAAGTTTCCTCCCATCCATCCATTCATCCATCCATCCATCCATCTTCTTAACACGCCGTATTCCTATTTGGGTCATGGGGCTGCCAGATCCTGTCCCAGATACTGTTGAACAAAGGTGGGGTGCACCTTGAACAGGTCGCCAGTCTAATGCAGAGCTATATAATCCCACACTTAGACACACACACATACACACCTAGGGGCAATTTAGAGTCACCAATTAACTTATGAAGCATGTTTTGGACTGTGGGAGGAAACCAGCGTATTTGGAGGAAACCAACGCACGCATGTGGAGAACATGCAAACTCCACACAACAAGGTCCCAGCCAGGATACGAACCAGAAGCTTCTTGCTGTGCTGCAAGAGGGCTAACCACTGCACCTCCACGCAGCTCACCCTGGAAAGGCTTTTTAGCATTTCTGACTTTGAAAGACTTAGGAAGTGAGTTCTTGTTTGTTTTATTGCACTAACTGGAATAGGTCTAAACCTTTAAATTTTGACTTTTAAATTTTTCAAGATTTTACATTTCTTTAGCACTCAGGTGAAGATAATTAGAAATTCCTTCATTCATGTATTAAATTGACTGCAGTTCCCATCTTTTCTTTGAATCTCATCAGACTTTGTGCTTCAGTGTGCTCAAGAATTCACCTACTTATTTCCTGACTCTCAGTCTTTTGGTTTCTTTGTTCTTCATCAAAATAATTTCTGAGACCCTCTACTTTCATTAGTATTATTGAACATAGAAAAAAATAAAGAAATGGCAAATAAAGAATTTGGGAAGTCTGACCATACTTGACTTTTTCTTGAAGAACTTGAGAGTTATTAGGCTAAGAACTCAGGAGCAACTGCAAAGCACTTTGTCACTGCTTTGGCGTCGACTGATGACTGTGTCCTCAACATACGAGTGAATGTTGACAGATCATTTCTCCTGGAAAGTGTCACACCAGCTCGTGGGTGGGGAAAAATGCTGGCGAGGTTGCGGTCAGCCTCTTAAAATCTTCAACACGGCTTCTCTTCTGTTCTTTGTCAGCTTGGATGACTCTTTCACTCCAGGCTCCCTGAAATGGCCTGACAGTGTGTTAGGTTGCTGAAGAAGCACTAGAGTGGCTATTAGCCACTTGTCTTTTTATTCCTGTGAGAAAATGAAGGCCTCATTAGTTTGGTGAGCTCAGCTGTCCTCTGGTGATAATCCTGCCGCCACAGTCCAATTGTGTGTGCAGATGAGCATGTCCACACGGTCTACACTCTTAAAATACTGTCCTGCTATCATAGAATATATTTTTAATCTGGCACTGGCATTTCAGAGAAGTAGATTGGTCTTTTTAGACACCCAGTGCCATTGTAGATGGAAAATCACCATCTAAGTAAAAAAAAAAAAAAAAAGCAAAAATAAATTTTATGATTGTCAAGCTAAAGAATATATGTAATCTTTTATATATTATCAAACATTTTGATGTATTTTAAGGTTTCACAGTGTTTTAATTAATTGCATATTTTCATTTTCTCTGCATTTGTTTAATATTCTCTTTTTGACTGATTTTATTTTTGTTTTTTCCAATCATTGTCCTTTTAGTTTTTGAAGCAAAAGAGTGTAAAAACATTTTTAAAAGTTTACCAAATTATTTTTGACAAATCACTTTTAGTTCCACTTTATCACTGTATTAAATATACCTTGGAAATGTAAAGTTTTCTGCTTTTGTTAGCTCTCTTTCTTTTGTTTTTCAATAAATTGCAAGTGTCTGTTTTAGTTTTTTTAAATTGCATCAGAACCCTGAAAGAAGCTGTGAAACACAGAGCTTTATGGATAAATACATGGATTTATTTCATTTGCACATCTGCCATATTTTGCCCCAAAGCTCAGTACTGATTCTATAAAGCTGTCATGAAAAACCATCAACTGAAACAAAATAAAGACATCAAATGTTTTCATAAAGTAAAATTGAGATACTGTCTTAAACTATTGTGACACAAAGGAAAACTACAATTACTACACACGATGAGCACGCAGATACTGGTTGAAAAAAGACTTAAATAAATAAAGCTGTAGACAATTCAATTTTAATTAGTCCAGTTGGTTTATGTCTTTAGCACAGGTTGTAGAAATTGTGCAAATATTGAAGCTTTCCATTTTTAATTAAGAAAAATAAGACATAATTGGCTCTGTGTTATAAAATAAGTCCAAATCCCTTATAAAACAGATGAGCAAATGAAGCGAGGCATAATAAACAAAAATTTGGACGTGACCGTTCTTTGTTTTGCAGGTGAACGAGGAGACAGTGGAGAGGCTGGTGGTCCAGTATCCTCACATTGTGTTCAGCACAGTGATGCAGGATTGCAAGAGGACCCTTGAGAGAGCGTATCAAATGGGCTGGAGCCCCAACACGTCAAACTCCTCGTAGCTAACGCCGGACCTCACTCACCGAGTCACAAACGTGCACGCAGAAAAACTGATATTTGTTCAGCTCTGCCATGCTAGACCATTCAACCATTCAACATCACCACATGCATGTGATCTTGTAGCAACACACAAGACAAAACATCAAGCCGTTTGAATCTGGTCTCCTTTAGGTTTCCATTCTTGGTATTTTCCATTTTAAATGATCATCCTTCAGAAGCAACACACAAACACGTGTTACTATAAGTTAAGGTTAAGAATGTTAAGTGTCTTTAAATTCTCTGAAGTGTCTGCATGCAGAGAAGAGAGTTGACTTTTGACTGATTTTGATTCAACTTATATCAAAACAAGAGGATCAGAAGGTTTTCTCTCTGTGGAGCGACCCACAAGTTGTTACAGACCAAGGAGGTCCAAAAACAAAAGAGGTGAACTGCTCTACACCTCACCATTTAAGAAAAATGTGATTTTACTTCTCTGTTCATTAAAAACAGTGTTGATTGAACATATGTAGGGTGTTTAATGGTCATGTTTTTGCAGAGTTAAGGAACCCATAAGAATCTGTAAGGACATTCTAACCAGAAAAAGACTTGGTGTGTTTACAATGGCGTGTTTTGTTTTTTTGGCTGAATCTGGTAAATTTGAGATTAAAGTCTATTCTGCTTTCAATCCCATGCAGAAATGTAAATTAAAATTGGGTTCAGTTTTAGTTGTTTGGTACTGAAAAAAAAACAGACATGGCCTTCACCTGGGTCATAGGAAAAATAGAAAAACGAGGTAACCTGAATTGGTTTAATTACCATCTAGTTCATGGAGCAAAATCAATTTTTTAAAAGAAATATTTATCTGATTTAAATGAAACCCTATTCATATTGTTTGGTCTACATATATGCACATATATATATAAATATAAATATATCTATACAGACAAGAATACTGCATTAGATTTATTTAGTCAACTTTTGATTTTAACATAATTGTAACATTAGCTGTGTAGCAAAGCAGTGAGCGTTTTTTTTTCTCTCACATGTGGAGCAGTTTTAAAGAAAACTGGCTTTGGCCTGAAACGGCGTGAGTCTAAGTGTCTGGGTGAGCGTTTTTCCTTTATTATATAGAAGCTATGTAGTTTACAGTGAAAGAAATACAAAGCAGCCAGGGTATTTTTGTATGGCGTGTGCCGCTCTGTGCTCAGTCACCTCTCGCTGTCACTCACACGGAAACTAAAGCTCATTGGATTGGACTTTTTGACTAGAACTGTAAACTTTTTCAGGATTTGCAGGGTTGAGAGTTGAAATCGGACTCATTTGACCCTGTTCAGGATTTGTAGTCTTTATTTAACACAGGATTCCTCTTTCCTTCCTGTTTTGATCTCTTTCTGTTCTTTTGTAACTCCTGTGCACACTGTTTTCTCTGCTAGATGTTGACTCACTTTATTCCTGATCTGTTAAGACAACCATAATTGACTGGATTTACATAATGATGAATAAAACACTACAACTTGAAGCTTTTTTTCCCCTTCTTCTTTTAGCGTGTCTTCAATCGAGCTTGAAAGCGGATTCAGAATGACAGATGGATCCTTTTTCCGCTTTATTTTACGTCGCCAGTAGTTTCAGTTTCTAAACTTTCTATTACATTGATTACACCTTATCATCATAACAGTGATAA
The DNA here is from genome assembly GCA_036245035.1 of Adrianichthys oophorus. Taxonomy (NCBI): domain Eukaryota; kingdom Metazoa; phylum Chordata; class Actinopteri; order Beloniformes; family Adrianichthyidae; genus Adrianichthys; species Adrianichthys oophorus. The sequence goes on along the minus strand of BSAI01000189.1, from coordinate 18,625,242 downwards.
AATTGACCTCCAAAATGAGCTTGTTTTTCTGACAAATGAGCATCTCTTTTTCTACAGACAGCAATGCATTTGTAATGGCTTTTGTGCTGAGCTCCATGACACAACAGTCAACCTTCATCTCTGTTAAGGGACACTTTCAAAGTCGGAACTATTTACGATCACAAGAAACCCACATCTGAGACAAAGTGAGGAGACATCAGCTTGCTGCCCAGCGAGGCAGCAAAGGCCTCAAAGAGCTAACAAGCTGTCACTCAGTCTGTCTCCATTCTTTGCCGATATTGTCCTTTCAAGTAGCTGTTTTACTGTTCAATGTGATCTGGTGGTTTCATGTCTGCTGATCAAACACTGGAGTTAGCGTGAAGCATGGTGTGAAGGTTCCCAGATTGAGTCTTTGTGTTGTCAACACAGTTTTTATCAACTTGAGGATCATTCGTTTAAGCTTAACAGGTTTATTCTTTCAAATCAGTCTTGAAATTTTTCTTGAAGAGGCACGAGTGAATTTAAGCCATGTAACAATAATTACAAACCCACAAGATTTGTTGATGAGAGCTTTTTTGAAAACATTTTCTTTCCAGTTTGATGCAGGACAGTCTGAAGATGAAACAGACATCTGTGGAGTCTTTTCATTATAGCGCTACCTCTGTTGAGCTCAGAGTTTTTTTTCTCTTTTTGTGTTGTTGAAGTAGTTTCATACCAGGCTGAAAGATATGAAACTATTTTATTCGTTTTTTTATTGTTTCCTTCAATCCTTCTGGGAGTATCTTACCGCCTTCAAGAAGTAGTCCTTGTTACAGCAGTCATCTGTGGGTGTTTACTGTAATAGATTTAACAGGTGTTCCTTTTCCTTTCCATCTGTAAATGTTCAGGAACCATGTCTTGTCGGAGAGGAAAAAAATATCTAATTTTTTCAAAAACAAATCGGAGACTTAGATTTTCTCTAGTAACGGGGACTTCTGTGACAAAAAATGCACAAAATCTGTCAAACTTTTCATTTGTGCTCTTACGATAATAGGATATTAGTATTGTCTTTATGAAGGGGGAAACCTTAGGGACAGAAAACTGCATTAGTGGGATGTACAACAAAAGATTGTGGCTGGAGTGAAACCACATCTGCTGCCATTATTCTTCTCTCTGAGCTGGGTTATTTGTCTTGTCTTCATTTGATCCCAGATCCAGATGATGTTTCAGAAAGTGGTTTGATGTTTAGGTCTGCTGAGAATGCCATCATTTCCCCATGAGCCCTAAAGGCTGTATCCTTCTATCCTCTCTTTACTAATTTACCGATATGGCACCATTGCCTTTTCATCAACTGTCAGTCAAATTCAAAAAAAGACTTGATATTACTTTACTTTTTCTGTGTTGTCTTACATGTTTATCCAATTCTATCTGTTTTTGTTGGTGTAGTAGCAACAAATAAGTCAAGTGCTGCCAGTGATGCCAAGAAGACTTATCCTCCAGTCAAAACATTAATGTTTCCTCTGTAAGAGCATGCTCTCCTTCAGCTGCATGTACTTCATTGGCCATGACAAGCACAAACATTAATAATTTGGCCTGGTGTCTTCTGCGTCTGTTTCAGGCTTTCTGATTTCCGAAGGACACGGTATTTTAATCTCTCTGCCACAAATGAGCTCTCCTCCCCGCACTGCTCTTCTTTTCTCTCCTGAGTAAATTATGCAGCTTTCTGAATGGTACTGCCTCCAATTAGCGCCTCTGCAAATGTGAGGATATTCCATCGATTCTCCTGTTGATTGAGGTGGATTCCATCAATTGCTCGCCCTCCTCAGACTCTTGCAATATTCATCAAGGTAGAGGAACGCATTCGACCACCACTTGGATGGGAAACTGCCCTCCAAGAAGGAAAGGAGAGTGCACGGTGTGGTAGAATAACTATGGAGTGCAGTAATTAAGTGGTAAATATTCATGTGGTCATTTCATTTTTAATGAGATGCTGATAAGAATTGATGCTGACCATAGCAGACATTTGTCGTGTAGGACCTGCAAGGACGTTGGACGAGTCTTCTCAAGAAATTACAATTTTTCGAGACCTAATCATAGCTGACATTGACAAATGTCCTCAGCAGAAAGGCAGTCGGTTGTTTGAACTTCCTTTTTCAAGAATTAATGCAGTGCATCTTGTTAGAATAAAGGCTGTGTTTAGAAACAGGCAGTTGCCTTTCTCAATCATTGGTACCGTGACACCGTGTTGCATCAGAGGCTGTTAATAAAGTTTTAGAATTTGATCTGGGCATTTGGGACTCAGCGATGCTTGTAGTAAGCTAATCTTGGCATCGATGGTGCTCTCAAAGACATTTTGCTCAACTTTTTTCAGTTGGGATGGCATTTCCAGCTTTAATTATTATGGATAAATTCAGCTAATACTTCCCTTTGAAATTGGCCAGCCGTCTCTGTCTGACTGAATGCAGCAGGTTTACTGCTAAACCTTCCCTTCAGTCCTCTCACCCTAGACATAGCCAGCTTTATTTTGGCACTGCATTGCATTCCCTCTGCTTCACCCCTGATCCTTTGAAACCCAAAGTCTTCCTTTTTCCTGTAAATATGCCAATCATGCGTCCACGCTGGGCCTTAAATGCTCCTAAAGCTTCAATATTCATCAGAATTTCAAAGGGAAATATTCCCGTCTGTCATCATGCAGTGTTCTCACCACACTCCCGGTAGGAAAGTTGCTGGGGTTTTTTTGTGTTTTATTTTTTTTATTTTTGCTAAACCACCTGTGGCATTCTGGCTGTCCATCGACTGCTGTTGACTCTGCAGTTGTGAAAGAGCATTCCATTGAACAGTGAAGATGTTAATGGGTTGACTTTGTAACCGACACTGTCTTTGAGCTTCCAGAGAGCCTTTGACGCTGGTATTTATTACTCCAGAGGAGTCCGTGCTGCCTCGGCCCCGAGGATCCCCGCAGAGAACACCAGACCAGAATATCTGAATTACTCCTCTGCTTGTTTGAAGTGCCTGACATCAGTTGGGGGTGGACAAATCCTTCCTCCCAGTCACTGCATCAAGAAAACTTGAGGGTGATGGACCTCACCTTGACGTATGAAGATTTTATGAGAATGAATTTACCTGTGATGGTTTTGCCTCTCACCAGGGGCAACTGCTGCACGTACTCTCCAGTCCAATCCCGCAAAGATAAAAAGAAATGAAATGTGTTAATCCGTAAAGTTTGGACTGTCTCCCAATGGGCTCATTCCTTCTGCCCGGGGAAAAAAATGAACCAATGAGCAACCTCAAAAAAAAAAGTGAGGTGTTTGCGAGGATAATGAAGTGGGTCTGATTCTTGCAGTTGCGTAGCTCCGTGTAGATGTTGTCTCTCTGCCTTTCAAGCTCCAGTTAATTGCGGTGTTTAGGCAGAGCTCACTCTTGCCTCTAAACGGCAAAGGTTAATTAGCAATGGAAGGATCTCCACACAAGATATGTTGACATTTACATTTCATCCTGACTAAAACAAGAAAGAAGCCCATGTGGTGGCACTGGGGTGGAACAGGGGGAGAAAAAAATCATGCCTCCACAAATATGCTCATCTCTATGCAAGACTTAGTGTTGATATGCAGATTTGGCAGTTGAATGACATTTAAAAGTAGTTAATTGTGCAAATCTTTGTTTTAGACTGGAAAGGTCGTGGATAGTGAGAGTCTTTCATCATGGGCCCCCACCCCTCCAATTCCTGTCGGCACAGCTGCGGCGAGGGGGGGAGGTTTGTTGGTTTCTCCGCTGACCGCCACATCGTGGCCTGCCACTTTTCAAGGTGGTTCATGAATATTTATATGCACAAACTGTTGGGGAAATGAAAATTAATCTTCAGCTCGACGGGAGATGACTCTGCTATCTGTTTTCACAAGGGGGGGGGGTTGGTTCAGTTTGAATGGAGATAAAACCTTTTCTTATTCCTAAACGAAACCAAATCAACCCGCTTTCTTTTTGATGAAAGACTGTTTTTTTTGCATTATTGCAATCCATTTCCCCTCATATTACAACACAACCCAGCAATTTAGAAATGGTTTGAGCTCCAAGATTTATTCATGCGAGGCTGGGATCACCCTAATATTGTTATTTCATAGAATCAACTTCCACAGCAAACACAACGCTTCTCTCTACGCAATAGGAAACTGTTAAATAGATTTTTTGCTTGTAATGTTCATATTTTGACCATCGCCATTTAATGGGCAACAGCCGTGTGAGAGTACAAGGAATTAAAGATACAGCAGGTGCACAGATTGGAAATTTTACACCTGGTTTCACCTGAACAGCACAAATGGATGCATAATTGCTCCATTTCATCACTTCCATTCGCAACATTAAAAGAAGCTTGTTGGGAGAGCAGAATAAGGATGAATCTATCCAGCTGGGGACGCCAGTGAAGCTCGATTCTGATCATGCATATTTCTGTTTGTGTTTAACCTGAAACAAGAAAACCAAAATCCTGCCTTTGATTTCGCTGCCATCAGACTTCCTCCAAGGATCCCGCGCTCCTATTTGCTCGCTGAAATAACTCCGTACAGATTTCATCAACGCCTGATTTACCGGCTGCTCTTGGCTTTCTCCTTGAAGCATGATTTCTTATCCTCCCCGGGGTGGATTTCATCAATTAAAAGCGATCACTCCTGTTCAAAAGCTACAGATGGCCAGCGTCAGGCCTGAGCGGGATCTGCGTCTCCCGGCCAACTGCTCTGACATGTCAGACATGCTGGTATGCCTCGTCACTCCCCACTCGCCTACTGTAACAAAGGTCCAGCCCACTCCCCTCTTGAGCATCAGGCCCAAGTGGCTCGCTGAGATGCGAGGCGTGACGGAGCCTCAGTCCCAAGGCCAAGAGTTCACCCCCCCCACCGCTCTCCTTTCAAAGCACCCCACTCTTCCCCCCCTCCTCCTCTTCCTAAAACATAGTGTCCATATAATCCTTCTTCTGTTCCAACTCTCACCACTCAAAGTCTCTAATAAACCCCGCCCTGCTTCCTTCACGGCCCCCTCAGACCAACACTGTCCTGCATTTTCATTTTTCATCCTCAAACCTCACACATTCTTTCAGCACTCCACCCCTCGGCTCTTCGCATCCTGACGGATCGAGCCGGCCCGCTCGCCTTCTGGGGTGTGTATTTCACCCTGCACCGGCATTTCCCAGGGCGGGGGCTGGAAGTGGGGCAGAAAGCGGTGTTGTGGAGTGATGTCAGAGCTGTGTCTGGGATTTGTGGATTTGTGTATGAGCAGTGTCACTGCATGTGGGTGTACAGTTCTTACCTCCCCTTCAAAAGGCCAGCTGTACAACTGTAGCTCCGAATGAGGGAGGTGTTGAATTAACGAGGAAGGCTGTTCTCCAGCGCTGCTCCATACACTGACCTGGAAATAATGAGACTGAGGCACATTACAATGGTTCTGTATGGGTTATGTTCTGAAAATTACTAGACCAAAGGGGCTAATGTTGTGGTGTGAGGAAAAACCTGATGAAACAACGGAGCAGCGAGCCAGCTGGGAGTAATGAGAATATTGTGATTTAAAATAAACCGAGATGAAGTGCACTTCCACAGGATGTGGGCTGACGCAGCGTTCCCTGCTGGGCTCTTTTGACAGTGGTTGGGGATATATATTTTTTTCACGCCATCAAGATGGTTTCCTCAGCTCTAACTAAACTCAGAAACTTCAGGTTTTCTCAGAAACATTTGAGTTGCTTCCCTGTCAGCCCAGCCTGCAATGGACTTGGATTTGCTTTATTTTGTCAATTAAATTCATTTTAATTAATCAAACTTACCCATATTTATAGGTGAGCTTTCAAACGTGATAATACGTGTTTTTGCTTTTAAAAAATGAGGTAATTTCTAATTATTTGGTTTGTTTTCTTCAAAAGTATTATCTTAATCTGCTTTAACAAGTTTGACCCAGTTTTCATTGGGCCTCATTTGACACACATTTACACCTTGGGGAGGCGAGACCCCCTCCTCGCCTCTAAGGTTTTTCCTTTGACAAGTCAGGTGTTAATTGCATTTTTTCAGGGTTACTTCCACAAAACGTATTTGGGAAAGCTGGAATGACTTGAGGATTTAAGAAAATAAATCTTTACCGACTTCAGTGTTTCTGTCAAAAGCAGTGACTTTCATGTTACTTATTAATATTTATTAATAATAGGCAGGAAAATATAAAGGCTTTTCATCATCAAATAACGCTTTATTTAAAAAGTATTTGTTATAAAAGAAATCTTACTGACATTTTGAATGAATCTGGTTTTCAGATTTTCTCAGAGTAGAATTAATTTATTCTGTGAATTCTCTCCAAATATAGTTAAAAAAAATCATACATTGGTTATAAACTGCAGTCAAATATTTTCATAATTACTAGATCAACTGATGATTTAGTTCTTAACTGATCAAAGCAGGTTTGCCGTTTGTTCATGTTGATCTCTGGTCACTGTACCTCATTTTTAATGTAAGCAAAACTGATTTGAATTTATTTTTGAAGTTTTGTCTCTGTAGTTTATCCCAAAATTCTTCTGCAACAAAAATAGTTTATTTTTTGTTTTTCACGTTTTACCAAATACACATTAAATCCTAAATAGTATGTTATCTGCAGCTGTGATTAAAGATTTTTGTCATTTATTTAACTGAATTTGGACTCATAAATGTAAGTCTTTGGGAAAACTTAGAAAATTGTTTTTATGTTTGTTTTATATGTAAAGGGAAGTTTCTTCTTATCTGAATTAATATTTCAGTAAAGATGAAAGTGAGTGTCACAGGGAAGCGTGAATTTGTTGCCATGCCAACAGGGTGATTAAAGGGAGAAAATGGAAACTGAAGTGGAGAGCTTCTGAAAACCAATAAACAGCAATAAAAATATGAATATTTTTATCAAATTGATTTATCAGAAAGGGCAAGAATACAAATCTTAAGATAAAACAATGATGGATTGTTGTAGATGGAAAAATAAGAACAATTTCATAACCTAAAAGGATCAACAGAACAAAAAAAAAAAAAACATCTCTGAAGCTGTTCTTTTAAAAAGCCAAACAGAGGTCCCAAGAAATGATGTTTTTTGCACCATTCAAAAAGGAGTCCGGCTTTAAAAACAGAAGCCTGAAACTCAAAAGTGCAGCAAAAAAGTTTAAACACGTTTATCACTGAGCTTTCACCCTTAATCCAAATGAAAAATTTTTTATGAATGAACCTATTTAATACTACATGGCCTTTCTTGTAGCTGTATCTTGCATCCTACACTTGGAAAAATAGGCCTATGCACGAATGTTCTCCTGGGAAATGTTTATCAGTTTTCCAATCTAACGTTGGCTCGTCTGGAATCCCAGACTTATGTCAGAAAAACTGAAGTCTTTTCTGTCATCAGTGTAAAAAAGGAATTGTCCAAGTGTCGACACTTCGTCTGCGTTCAAGCTTGTCCCTGAAGCTTTCTTTGTTGCAGCTGTGCGATGCAGTGATAGCCAGATATGACCTCATCAACATGAGCCAGGCTTCCTATCTCAGAATTAAACTTGGTGAACAATACACTGGCACCAGCATCAGAGCCAGTTTGTGTGCATGTTTAGCAGAGACTGGGCCTGCATTAGTAAATACGTGACCAGCTTCCACAACCCAACCCTCACTACCACCGTGGGGCATGAAACAATGCAAAGCAGAAACTCTTTTGTTGGATGAAAATCCTAAATGAGGAGTTTTAAACACATCAACCTCTTTCTTCCAGCTTTTTCTGATATTTTTCTCACAATATTTTCAAGTAAAAATATTACAAAGTTTCTGTGTTTTTTTCATGTCAATTGAAGTCATAATTTAGACAGATAAGACACCTTCGTAGGTCAAAATGAGGTCAAGAAAAATACAAGCTGCGGCCAGAAAGTCTTACAGTCTCATCACTGTCAATTTGAGCAGAAGGTTTTGTTTGAAAGGCAAGTTCATATTTTAGGAATGTTCACTTGAAGCTTTCTTGATGAGCAGAAACACATTCAGTTTTGACTTGTTCTCATCTTTCTCATTTTCTTCTTTCCACCCTCCTCTTGTTATTTCTAGCACTGGTGCATTTAGATTGATAAAGTGTTCTGGCATGTGTATCAAAGAGCGTTCAGGCGCGATGATCAGGATTTGTTGTTTGTAATGGGGAGGATGTGGTCAGAGTCAGATCTTGTCTGATAAGGGAAGTAATTTATGGTTCACAGGCAAATATCAGCTGATTAAATCAAGTGGCTGTCTCAGGCAGAGAGGAGATTACTATTTAATATTTACAAAACCCAAATTATGCTGCTGTTATTAAGTAACAAATAAGCTGCAATTAGTTTTAGTGGTCACGGCAATTTACCCCCTAAATTTGTATGTAACATCCCAAAACTCAAACCCAAAAAAAATTAAGACATGCAGTGACTTGGTCTGCTGAGTCACTGTTTTAATGGATGTTTTCCAGAGGAGACCAAGGGGTTTGGCAAACACCAGGGACCAGGAACTGCTCTCTGACCCATCTCTTGAGGTGGTCTCAGTTTGTTTCAGATCGAACTGAGTTCTGGTTTGCTCGCAGCGGAACAACTAGACCAAAGCGGCCACAATTTCCAGGCATTGCAGGATGTAGCTGCAACTCATTGAAAATTGTTCGGATGAATGCTGACTCAACTTTTAACGTGATAAACATTGCTTCTCACAATGTTTTTTCTGACAATCTATATGTCATGCACACTTATCATCATACCTTCTTTGTGGTCGTCTCCTAACCGCCTTGCAGCCTTCCTCTGCCGGACTAAAGTAGCAGTAAAAAGTGTTGTAGCTGACATTGATACAGACGTTCAAAATTGGTCAGCAAAATGTAAAGTTTGACTTGGTGAACTATTCCGACAAGGACTGCGAAGGACCGGCAAGCCAAAGGGACATTTGGAGAAGAAACGGTCCAGAGTTTAATGAAAAGAACCTCTGTCCAACTGTTAAGCATGGGGGTGGCTCAATCATGCTTTGGGCTTGTATTGCAGCCAGCGGCACAGGAAACATTTCACAAATAGAAGGAAGAATGGATTCCACAAAATTTCAGCAAATTTTGGACACTAACTTGATGGCTTCTGTGAAAAAGTTGAAGTTGAAGAGAGGATGACTTCTACAAATGGACAATGATCCTAAACACACCTCAAAATCCACGCTGTCTTACTTAAAGAGGCACAAACTGAAGATTTGAATCACCTGACTTCAACATAATTGAAAATCTAAGAATAGACCTGAAAAGATCACAAAGTAATGCCGTCAGAATCGGCTTTTTTGCCAAGTATGACTTTACCCATAGAAGAAATTTGTCTGGGTGATGTTTGTGCCTGCATCAATAAATCAAAACACAATTTAGGTTGCTACAAAAAGAAGAGAAGTTATCCCAGAAATCTCAAAGAACTGGAAGACTTTTGTAAAGAAAAATGGATGAAGAAACCTCAAACAAGAAAGAATTGGGAAACTCTTAGCTGGCAACAAAAAGCCTTTACAAGCTGTGATACTTACCAAGGGGGCAGTGCAAGGTACTAACTCTGCAGGGTGCCCAAACTTTTGCACACACCATTATTTTGTTTCGGTTATTTTGAAAGGGTAAACAATGGAAATAAAGTCTAAAGCAAGGTGGCCCCTCTTTATGCCTTGTGAAACTCAGACGAAGCCTGTTTAATAGCTTCAAAAGCCCCCTGGTCCGTAGAGTTTTTAACCACATATTTCTGCAGAACAGCACCTCATCTCTGATCACAGCAGCTGGGTCAAATTGTGAACCTCGCGGTGTGTTTACTCTCTTGATTCCAGCCACAGCCTCTGTAGTTTCACACCGATACTTTGTCAATGCCACTGGGTTTATCCAGTTCATAATTAGACTTGGAGACTGTGTCAAAGGCTGTGAATTCAGCATTAAAGTATCGCCACAGAGCCTCTGTTGCCTTTACTCTCGCACAAGAGCGAGGAAGGAAAAAGAAAAAGCAGCTCAACTTCAATTTCCTCCTGCTTCTGTCAGAGTTTTTATCTCTGTGATCTGAGGGCCGGCTCCGAGATCTGTGAGTCTGTTTCCTTCTGGTTGTCTGTTTCTTTATATTCCTCCCTGCAGACCTGCCTCATGTCTGATCCGAGATCAGCAAGATTTAACACTAAGGGCCGTCTCAAGTGTGTTTTTGTCAGTAGGTCTCTTTCTGAAAGAGGATTCCCTTAAACAAACCCTTCAACACATCTTTTACTCTTACTTTGAATCTTTGGGTGTTGAGACCTCAAACCTGCTTCGTTTTCTCTTGTAAATGATGTAAAGCCTTGCATGACAAATTCACAAATGAAAATGTGGCCTTCACAACCTTAGTCTGAACGACCCATAACCTTCTTTCCTCATCACCAGTGCTTCAGATCCATAAGGTAATAAACACAGCAAGTTGCCTGACCTCGGCCACACAAAGCTTGGAAGAGGACTCAACTCTGCATTTCCTATGACAGGAACCTTCTTTTCTTTCTTTTCATTCTCTTTACAAGTCAGACTGATGTAGAGACGCGTATTGACTTTGAAGGATGGCTGCAGAAACATCACAGACTAAACTTAAAGCTGTCCAAGGTAAAAAAACAAATCAATACTTTTCATATTCCACTGTGGCAGAGGGCTATCGACCGAGGCCTTCACATAACACGGTGACTCACAAACCGGCGTGCCGTGTCACTCCGAAACATGCTATTTTAATAGGATCGAGACACTCTTTATGTCTGACAGGTCAGACCACTGTTCTTCCCTTTATTCATCTTTTCTCCTTTACTTTACACTCCTCGCTTTTCTGTTTTCTTTAAGGACCGATGGATCAGAGAAGTGGTTCTATCCACACCACAAGAGTTTTAAGAGAAGCAGTCGAAACCAAAGTGACACTAGTATGGAGGCATCTATCAAAGTGTTTGTGTTGCTACAAGAGTGCATGACACTTCTGACAGATTGTGAGCTGTGACGCCGGGCTGAGCGCGCTCTCCGCTGCGGCACCAACATGCACGTACTTTAAAGAAGAGATGCCTTCCTGTGCTTTGTTTTAGGAGACTCGATGCATGTCGCTTTTACCGTTCACACCATCTAAGCTCTTATTTAAATTCAGATCTACAAACGCCCATTAAGACACTCCAACTTTAGCACACCCCGTGGTACATTGCAAGCAATTTTCAGACCCCTCTTTTGGTGTCCTTTATGATGTTATCCAGAAACAGTTGGAGGTGTGTGTTGATGGGAAGCCTGGGGCCCAGTCACATTTATTCCATTTAATGGGATCTCTTGTCCTGCTGCTGCAAGCCAAGACCCCCACTGTCAGCATGATGCAGCAGTTGAAGGCGTGAGAGTTGGTGCCGTCATCTGCAGTGATGGCGGTCGTGATCACCTTCATGCTCAATGGCTAAACGAGCGTTTGAAATGTGAAAGTGATGGCGCTCAGGTGGATACACGCTCTAAGGTTCAGACTAAAAGCAACATCTTCCAAAGTTTTATAGTTCAGAGAAGCTTATATTCAAAAGTGCAAACAAGATGAAAAACAGTCTCAAAAGACAAATCTAAAAAGAAAGTATAATTATTATTAAATGTGTTTAGTTCAAACTGATAAAATAGAAAATGAACATTTTTTAACAGAAGTTTATAATGCATCATCTGTAATATTAGATAATCCAAGTCCAGTTGACTGCTTTTTTTTTTATCTATAACTTTAATGGAATCCATCTGAATGAAGGAGAATCCATACAGACATGGTATTTTGCTGTGAATAAAGCTAAAAAATAAAGCAGGCCAGCTAAGTTCTTACAAAGTTCTAAGATTTACTAAAGTAAATACTAATAACTAATACTATTAACTCATGTCATTTTTATTTTTATGTATTTACTTTATGGTTTTTGCAGTTCCTGACGTCACATCATGTGGTTTCTTCATTGTCTTAAGTCTCAGAGCAGGTATATGTACTAGGCGAGCAAATAGATTTCCTCTCAAAAACACAGTGAGTGAATTTTATGTATGAAAAAGCAAGATTTGCTGAGTTTCATCTTCAAGTGTTCTTTCAAGCCAGTAAAAAAAAAGGGGTAGTGAGGTTTTTTTTTAAATCCTGTAGGTGGTGTGTATGTGGAGGCAGACTAAGAGTGTCAGTTTTCCACTGTCATGCATAAAGATGACATATTACAGCTTGAATCCATCGGGACGGCATGATTAGGCAATTAACTGCGCTGGATAGAGACTCAGCTAATTATTAGAAACACTGCTTGCATTGGGGCTCTCATGAGGGTTTCATGAAGGAGTTTGAACGATTCTAACTTGACAAGCTGCGCACTTTTTGGGTCATCTGCGGTCATATGCATGCAGACAGTGGGTGCAGTGGGACCTGGAGTCCCAGACCACTGTTTCCTCTCGCTGTGAGGCTGACAACACACTGATTAATGTGTGGCGGTTGCAAGTTGGATCAAATTAGTATTGAGCACTTTCCTGTACAAATCTATTAGCAGCATTTGTTATAACTCCTGATGAGTTTTACTGTTCACAGAAGCAACTTTTGCAAGAACAAAACCCTTTTGACTGCATCCATCTGAAATATCAACAGATTACATACCAGTGAGATTATTATTAACCTGCATGAAAACAGACATGTTTATAGCTACTGAAGGATCTTGGATGTGATGAAGTACGACAGTGTGTTCCTTGGAAGCAGTTCTGTTGGTCAACGTGTTCTCTCACCTAAAGGTGAGGTCACACGTGAACAGACCGCATCTTGCTACTGGAAGTTGATCCAAACCGTCAGTGTGTTAATAAAATGTGTGCAGTGACTGAAAAGACTCCTGGAAACAGCTTTTCTCGTTACGCCCACAAACGGCCCTTTAGACGTAGGAGATTTTATGCTGATCCGACTGGATGTCACAGGATTGCATTTAATAAAAAGGAAAAGCACATTTTCCTGAAAGTTTGTTTAACCTCAAAATAAACTCAGAAGAAGTGGGTTTCCTGCAAAAGTGCACATGTGGAAGCTGACAGCTGGATGTACAGGTATGTTCAAATTATTTTTGGGCTTTTTTTTAAAGAAAAAAACTGATGAGAGTGGGGCTAGCATTCTTCTTGCTCAGCAGTTTCTTTTGTCCTGTTATTCTCATTGATCCTTTTTTCTTCAGTCTCACAAACCCCTGACTCAACAAGTGATATCTACTCTTATTTTATTATCTTTTTATATCATTATTATTATTATTAATATCAATATACAGGCTGATTAAAACAAAACTTCAGAGAATAAATCATCCAAAACCCAGGAAATGTTTGTATCTTACACTGTATTTGAACTTTCAGCTATTCTCCTTTGTGGAATCATCTCTGCAAAGCCTTAGCCTTCCAAATTAAAACAAACTTTCTTTGAAAATGTGTTCATTTTGTTAAAATTAGTTCAAAATCCCTTTTTTTTAAAAGTATGATTAGTTAGGGCAAACTCTTTTTTAAGGTAAGTTTTAGGTTTTACTTTAATCTATGATTGATTGTGTGTGTATTATTTCTAGTCACTTTTAGTGTTTATTATTGTATTGTGCCGGTCTTATCCACAAAGTCCTAAATCCTTAATGTGGACAGTAGTTTTATCTTTTTTGATTTATTTTTTTTTTTGTTTCGCTGTTTTAAATACAACAGCATGTCTTTCAGTCAAATTCACAGTCAGACCTTACTCAAGTATAATAAGTAACAATACATTTGATTTATATGGCCTTATAAGTGAAAAAAACAAGACATAAAACCCAATTTCAGGAAAAAGACAAAAGTTAAATTTATAAAAAAAAATATATAAGACAGTTACATGATAAATTATTTAGGATTTTTATGCAAGTCTGAAGATTGAGATTTTTAGAACAAAGCAAACTGATGAGAACTACTGATGAGTAGTTTATTTGGCCACTAAACTCCCCCCACACCAAATAAACCCATGCTCAGGAGAATTCATAAAAGAGGTTTATTGTTTGGTATGTGTGTGTACATCTTCATGTTAGAACACGGGTTTCAAAGGAAAATGACAAGTGTTCAGGTTCAGATCAGGGGACTGGTTTTCCAAATCCATGCCCCTAAGATTCCAGACTGTTATGGAGAGTCCTGACTGCAAACTACTGTTTAGATCTGTTCCTTGACCTGACAAAACAGAAAAACATAAAACTTGATCTGACTTCAGTTCCTGAGCAAGGAAAAAAAATCTCAGCTTTTACTGTGAGGTTTTTGGAGCGAGACAGGAGGTTGGAAGCGCAGAGGTCTCACTTCAGCAAGCATCAAATGTCATGATCCACCGCAGAACCAGCTGCAGCAGATAATGGCCTTACACCAGAATCTCAGGTCTGAACATCAGACTGATGTTTTACAGCCAGACCAGAAGCAGAAATCTCGAAGAGTGATAAGAATCAAACTACAAGATGCACTAGGTCCTGGAACAGACAAGCGTTTCATATCAAAACCTCGACTCCAAACATAAACTAAAGTTTTTACAGCCAATCAAGAGGCAGAAACCTTTTGAGCTGGTTTCAACTAGTTTGGAATGACAAAATATTTTCAAAGGCAAAAGAAGGTTTGGTACCAGGATCTCTGCTTCAAACACTGAGCTGGTGTATTGTCAGTCAGACTAGACGCAGACACGCTCAAAGACAAGATGCGCCTAAAGGTGTGATAAGGAGTAGATAAGGCTTCTGCAGGTTCTTTTGATGTGCTTTAGTTTTACGAAACAGGGCCTGACTGTACATTTACACTCATGCGGCTCTTTTACGCTCTGCATCCTGGAAGGAACAGATTCTTTGATCTGATCCTGAGCTGGGCTTTGTTCCTGGACTTCTGTGCTTCCTATTGACAAAAATGGCACTCAAAGATTGACAGCTTTACTGTGAGAAGTGGCAAATGAAAAGATGCACTTTGAGAAGAAACTGGAGTAGAAGAGGATTTCCAAATTTGAGGCTGACTTTTTAGCAGCCGAATAAGACACAATGTTGGTATCAGGGCTGCAAGAAGCCACAAAAACCTGAATGGTCCTAAAAAGTAGAGTTGAAAAAGTTAAGTCAGGTCTGGACTACTGGGAAAATCCTTCTACAGTGTGAGGTTTGTGTGTGTGCTGGTGGTGCTTGAAGAACTTCATCTCTCCATATCTCCCTGTTGCTACGTTTTTTGGAATCTCTTGAAAAGTTATGCCGAAAAGAGTAACTCCTTTCTGGAGACAAAAGGTAGTGGGATTGGATGTGAGGTGTGGGAGTTTAAGCTCCCCAGCTCAGAGCCAAGATGTTAGGGTTTGACATAATGGACGAGGGGGCACGCTTTGCTGGACCTTAATGTTCAGAAACGAGTTCTGACTGTCACTTGCAATTTTGAGGTTCTCTCTTGGAATATAAGGCAGATGTTTTTGCAGTCAAACATGAGACAGAAATGAAATCCAATGACCAAGCAAAAAATACAAAAATAATAATAACAATGGTTTCATGCCAAAGTCTAAACCTCAAACATGAAGAGGTCATTTTCACATTCAAATCAGTCAAAATCACAACAACGGGAGCTAGACATTGTAATCATAACTAATGACTGTACAGCCTAATACAGACTTTATAGAGAAGTTGTAGCTCCAGCGTTTAAGTTCTTAAAATTTCTGATTATTTCTTTCTTTATATTGCAGGCAAAAAATGCAGTTGGAAAAAGCTTGTAATGGTGATGTAGGTGCTACAGTTGATGGGCCAAATCTCTCTGCTTCGCAACATTCTGATGGATCCAATTGCAGACACATACATGTCTAAGAAAACACAGTTTTTTTATTATTATTATTTTGGCTAAAAACAGCATAATCATGATTAAAAGACCGCTAGAAATTTGTTCTTTGCATTTGGCCCATCCCCTGGGTGAGGGGTGAGTTGCAGCCGCACTCGGGAACCATTTGGTGGTTTAACCCTCCGACTCAAACCTTTAATGCTGAGGGTCAAGCAGGGAGGCAGTGGGTCGCATTTTTAGTCTTTGGTATGACTCAGCATGGATTTGAGCTCACGACCTGGTTGCTTTGGAGCTGGTCGGTCACTGAGCTAGCGAAACAGTTAAATGGTTTGTTTAAAATTGGCTTAATTTGTCAAAAAGATTAGATTTCAGTGCATTTCTGGTACTAAATGTTTTCAGTGTGTCGTATAAAAACGGTTTGTAATTTGACGATGACCACTGTTATTTGTTTGGTGCCTTTCTTGGAACCCAAGGTCTCCCTACAAAAAATACTAACATAGTGAAAAACAAACAGTCAAATATACACTTATAAAATAGGCCAAAGAAATCAAGTTGGGGGGAGGTTATTCAAGTCATAAGAGGTGAAGTTTTTAACTTGGTGGTGAATAGAGGGAGAGAAACCATGTAGGCTGTCTGACAATATTAATTTTATTATTTGCCCTCTGTGTCTTTTTGGACCCTAAATCCTCAATTTGTGTCTCAGTTGAAGTTTTTACACTTTAAATAGATTTGCCAGAGTTTGTTTTTTATTGACCGAACCAAACAGTCTCAATGAACTTAAGAAGTGCCTCACGTTGTGACGGTAAGTCCCCGCTGTCATCGTTTTGGCTGTAGAATGTGGATTGGGGTCACAGTTGTGCCTCTGGTAATCTTAATCTGCTGGGTTGCCACGTTCCACACAAAAACACCACTGCGTCTCCTCTTTGTGCCATGTTGTGAGGCTGCCAGAATCCTGGCCGACATGGCTGACATCCCCCACCAGAGTGAACGGCATGCTGATTAAAAATCACGAAGACCCTGCTGTTCTTTTCAGATTTTTTTTCTCAGAAACCACATTTATTAAACCGAGGTTTCTATTTTAGTCTTTTAGCCCAGAATGATATCTGTTCCCGTTTGTATTCATATCAGGAACAAACAATTAACTTGATCAGTCTTGGCATATTAGTACCACA
Source organism: Adrianichthys oophorus (assembly GCA_036245035.1). Taxonomy (NCBI): domain Eukaryota; kingdom Metazoa; phylum Chordata; class Actinopteri; order Beloniformes; family Adrianichthyidae; genus Adrianichthys; species Adrianichthys oophorus. The sequence continues at coordinate 18,608,380 of BSAI01000189.1, read as the reverse complement.
TGTGTATTTTGTCATTTTCTCAAAGTGAAGACAACAAACCAATTTTTCCAGAGTCTGTATATTGTTTTTCGATATAAAACACATCTCAAGGAGATTTTAAATGGAAGGATTTGCATTCCTCTCACAGCATCTTTCCACTTTCTGTTCCACATTGGATTAACCCCTGTAATCTTCTGCTGCATGACCTCCTGAGTGTAAATAAAGAGCGTCTGCTGCGGTTACAGGACTGTCATCTTTGCGCACAGAAGCTTTCTGCAGTTCTTCACAGCAACTGTACAGACAGCTCAAAAACACCCCCAAAAATGTGTCTTCGGCATGATGTTCTCACATTTGCAAGCAGGACAAACTCCTAAACCAGAAGTTAGAACTTCTCTGCCTCGTCCTCAAAGTCCCATCCTAAACTAGGTTAAAAAAAATGTTCATGCATCTCAGACAGGAAAAGCAGAAAAAATGTTTAAAAGTCTTTTTCCATGAATTTAAATCAACAAATAGTTCGTGCCTATAAAAGGATAAAAATGTTGCCTATGGGAACAAATATCTCTGGTCTTACTCAAAACAATAAAGCTATTCCTCCTGGGAGGGAGAAGGCATTGCACATGAGAACATTACAAGACACTATCCGGGTTTGCAGTTTCACTTAGGCTGTGTTTTTGCCATGCCAGGAGTTTTCCTGCACTGAAGGCTAAAATAATCCTGGAGTGAAATAATTTCATTCCATGGAGAATATGAAAAAAAAAAACAACTTCAGGAAAGATTTCAGTTCTTCGCCTATCAAGAACTCTCAAGTAAAAAAGGTGATCCTTTCCAGATGCAAGATAAAAACAAGGTGATACATATTTGTCTTGATCAGGGTTTAAGCGATCCAGTTTTAGATGAACAACTTTTGATGAAAAAATATTGACCCAACACTGAATTTTTTTTAAATCATGAATTTATTCTCAATGCCAATGCTTCACCTTCAATTACACAAAATAAACACTTTTTTTTTTTTCTTCAATTACTCAGATAAAAATGTGCTAGATGTCCAGATAAAGGATCAGGTGTTACTCTAAACTTTCTGAATGCCTCTTTGTTTTTGTTTTTTGTTTACCTGGATATAGTACTTTCACACTGAGCTTTTTGGTCCATACCAGAGTTGATTCCTGAAGTAGCCACCAGGCATGTGACACACATTCAAGAACACTCATTCTTGAACGTGCATTTACATAGGACGGTCGTCACCCGATGCTATCACATGTCCACCACCTACAACTGGAAGAGGCTTGATGCAAAATGTCAAAGTGGTGTAAATCTCGTTAATCTTGCTCCAGACTTTTTCTTTCACAGATCTATTCCGATTTATAAAATACTTGGAGTCATATAATTCTGGCAGGGCACAAACCACAAATATTCATTGCTCCTCCATGATCAGTTTACAAACTGTTGGCACTTCCATGAATTTAAAGGGACGCCATCCAAACGTCACTATCAAATCCGAGTTCCTGATTGGTCAAAGTTTGACTTTATTTGCATGTTTTGTATGTAGATCTCAAAAACACAAATCTATGCGCATTTGCACAAACTTTTCATTGGAACTGGACATTTGAACTTGCACCGCTTAAGGCGGTGTGAACGTAGCTTCAGAGAGACAGTTTAAAAGCTCACCTGAACTCTGGTACGGGCCAACTCAGTGAAGCCTGGCCATGCTGAATCGAGGGATATCTTATCACTTTCAAGTAAACCCCGGTACAGTTCAGCATCAGTGTGAATGCGGGCAGACTTTTTAGTTAAAGTAGAAAGCAGCAAACTTCTAAAATTGGGACAGGAAAAAAAAATTACCCATCGGACAGCAGAAATCTTGAGAATATCGCCCCCACAAGAGCTGCTGTTGTAACTGCAGCCAATCAAATGGAGTCTCCTAAACATCGTAGTAAAGAACTGATCCTGTCACAGTTTCAATCTAGGAATTAGTGAGGTTGTACTATTTTTTTGTTTTCTTTCTTCTCTTTGTGTGCCGTCACACTATGAGCTCTTTTGTTTTGACACAGGATACATGCCCTTTATTGGGAATCAGCAGGACGCTCTCTTATGTTGATTAGGAACAACTTGAAAGTGCTTTGGCTTGAGAGAACCTGAGATTTTTCCATCTTGTGAAAAAACAAAACAAAAACAAACTTTAAAAACCATTTGCAATGAAAACCATCTTCCAAAAGTTTCAGAAGTCCTGTGAAAGGTTTTAAATATGCAGTTAAAGATCTTTTCAAGTCTGTGAATTTGCCCCTTCTGAAATTTACTACAGCTTCTAAATGAGCTTTAAGTATGGTAAGGCTTTATATTATCCCAGAGAAAGAACAAATGAAAATTATAGCCAAAGCAGTATGCTCTATCATGTGCTGTAGATGTTCCAAAAAAAGAGCAGAAAATCAAAGTCAAAATGTGTGTCTGATTTACCAAAATGCGTGTTCTGTATTTTTCTAAAATGAGGGAAAAATGTGAGAAATGAGTCTGAGGAGCTGCAGTTGTTACAGCAAGAAAAATAGACGGATAAACTCACCGAGGGGAAAAAAGGCTTGCAAATGTAATGTCAGCGCTGGCTGAGGACAAACACATTACAGCAATCCACCCTCTATGATTCATGTTGAAAGAAAAACAAAAGGCACACACACAGACACACCATGATACCTGGATTAATTAGTGAGATGTATTCAAGCTCTGCAGCTGCACAGTAGACTGTTGCATAAAGAAAAAAATTGGATCTCACACCGGGGAGTCGCATTCTTCGCAACCTCGTTTATTTCATTGTTTGTCCAAATCACTGTGTATTGTTCTTTAAATTTGAAAATACATGCAATAAGATTTTTTTTTTGTTCTCAGGTTTAATTCCTGCCAGCTTTGTATTGAAAGTAACTTTATTTTTACTTGAATGCTCCTCGACCGTTTCCTCCCTCTGATTTGTGTGTCGGAAAGAGCAGAAGTCTTTGTTTGGGGAGTAGACACTTTCTGCTGGTCTGTAAGCGCAGACGGGATTCAGCCTTGACAAGCTAAGGCAGTTTAGCAGTGAGGACACACATGAAGACAGAGAAGGTGTCCGACTGGCTGAAAATGTCACGGTGAAGAAGAGAGAATGTTTAGGTGGTGAGGGATGAGAAAAGAAATGCAATCTGGGTGCAGACAGAGGTGTAACAGAGCAATTTGTTTGTGGTGGAATGGAGAGAAGATGGGTTGGCATGGCTGATAAGACGGTAAAGTCTGGAGCGAGCTGGTCTGTGTGGATAAGGAGGAGTCCAGGGTCTTCTTTGAAAAAAAAAAACTGGGAGACAAGGGAGTAAAAGAGATGAACCAGAAGATTATTCTGATAAAAGAGTAGATTATTTACCAACTTTAAAAAGTCTTGAGGTGAAGCTGGAACTAAGTTTCAAAACTGTCCATTTTTCCATCTTTGCTATAGATTTTATCAGAACTTTTTATTCAGTTTGCCTTCAAAAGCCATAGTAGGCTCACATGTTTTTTTGTCTCAAAAGATATATTTACTTCATTAACCTGTCCCCTATAGTGCAGCAGAAGCTTAAATAAAACCAAATGGTGTCTTCTGCTATAATTAAAAAAAAAAAAAAAAAAAAAACCCCACAGAACTGCAAATGTGTGTCTGTGACAAAATTTAAACGTTTAACGATTCATGCAGAATCTGGCAATGTCATGACCAAGTTAAACAACTTAAAATGTTTGTTTGAACTGGATTTGATGCCACTGAAAAGCGGCATCATTTGGAGCTTTTTTTCTGGCGTTTGACTTGTAAAAATGTATGCTTTATTTCAAGTCATCTTCGTAGATTTTGTTTTAAGGTCAATACTTAAATAAGTTATGTACGCAAGGCAATTCCATTGTGGACTGAAGTGAGAAAAATACATTTTATGCCCAGAAATGGTTTCAGGAAACTTAAAATAGTAACATTATAATCATGTTTGGACTGCGAGAATAGTTTTGACCCGCTGTTTTACACTTTGCAGCTGGGACCCGTGCAGTCCAGAGACTGTAAACATGCCTGCCGAAGGCCATGTTAAAGTCATCGGTTTACAGCACTTCCAGCAAACCTCCTTCACTGATATGTCAAATGGTTACATTTACAATTCTTTAATAAAATAAAAGAAATTCATAGTTTTAAAGTTTTGGTTTTGAACAACTTGATGGAGGCTAAAAGGGCAAAAAAAACTGATTTTAAAAACACAACATTTTGGAATTCCAAAGTCATCTAGACTCTTTTTTTTTTCCACACTATTGTTGTGACTGAACCTAGACAGGCAGCTGGAAAAACGAGGAGAGTCCGGCTCAGAAATCAGGAATTGACCCACCAGGGGTGGACAGAAGGACGAGGAAATGACAAGAAGACAGTGACGAGGACAAAGAGTGAGCTGGAAGCACCAACATTTAAAGATAGAAGAAAAAAAAAGGCGGGGACAACAAGGCGACATGCTTAGTTTAGAGAGGAAGACCAAGAATGAGACGTGAATCAAGTAAAACACCTCTTTTTTTCCAGGTTTGAATCCCAACAAATAATAAATAATGCACACAATTAGTTGAAAAATTCAAAAACTCAACAGAAATCCTCCTCCTATGATTAATATTTTTGATTTGCTTGATTGTATAATTTGTTTTTTGGCTGCATAGAGAATAACAATCCGCTTTAGTAGTTGCTTCAAACAATTATTTAAAGTTGTTCTTTTGATCATTTAGATTTGTTGGTTTGTGTTTGTTGGAATGCCAAAGGATGTCTTTGATTATATCTGTACAAAACATTAAAAATGCAATTCATCACGTACGCATGTGGTGCCCATATGCTGTTCTCACTGCAAATGAACAGCACGACTTTACAGAAAGATCCAACAGAAGTGCTCTGTGTAAGAAGGAGGCTGATAATGTCTTCATCTGGTTATTCATTTAAAAATAGTGGGACTTACATTTATTCTGTGTACAAGTTCCTGATTCTTGTTGATTAACTGAACTGCTAAAAACAAAAGCTTAAGCAATCTCATAGAAAAGTATTTTTTTAAAATTACAATTAGGAAGAAAAGGTATTTGTGACTGCTTTATTTTGTAAAGTTGTTCTTTTCATGAATGCTCAGCAGATTACAAACACTCATAATAAAACCTTTAAGCTCAAAGATGAAACAATAAACAGACAACTGCATTAACATGCAAGAGGGAAAAATAGATGCATGCCGATTGAGAAAAGATTTTAAATTCAAATATCAAAAAAAACAAAAAAACAATCCTCCATTATTTTCTTTTTTAATAAAACCCATTTTTAAGCTTGAGTGACTTGAGTGGCTGGTCAGCTCAGTTGGCTTCGTGTGGTACTGACGTGTGGTAAGGCAGGGTCTGATTCCCAAGGGGTGCAATGGGCATAAACGTTTAAGTAGACTCCACAGTGTTTTACATATATTAGTTTAGAAAAAATAGCTCAAAATATTGAATTTTGCATATGTTTTATTTAATTACACTATACTCAAAAACATTTGCTTTGTTTATTCTAAAAAACTCAAAACAGTGAGACAATCACTTGACGAAAATGTTTTAAGTACAATCATCGTATCCGGGTTTATCGTGTAGCTTCACGTGTTGTTTAAGTGTTTAGCACAACCTGTTACCCACAGCGTGCCTGTAGAATAAAAAATGCATGAATATTTTGGCTCCACTGGCTCACCAGGCCATCTACGATCTTATTTGCAAGGCGCCACCTGTGTGTCCTGTACTGGTTCGCCCATTTTTCACTCGCAGACAGCTACTGTCCAGTTGTGACAAAGGCCCAAGACCACATTCATCCGCAAAGCTTTTGTGGCTCTGCTAATCCAGAATGATTAGTGAAAATGTAAAATTAATCAGCTCAAGTTTATATTTAATTTCTTTCACTTCTTTTTTGTTTTCTTTCACTTTTATTTATTTTTCTTATTCGTTTTCACATTTCTATTTTCCAGTATGCTGTAATTCAAAGAGTTGACACGTTAAAACTGATGTGATTATGCAAAAAATGCAAATTAATTTTAAAAAATCATAATTTTTTAATGTCTGAAACACAGTTCTGCACTAGATGACCATTTTTTAAATTTAAATATTGTATTATTAATTTTGATTTCATTTTCTGTAATATCCAACTGCTTAGAAGAAACTTTCTGAAAGGTAAAGGACTCCGTTAAAAAGCCTTGGTTCATTGGGGTAATATAACGCCCATCCATCAAGGCCAGTGTCAAGGTGTAAATTATCAATCACTGTTTGATTAAAGACGGGAGCTACTTTTATTGCAATTAGCTCCTGTCCTCTGGTGATGATGGCCTCTCATGGCCGTCTGTCTGCTTTACTTTCAGATCACACGGTCTACCTGCCACCCTGCAGGCGCTACAGCAACGATTCAATCTGCCCCGCTTTTGAGGTGTAAAAATAGTCAGATACATAATTAACATCATCGTTCATAACATCTTCAATGGATGTTTTTCTTAGGGATTTGGAGGAGGGCTTGAAGGATGAAGGTGCGGCTGCTGTAAAGGCACAGGGTTGTTAGTCCAAAAACTACTCAATCATCCTGTCGTTACTTTTCCCGCACGGCCGTTGGAAAGTGGCCAAACGTTGCAGCACTGCTTTATTCTCAGTCCATTCAGAGGGTTTGACGGCCATAATGTGGCTCTCTCTATGGCCTGCCCAGCCTCTGTCTTTCCACTCCTTTTCGATCTTCTATTTTTCACTCTTTTAAGTGGTTTCTGCATCTTACACCACTTTTTTCTCTTCCGTCTATGGTTTAAATGCCATTTGCTTTTATCAAACTCTTTTCTTCTCTTGGTCTGTTATTTCATATCCTCCTCTGGCTTTTCAATCATAGCCACACTTGGCCGCCTCCTTTCTGATTTAGCTGAGAGATTTTTGGAGTTCTGTGTGCGCTTTAAGAGCAAGCAGCAGATTTTACTCAATTTAACACTCCACATGAGGACGTCTACAAAGTATAAACTATGAGATCTGTAAAATCTAGAAACGTAGTTTTTAATTTGTATAAATCACTGGTGGGCTAAACAAAAGTGTCGTTTCTCTTTAATATTTTTGATTTTTTTTTCTTCATAATTTGAAAAATAACAGCCTTTTTTTTATTTGCGTTGCACAGAGTAAACATATTTTTGCAAAAGTAAAAGTTTGATAAATTTCCAAGTCATTTGTAAACAAAGAGCGTGCCTGCGTGTTTACACGCATGCAAACAACATCCGAACTTTTTGCAAAGATGGATGTGCACATTGGGCATATCAAATGAAGGTCTTTTAAAGATCACCGCTTTCTCTGCAGAGAAAGTGTGTTTCAGCCTGAAGGCGATGCTGGCAGCGCAGACTCTTCCTGAAAGGGGCTGTCCTTAATCTATGACATCAGCTCGTGAGAACCCGCTCGTTTCATGGGTAGGGGAGGGGCTTCTGCAGAGAGCATTGGTTTTTAGAGGATTACTCAGAAATGTGTTAGCTGGTTAAAATACCGCTTTGAGGTTGTTTGTAGTGAGGAATGGACCGTAAGATACACTTAAAAGCTCATAAAGTTTTTTTTTCATGGTATGGCCCTTTTAAGGTAAGTTTGGAACAGAAGTGGCTTGATGCATATTTGCATCAATAGGTGTCAAGGGGTTAAAGACTGGCAGGCTTTTCTTTTGAAATTGAGCTTGCAGCAGTTGCTTGATTTTTTTTTGTTTGTTTTTTCTATTTTGTGTCCATCCAACAATGATCCCAGATTAAAGGAGCTCCAACTTCTCATAGAAAAAAAACAATGAATTGACCAAGAATTTCACTGCTGAGAGGCAACTGTCTGACTGAGAAGTCCCCCCAAACTTCACTCTCCCCTCCCACCCTGATTCCCTCCTGTCTGCAGATGGGACGCGTGGAGCCAGAGTAAGACAAAAACAGAGACTCTCCATCATCATGCGAGTGGTGCTTGACTGTCAAGCACACAAACAGAGCTGCTGCTGCAGTTTGTCACACATTGACCCGACCGCATAGTTTGGAGTTCATGTTCTTTAAAGCTTCTCTTCACCTCCAAAACCAGTGGATCAGAATACCAATGAGTAGAAGGAGCTGTTTGCTTGGGTGTGAATAATTTCAGCTTCATAAACTGGACACTGGATTAATCCAAATTTCTCAACATAAGTTTTGACTCAAAGACAACAGGAGACAAACCACATAAAAAGGAAACAGGAACAACCATATTATCACCACGACAACATGTGAATTTGTTAACAGTGGTGTGAATGAACTAAAAAGTAGTTCAGTTCTTAATTGGATTATTAAGAAGTTTACCTCCTGTGATTCATGTAATTAGTAATCTAACATTGGTAACCTTGTTTAATTCTGTCATTGTCAGTAAACTGCCTTAACGTGCAAATCCCATCAATGAATCACTCGAGACAAAGGCCTTTTAAGGATCACACCAACAATTCAAACAGACTAAAGAAAAAAAATGAGAAAGCATTACATTTTAGAAATCAAAACAAAATTCCAGGAACCAAAACACGATCCCAAAAAGATTAAATGTTTCTAAAAACAAGAGTCATTTCCAGAAATCAAAATGAAACGTAAAAAAAAAAACAAAAAAAAAGACAAAGAAAGAACCTGGAAAAGGCAGGTATAATAGCGCCATCACTGATTGGATAATGATATCTAGTAACGCTTCATGCCATCTAACTTTTGTTTAAAATGATGCACAATTGTCATCATTCAATCAGTGATATTGGAGAGTACCTGCTCATTCCAGTTTCTTCTTTTGTTTTATTTATTTATTTTTAATTTATTTTGATTTCTGAAAATAGCTTTTGTTTTCCGAAAAAGTAGGTACTACAAACCGTCACGGATTGATGATGACGTTTGTTTATCATTTCAACTGAAGCGATTCTGGATATGCTTCATATTGCTTCATACTAATCATACAACACTTTTATTAGTATGCAGACACTGAAGAGGCATTTGAAAAAAATCAAACCTTCATCCAATCGGCGATGTCCCATTGTACCAACCTTTTCAGGTTTCGTGTTGTTTAACTTTTTTTTACCTTACATTTTGATTTCTGCAAAAAACTTTTCTGAAATATTTCATTTTAATTTCTTTTTTTTTTAAATTGTGTTGGTTTCTGGAATTTTTTTTTAATTTCCAACCTTTAATTAATCAGTTAGGAATTTGTTTTCAACTGTTTTGCTTTTTTAATTGTCGTGAGCTTTAAAAAGTTGCATCCAGTGATTTGTTGGTGTGACTGGCACTTCAGGGCCACCGTAGACTTCTCACCTGAATTTGCTCCTCCACAGAAATGTCTGCGCTCTTTCTCTAATCTTCAGAAAAACTTTTTGTGCTTTGAGCTTTCTGCCCACTCTTTGTTTCTGTTTGAGACAACACTGGCATAATTCATCTGCCAATATAACGGGTTTAACTGACAAATCATGTCATCGGTTACATTGCAATGGAGCGGTTGCTCTGGTTATCCTTAATTGAGCAGAAAAAGTGTAAAAAAACTGGCTTAAAAAATAGCTTCACAATAAACATTCAGTTCAATCTTTCCTTCTAAATTCTAAAGTTCAAGATAGGCTGAACATTTTGCCCTTGTCAAAAGGTAATTTTTGTAACTTTTCATTTTCTGTCCACACAATAGTGGACATGTAGCTTAGTTTTACCATAAACAAGAGCATTTCTTTGAGGGAAGTGCAGATATTTTATTGATAATGATATTTTTTGAGTTGCAGAACCAGTCGGATGTTTTAAGCTTGTCCATGCAACTTTAGCACACATTTTCAAAGACACAAACCTCCCTTGACATCCTATTTAGGAAGGTCAGGCTTGCTTTCAGAAAGACCTGACATGTCCTGCTCTTTGGTTTAGACGACTTCTCATGGATTGACTCAACATACACCTAAAGACACTTTGTTCTGAAATATTGATGCTGCTGGTCCAGTCTTCCTTTACACAACAACACTGACACAGAGATCAATTCCTTTCACAAAAAAGTAACAAAACTGAAAAGGAAAAGAAGAAAACGGCTGGTTTTGTTGGAAAATTTGAAACAAAATAAAATCCCCTCATGAAAGTGTTTACATTTGTGTTAAATGCACTTGACCTTTTTGCCAAAAGTGAACATTTTCACAATTTTTGGTGTCTGAACTAATGCATGTTATCATTTTAGAAAGTTAAGGATTAAACTTGGTTTAAAGCACAGAAATGAGAACAGGAATCATTTCTCCAGGTTTATACAGTTGTCATGCACCACTATTTTATGAATCTCAGTCATAATTTGATTATATAGTAGACCTGGTTACTATATACATTACTATATACATTACTCTCATTTCCAAACATGAATGGATGCAGCCACAACCACATAACTTTTGTGTATTTATCTTGTTATTCAGCTAATAGATGAGCAATGAGTGGAGAAAAAAGACATGCATTTCATAAAATGGGAGCAATCCTCTGCTTACTTGAGGAATTTGTACTAAATATAAAAAACATGACTTTACAAGTAAAAGAAAAAAGTTTACATCTTTGTGCTTTGTGATTAGTTTTTGTGGAATAAAAGGTCAGAAAGCCTTAAACAAGTGGTGCAAGCTCAAAATGAGGTTTTTATATACATACAGGACTAAAAGAACTAAAGTACTTCAGTTAGTCTTCTGTTATGGTCTGATTTTAGAGTTTGGCAGCTTGCTCTTGATTCTTCAGTCAAGCAAAACTTTATTCTTTGCCTCTCAAGTAATACTGTTGTGTGATTGGTCAAAGGCTGACCTTGAAGTGTCACAAGTCAGACTTTGACCTTAGAAGTAAATATTAACATCCTCAGCAGTTACATTTAGTAATATTCGTCTTTTTCCTTGTTGTCTTCATAAATTTGGTTTCCCTGCTCCTTAATCAAATCAAAACCAGTTTTTCCTGCCATTGTCACCTCCTCTCTTTGTTTGTTGTCATTTCACATTGTTGTGACCGTGCTGGAGTGAGACAATGACGTTTCAGTAGGTCTGACCATGAGTTTCTCATGAATTATGAAATGTTCTGACCAGAGTGAGTTTTTCCTTCTTCTTCCTGAAACTTTGGGAAAACAAACACATTTGTCCGTTCACTTGAAGTGTCAACCAGTCTTTAAAGACTCACTCCAATGAAAATTGTGTTTTTAGTGGTTTTGTTCTGTAGCATCTTTCTCATGATGGAGGACATATTAAAAAAAATTAATTTCAAAACTGCAATTCACAACTCCAATTCTGATGCATCCAATTGCAGACAAATAGATTTATTATCCTCTTCATTTTCCTCTTCTGAGCTGCCATCTGGCTCAGAATTGTACAGCTGGATAGCTCTAATATTGCTTGCCATTATTTATTGATTACATTTTTTTTTTATATGCCAATTTTAGCTTGTGGTTGTGAGGCACTATAAGCTAGTGGGAGAGAGTGTAAACCAACAATTGATGGGAAATAAGCAGAGGCAAACTTCCGTACCAACAGTCCCGCCCTCAACTCTGAGGCGGATTTCTAATGAGCTCCTGCTGCTCTGCAGAAAATATGTCCTAAAAACGACACAGGCTTTTTGATTTTTGCTAAAAACAGCGTAATCATAATTAAAAGACCACTGGGAATGACTTTACAATACAAAAATATATAGTTGGAGTGGGACTGTATCATTCAGGTTCTGTCCATTGACTGTATATAGAGAACGGCTGTGACATCACCCATAGAAAATTCCTTACTTCTGGCTTCAATGTAATTATGCCAATTCAGTTGCCATTTTTCCGCAATACAGACTGACTAATAGCCAGTGTTGGGTAAATTACTTTTAAAGAGTAATGGATTACTTTAATTACTTGATGAAATATTTAATTAAATTACATTACTCATTACCTAATCTCAAAAGTAATTCACTTCTTGTTACTTTGCTTTACTTTTTTCAGTCCCACACAAATGCTCAAAAGTATGGTGGCCCTGAAGTGCAAATCACATTCACAAATCACTTGACCCAAAACAATTTAAATATAACAACGACAATTAGAAAAGCAAAACAAATAATATAAAAAAAACAAAATTAAATTTTAGAAATCAAAACAAAACTTCAGAAACCAGAAATAAATAAATGAAAAACTTTTCAGAAAAGAAAATTAAATGAAACATCTTAAAAATCACAACGACAATTTAAAAAGTAAAATAATTTAAAAAAAATAAAATTACATTTTAGAAATCAAAACCAAAACAAAAGAAAACTTTTCAAAAAATATAATGAAATGAAACATTTTAAAGATCACAATGAAAATGTAAAAACCAAAACAAAAAAATAAAAATAACATTACATTTTAGAAATCAAAACAAAACTCCAGCAACTAAAATATATTTATTTTTGCAAAACAAATTAAATGGAACATTTCAAAGATCACAACAACAATTTCAAAAAGTAAAACAAATAGTGAGAAAACAAGATTACATTTGGGAACTCACAACCACAATTTAGAAACGAAATTAAAAAAAAAAAAAAAGTTGGAGAACAAAATTACCTTTAGGAAAATGAAAACCAAAAGCAAACCGGAAAGGGTAAGTACTTCAGGAGATCGCCGATAGGATGATGACGTTTGGTTTTGTCTGACTATCAATCATTTTGTCGAAGAGGGAAAAGCAGAAGGATGTTTTGCAGTAAAGTGCCGTAAAGAATTGAGAATTCACCGAACTGAATGGTGTCTTAGATAGAAGATTGTTCTACAAGTTTTTGGCCACAGCTGCTGCAAAAGTTCGGTGAATTCTCAGTTCTTTGGGGGTCACTCAGATCAGTTCTATTACAGTCAGTGGTGCTGTCACACCGTCTGTTAAATTGTTTATGAAATGCAGTCAGATCGGCTGATTTCTTCTTCTTTTATGCAAATAATTACCAGTATTCATACAACAGCAGCCACATCCTTGTTTATTTCATACCCATTCATACACTGAGGGAAAAACCAGTCCACCAAGAAATGTAATCCATGCAGTCCAGTGTGGGTAAGCCTCTCCCAAACTCTACTGTTGGGTAAACCAACCAGCCACCAGACAGTAGGGCAACACCTCAGGACCTAAATCAGCAGTTAAGACAAGACATTTCTTGAACACATTTATGACAAAGAAACAGAGGGTTGGTAATAGGAGTGAAGGAATGGATTTGTGCTAAAATTCCAAAGCCCTCTTTGAACAGAAACGTGGGACTCCGACAGAACCTTTGTCCCATTTACAACACTGTCCTGTCAACACTCCCCAGCAAAGTCAGACCACCTCACATAGCCGTTTGACACGCATAACAGCCCCAGAGGAGTAGCCCTAAATGACTCACCCTGACCATCCATTCTTCACCACATAAAGTGAAACCATCTGAGGGCTGTAAAGCGTGCCTGCCTGCCAGCTTACCAACTTTATGTCAGACTAAAAAACCTCCTCAGTTAAAGAACACAACGTTTAAACTCCATAATGCTGTGTTCACAATGAACGCAATCTGCGCATCAAATTTGCTGCTCCAGAAATGTGTTCATAAACGTTCCCATTCCAGACACGTGTGGGAGTAGCTACTATCAAACATTTTTGTGTATTTAAAATTCAAATCTCATCAAGACAAAAGAACATGTGCATATTTGTTCTGTCAAGAATTTTCTCTGAGTACTTAAATCTCTTTTATAAATAAATAGTTGTGGAGGAAAAATTGTTTAACCATCTATTTTAAGTCTTTATAAATATTTGATGAAGTAGTACTATCAGCACACGAATAGTTCAGCTAAAAAATCTGATCGAAAAGGTTGTGGGTGTTTGGAAATCACAGTTTGTTTGTTTGCCAGTCTGATGGGAAAACTGGAAGACAACAGTTTATAACCATCTTAACAGCTTAAGGTGCCAGTTCATGCTTTTAAAGAACCTTTAAAATCTTGGAGGTGTGAGTTTATGTGAGTGCTTGTGTGTGTGAGTCTGTGTGAGTGCTTGTGTGTGTGAGTCTGTGTGAGTGCATACGTGTCTTGCTAGGAGAAATGACTCCATATGTGCATTGTTTCTCTCCATCATTGTGTTGCTCTCAGTAGATTTGTATTCTGGGAATCCCTCACTTTGGAACACACACTCACTCATGCACATACCTGTGAGGACATATTTAAATGTGCACGCATGCAGATACACAATGAGAACTGGATGACATTTCCTGGTGGGCGCAGAATGCGCACGGATGTGTTTTTGGAAACTTAAAACACAAACGGAGAACTTCTGAAAGAGTGGTGATTGTTGCTGTTCACACAGAGTGTTTTATTGTTCTCTGAGCTTCTGGAAATATTTTGAGGATGAAATGTTTGAAAATTAAACAATGAAAGGAAAAAAACAGCAAGGAAAAAGCAATGGTGATTCAAAAAATTTAGATAACATTTTAGAAAAAAAACACAAAAAGAAAAGAGGTCTTGCTTTGTTGACGCATTTCCTTGATTTTTTTTTTTTCATTTATTTTTTGTTTTAGGGAAAATCCTAATTAAAAATAATGAAAACGTTGAAATTCTTTGATTAAAACAGTTTTTAAATGTTCAAACAAAAATTAATTCTACCTAATGACTTACTTATTCTGTGCACCATCTTATAGTGTTGTAGCATTTGTGTGCCTTTAGGTTCATGGTGTCAGTTTGTGCATGTGTGAATGGGCACAGCATGAAGCTCCTGGGATCTGTGAGACATGACGCAGAGACGGGGCCAAAAGGGTAAGAAACACACATGCATTCACACGCACAAATTATCAAACGCGCATGGAAAACATGCTGAACTCATTGCTTATTTATCACAAAACTCTTTATTTTTACTCTAATACAGAAAAGGCCTTAAAAAGTCACTAAAGGTGAGATGACCTCAAAAGATGTAAAAGCTTTGTCTTGTTTTCTTTTTTTTGGGGATTTCTTGTATTTATTTTTTGTCTTTCTTTGTAGATGCTAAACTAGGTGATCTGGGGCCCAAAGTGGTTTAATGCATATTTGCATCAAGAAGTGTCCCAGAATTCTTAAAAATAGGCTACTCATATTCTAAAATGACCTAAAATAAAGTGCTGAATGAATGACACACATTGTTTTTAATTCTGAATCTTTGTCTGTTTTTCTTTTCCATCAATGATACAAAGATGAATTTCCTGAGGTCATGAACTGTCCCTAAATCATTTATCACCAGCTAGTCAGCAAGTCTTCAGTGGAAAGTACCATTATCATTGGATAGTGTCAATTTAACTCACAATGCTGGACTTCAGGATGTTATAGTCTCCAAAGGCTCAGCACCAGCAGAACACAGGTTTCAAATAGCAACGCTATCATCTGTGAGGGACTATTTTGGGATTCCTGCATGCTAAACTTTTGAGCACCAGTAAGTCAAGTAAGCTAAATACCACCCTTCAAGCTGCCTTGCTGGAATTTGAATCGCTGTGCTGCTTGGCTGCATTGTTAACTGTCACAGAGGTCAGAGGTGAGCATTTATTGCGAGACTTATTTGTGCCTAGGAATGAGCAGTCACTAATAGCAGATAGCTGAGGGAACCTGATGTGACTTTTTCAATAAGGAGAGATTTTTTTGAGATACAATGGATGTGCATGAATTAAGTCCATAGTCTTTGGCAGATTGGCTCTGGGCAAGTGACATCCTGCATGCTGGTGGGAAAAAGATTGAACCATAGATGAATAAACACCAGAGCCTAGATGCTGATAGTGGTTGAGAGCCAGTCCATGACAAACCATTGTTCCAGGAGGAGGACTAGGCGGAGAAGGGCCGGCTAAACCATCTAGGATGTAGAGAGAAAACGTTCATGAATTTAAAAGCAAAATTATGATTGCGATTGGCTGAGAAGAAGAGGTGGGAATTTAGCTATTTGTTTAGAGTGAAGACTTAATTGATGAGTGGCGTGCAGAGTGAGTGACACGAAAGCCCAGCTTATGTTATGATCACAAGCACAACTGCCTCTGTGCGTTTGGGAGGCATCAGCAGAATCTTTAAGATTTCATGCCGCTGCCTGATCTTTTTTAAAAATCGTTGGTGTGGTCATTAATGTAGACGGTGGTGGTCAGATGGCTGTCAGGCGTCAGACGAAAATTGTCTGGTTGCCTGAAAATGTATCCTTTCTCTCAAAACCTCTGCCGCTTGATTACAAAATCTGCTGTGCGACCACCTGCTGAATTTGCTAAAAGACCTGAATAGATTGACCTGCTTTGAGCCTGTTCTGGCTGCTTTCTTTTGTGGTGAACACCTAAGGAGATCACCAACCATCACATCAGCAGCTCAGTTACAAACTCCCTATGAAGATTGCGCTCCTGCATTTGTTTTTGTCATTTTTCTTTCTTGGTTTTGGTCATGTTTTGTTTTAGTTGTCCTCAATCAGACAGGTTTAGACAGATGATTACGGCTGTCTTCATTTCTGGTATCTACCCCCAGTGTAATTAGGTGTCTGGTTTTCAGTTCTAGTCAGGTCGTCTGCTTTGTCACCAGTTTTGTAGCCTCCTTGGTTTTGTTATATTCAAGTTCATTTATTAAATGTTTGTAACCTAACAGTTACTCTCGGGATCAGGGCATAGGTGACTGGAAAGATTCACGATGAACATGACTATTGTATGGTACAAAAAGCCTTTGTGGCACTGCAAATGTGACTCGACTAAAATCAGAATCATTTAACCAATACAAGCATAGAAATGTTGTCTCCTCTGTGTGACATAGACGAATGAAATGCAAGACGGGATAGCTGTCCGGGTAGTGATAATGGTGACAACCGTACGATTTTTTTTCCCCCTGAGGCAGGTATAAAAAAAGAAACAGCAGCCAGATCCCTTCACCAAAAAACCATACTGAGGGCTTATGACACAACCAAGTCAGCTTCTATTCATTCAAATGTTAAAATAGTCTAAGTTTACCAGAAACATGATCAGATGCCCCGGTTTAAAATGTTCTATCATTTCTGTTGTCAGAGGAAAGTCCAAAATGGAGACAAACATGCCTGTTAGAAGAATCCATCTTCTGCTGGTGTTATCATTGAGTTCACTATGTGTTTCCAATACTTTCACAAAGTCCCAAGTTTCCAGACTTTGTCTATATCTGTCTTCTGAATCATGTGTCTTTTAATCCGAAGCCTCACATGCTCTCAGACTCATTGTAGCTTTTGTATCCTCCATGTCAATTTTTTTTCAACAGCAGGAGATCCTAAACACACTGAGAAATGGAGAGATGTTGGAGCTGGTAGGAGGCACTCTGTATTTCCCACAGGTCAGCTGATGCATTCTCACCCCCATCACCGGCATCTTCCATCACCAGGCCTTCACCGCCGGCTGGACAGACGTGTGAGTGTCTGTGTGTGTGTCTGATGCAACGAGCATGACAAACATGATACATCTTATCACATGCTTCTCCTTAGCGGATTAAAAAGCAGACTTCCAACGACATTTATGCCAGTGCTCCTGTGGGGACTGACTTTGTGCAGGCAACGGGAAAATTCAATCACTGCCTAAAGGGTGGGAACGGTGTGGAATGAAATGCTGCTTTGGTTCCATTTCCGTGTTAACCACTTTTTTTTTCCCCAAGACTGCAAATAAGGAAAGAGAACTGGAGGGCAGCCTCTCTGCTTCTCCTCACCACAATATGCTTTTGACAGCAAACACATTTGTTGCAGGACAGATTTAGGGTACATGTGGTGTCTCACACCTCATTAGATCCCACATTAAGCTCACCTCGAAAGCTGGCGCCATCTTATTTCTACGTAGCCTGTGTAAAACATAAATCTTTACTGTGTAAGAAAAATTCTCTAGTCACAATACTTACAGCTGGGGCCCAAAAGGGACTAATGAGCAGAAGGTGGTAAAGTGAAGGGAAATTAACTTGATGGCTTAATAAAATTAAGACTACCGGTATATGATAAAAGCAGGAAAAGAACCATTTGGCACTGAAAGAACTGCAGAACAAAAATCATCAGTTGATCTAGAAAAGGGTAAAAAAAACTCTTTACAATGTAAATATGGAATTTGATGGTAAATCAACAAACTTGCAATAACATTTGGTATTCTCATAAGAAACCGAAAACATGAAAATATAGTTTTTATTATTTGAAAATTCAGAATGTGTGTTTTTTAAATAAATAATCACCAAAATCAATAATAAAAAATAAATCATGATACTTAGAACTTATTTACTCACATAAAAGCCAAATCACCCAAACATTGAAATAATTAATCATTTGAGATGATTTTTTAAAAGATTTTGTTAAAAAAATACATATTCATAAAAAGAAAAAGTTATAACAAGTGGGATGTAAGGATTGCCTACCTAAAGTAAAAAACTTTATGTACAGTTTGTGCTAAGACTCACAAAAATATAGTTTTAATGTAGCGAACAACAGGCCCAGTCATAAAGTCTGCACTTTGCAGCACATCTGTTCATGCATTTCTGCCTCAGATGATGTTATCACACTGATAAGTATCTCGTCTTGGGAGCAGAAGCATCTGCATGGAAACACAGCCTTTGTGATCATAACACAGCCTGTACTGGTGCCAGTCTTTTCTGTGAAAAAACAAAACATAAGTAATGTTAAGTTAAGTACTAGGGCTGCATTAAACCCCATAGGGGTGTGATGAGACCATCATTTGACACTTGTTCATTAAAAAAAGCTTCATTATGCATTATTAATTTCTCTTCTGGTTACAACTTTTGTGTTATGATGAATTAAAACAAAATAGAAACAAGCTCTTGCAAAGCACAGAAAGCGAACATGTACTGCAACTATTACTATCACATGCCTGCTAGCACATGATCTGCTGTAGAAGAGGTCCTGTTCCTTTCTCATATATTTTTGTGACCTTAGGTTCCTGTTTTGGGCCTTGACTGATGGTGTTGTAGTTCTTGACTGATGGCTTACACAGGATGTACCCCCACCCTGTACAGAGTACATCCTGTACATCCCATTCTTCATAAGAAGGATGAAGAATGCAATGCACTTCTGCTTTTCTTCTCCTCAGCCCTGATCAGTCTTTCTTGTGGCATATCTTCAGACTCTGAAATGACTTTACCTCACTTCTGTTGTCATTTAAAAACTTTTTAGTCAGAGGGTATGAGGAATGCATGTATGTGCGCATGAATGTGAATATGTGCACGGATGCTCTGCTGCTTGCGTGCCTCTGTGTGTTGTGACTGTTTGTGTTTCTTACTGCTGTGGGACAGGGAGCAAAGGAGTGAGAAAATGAAGAAGATGGATGGAAAGAAAGGAAGAAGTAGAGGAAAGGAAGAGAGGTAGGCTAAAGCTGCATAACGAGTGCATCAGGGCGGAGAGCCGCTCCGGGAGCGACAGTCCAAACACAGATACACCGTGTCCAAGCAGACGGGGAGGTGGGAGATTTCCCTGTAGAGGGTGGAGGACACGCGAACATGCATGAATACAAATGCAGGCCTCAGAACACTCACACACAGGAAGTGTACATTTTTTCCTACTCTTTCTGACTAATATGTAATTAAACTGTCGCCTCACTGCAAGAAGATTCTGGTTCAAATCTGTGAGAGACTTATGAGGGGACGTTGCATGTTTTTCTTGTGAACGTGTAGCTTTTTTCTGGGCAATGCGGCTTCTTTGGTCAATCCAAAAACACGTCAGTGAGTTATGATTTTCCTTTGTAGAGAATGTGCGGTTTAATATCTTTGCGTGCGTGTCTATGATGGACTGGAGACAAGTCTGAGATGTACCCTGCCACCACCCAGTGACAGCTGGGAAGGGCTTCAGCAAGTCTCATGACCTTTGCTTGGAAAAAGAGGGCACGGAAAATGGCTGAAACATGTTTGTTATTAGCGAGGAGCCAACAGCTGGAGACAAATTCTTGTGTGTTTACATGTTTTTCCAATAATGCTTATC
Organism: Adrianichthys oophorus; assembly: GCA_036245035.1. Classification (NCBI taxonomy): domain Eukaryota; kingdom Metazoa; phylum Chordata; class Actinopteri; order Beloniformes; family Adrianichthyidae; genus Adrianichthys; species Adrianichthys oophorus. The sequence goes on along the minus strand of BSAI01000189.1, from coordinate 18,588,534 downwards.
CTCATTCACACATGCAATATCCAGATGACTGCCTGTACTTAAACTGCACACAGATAAATTAAATGTAAAAAGTAAAGATTGTGTACAATTTGGATGTTGACTTCTTTATCTTATTTGACTGGGATCCTGAGCAGAATCTGAAGTATAAATGGAAAGAGTAGAGGTGAGTGTTGCCTTGCTGCTCCATCAGTGGGCTGCCATTGTTAGATCCCACCTCATGTTCTCAAACCTCATTCTGTTTTTCTGCACAGAAAAAAACAAGAGAGGAACAAATGTCAGTTTGGAGACATGAATGCTGGATGTACATATAATTTGTGAGAAGACGTATTCAACTCGTGTACTGTTATCACAATGCATGAAATGTGAAAGAAAGGCAATGACCATTGTTTAGCTTCAGACCTCTGAAACAGATAAAAAGGCACAATTATTGATATTCTGTGGATAATGAGGAGAAAATCTATTTATACACTCTTCCTCTGAAAGAGAGAATACACTGAAATGTGCTTGTTCGGAGCGAAACACTAGAATGGAAATAGACAATAGGTGTGATAGACAAGGAGATGAAGCAGTTCATACTGGGGCGTTGGGATGAAAGAATTTCAATGTGACACTGCGTGAAAGAAGACCATCAGTGAAGAAAAGAGCTAACAGTTATCACTTGAAATGTCTGTTTTAAAGTCAGATCTGACACTTCTAATGTGCTGTCATCCACTCAAGAGGAAGAGGAAGGAGAAAGGTAAGGAAACATTTTCCAGGCACTGTGACCAGTCTGTTGTTTCTGATTGGCACGTTTTGTCCCTCGGGGTTAGTTCTGGATTGTGTGGATGACACAGCCACTGTGGGCATAAGTGGGTTTTCCACAGCTGATTTTCAGACAGTTCTATTACTGATGTGTCACACTTTCTTAACCCATCTAAGTCCGTGAGTAGATGGTAGTGACAGAGATGAATTTCAGCCCCAAATGGTTTGCAAATTTCTTTCATGAGAGTTTCCACAGTCTTTCTATTGTTTTTAATGTTGGACTTTTTCATTTACTATTTCTTGAAGTTTTACTGAAAAATAATAATAAAATTAATCTTTTTTGGTAAACAGGGAACAAAAAGCACACAAGTCCATTTCTTTATCTGCATCCAAAAAACATCTTCACTTCTTAAGAACAAATTAAGCTTGTTCTCAGACATCAAGGTTTGGGTTGTTTACTTAATTAAAAAATCTTTAAAAATGTGTCCACTCCACATTAAAATAGATATAAACTATAAGAGGACATAGATTTAAACATAAAGAGAAAACCCTAGTCTTAAGATTGTGTAATTCTATGGGAGTTATAGGAGTGGGAATCTGCCGTCCTCATAGCATTAAACTTTTCATTTGTCCTGGTAAAAGTCAGGTCTCAATGCCTCCTTGATTTCAACCACTGTGAGTTTCTGCTACAACTCATCCAAATTAGTGTCTAGAATACTATTTCATTCTGTAGCGAACCCTACAATCTACAATTTGCAAGGATTAAAAAAAAAAAAAAAATCCAGTAAAAGCCTCGATGGCTGCTGTGTTAGCACGATTTCCACACATCCAAGCCCTACTCGACTGTTTACCTGGTTCAGGTGTGTCCAAGCCAATTAGAACATGCCAGAGCATGTATGTTGGAAAACATGCAGGAGTGCGGCCCTCGATGCCTGGAGTTCAATATCCCTGCTTTAACTCCTTTAACACAACATTTTGATACCACATCTTAGGCCTTGTGTTGTAAAACAGAAAATGCAGCCTTACCTGACACAGCATGATGCTGAGCTTGTGGTTCATGCTTTTTCCTTCCTTGGCCCCTGCCATGTGCTCCACGCTGACCTCCATATATCTGAAACCTTTACAGATGATCCAAAACACAGCAGTGCATTTGGCTTGAGTGAATCCAAAAGGGCTCGTATTACTTCATCACTAATTAGCTTTCAGTGGCTACCTTATGTTGTCCTTCGACTGATATTTGGGCCTGCACCTGTCCATTCAACTCAGTTATTCAATGGCAAAACCACGTTTGGTTTTTCACAAGAACGTCATTTGCCTTCCTCATTTATTAGACGTATTCTGACCAAATGTTTCACCAGAATGTTCTAGAAACCAATTAGTAAGCAGCTGTTCTTCTCTGCTTTTAAAAACCTTGTAGAGGAAATAAGAACCCTCACCAGCGTTCAAAGAAGCAAAACTTCTGGCTCAGTCTAACTGCAGAACATACCAACACACCAGGATAACTTAAGTTTGATCCCTCCACATTTAAACAAGTGCATGCTTGGATTCCACAGAGAACGTTTTACTATTTTTTAAATGTTTTTTGTACTTGATATTGATTTCCAAAGCTCTTTACACTTTCTACTCTTCTGTTTTGGGTTAAAAAACTGTTAAAGAAGTTCTAAGACCACATTTTAGATGTAAGTCTTCTTGTAAAAGTCTCCTCACAAGGCGATAACCTTGAATTCTGGCTGTGTTCTGGGAAGGCCCATCAGATTACAAGACACCATATTCTAATGTTTAATAAAAATCCCCTTTCCTCAATGTTTAAATTCCAAAAGGTTTTCATCCAGCCTTTTTTTAGGAGACACTTTGATAAACAGGACAGTGAAAATAAAAACATTTAAAGATGATTTAATAATTAACCCTTCATGTCTCTTTTGCTGTGGAGCAGGGAACCTGAACCTTTTTTTTTCTTCTAAATTGTGATTTTTTTTTTTTGCCTTTAAAAGTATTTTTACATGATTTATTTTGTCCAAGATACATTTTATTTTATTTAATCCTGTGACTTATTTAGCTAAAGATTACTCTGAACTGCAAAGATAAGCCGTTTGGTTTTAAATGGCTTTGGAGTAAACCAAGACATAAACTATGTGATAAATTCAGCCAATCTGGAGAAATACACGTTTTTGGTCCATTTTGAGAAGTTCTACAAGCAAAACTCTGATGTGTGGATGAGATCTAATTTGAGTAAATGAACTTTGTAAATAAAAATTTTATGATGGGAATAACATAAAAGAGGAATTAAAGCTAATGAAAAACATAAAATAAATCCATTTGAGCAACAGTTGTGATGAGGGAAGCCAAATAGGCTGCACTGACTTTCTATTTTCCAAAATAACTCTCTGTTTGGAGTAGAACATTAGGAAATGGAACTTGTACCAAAACTTTGTAGCAAGTGTAAGTGTAAGACAACAAGTAGTCTTCATTTTTTTCTTTCTTTTGTTGTTCATGGGTTTAAATACAGTTAGTATTAGGTACCGAGGTCAACTTACTCACTTCATACATGAGGTTGTGTTAAAATTGTTGAGCCCAAACACCAATTTTTATTTGAGGGTTCATCTCTTTTTGGTAGTTTTGTCATTGTTCATTTTTATTCTTTGCTTGGAAAACGGAATAGTAAAAGTAAGAAGTATGAAAGGAAAATGAAACATCTCATTTTATTCCATTGCTCTACAACAATACACTACACTTTGTGAGCAGCACTTGAAATGTTCACTAAAGCATGTGTTGTTGAATAAAAAGAAACAAATACCTGTTGAGACTAAATCCAGTGATTGAATTGTAATTTAGTGAATGAACTGTTCAAATAATAAACCCCCTACTGCACTCCAAGGCCTCGCGAGGCTTACAGAGGTCAGTAACTAAAAGATTAAGGCAGTAAGGGTACATCGGTGTCATGAATCCTAACAAGTCTTTTGGTCTGATCCTAAATCAGGGTCAGAGTTCATGATGCTGAATTTCAAGGGTTACAGGGTTACCATCATTATTTTTTTGCTTGAGCTCACACAGATTTTTGTATTCATTGAATTCGGCTCACAAGCGACTCAAAGGATGTGACATTCAGATTCTGACACAAATCAAGGAGCTCAGCTTGGTTGGAAAACGGCGCAAACAGACAGTTCTGGTTTTAGAGGCTGAGAAAAAAAAAGCTGCAGTTTGAGCTGTCCAAGGCAGACAGAAAGGTCAGAAAGCAATGCCAATCTATTTTATTTTTATTGACCAGAGCAAATAGCCTTGTCAATGCACTCTCTTTGATTAGCTAGCCTCATCTATGCTCATATGGCCTACTGACTGAAAGAGTCGTCATACGATCACAAATGATCAATTCTGTCTCTGGGACAATGATTGTTGACTCTTGGGGTTGAAACCCAACCAATTCAAAAAGCATGACACTATTTACAATCTACATAAGACAAGGAACAGAAAAAAGTCTAAGTGTCATTGTTGGGATATTTGTTCTCTGGTTTTGTTTTGCACTGACAGCTGTTTGTCTTCAGGGTTTCTTTCCTCTGTGTCAGTGGTTGTCCTGTCACAGACAAAGGGCACTCATGTAGTTTAGTAAAATACTTTGTCACCCTTTTTTTCAAAATAAAGGTGTGAGTTTCATTGAAGTCGTGTGGTTCATCAGTTTTGACATATTAAATGTTGCAAAGTAAACCTTTCCTGCAGAGGGGTAAAGTTTCTTTTTTTCTTTGTTTAGCTGTTATGGCTGTGTGGTGATTTTTGTTGTCTTTCTAACAGCAGCTCTTGGTTTCTGTGTTGATCTAAAAAGCTCACCTCTTGAATATCTGAAATTTCTATGGACATTTTAATTTCTCTCAGCCTTAACATTCGACTGATGGCTGATTTAGTGGAGAAATGAGGGTGGTAGTACTTATTTATTGATCTTTTTTTGCCTAAAGCAAGGACTCACTCTGGTAGAGACCGAGTACATAAAACTGTTCGGTAGATTTCTGTCTGTGCAGGATCCAAGCCTGACATTGCCGAGTGTAATCAGATTAACTTGCAACCCCCCCACTCATATTCACAGAAGACAACACAGGACCCCCCCCCCTCCAACTAAGGCAAAGGGCGAGACCCTGAAGATCCCACTGCAATGACCCTGTTCACTGAGGAGTCTTCATCACTGGTGTGGAGGATCCCTCTGAGGAAAACACTGCAGTTAAAACAAAAAGGGGATAAAAGGGATAAAATGCACAAAAGTGAAAACAGAGATTAGCATCCAGATATATAAATAAGTACATCTTAAAGGGTGGAAAAAAAATATGAAAAGGGATGAAGAATATGAATCAATAAAAAAAGATAAAATCAAATAAGTTAAAAAAAAGTATCAAGACATGGAAAATTCCAGCTAAAAGCCAGTTTTAAAAGGTGGGTCTTAAGCCTTTCTTTACTTTGTAAAGAAAATCATTTATCTCTAAACTGTAAGAGAAAGTCTGCCTTTGTGTCTGTCAGTAAATTTACCAGACCGAATAAAAATAATGTCTTGTGTCTTGCAATTAAAACTGTTATTTTTCCAAGTCATCTCAGATGTTAAAATACTGTTAAAATATTATCAGACAGCTGTTTGTTCTCCACCATTTCTTTCCTTTCCACTTTTTCAACACTGTCATTTTTCAAGACGCTGGTATTCCAAATGCTTTCTCTCCAAGGCTGCTTTTCATCCATTTTTATGTGTTTTCAGACCCTTACCCCAATAACCTGCTACTATGTCCCTCCTTCTTTTCCAGGCTGGTTTTGACAGGTTCAGGCTGATTTTTAACAGCTCCTCTCTGTGATTCAGTGCTTCTCTTCTTAAGCCCAGATCTTCTGCTTCGTTTGGAACGGTTGGAAAACTCATCTCCACATCGGATTGTATCACACAAATTCTGTTTAAACCTTGGGAATTGTACATGTGACAAGAATGCCACACATTTTAAATGGCTAAATAACAAAGCCTTCAACCTAAATCTACCTAAAAGGAGAATATGTTTGAAAAATGTTTAAAAAAATGATATTAGGAAGCATTGGTGACATTTTTTTGTGAAAAGGCCTCCTGGCGAAAGAACTTGAGTCCTAAGTTTTTTCCGGATTTTTTCTTTGTTCATGGGTTTTTTGCTACTTGGAATGTGCTTTCATGGACCAGGTTCTGGCATTTTCTTTAGTTTTTGAGTCTTATTCTGTTCAAACAACTGCAGCTGCTGTCTCTCAGTGTATTTAAGACCATGGTTGGAAGTTGTTCTCGGTTGGATCTTTGTCATGTTTTATTTAATCCATGTAATGTCTGGATAGATTCTTTTTTTTTGTTAGTTCTGTTATTTTTTCTAAATAAACAATTGATCTTTTGTATTTGTATCTTTAAGAGCCACCAAGTGTGACAACCTTTTTTAGGCAACACTGTCCCAAACGAGCAGTAATTGTTACTGTGTGATGATGCAGTTTGATCTGCTCTGAAAAGGGTAGTCTGAAGTCCAGTTGCTCTTAAGCACAGAATCCTGCGACTTAACCTGACCTGGATGACATAGAACCCTCACAGCCATCGACCAAGTGAAGGTTTAAAGTTTGTCAACTAAGACAGCCAAGTGCTGGACTTTCCTGGTTCACCCTGAGATTTCTGCTGTCAGACCTGCTGAGAATTAGATCTGAAGGCTTGAGTTAAGCTGGAAACAGGAGTTATCAGTGGGTGTCTCCCACGTCTTGGACAGTAAGCAAATTCAATCTTCAAAAAACAGACTTGGGATCCTTTAAATCTTCCCTTTTTTGAGTAAATGTGTTTTTTTTTGTTTTTTTTTTACAGTTTTCTGCTAGAAAATGTAACGGGGGAACAATGGTTTACAACAAATCAGGTTTTCATATCCTTTATTAAATTAAAACAACTTGTGATTTCTTCCTTTATTGACGACAGAGGAGTTGCTATATTAGTGTGTGAGTTGAAAAATATGAGTGTTACAAGCTCAATTCAGCATTCATCAGGAGGAAAATACACAAAATGTACTTTACCAAACACTTTTAGGCTGAAGGATATGAAGAAGTCAACCTCTTCCTTAATCAGATTTGTTATAATTTGCTACCACAGACTGCTTGTTTGCCTGTCCTTGTTGCATAAACTCACTTACTGCCCGTCTGTATGGTTTCTGTTTTTCACAACAGGTTGTGAATGCTGATATTGATCCGCATTTAAATCACAAGGTTTTCCAGTTGGTTCCTCTTTCTCTATATTCATTCCTTTGTTAATATAAATCATCACAATCTGCCATGATAATGCCTAAACTGTTTACTTCCCTGGGATGTAATAACGTGCTTTTAAAACAATTGAAAACCTGGGAGGAGCTGGTTGCACTCAGCAGTCAGGTTAGTGCATTAGCTTAGTTGAATTTAAGAAATATTTATTGTTTGGTTCACATCTGAATATTGGCTTATGATATTTACTGTAAGGCTGAGATATTTCTTCTGCTGTGGCAGAAAATCGATCTCTTGTAAATAAAGCTGAGTGGCGTCTCGGCTGAGGTGCAGGTTTGTTACAGAGTGATTCAGCTGAGCCTGTGAGTGTTTTAAAGGTGTGATGAAGAGCCATTCATCCAGACATTTCAGACGGCCAACAACTCACTGATATGAAATAGAACCTCAACTCCACTTGTTATCGACTTTCATGGTATTTTATCATTTGTTTTTAAAAGTAAAAACTTTTTGGACTCCGGCCACGCCGCCGTTACCCACCGAAGGGCTCAGGATGGTGTGTGCCCTGAATGTGAAAAAGAGGAAGGAAACCTTTTGACCATTGGTATTAACAAAGTATGAACTTGCAACAGAAAGGTCAGTATGCTGTAGAGCTCTCAGAACAATCCAGGCTCTAACTGAAACTGTTATAGATGTGATTAATGGAAATTGGTATCCACACATGCACACAAATGCACTCTCTGTTTGCAGGGCATGACTTAATAGTAGGCCTCTTTCTGTGTTCTGTCACAGGAGATCGGGAGCAGAAAGCAGAACAGAATGACTTTATAATCCCTGCTGTATATAAATACCCCGCCCTGCTGACTTCCCGCCCTTCTGCTTCTCTTCTTTCCATTTCTTCAACATTTCTCTTTACCCATTTCCTATGTACACATGTCTGATTATACATATTTTGAGAAACTACTCCTTTGTTTTTTTTGTGTTATTTTATCACAGTAGCCTCTTGACTTTCTCATCTCAAATTTTCCATCCTATCCTGCTAGTGGCTCTGAGTCTCATTTTCCTCTTGCCCTTCATTTTTCTTGGAGTTGCTGCAGAACCACTGAGCACAGATGGAAATATTTATTGTAGCCCTTATGTGCCACATCATACAGTGGCTTTGCTTAAAAAAACAATCTGAATAAAATGTTTTTCACTGTTCTTTTATTGTACTGACCAGTATACACCAACATGGAATGTGTTTGCTCATATAAGTTATGTAAACGGATGATATTCAGCTTCTTATTTTTGATTGCAGCTTAAAACTGAGTTAAATGTTGGGATGAGAAAAACTTTTTTGTTGTTTTCAGAAAAAGGTTTTTTGGATTACAACACATAAAACTGCATCACTCTTCCCCTAAAACTTGTGAAAGAATCATAAACTCTTTCATCTGTTGGAGGCAACACTTTATAAAATACAGTCAAGCTTGAAAGTTTTCATACATCTGGCAAATTGTGGACATGCCTTTTTTTTTTTTGTTCAAACGTAAATAAAGTAAATAATTTAGTTTTTTTTACAATCACATTAGCATCTTTTCACATTCTAGGAGGTATTGAATATTTTTAGGACACACTGTAAATAGACAATTCAATAAATGTAAAATTATAAAAATTATTATTTGATACAATAATATCAAAAAGAAAATTAGAAGATTAAAACAAGTGTAAAAGAAGATCTCTGAGGTTAATTTAACATACTTTCTTAAGAAGAGCTTTAGATTTTGGGAGAAAAAAGAACTTGTGATTAATTCTGTATTTAATTGCTCTAAATTGCCTTCCTGAAGGTAACTCCTCATACTCTGTAAGATGTGATGTGGTTCATTAACAGTTCTTGACTGTGCACTCTGCACATTGACACTTGGAAGAGTGCAGAAGTCTTATGTAATTTATTCTTGTAAAAATTCTGAAATGCGTAAAACAATGGATTTGAAAGACCCACTCCCATGAAAATTTTGTTAAAAAGGTGTTTTTAACATCTTCTGAGCCACAATCTCCCTGCTCTGCTCCATTCTGATGTATCCACTTGCAGACAAATGGATCCATGTACGTCTTTGTTTTCCTTGTCCAAGCTGGCATCTGTCTCAAAACTATGGCTGGAATGCTCTAATATTGCTCGCCATTTTTGTTGCACTGGTAATGTTAGGTTTGGGGTGTGAGGGTCTGTAAGTTAGCAACACATCACATGATCAAAGGGATAATGGCAAGTCAAGGCAGGCTATAGGTCATGTGACACAATCACTACATACTTTTAAGCAAATTGCATGGATGAAAATGGGTTAAACGGGAGATGTAGGTGGGGAGATCCACAATAAGAGCCCGCCGAGCGTCCAGAATCACATTCATGCCCACCATACCCTAAACCTGTCTGCTTCTCGAAATTCCGTGTGGCGCTGGACACTGCCCCTCGAGAGACCAGACCCCCCGCCCAGACGAGCTGGACATTGTTAATTTATAAAATATTTCCACGGAAATGACACAGGTGCTTTGATTTTGTCTAAAAACGGCATAATCATAATTTAAAAAAGCACTGGGAATGTTTTTAATATAGATCCAAGGTGACTGGAATGAGACTTTAAAGCACCAAACCATACAACCACACAGTGTCTAAGCAAAAGTGTAGAAAGTGTAGAATATTTGTGGATTCTGTCCAAAAAAAGGTAGGAGTCTCAAAAAGTTTAGCTTCTGATGAAGTTTTCCTCACAAAGGCTTTCTTTGAGCTTTTTATCTAAGTTAATTCAAATGCAAAGATGTTTAGAAGTTTGCACTCTCCCAATTCTTTTCCTGTCCATGCATTACCACATGGGATGGGGATGTCACTTGTTTAGAGTTAATATCATTTTCATAGTCATGGTGAAAAATCTGATTGTGTTTCTTGCACAACTCTCTCTCAGTACTAAGAAGACTCAGTGTTATTGCTTATTAATATTTATAACAACATTTTTGGGGTGGATGCTTGTGCAATCATTTGTGTAGATGGAAAATAGAAAAAGGGGTGACTCACAGTTTCCTGTGTGACTCCATGTTTTGACCTCAGAAAGAGTGTTACTCAACCTGATCTGCTGTGGCCTCTGTGTCATAAGCGAGTCAAACCATTTAATTAAAAACTAATACACTTCCTGATCCACGAGGTTGCTCGCTAAACTTTGCACGTTGTCAAATGCTAGGCTAAAGTCTGAAAACAGAGCCCTTGCATAAGTTTCAGGTGTTGCTTACAAAAAAAAAAACATGACAAACAGGTTACAGCATCTTCTGTGCTGTATTCAAACTGCAACACACCTGAGCTTGGAGCAATATTCGGTTCAGTTTGTTGATCATTACTTTACTAAGTACTTCATAGGGATACATGGCAAAGCAAGAGGTTTGAAATTTTGGTTTAAAGTGAAAATTATGTTTTGAAGTTGGTACAAGATCTTTTCTTCAACGTTAGGACATTACGGCACACAGAGAACAAATGAAAAACCTCATTTTATGGATGGTTGGTTTGCTTGAAAAAAGCCTGCATTTTTGGAATGACATCAATGCAGAAAGGTAAAAAGTCAGTTATCATGTCAGTAGCCACACTGAGGTCAAAGTTGTTGTATACCATCAGTTCTTCTCAGCATAGGCTTTCTCTCAGATAGTTCTTCTTCTTGTTCACCTTTCACCATTTCCCGTCAGGGGTCATCAAAGCAAACCTGCTTTCACTGATCTGCACATTTGGTTTATTGGCAGATAGTTTCTTTTTTTTTTCTTTATACTGGAAACCCTTCCTGACACAACCCTGTATTTTTTCCGGGCTGGGGACTGGCACAAAGATTCATACATAAAAACTTTATAGAACCTAAAAAAGGCAAAGGCTTTTACATTTTTTTTATTTCCCTTAATGAAGTAAAATTAGTTTGAACAAGTTTAACCTCTGTGTTCACACAGTAAAAAACAAGTTGAACTAGTTGAACAAAAATATCAAAGTGCCGTCGAAGCATTCTGTGGTCATTACAGGTACGTAAACAAACGGTTGTCATCCCACCCTCCTGTGAAAACCTTTGTGAATAGATCTACTTACACTTTTCTGGACATTGTTGTCATTCTTCAGGTAAAAGTACACACTATTATTACATTACTTCGCGTTGTTGCTTTTTTCCTATTGTGGTTCACTGTCTTATATTGAGAAGCCTCAATTTTTTTTTTCAAATTCTGTATAAATGGTGAAAGGGTGCATACCAGTACTTATATAGCCCTGTATACATTCTTAGAAGGCCCAAAGCACTTTACAGTCACAGTTCCATTCACCCACACACATATTCATTCACACTCTCACATTTTGGCAGGTGATCAACATAAAATTCTCCAAAATCCTCCCAAGACCTGTCCCATATTAACAATAACCTGACAATTCAGCAATAATTATAAAGAAAAACAAGATTTAATTTGATGACGTTTTTGACTTTGACTGTTTTTCCCTGTTAAAGTCCCGCCTCCTGTCTCGCATGACTTTCAGAGTCATACAGAAGCAGTGACATATCAGAAAACTTGTAAACTCAGAAAAGCACAGTGAAAGCACATACAGTTTTGACATATATAGGTTCATTTATACAAGCAGTTTATAAAATCTTTGGCCTTTACTCCTCCTCTTTATTTCATCTTTTCACACGCTTACAAATTGGATGACAGCTTTTACATGTTGAGCCTGACAGAAGGAGGTCAGGAGGAGTCATTCACAGTGATTTGGTGTGTGTGTGAGCTTAAAGCTCCACAGGCTGCTGTCATAAACAAAACAGAAAGCAGGAATGTCCTGTGAATCCTGGAGTTTCCCACCCTGCGATTTGGGGATTTAATTGCACTCTCTTCTGTTCTGCTTTCATTTAAATGCGTGAGGAAGAGGAGAAGAGTGTCAGAGAGTTAGAAAGAGAGGAAGGGAGATTTACACATCTGCAGAGTTATGGGGTAACAAGCACTTAAGCTTGGGCACGGCTGCGGGAAGGGCCGTGGCCCCTTCTCGTTAACTTTAATAAAACACTCCTCCAGTCAACACAGGAGGCTGTAAAACTCCTGCATGTAACACGTTTTACCTTCAGTCCTGCTGTATATCTGCAAAGTTTTCCACCCAACACAGATTCACTCACACACACACCTCTCCAACATTTTTTCCTCTCCTCTAGATTTATTATTTATGATTCTCCTTGTATCCTGGGTGATAATGAGTTATTGCAGCAGCTTTCATTCTTATTTTGCATATGCATGTAGAGAGGAAAAAACAAAAGGTGTGCGGTGGTCTCAACTCAGTCAGGATGGTTGAATGACTTTGACCTGAAATAGATCTGCTGACAGAGCAAAGCACTAGAGATGAAAAGTTAGAGAGGGATGAGCCAGGATGGATCTCTTTTTATGTTAGTATCAAAATGACACTATATATATTTAGAATTTTGTAATGATTTATGTGATCACAGTGCATTGGATGTAAAAGTTCTGTCCAATTCAAAGTGAAAATAGGAAATATTTTTGGTGTTGAAAATGACTCAATCAAGAAGCAGTTTTTAAAAAAGGTTTGCATAGTATGACTGAGAAACATGTTCTTTCTGTTTTTAATCTTTTCTTTAATTCAGCCCTGTGATTTTTTTCAATCCCAAAGCTATCATTTGTCAATATTCTTATCTATAAGTCTTTCCTTCAAACATGTTGATTAAATCCAAAACCTTCCATCGTGGTGGAAATGGGACACACTTCATTAGTGTTCTCCTCTTCTTTTATTTTTGATCAACTGAATAATAAAATAGATTTTTTTTTTACAGTTTCCTGATGAAGACTAAAATCTGAGCCTGTGTTCAGGGGGTGTGGTCTAATAAATTCAATACTACCACAGCAGAACTATTTAAAACCTTTGGGGAAATTAAGGTAAAAGCTTTACAAGATGGTGTTGGAAATGGTAACAAAAAAAGTTAATTCCAAAACATTTAAAGAGAGCACAGTGGCATTTAAAATATTCCCATTATGAACGTAGAGCACTGATTTCTTACAGCTCAGAACAGATGTTAATCACTGGATCAGATAAAAGACTGGGCTTTATGAAGTTTAATATACAGACACCCGCGTTCACATGCGGGCGTGCTGAGTGATGGGGCAGGGACGGCTGATTAATAAGTTTGGGATGCGATGCAATCTTCATCTTTATTAAGATGATGAAAGATGTTAAGCCACACACACTCTGGTCATCGCACACGTGTCACGGGGAGGTTGCTCTCTGAAGAAAGATACACCGAGATCAGAATGAAGAAAGGAAGCAGGATTTACATTTTGTGATGTGGTAACGTCGTAAGAAAACAGGAATGAATGCACAATTGTGTGCATTTCAATGAAAGGAGGTGTGCATGTGAGTGCAGAAGAATACAGAACCCTTGTGTTTGGCTCAAGAGTGAAAAAGAAAATGGCTGCAGATGGAAGAGGCAGATGGTTTCATTTGTGATGGACAGCCCAGGGCTGACATGGTACTTGATGGGTAATGGATGCTGGGTAATGAAGCTCATGGCCCTTCCTGTTGATGGTCACTTATCTTCTGATTGGAGAGCATGTGATCGTATTATTATTTAGGTCAGGATTTGATGGGAATGATTGTATCCTTTGTTTAAAGGAAAAACTCACAAAAATTGTATTACATTTACATTGACCCACTCCAATGAAATTTGGGTTTTGAACATGTTCTGGTGGCGTTTTTATTACTCAATGGAGGACACATTAAAAAAATTAAGATTAAAACTGCATTTCTGAATTTTTCTTCATTTAAATCTTTGTGCATCAGGAGTAGACAAAAAACAGTTGAAAACAGCTGGCAGGTGTGACATAGAACCTACAACAGCAAACCACAAGCTCCACTTCATTCTGATGCATCCGCTTGCAGACGACTAGAATAGATCCATTTACATCTTCTTCAAATATTGCTTACTGTTTTTGTTAATGTTAGGTTGGGTTGTAGGGGACCGTAAACTAGCCAGAGAGCATGTAAACAAAGGGATGATGGGAAGGGGGGTGGGCGTGCAAACACTGTGATATCTGGTCCGCCCACAACTCAGAGCTCAATTTCTGATGATTACTGCCGCGCTGCAGAAACTATGTTATAGAACATGACAGGTTGACAATAGACCACTAGTAACACTTTTGAAATAGATCAATAGATTATCTGAGTGAGACTTCCTTTTAAAAATCATAATTGTCTTCTATACATTTTTTGTGTGTCTGACAGTATATCATACTTTTATGGCAGGTAAACTTCTGAATTTCCAAATTGCATTTGACTAAAACAAATTTCTGTGGGATACTGCAATAAAGAAAAGATGGAAAAACTGCAACAGTAAAAGCAAACATAAGGGAGTAGCTCTTTACAGAAGCTAAGGCCAAAACAAGCAAACAAGATCAAGACTCCCAGATACTCTGATAAATAGGCAAAACTAGCAGACAGATGTGGACATGATAAAATGATTTTTATTTTCTCTAGCCCTTGAAACCACAAAACTTTTAAGCAAGTCACATTTTATTCTAAAAATAAATAAATGGCCTTTCCATCTCTCAATCTGTGTTTTAACATTTCTAAATCTTTTCTCTGCGTAGAAAGTAGTTGCATACATTCATCCGTTCTCCAAATGGTGATGCAGGACAGTGAAGACTGAGCTGCAGAACCGCTCAGAGCGAGTGTGATTGTGCATTCAAGGCTAAGTTAGAAAGATCTTCCTTCCCAAAAACTATGGGATTATCAGGCCACATCTGTGGGCTATTGACTGGCTGCATATGTTCTATTCATAACGTGAAGAGTAATTATCATTATCGAGCTTTGTTAATGTGCGAAGGAAAGACAGCAAGGGCACAATTCTTCTTAATGCCTCACATTCCGCGGGGACAGTTGAAAGAGTTAAGTGTGACAGATCTTTGGAAATGTCAGCAGAAAAATGTCTCATGATGCCCACATAATGGGAAACAGAAGGAACGTGTGAGCGTTTCTGTTTTCGTGTGTGAGACAGCGCTGCGATGCTGCAGATGGATGAGCCACAGTGCATGCTCTGCTTGCTGTTTTGGTCGTGTGAAAGCGACTAGAAGTTAAGAGTGTGTTAAAACTAATGGTAAAAAGGGCGTTGTCATTAAACGGCGCATTTTAAGGTATTTATTATCACGTTCAGGTTTTGTGGTATAGTACCAGCTATTACTATCAGTTTGTTGGGATCTATTTCTATGTCTTTTTGCCTCTTCTCACCTTCTCTTCTCTCCTCCCACAGACAACAAAGCAATTTGCTTTAATCCATATTGACTGCTCTTCTCTGACCTCACTCCATAGGGTCCAGCACTGAGGATTTACTTTGAGACAGACAAGTAAACAACCTGATTTAACTTTTTTCCCTCAGTGCAACTGTGAGTGCGTGAGCAAAAATGAGGCAAAAGTGTAGAAAATGTAAAACGGCTTTCCTCTCGAAAAGCTTATTACTGTCAGTCTTGAACATGACAAATGGGACAAAGATGTGGAGTTAGAGATAAACCAAAGCACCAGCGTCTCCTGAAAGCTCTACAGCCTGGACATAAAAGCCTCTTTCCTTTTCATAACCAGTTGTTAGCCCACATGCTAACCTGCCTTTGCAGCAGCGAACTTATCTAAAAGCAGGGTTATTTGCAGAAAGGCTTGGGTGGGACAGGCTTGCACACACAAACACATAAAAGGAGAAACAGTTCAACCCTTGGAGGGAAAGTACTAGAGAAAAAGTGGTTCCTTGTTCACTTAGAATTAGCCAGTCAGTACAAATTAGCTCTTTGCTCATGAATGTGATTTTGGGGGCTGACTGCACGGGTAAATATATGTTTGTGCGTACACTCTTACTGCCGTTGGGTGTGCGCTTGGAGTATTTCATGTGTATAAGCTGTACCTCCAGCTGGGTCAATTTCGCTCTCTTTGCTTAATTAATGGTTTGCCTGTGGCAGTGTTGTGCAGAGAGCGCTGATCTGTCTGCTCCAGCAGCTTTTGCTCTCTCCGCACTGTTTGCACACAAACACCGCATCCCACTGGCACTCACACCTACCCCAACAGGTGCAGAGATGTGGTGTGGAAAGACTAAAACCGAGCAAACAGCACCAGCAAGAAGAAAATCGATGTCATGTAAGGTCACAGAAAAAGAAACTGTCTGAAAGGAAGGATTTGCTTATATCTCTATGACTGTTATTTGTTGAAAGAGGAAGTTGAAAAGTCCTGCAACTTGAGCAGCTTTGTATGTATAAGCATATTTGCACCATGATGTTTTGAAAATTCTTCCATGTGGACAATGTTTTCCACTTTTAATGACCCTCCGTCTTTGTCTAACCTTTAGGCCTTGTTTAATGGCCTGCCAACACAATGACCTCTCTATCCCTCTTAAATCTGTCCTCTTCTATTCACTCGCGGCCCTGTTGTACGGATGCAGCTCTCATTGGCCTATTCATGCATTCAGTCCTTGTAGGACGCAAGCATGTGTTTGCAGAAAGCTCCAGAGAGCCCACTCAGGATGGTTTTCCTCTTCCCGTGCCGTGTTTCTAGGAAACGTGATTTATGATTGAATGTTTTTTTTTTGTCTCATTAAACTTTGTCTACATATTTTGTACAAAATGATTCATTTGCTGTCCTTTTTTTTGCTGTCCGTTTTCATGGGTGTGCCTGAACAACAGGAGAAAACCAGTGAAAGAATGAAACTAAACTACAATGGGTGATACTATTTAGCAGAAAAACAATGAAAACATGTGTTTGAATGAAATGATGTAACAGCTGTGATGCTGTTTACAGTAGTTTAAACAGCTGTTTGCGCAGACACGTGTTTAGTTTGCACAACGTATACACATGCTGGGCTTCCAAATTACCCTGGTGAATAATCCTCTGAACTTAATGATCAGCACCATTTAGGCAATCTTGTTCCAACATTCATCTACAACAGACACAGTCATTAGACAAATGTTCACATTAGCAAAATGTGTGCTTCTGTTTAAAAAGTGCCCAATAACACAAGATTTGACAGCCAGAAAATGGAAAGTTGAGCATTGAAAAGGATTTGAAATGTTAATTATTTTTTGAGAGGCAAAAGGAATGATGAACTCCTTTAAAACAACATTTTATTTAGTCTATTTACAAAGTACATTTTTCCAACTGAAGTTGTCTTCAGGTACAACAAAAAAAGGCAAAAAAATAAAATAAAATTCAACCAAGCGAGATGAATTACAAATTCCTGTGCCTGTGTCAAATCCTTCCAAATTGACCAACTTGCATTTTAATTAAACGTTACCAACAAGAACATTGAAAAGTTTCTGGTATCATTCCAAAAACTACTACTAATAGTACTAAAACTGTGAAATATAGTTCTTGCTTTGAGCCTTTTTTGTGAAAATAAATAAACAAATAAGGAATTTTTTGATTTTTTTCTAATCTCAAAAGCAGTGATTGCATTTTAAAATTCACACATTTGTCAGGGACCAGTCGTGTAGGACCCAAAAACCAGAAGATCGAGCTTGATGGCAGGAAGGTAAAATCTTTAATAAATGAACTTAAGCATGAGCAAACAGAGAGTCAAAGGAGAAATAAAAACAGGGTAACCGGACAAGAGGGAACTGAAAACCAACAACTTAAAAAATCTGATGATCATTAACCTAAATTAAGATGGCTGTGATTGAATGTAAACTAAAATAAGGTAAGAATGTGACATTGAAAGAATTAAGAAAATGTAATCAAACCGAGCTAAAGAAAATAATCCTCACAATGGATATTATATAAAACTAAAACAAACAGAAAAAAACCCTCATAAAATAGGACAAAAAGGCGTTTGACTGTATAATATGTCCAGCTTTACTCATAGATGAACTCTAAGTTTCAGAAAGGAAGCCTCAGGTATGAGACAGGAGTGTCTTGGCTCATGTACCCTGAGATTAGATAGCTGTGGTTGGGAATGCGGCTCTAACACATGTTCTTTCAAGAAATATAGAATGGCAACAATTTTGCCTAATGATTCAAATTGCTGGACCCACCACATGTATTAACAAAGACTGGCAACTCAAACTCTTTTATCAAAGCAGCCTCACTTTCAAGAAAATGAAGCTGAAGTTTATGGAACAATTTAGCTCTCAATTTACCCAGACTATGCTTGAAATATGATATCATGCATGCAGAGACAAGACCGGCCAAATATCAAGCTTCTTTAATCTACTTCACACATTCCTGGTTAATGAACAAACACGTTTTCTTCTTTTTCTTATGAATTTATCTCAAGTTTCAAAGATTTTAGTAAATATTTCCCTCAAAACTCCATCTCAGTTGTTGTGAAGGGCCATTTGCCGCACAGTATGTGTTAAGATCAAGTGTTTATGAATGTTTCATCAATGCTTCAATGCTTTGGATCGTTTCCACCTTGTCCAACTGTCATCACAAATTACCCCGCCTAAGATGGAACCTCAAGTCTTGGGTTTCTTGCTTTGCCCTTTCACATTTTGGGATGTTGAGGCTCAGTCCTGCATTTCTGATTTGCTGCAGGACAGTCCTTAAGTGCTGGAGATCTTTTTCCCAGCTGAAGATTACAACATCATCCAGGTATGCTGCAACGCAGCCACCACACCCTTGGAGAACTTTGTCCACAAGCCTGTGGAATATTGCTGATGCTCCGTCCGACCCAGAAGGCATTACAGTAACAAAATAAAGGCCTAATGGTGTTGAAAAAGCAATGTATAATCTACTGGATGTTGCTAAGGGTGATTTACATTATTAATTGTCTTATTTCCTGGGGAAGACAGTTGGTCTCTGTCTTCTTAACCTTCGGTGCTCCTCCTCGTCTCCGGCACAGAGCCTGGAGGCGCACGGCGGTGTGTGAATCCATTGGAGAGCTGTCATTGCTCTCTGTGTTCCTGCCTCACCGGTGGCAGGTGGTCTCATGTCCCGCCCGAGGGCAGGGAAGCAAGGGAGACTGAGTGAAAAACAAAGAGAAGCAGAGGGGGACTGTGAGATATTGCCACAGGTGAGGAGGTGAGCTTACTCTCCATGTAACAGTGAGCAAATCAAGGCTCGCTTGTGCTCATTTATCTCCAAAAATCAGTCTTTCCTTCTCTTTCGCTGCTGCTTTTCCTGAAGATGTGAGTCTGATTGATGTGAAAGGAAATCTGGTTTGTTTTATTGCTTCCAGAGACATGACATACGCAAGTCTCCTTTCCTCAATATGTACTTAGTGCTGCATTTCCAACTCAAGGCAAAAATGATCGGAGAAAAAATGTGCAGCATTCCATCCAGCAAGAACTTGTACATGAAATGTTGGAGCGAGGATATCAATCATCTGGACAGCAATATATCTGTGTTTGATGCTTTTTAAAATTGTGATTATCCTTTTATACAGGATCACAAGAGAGTAGATCATTACATGTAATTTCATGAGCCGTTGTCTCTGTCTAAGACATTACACTGTCATGTGGATTTTTTGGTGGAAATGTTAAATATCCTGTGGACCCTGACCTTTTGGGGGGGGGCCTTAATGGAAACCAGATGGGATTTTATGGTAGCATGTTTGCCTTCACATTCCCACAGATTTCTGCAAGTTGGGATCTGTAGGAAAGTTTAAACTCCATTCCATCTTCCATCACAACCTTCTGTTTGCATTGTCCTGTGGAGTCCCATACATTAGCCAAAAATGTAGGGTTGTGGCCACCTCTGAACCACTCTCATACTGTTCCAGGAATCGACCCATGGAGATGGCTGTTTGCTAAAGCTGGAAAAGAAAGGTAAAGATTCCAAACAAAGAGAAGCAGAGTTATATTGTCATACCCATTCCCTGAGGGTTGTTCATTTGGAAGCACCACAAATATTGATATCTGCTGCAGGAGCTGCCATCTGAAAACAATGTCTAAATCTCTGTTTTTCCCCATTACTGGAGGAACTAGATTATATCAAATAAAACTACTTTTGATTGAGCCAAGACATCTTATTGAGCTCAAACTTTTGCTTTGAAAAATTATGCGGTCTATAGCAGGACAGTTACTGTTCAAAGCAGCTGGCATCAAGACTCTACTTTTCTAATTGTAGTTGAAACAAGCTCTTATTCATTTGGGTGGTAACTGAGTATCAAATTAATTTAAAGCACGTCACAGGAGGCTGTTTATGATGCAAATGATTTAGTTTGGAAAGCTGCTGATTGGCACATTGGCCCCTCAGGCAACGACATCCATTTCAGAGGCCGGTGAAAGACCTCTCTCTGTCTGATAGATCTCTTTCTCTTCCTCTATGCTAACACATCGCAGTGGAGGGCAGGCCTGCTTGGCCTCTCTGTCAGCAAATGTCACAGCTAATTATGACAGACTCCTTATTCCTGCAGTCACTGTGGGTATTGTTGGGCGTGTTTGACTGGGACCTGCACATGAATTGGGCTCCAATGGCCCCTTTTTTCTCCGGGTTGCTGTGTGAAGGTAAAGGCTCCGATGTCTCCAGCTGCAGGGATACGTAGTGCTGACAAGCTGGCATTAGTCAAATGTGGCGGTTCAGAGAGCGGCTCTGTGTTTCAACAGCCTGCTGACCCACAGGTGTGGAAGTTGAATTTGAGGAAGTGTAACACTGATACTTATCACACGTGCATGTTCAGGTTTGTTTTTGCTGAGAGTGAGACTTTTACAAAAGGATTCTTAGAAAAAATTGTATTTCTTATCCAGACATATATTTTTGTAGATAGAGTGTTCTTATAAAAGTTAATAAAATGAAATGCCATTCATCTATTCATCTGAACACACGGAATACCTTTTGGGGTTGCTGGAGCCAACAGCTACTGTTGGCCCATGGTGGGGTATACCCTGAATAGGCAGCCAGTCTGTTACGCAACCACACACACACACACACACACACACACACACACTCATGTTCACACCTAGGGGCAATTTGGAGTCACAAATTAACCAAAGAAGCGTGTTTTGGGACTGTGAGAGGAAACCTGAGAAAACCCACATATGCATGAGGAGAACACGCAAACTGCACACGGAAAGAAGCCAACCGGTATTCAAACCAAGGTCTTCTTGCTGTGACCAGCCACTACGCCAACATGCAGCCCCATGAAATAAAAAAAGGGAAAATATTAGTTTCTCAAACTCTGGGTAATTTATCTTGGATTTAACAAGTCTAACAATAAACGTAAAGAAAGCTGAAAGAAAAGCATTTCTGTTACATCTCATTGTGAATACATGTTCCAAATCATACTAATGCTTTCAAACTAATTGTTTTCCAGAGAAATTTGTGTCACTTTGATGCATTGTCATTGACACACTGCCCCTATGTCATGACCATTGAATCAGTCATTAGTAATACAAAACTCCTTTACAGCTGCGTCCTGACAAATGGGTCCAAGTGGACAATTTTCAGTTTTTCTTGTGAAAAACTATGTTTTCTTTCTTTTCGTTGTGATGAGAAACACAACTAGACATAAACAATCAAAACTACTATTAAATGCTTGGATCCCAAGCATTAAATGTCATTTTGAGATGTTTCTTGACTATGCTCTCGTTCATTTGTCAATTATTTTTTAAAACCTAACTCTTATTTTGAAATTTTCATCTTTATGAGACTATAAAAGCATTTAGGAAAAGGTTTAAAAAACGCCATATCTTGGACTGAAATAGGAAATAAATTACTGTGGATGCTTTGCCAACTTTCTTCCGTGTTGCCAAGTCAAGGAGGCCATTCAGGGGGCTTTCCACTGCGCAGTGAGGATTACGTTGGAAATGCTTCACTGTAATCTTTTGTTTGCTGAAATAGGAGACTTAAAATACAATCATGTTAATTCAGCCTCAATGAAATAAACACGGCTTAATTAGATCCAACTGATTTGACATTTTCCATGTTTTAGAGATTCTCTTACAGTCAAACACACACTGTGAGTGAGAGTGGATGGCATTTTCTTAGGTTGCTCCTTTGCTCTCGAGTGACCGTTTTTTATGCCAGAGAGCTCAAAGGTCACGTGCATCCGAAAGTCATCTCCATCCCTTACCTTTAATCGATGTCTTTCCACATTTACTGAATCCTTCAACACAAATGTGGACAGCAACCTCTTTATTTGTTAACCCCTGAATCTTTTCTATACTCTATGGCTTAATATTCTACAAACTTTGACATCCGTGTAGGTATGTGTTACTTTGTGTGTAGAATATCATTAAAATAGAGTTGTTGCAGTTAGCAGAAAAGTTTCATTCCTTTATTTTCAGAGTGCCAATCTGATAGCTGTCGCTTCTGAAACAAGTCTTTGCAAGTTCATCTAAAAAGCATTAACTAAAACTATTATTTTTTCATAATATTCAATCTCTGTAATTCCAGTGGGTAGCTCTCTTTCGAATCAGATCTAATCACAGTAAACATTATCTTTTCAGAACAAACACCCTGAAAGAGATTACTCTATAATTTTCAAAGGCTGTATTTTCCTTTACCTACCTCTGTGTCTGGGATTATACATGGAGGAAAGCATTTGGGTGTGCATAACATTCAAAGTCAAACCTTAAATGCGTGCATGGAAGCAGAATTGTATTTGAATGTGTGTGTTCAGACAGCTGGCAGAGAGTGGATGCAATAAACTTCTGTGACCTCATTATTTTGACTTAAAGACAGAGACAAATGAAGAACATGAGGAGGAAATGGGCAATCTCAGCAATTGAGGGATTGGGAGGGATTACTGTGGCGTCAAGGGAGAAAGGATGTAGTTTTAGACTCTTACAGATTGTAATCGACCAAATAGGACTAAGATCTTGTGGTTAGTACACAAACAATTATATTTTGTGTTGATAGGTAAAGTTTGAACCTACATGGATCTAAATGTCTGCAAGAGGATGCATCGGAATGGAGCAGAGCAGGGAGCTTGTGGCCTGCCATTTGTAGTTTGTGGGTAGAAACTACAAGCTTTTTCCAACTGTTATTGTCTGGTCCTGATTTGAATAAAGAATTACCCAGAAAGGCCATTTCAATCTTGATCTTCTTTACACACCCATCACGAGAAAAATGCAACAATAACATGTTATAAACACCAAAAACATCATTTTCATCGGAGTGGGTCTTTAAAATAAGGCAGAAAAGCACAATGTACATCGTTTAGCATTTGCAGTCAAGAAATAAAAGTAACTGAGAGTCCAAAGGTGCCAGCTTGAATAATATTCCCGTGGGATGGAGTGACAAACCATCCAGTTTGTACCTGTCTTCGCTCTACAGTGGCTGTAACCTTGTAATACATAAAAATAAATAAAGTGGGTTTGATTATTAATCTTTTGTGCTACCGCTCTCTCCTAAACAGTCTGCTCCTAAAGGAGAGATTTGGGGCCTCTGCAGTTACATGCAAGGCCTTGGAGCTATTCTCCATGAATCCATGAGCTTCTCCAACACCCTTGTCTGCCCACCTCCTCAAAAGATTCAGGCGCATTGTCCAGGCCAAGCTGGCCATCTTCACCATTGTTGTTATCAAAGGGAGCTATCCTTCTATGTGGATTCTTGCATGAGCAAAATAAATGCATATAAAATGTTTGTCACAAGGAGAATTTCCTTCATAATTACACCGTCTGTATGATTTAAATCTCATTATGAGGTATTTCTGTTTAGAAGAGAAACATGTAATTTGATCAGTGTCTTGTGGCCTCTTGCATGCTTGGATTATGGCTTATCCTTTTACATTTAGATTTACAAACTGCCCTATTAGAAAAGTTTCCACAATGACAGGGAGAATTAGCAGGATAAGCATTCACTAATGCCTTTGTTTCCTCATCAATGATGTATAGCTGAGCTCTTCAGTGTTTTCAAAGACACCCAAGAGAACCAGGCAGACAAAAGCAGCAAAAGTAAAGCATGAAAGGAGAATCAACTGGAATTAATAAGAGACTAATGTTCTTTGTCCTGAACAAACTCAAAACTATCATCCTTCTCTTTTGCTTTAAACAAGCCTGCCTTTCAACTTGGTCTTGGTTCTATGAACCTATATTTCCTTTTGACAGAAGAGTCATAAAATGGATGGTGGAACATCAATTTCTTCCCGGGACTTCAAAGAGAGATGTGAGGCTCCACAGAGGCGAATGACTGCTGCATTGCACGCTGTAGAAAAGAATATCAGAGCTTTTTCTCCCTTCTTACATTCATTGCTATAATGAAATAGCAGAAATAATACAAAAGAGGACTCAACAGTTACCCACCCTCTCTCCTCCCAGCTTTTTTTTTTTTTTGGCTGTGATTGTATGTAAGTATTACTCAGAGCTGATGATGGCCTCTTACTGCACACGCCAGCTGAAGAACCATTCACATTAGGAGAGGGACAATGTGCTCATAATATCTATATCAGCAGTGTCCTGTCTTAATTCACTTTTATTGCATCCATTCATAATGCTCTCATAATGATGAGATGGATCTCAGCCAAGGGATTTTCACAGTGTCACCTTTATTATCACACACTGTGATTTGTCATTTGCGGCTCTACAGGTCTCTGTAACCAGGATAAGTCAGACTTTTCTGGATTATTTTCAACAATCACATGGCACTGTGCTTTGTATTCTGAATTTAAAGACCTACTCCAACAAAAATTGTGTTTTTGACATGTTCTCACAATTGAGGAAATATACAAAGAAAATTAAGATTAGTTTTGCATTTCTGAGTATTTTGCCTGTAGCTTTAATCGGCCCGCCACAAACTCCCTGCTCCGCTCCATTCTGATGCATCCACTTGCAAGCTACTAGATCTCTGTATGTCTTCTGTTTCTTTTTCTGAGCTGGCATGTGTTGGGAATAATTTTGCTTCTTCCTGTCCTTGGGGGTCGGATTGGCAACGTCGCAAGGTTTTAGTCCAGATTACTCGAAAACTGTCTGCGGAATGTCCTCGAAAAATTGATTGTAACCAGATTACTTGAGAAGTGTTTTCACAAAGACTCCGGGAAAAAACAATAACAAATCTGTTATTGGAACAACTAGTTCCAATAACAGGGCTAAGTGACTCCTCCGGTAGAATTAGCCAGAATCACAGTTGTGTCTATTGCAATAGGATGGACACCTTTGAACTATAAGAGATGGGACGAAAAAGAATTCGGGGGCTTCTATCGATGATTGGGTTGTGAGATGCTGAAGATCTTCTGAGTTTATTCTTGAATAAACAAGACCCTCTGAGCAAACAGCAGATTCCAGTTTTTATTTTGAGTCCATTTTTTTCCCCAAGACATGTAGCTCACAACTGTCACCATTTTTGTTACACCAGTAGTATTAGGTTAGGGGTGTGAGGGGCTGTAAGCTAGCGGGAGTGCATGTAATCATGGACGAAGGACAGGGGGCGAGCTTACTCCATACCAACAGTCCCGCCCACAACTCAGAGGTGTATTTCTAATGAACCCTTGCCGCTCTGCAGAAACTATGTCCTTTAAAACGAAATATTTGATTTAGGCTAAAAACAGCATTTTCATAATTTAAAAAAAACCACTCGGAACACTAAAAATAGATCAAAACATGGTTGGAGTGGGACTTAAATGGTATTAAGGGTAAAGGAGAGGAATCTTTAGTTTAAATGAAATCACCTGTAACCAAAACCCTTAAGAGTGCACAGAACTTCTCTGAATGAATTAGTTTCCTGCCCATACAAGAACTTTATTCTTCCCCCAAGCTAATCAACACAGCTGGGGCTCTTGCCATTAGTACAAAGTGTGATAAAAAAAAAAGGAGACAATTTCAGGCATTAAACATAAAGAAAATCAGAGTTTCAGCTGAAGGCTGAGAAAACATTTCTACTGTGGGGGAATGGGCTGTTTGTGGTCTCCCTCTGAGTGAGGAAGTGTTTGCCCACTTTTGTGAGCCAGATGGGAGGATAGGAAGCATCAGTGTAAGTCTGCCTAAAAAACAAGATGCATCTCACCCATTAAACCCCGGTTTTCTCACCAGTGACGCCTGATGATATCCAGAGGACAACTGAAGAATGTTCTTGTTAATTCTGCATCAGCTCATCGTCCAAAATCCCGGAAAGAAAACCCTGTGAACACATCCTTATTTGTCCAAAAAAATTAAACTGCCTCTGGGAACGTTTAATGAGGATAACACGACTTTTCAAGCAAAACTTCCCTCGAGTTAAATTGGATTCACATGAACGTACTCAGGAGCTGCAGCCTCAATTTGAATGCTAGCTGCAGTCTAAACTGCAGAGGATTTCTTTCAACATATCTGCTTTACTAGCTTTTCTGATTGTGAAACTATAGTTCTGACATTAAATAAATGCCACTGTTTGTTTTAAACTTGATACTTGCATATTCCAAACTTGAAAGTTGACAGAATAAAATATGATGCAGTACACTCCTGTCCAAACAAAAATGTCTATTTGTTACTTTCTGCCAGTTCAAGTCAGATCTTACATTTCAGAGGGAGAAGTCCGAGCTAGCACAGTGGTCACGAGTGGTTTCAAGTCTATTTGTTAAAAAGAACTTCTTTGTGTTTACAGCAACGATTGAGTTGAACTGAATCAACCATTGTGGCCACAAGTTAATGCATTAACGGAATCTGCAGCACCACAAATTAATTACTGAAGGAAAAAGAAAACAGCCACAGTCATTTCACACGGTGCATTTTCACACTGGACTGTTTGGTCCAAACCAGAGTTTGTTTTCTTTGATAGTCTGCAGCGTTTTGGCAGGTGGAAAAACTCACTTGAGCTCTGGAGTGGACCAAACAAATGACCCCTGCTTTGCATGGAAATGAGAGTCTCACTTTACTACAATATGACAGGACGTCCAATGAACTCTCCACGGACCAAAGACTGAATAAAATAAGTGACCTAAATGTTGTGCACTTACGATCCCGCAGCATGAGTTCAAAGAAGTGCAAATCACAAAATCAATGGATTTTTTTTTTGCTTTTTTATTTTATTTTTTTTCAGTTGGTATTCCCAAACTTGAAGCTGTTTTATCTAAGCAATGTTTCCAGGAATTTAGGTCCACGCTCATCTGATGCAGAGTGAAAGTACCAAACCAAAAACCATGACATTTCTCACCCATTCATGCAGTCTGTGTGACCTTGCTTCTGTAGAAGCGTTCGTAAAGACCCACTCCAATGAAAATTGGGATTTTGGTGTTTTTAACACATTCTTGTGACATTTATCTGATGGTGGAGGACATAAATAAAGAAAATTGCATTTCTGAGTATTTCTTTATTCACTTTGTTGGGAATCAGGAGCAGATGAGAAAATGCTGTTGGAAAAAAAAAGCTTATTTGTGGAAAATACGATGGGCGGGCCACAATCTCCCTGTTCTGCATCCAGTTGCAGACAAACAGATCCATGTACGTTTTCCTTTTCTGAGCTGGCATTTGTCTCAACACTATGGCTGGATAGCTTTAATATTGGTCGCCTTTTTTGTTGAAACCACTGGTAATGTTAGGATGTGGGTGTTAAGGGATGTAAGCTCGCGGGAGAGTGTGTAAATAGAGAGCTCTGAGCAAAAAAGAATGAACTACTGCCACTAAAGACCACTGGGAACACTTTTCAAATAGATCAAAATATGATTGGAGTGGGTCTTTAAAGTCTTCAAAGTTTTTCCAAACATCATAATGAAATAAGTGCAGAAAAAAAACGTTGTCCAGGAAAATGTATTTACAAGACCACTTAAGGAGTAATAAGAAGTGTACTTTTAAATACTCTTAAGATCTTCATTTTGCAGATATGGGTGTGATCCTGTATTTTGGATTTGGGAACATCATTTCTGTCCTGCTGGATTTTTCAACATTTTCTCATTTTTTTTCACTTACTTTTTAACTAACGTTCCACCTGAAGAAAGCTTGATTGATTTTAGATGAAAATACTTTTAAGAGAATGTAGGCACTATATGATACTTTCCCTCAGATAACTGTAATAATTGTTTAAAATAAGTGACAGCATTTTTTCTTCTTACAGCAGTTTCATCAAATTCACTTTAAAGTTTTAAATAAAAACAATTTCCTCATCTGTGAATTTTCACAAGCCCTGTCAATCTTTGCTTTTGTGATCTCCGGTTTTCTCTGGCTGGAGGAGATGTTCCTCTTGAAAAGCAGGTTTTTCATTGAACAGGAAACTTCTGCCCTTATATTGCTCTGTCTAATGCACTGATTGTGTACTAATGTTTACATCAGTCCCCATCTGTTGCCCATCATTCGGATGCAGGGCAGAGCCCGTCCCAGCAGATACATCTGATTAGTCCATCTCATCGATTTGTGCTGGCTCGTCGTGACTTAGTCAACTCAAGGTGTCTCTTCTATGACACTCTGTCTCCTTGAGATTTAGTTTGCCAACACTCTAAGTGCATTGGGTGAGACAATAAAATCTTTAATCTAATATGCATCCTAAAGAGGGTAGGTGGGGGAGAATAAAGGGAGAAGAGGCAGCAGGGTGGGGGATTCTGTTCTCCATGAGTAATGAAAAAGGTTTGTGTCAAGTTTATTAATGTACACGATGGAGAGCTGGGAGTTGTGAACGCTGTACGTGCTTTTCAACCCCAACTGACAAATCTGTGACTTCAGATGCAGCGTGAGGCAGTAAATGATTTGTCAGAGCCTCCTCAGTTATCAGGTGATGAATATGCACCGTTACCAAGTGCTTATTTCGGGTTTTTTATGGAAGTTATCTTGTCATCCAAGGTGGAGAAAATTGAGATTATTATCCACTGAAAAAGACATGAAATTTGTTATCTATCCTCCAATGAGATGAAATCCCATTTTCTCTTCATATGTTAGCCAACCTAATCTGTTTTCTGCAGTTTGATAGTGTGAACAGGGTTACAGGGCACAATACAAGCGCCGCATTCTCAGTAATTCTAACCAGCAAGGATCCCATTGCCTGAGCTTGTGAGACAATCATATTCATGGAAGTGTGAGCGGGATGTCAATGAGATTTGGAGCTGTACCATCTTAACATCCTCAAACTGACCCCAGGCACACTGCATGACTTATCCCCCTGTAGCCCAGTTCTGCTCTGTAAACTGGCAGACTCTGGAGGATGATGCATTTTTACTGTGATACAGAACAGAGGTGTAGAGATGCTTTCAAAGCATACTCTGCTTAAGACATGAAAGAAAACAATGATGTTTCTTTATGAGCACCTTTCAGAGGCTTGGGAGTCTCTTTTTGCCATAAAGTTTTCATGTGCTACGGTCACAAATACAACCTCCACTGCACGATGGGGAGGCATCGGCAAATTCTTCAAAATTTCATCCTGCCGCCCGATTTTTTGGAAAACGTTAGCGTGGTCATGAATGTAGGCAGAGGCAGTCCGGTAGTTGTCAGGAGTGCAGAGCCTCTGGGCGGCTGGTGGCACTTGATATGGACGGCCATCTTCCATCCATATCAGAGCTGCTGCCGGTCGGCAATCCGCCCTATGGGCTCCCAGCTGTCGCCCGTTTTCGTAATGGCATCGTCCCTGCCTGTCACTGGACTGCCACCGTGCTACCTCAAAATGTGTCTGGGCGGCCATGGGACAATGTCAGCTTTTTAGAGAAAAATCATCTGTCAAATCTTAACTTTTTCTTTACTGTACAGCGTGTAAAAATGCGACTGCCACCTCCTGAAACGCCGTCACGTTTCCACCTGCAGACTTTGCTGAAAAACTTGCATTTAAGTCGCTGCGCAATGGCGTTTTGAGATATGTGACCGTAGATTGATGAAGAAAAAAAAGGCAAATAAACACAGAAACTTTGAGTTTGTGCTCTGGTGAAAGACATTCAGCGTTCTGATGTCTTTTTATTTGATCTCTGATATTATTTACTTGAACTGCATGGATGGCAAAAGGACAGTTACATAAATAAATATATGAATCATCTGCCCACACACTCAGTCTTCACAATTCACCCTGTTGTGACCCTGGCTTTGTGAGCAAGCAGATTACTGAGTGCTAGGGGTGAAATTTCTCAGGCTTGGAGCCAGAAACTTGTCATTTTGGCCAGAATGACTTCTATAAATATAAGTGAAGCTCTTGATATAGCCAGTTATCCTTTATCAAAAAGGTATTACTAGACCCATTACTGAAATTGAATTGGATGATAAAACCTTAGTGTTAAATAGTTTTTAGGGGGATAACGAGTCCCTGGGTGCATAATGGGTGAATTTACACAATTTATTGGAAAGAGTAATATGCAAGCAGAAGAACATAAAAGAATAAAAAGCACCAGGCAAGAAAGTCTGTCAATGACAGCTCTGATCACTGGTGACGCTTATTGTTTTTCACTGGCAAGCAGATCACATGGAAGACATTTTCGAAACAGTTAGAGCCATCTTTGCACCGCTTTGCCAAAACATGTGATTCTGGCTGAAGGAAATAACATGGCTGCTTGAGAAGTAATCAAGGACAGTGACAACAGGTTAAGAAGGGATGAGTCAAAGAAAATGAAAGCAGCTGGGGGTATGCGCTCCGTGCGGCGCTCACTCCAACACGCGTTCTGCATGTGAGCGTGCAGACTTTGTGTGTGAGAGGATGCAACAGGAGAAGAATGCAGACACGGCTGTAAAGTGGGTGTGAAAGCAGCCATGTTCCCTGACCTCCACGTTGACCTCCCCACCCCTTCTGGCCTGGTAGCTGATAGTGTCCTGTCTGTGTTTATGTGAGTGTGAGAAAAGGCAAATACGGAAGAATATAAAAAAAAAAAAAAAGCTTGAAACTTTGAGAGTTTGTCTGTGGCAGCGGAGCATTCTTCAGTGCGGTCTCGAGTTTACTCTGAGAACAGGTCAAGAGGATTATCTTAAAATATTATCTGCCCTCTTAAACCTTCCTCCCACCTCCTGCTTTTTCTCTTCTCTCATCTTCTCTTGAAGGCTATGGAGCACCTGTTGCACTCACAGAAGAACCATCATTTGTATTAAAAGCATTTCCTGAAAAAGATAAACCTGACAAGGTTTCCTCTGAAAGTCAACATGATAAAGTACGTGAGGCATTTATGATTATTTTATACAGAACGTGTTTTTTAATAAAGAAATAGAGAAAGCAAACTCTTGAAATTATTTTTATTGAGTATTTTATTTTTTCCTGCAAATGCACACTTTATTCTTGTCCTGATACATCTGTTTAAACAAATCCCAGCAGCATTTAAAGAGAAATTACTGTTTCATATTTCCTAAATCATAGAGCTTTTGTTATTTTATGTGTGATTTTTTTCATTAAAAAAAAAAATTTTTTTAAGTTGAAATTTTGAGAACTATACTGTGATTTTTTTTATGGTGTCTATTTCTGGGTGGTGGTGGTGGTGGTGGTGGGGGGGGGGGGGTTGAATTTGGGATTTTGAGGTTTTAACTCCTTCTTTTTGTGAGACTGAATCCATGTAGGCTGGCGCGCTTCCTCAGAACCGTCAGAACTCGGGTTGGTATCGGACTGAACCAGCTGGAGCCGCCACGGCGGGGCGTCCCCGGCTCTGGAGCGGCTCCCGCCGGGGACAAGACTGAAGCTTCGTCCTGTAGAACCACAGAGCCTTCGCGCAATTGCGCGTTCCATTTTAATCACACCAATTTATTTAGATCGGAAAGCTTTTCTACATAGCAAACAAAAAACATTTTTTTATTGTTCTCATTACATTTCTGTTAAAAAGATAATATTTCCATGTGACTATCTAAAACAAATGTTAAACCCACTAAATACCCTTTTTACTTCTTCCTGGCATGTTCCAAACTGATATTACGCTCGTTATTTAAAGTTCGTTTGCATGGAACTGTTGCGCGCACCGCGGAAAGCCGAAACCCGCTCCCCGTTCCACCTCTCTTCTCGCATCCCCCCCATTTCCATCTACCTTTCAGTAATTGAATTAACTTGGTTTTGGTTGGGGGGAGGGGCTTTCCTTTGTTCAGGAGACGCCCATTCAAATCATTTCGAACCAATGGGACTGACCCCCGCTCCTCCGTAACCAAGCCTACTCTCTCAGTCGGCGTCTGGAGCTGCCTGCCTCAGCCCTCACCTCCCCGCGTGTCCCGGCGTCTGAAACCCAAACACAAGCCCAGAGGAAGACATTCAGGAACACCCACGGGACCAAGTTGATTTTTTTCCCCTCTTGTTCCTTTACGTTGCGTAATGGCTTATAAATAAGGAGGACTCTTTGGAATGTGAACATGAACGTGTAGCACGCAGAGGGAAAAAGCGTTTCGTGTCCTCTCCTTTCCGGCACCGTGGACTCCTCCCCGCTTCATCCGTGGCACCTTGGCTGAAAGGATGACAGTGATTCTCACGCTGGGAACAAAAGGGCGAATGTAACGCTGCTGCTGCTCCTCCAGACTCCAGACTGTGTGGCTTTAAAAAGTTGCCTGGAGAACATGGGCATCTGACGTGCGCCTCACAGCGTCATTGGACACACCGAGCCCCCCTCTCTGTTCTCTTCACCACATCTTGGGCTGACTAATCCCCTGCGCTCTGGTTTGGAGTAAGCGCGAGTGTTCAGCAGTTGTCACTCGCCCTGACGCAGGCTGCATCCACAGGCTCCATGCAGAAGGGGGACGCCGTCGCACCGCAGAAGACACCGCCTGCTGCTTTGCGCATTCGCGGCTGAAGATCCCCGTTTGCGCATTCGAGAGCGAAACCTTCGCGTCGGATTCCTCGGAGCTTCCCTACTCCGCATCACGCCTCGTTTTTGTGACTTCACGTTTCCCGTCAAGCCCAAGAGGGGTGTCAGCAGCCTCAGTGTCCCCCCCCCTCCCATCCACCCCCCCTCCTCTGTCCTCGCGTTTTCTCTGTGGGCGCGCATCACTGTTTTGCTCGGTGTCGTCAGAAACTTGCGGCCACATGTGAGCGAAACTCCTCACCTGTCCCGGTTGAAGCACCCAAACAAGTTGACCCGAACCACACGTAAGAGGAAGTACGCTCCCGAAGTTTGGCTGTAGTGATGCTGCAAGTGGAAATGGTCCTCTTCATCTGCCTGGTGGTGTTGATGTGTGTATTTAGCCAAGAGCCCGGCTCCAAGGTGGTGGCCGACCGCTACGCCGTCTTCTGGAACCGGACCAACACCAAGTGAGTGTGCGCGCTGGCTGGCGGTGGAGACGTTCGGTGTTTTCTGTCCCTCCATGGGGCTCACGTGCGGCTGTCTGCAGGGCGCAGCTTCTGCAGGCTGTGGTCAAAGATCAGATGCTGAATTCATAACACTGTCTCATTTAAACATGTGTTTAGTTCAGTTGGACGCGTGCGCGTAAAGGCCGCGCCGCTGCTTTCTTTACCTGCCGCTTCGATCAGCAGATAAGCACGTCCGCCTGTTTGAAAGGCTGTCAGCAACTTATTCTGTCAGGACTAAAGTTGAGCTCGCATGGACCACCCTTTTAGACAATCAACAACCTTTTTTAATATTCCCAACAAACCAAATTGTCGGTTCGGTTCATATCAACAAGTAATGCCTCTAAAGTAAAGAAGAAATGTAATTTCTAGGCATCAGAACGCGCGCTTTTCCTGAAAAGTAGGGAAACTCATTGGGAAAACGTTGATAAGCTTGTCCGCCTGATAGTGAGTTTCTGCTTTTTATTTTTTTACTGTTTGGGATGTTTATCTGGAAACTCCTGAAAACAAACTAACTTTTCTTTAGTCTGTTCAGTCAGCAAACCCGTTTTAGACGGACTGGAATGCGCTTTTACGCACTTCAGGGGAATTTTGTCACAACGGATCTCCCACAAACATCTATAAATGCAAACAAAAACGTTGATATGTTGTTTTCTTTATTTTTATTATAAATGTTCTGTCGAGGACGTGTACTTCCAAGAAAAAAAGTTCTAATAAAAAAAGATGGTCACTCATTGACGTTCTGAATGAACTCCTAAAAGTTGACTTTTATTTTTTCTTTTTAAAAAAGTTATACATTTCAGTGGTAATTCAAATTCAAATGTTTCCAACTTAACAAGACAAAAATAATTTTTAAAGAACTACATTTACAAGTTTCCAGTCTGTATTGCTGTCAGTTTCTTTTTAATTGCGTGCAGTGTTGTTCTTTAGTTCCAGTTTTTAGTGAAGCAATTTATTAAATTAATGAGAAATATTTCAAGCTTTCAGGAACCTCAACAGGTTTATTATATTCAATTAAACTCTAGAACGCTTTCGTTTATTTTATTTTTGTTTTGTAAGATTATGGGTTTTCTCTGATAAAACGTGTTTTAAAAAACAGATCTTGTTTTTTTCCCCTAATTTTGCCAATTTTTTTAGTGGTGTTTGTAGTTTTTATTTATTATGAAAATGTAGAACTAATTAAAGACTGTCAAAAGTTATTGGAAAATAAAGCAGATTAAAGTAGAGTTTTGTTTTAGTGAAATTTAACAAAACTCTTGGAAAAGTTACCTTCCTTTCGGTGATCCAGCCACAATAGTAACTTGAGTAAAATGGGAACAAAAGTTTCTGAACAGTGCTGAAATGCTGGAGTCAGACGCCTTTGTATGGGCAGCCTTGAGTCGGTCTCGGTGTAAGTTGTGCGTGTTTGTCAAGAGAGAATTTCCAACTGAAAGCTCTCTTCCTCTGCAGCCTTAGTAAGTCTGAACGGGCTGGATTTCCCAGCTCTCACTTCTCTGCCAGTGCCACTTAATATTTGTTGAATAAAACCCTCCAAGTGTTCAGGGTCATTAAAAAACAAAAACTACATTTACTGCACAATTATGGAGATTCAGTTTGAAGTTTAGAAAAACATGATTTATTGCCTGGAACAGTCAGTGGTGGGGAGCTAACGGACTGAGCTCTGAAGTCTGTATGTAGATCCTTGCCCCGATAGACTGCTGTGCTCTTTGCCCTGGCTGTTTATTTGTGGAGCACCGTCCTCCATCGAGGCAAACACAATGTTGAACTGAATCC
This sequence comes from Adrianichthys oophorus, assembly GCA_036245035.1. Taxonomy (NCBI): domain Eukaryota; kingdom Metazoa; phylum Chordata; class Actinopteri; order Beloniformes; family Adrianichthyidae; genus Adrianichthys; species Adrianichthys oophorus. The sequence goes on along the minus strand of BSAI01000189.1, from coordinate 18,553,826 downwards.
TGATTTGTCCCGTTGATAGACATACTTTCATTATTTTCTTAACAAAAAAGTTTTGACTCAACTGGAGGCTCAGTTAACTCGATACCTTCCAGATGTGCTGACAAGTTTTCTCATTTTTGGTGACAGGGGGAAAAAAAACAACGTGTGAGACTAGCGAGGGGATTTAAATAAATCTGCCGGCAATCGTCTCAGATCTGACCCACAAACACAGACAGAAACACAAAAAAATGGTTATTCACTTGTGTCCGCTTTGCCTTTTCTCGCTTTAAGCTCTAAGAAAACCTCAGAAATAGTTTCCTGAGCCTCATCTGTTCTTGAAGCTCTGTCTTTCCTGAGGATAGGAAACAGGTTCTGGTGTAAGCGGTGGTGCACTCTAAAGAGTTTGACTCTTGGTCTTGCAGGGCTGAGGCACAAAGCCAGAAAAGTTACCTAAAAGCAGAAAGAAAAAAAGGGAAGAGTGAAGTGACAAACTCTTTTTTCTCGATGGCTCAGATAGTAAATATTGAGCCGCTTTCGTCCTCCTGCGGAAAGCTGGATCCCGTCTTTTGTCTGCTCTTCTTCTGAGCCTCTGCTGTCATGCCAAATGCTTGGCTTTTTGGAACATTTACACACAGAGAACCCAGGCATAGGCTACATGAGATAGCACTGAAGTGAACCTAATTTAATTAGCAAGCAACACCTTTCTTTTTTTTTGTTTTTGTTCGTTTAACCTTGTTAAACCCTCAAAAATATTTTACTTTTACTTCCAATGAATTCTTTCTTTTCACAGATTGAAAACTGTGAACCAAACCCAACCTATCGCTCAAGTTCTGTTGGACTTTTTTTTGCTTTATGTTATGCCTTTCTTGCCTGTTTTAGTGCTTTGGATAAATGACCTCTGGAGTTGGAGCAGACTGCTTTTTCTGAGTGTGAAGTTCCAAACTGAAAATTAGGAGGGGACGACTAAGTTTGACTGGTTTTATAGTTAAAAAATATATTTAAAAAAAAGAAAACGTGAAGTGGAAAAGTTAAGAATTGGAGACTGTTGTGTTACTTTCCTCAGCTGCTGGCAGAGAAAACCCCTGACTGCAGACACTCCCAGCTTAAACTGTAAGAAATATCAAATCTGAAATCTTAGATAAGAACTTTTTGTGCAAGAACAACATAATTTTATCTTGATAGTTTTCTTTTTTGTTGCTCTTGAAGGTCAGACATTTTTGGTGGTGCGGATGATAGGCGTTCAGTAAAAAGTGGGGAATGTTTTTCTAGTTTGTTATCTGTGGCGTGTTGCCACGGTTGTTCCCGCTATGCTTTTGTTGCGTTGGGAGTTTGGATAAAGGTGTAGGAGGGTTTCCTTGCTGTTTTGCTGGCCCTATTCCACCGTTGTGTCTCACAAGTGCAGCTTGACACCAACTTTTTCTGTCTTCTGGGAAACACATTTTGTTTGACTCATTTATTCAATCTCTTTCATGATTTGAGGATTTTTCATCCAGCGTGTGAAAGGTTTGCCAGCAAAAACATGGTTTCGGTGCAGACTGGACGTTTTCTCTCTTGCAAAAGTTTGAACTCGCTTTTCAGACCTCTGCTTTCTTACCGGCCGCTTTTACCTCAGAGCATTTATTCTAATAAGGAGCCAGACAGTGGCTCTAATGACGTTTCAGCTCCAATGCTGAAGACTTTTTCCTTCTTCACTCCTCCGCCATCCTCTCCTCTTCCTTTCGCCTATCTTCCGTGTTGCCTCTCGGCTCTCTGCCTCATCCCCATTCTTCTGCTCCCCCCACCATCATTTTTTTTATTTTTTATTTTTGCCAGGCAGAATAAATGAATGAATTGACTTCGATATTATTAGAGCCCCTCCATGGCTGGCGGTGGAGTAAGACGTGCAGAGTCACACTAAGAGGAGTGGAAGTTGCACTAACGGCGAGCAGTAACAAAGCAGACATTGGCTTATGAATGGCAAAGTTACCAACAGTGGAAGCTGTTGTTGACATCACTTGTGGATGTGGAGATTTCTTGCAATAATTTTTATTTTGATTAAACAAATGCATTGTTTTCCATGTTCCTTCAAATGTGCTGTAACTGGAGACCTCCAGTAAGTAATCGGTATCAGCTTTCTGCTGTCCCAGTCATGCCTGGTGATATTTGTTCATGTTTTTGTCATTAAATGTGTGCATTTGCTTGAGCAAACACACTAAGTTTGCTTTATTTCCTAGAAATATATCATCTAAAAATGCCGCTTGCATGGATTTGTGTGTTTTCTTACATAGCCACGTCTCTGACAAATGTGAAAATTCTATGTTGCAATATCACGTTTACACTGACTTTGAATTACCATAAAATTGGAAGAAAACTGCGCTTTTTAGAGACATTTTTGTCCATCAAACCACATTATTTTGGAACACATTGAACTAAATTGTGGGCATGGTCTTGTGTTTTCCCTTCATCTTGGTCTAAGATTTGAATAGTTCTCCATAATGAACTCTTGTCCCGTCATGTTTTTTTCATTGCCAATGCCAGTGGCATTGGCGAGCTCAAGCGCCAAACCAACAGCAACACAAAGAGTGTAAAGCAGAGGACATGGAAAATGAAGCACATGACCTGACGGAGAACCACAAAGCTGTAATGATGCTGTTGCACGGTGTAATTCTTGAATTAGCTTAATGGCGCTTTGTATTTTCTCACCAGACCTGTAAACGCTCTTTCTGTTTAAATTAGTTTTTTTTCTATTAACTAGAAAATGAGCCCAGCAGGCAGTAGTCAATGCTTAGTCAATGTGCTTGGCAGAGCAGCTGTTGTTCAGTGCACGGTGGAAGGGGGGGAGGACTCTTGGCCGTGACCCTTGCGGAGGTGCTATGCGGCGGACAGAAGCAGCCCTGTCGCCAGGGGTGCCGGCTGGTCAGGCTGTACGTAGTCTTGGATATGCTAATCCTGTGGAAGGCAGCCCACGACTGGATGGCGGAAACATTCCTCATTGGGCTCTCCGTGTGGAATTTCCTAAATTTCTGTTATGCTCTCAAACCTACATTTGCTCACAAGTGAATACAAAGGTTGCAGTGGTTCCTCCTATTTCAAATAAAAACATTACTCACCTGAAATGCTTGCTTATCCATCAAACAGTGGGGGGATTTATGGTTTTAACTGACAAACTTTGGCCATATTGAACGGCGCTTTCATGTTAGTTGTGCGTGTTTCCTTTACTTGGCCTGAGAACCTCATATTAATGTCCAGGTTTTTGTTTTCAGAGTAATCGCTCCGAGGTCAGACGGAGTGCTGAAATGCTGCTATCAGCTGAGCGATCTGTCTTTTAGCCCCCTCTCAATGCTTGGCACTCAGTCTGTTGGGGAACATTCTGTATCACTGTACTTGAAAATAATAAAGTATTGACCAGCTTGTGTAACCTCCACATGTGCAAAGCTTGATGGAAAACTTTTTTTTGTCTCGCACAACAAACACAAATGTATGTCTCTTGTGTTTGTGGGTTTGTGGCTTTTCATGACAGCCACAGTTGGACGTGTTAATAATTTTTTTCCCTTGTTTTCCTTGAGTCATTTCAAATATGAAAGGTGGTAAAATGTTTTCCAACTCTTAAAAAAAAAAAAAGCTTCTCTTAATAAGGACTTTTCAGGTGATGCGTATACCTGACTGGGTTTGTAGTAATAAAAGAAAAAGAGCAAACAAGAAACGAGGCTGTTCTATAACACACAGCGCTGCTTGTGCTTCATTTTAAGACTTGCGCAAAAGAGCAATTAACAGGAATAAATGATTGCTGAGGGTCCAATAAAAGTTGAAACTCCTGTCAAGGAATTCCACATTTGTAGGTCATAGCTGAAAATGGCGCTCCGTATCCCTCCTCATACCCTCCGCTGTAAGATGGAGGCTTGAAAACAGCTGTTACTTGCTAGATCTACCGCCCCTGACCAGAGAGGGGCGCTACTGAGAGAGACGTCTGAAAGCATTTGTGTGCCCTATGCCTAAAGTTTAAAATCATTGAGGGTTTGCAGCTGAAGTAAGAGGCGCATATGTTCTGGCTGATGTAAACCAGCTCTTTTCTGCCTTCGTTGGACTTTGTTAAACTCATTTATTGTCAAAGTCACGTTGAAGACTGTCCGCAGGAAATACATCTGCACTTAAAGGCCAAACAACTGATGAGGTTTCACTTTTTTTGTCTCTTCTTGTCACCGCTCAACATACAACTGGAAATTTTGACGGCAACTGTCAAGACCAGTCATTTTATTTGTCTGACACATTTTCCACTGATAATTCTTTTCATGGCCGGCTGGCTTTGGACTGAACGCTGACGTTTTCCTTATTTAACTTGTGTGTGTGCGTAGGGTGGGGGGGTGCGTGTGGGCTGTGCAGGAGTGACTGGATGTTTTTCTAGCTGGGCAGCAGTGTGGAGAATAGATCCCAGAAGAGAACACATCTCCAGCTTGTGAATAAAGACCTAATTGACGGGCGGTAGCCAGTTGTAAATGGCTCGTGAGGTAATTCGTCTTTCACAGACAGACTGAGAAACACACTATACAGTTGTGTGGTCTGCCTTTGGAGCTGATACAATCTGTTTGGTTTAGTCCCAGACCTTCAAATCCCCTCCCAAAAAAACATTTCAGTCATCAATATGTGGCACTAATTTTCCTCGCTTTGATGCACAGAGCAGTTTGACCTCTTTTTCTCCCAATTATTTGCTTGCATTGGGACCAATAGACAGTGTGCCCGCCCCCTTTTTATGGAACATTTCGAATTCCTCCGATGTGGCAGTTTTCATCTGAACCAAATAAACTATTATGCAGGCAATGTCACCGTCACTTTGCTCAGTCTGGGGTTGGAGCAGGGCCTGCAAATGATGAGCTATAGCTGCATTAGCCTGTTTGAAATGACAGTAGAGAAAAAAAACACTAGCAGCCAATATCCCCCTCCTCAGCCCCTAACCCGGGCTGGGAGACTGAAAGGCAGCCATTGTTCTGCCCTCTCTGTCCACTCAGAATAGCCAGGGCTGAAAGTAATGTATGCGTTTTAAGCGGAGGGAGAGAAAAAAGGGAGGGCAAAGGAGAGGAGTGAGGGAGAATGGTGTGAATGGCAAAGGAGAAGGGGAGAGCGTACAGCTGAAGTTGTAGTACGCTCTCGGACAGAAAAAGGGAGGAGAGGGGGAGTATAATCCAAGTGGCAGACATGAGGGGAGAGGCATGCAGGAGACAGGGGTGACAGTGTGTGGAAAAGAAAAGGTGGCGTTTTCTCTCATTTCCAAGTAACCTGCTTCCCCCTTCTTTCACATCATCAACCCTCCTCTCCATCTGTCCTTGCCAGGGTTTAAAGATGCATGCAGCTCGCTGGCTGGCTGTCTCCCTGGTGGTGGCCATGCTTGTTTGGTTGGTGGGCCCCGACTCTGCAGCTTCACCCCAAGGAAATGTTGTCTTTGCGGTTTAAGTTGAGTGACCCTGGGGCTGTTTTCTGCACAGACGGGATTAGGCCTGCAGGTTTAGACCCCTGTTTTGTTTTCTCTGACAGCGAGGATCGCCACACACTGGCCTGTGTTTGCATAGGGGCTGCAACTGTGGTACTAAGTTGCATATTGCGCCTAACTAGTGTGACACATTGCACGCTGTGTCCTTGAAAGCACAGAAAAGCATGTATCAAAGTCACAATGCCAGAGTGTGTGCAAAGCAGAGGCTTAATGGAAGGTCTCATTCTAAAATGTGGGGACAAATAGATACAATAAGAATAAACTGTTTGGTTGTGTCACAATTCCTGCACTTCTTAGTGCACTAGAGTGTTTTGCCATATTTTTGGGGTGCCTAAATCTACAATTCAAAAATCTAGTGCCCTGGAAATTTCCCAGAAGTCTCTGCAAAAAAACAGTGTACGCCAATGCTCATTAGATTGGCGGAAATAGACCATGATGCATTGCGTTTGAACTATTCTTCATGTTAAATGTGTTTTAATTTTTTGGTAAGTCTTCCACGTTTTCATCATCAGAACACTGTGGATTCATAAATTGTCTTTGTGAAATGTTCATATTTATCTTTTTTTTTTCACGAAATTGTAACGTCATTCACAATTTAAAAATAAATATAAAAAAGTAGTGAGCATTGTGTTTGAATGGCTTTTAAAATCCAAGGCCCCGTAGTCCCACACTTACGTTTTTTTAGTATTTGGAGCGGGCATTTGGAAACAATCTTTTTCTTTTATTTCCCTTTTTTTTACAAGTGTGAAACAAACCATTGTGATGAAAATAGTGGATAATTATGCCTGATTATATTTCATATTCTGAGGGAACAAATACCTTCATACATTTCTGGCCTGTCTCTTCAAAGACTTTGGTAAAAAATGAAATAAAATTTGTGAAATCCATTTTTTTAGGGGTTCTGAATTAAAAATGGCTTGCAAGCAGAAAAAAAATCTTTCTAAAATAAGTTTAGCCACTAGTGCATTGATATGAGAAGGCTCCTTCTCCAGTCTCTGGCCCAAAGGCAGCCCATGTTTTTTTAATGTAAACTTTAAGAAGAATCTGGCATAAAATAGTTAATGAATGTCATTTCAATGTTTCTAAGTCTGAATGAAGTCCAGCATCCATGGTGGCGTTTGACTTTGAAGCGACTGTTTTGTGCCCGTGTCTGCGATTGGTTTGCATTCCCTTGCGTATGTTACAGAGTCTGTGTGTGTCTGCTTGGTTATCCTGAGCCGACCTCCACTTTAATTAAGCAGCAGAAAGACGGAGCAGCTATTGCAGCAGAGCGCAGCACTATTTCTTGACCCTTTTTTCTGAGCTTGCTCTTCTAAGGACTATGTGATAGTTCTCCCATTTTGTCAAGTCGGATTGTGTGTCGGTGCGTAGTACTTGGTATTCATGGGTAAAAGCACAGCTTTTTTTTTTTTGTCTTCCTACGGAGAAAACGATTGATCCTCAGAATGTGTGATAATCCCATCTTCACCTCTCTTCTCGCCGGCACTTTGACTGGTCATGCTTATGCTGAACATTATCCTTACTGTGACATGCTGAAGGACACACATGTACATTACCACTCCGCTTTGGAGGGGTAGTTCATTATTTCTTTAGTGAGTTTCAAGTTCCATGAGATGTGGTATTTATTCAACTTGTTTATTTTTTTTTTCCTTTTAAATCAGGGAGCAGTGAGCTTTGGAGAGCAGCAGCCTTTGAACCGAGGCCTATCCCGTGACTGCAACCCAGGGTATTAACCCACAACCACTGAGAGGCTTAAAAAGCCATCAGCTCATTGTCCGGAGACACAAAAAACCCCTTCCTCTCAGAATCCCCCACCATCCTCCTCTTCTCTTTTCCTCCTTCACTTCTTTCTTAAGAATGCTTTGAGCTGGCCTCTGCTGGCATTCATATTAATCAGTTTTAAGGTTCTAATGAGATAAGTGAGACTTAAGGGGAGTCCCCGAAGTGGCCTAAGCCCTGCAGATAAACAGAGGTGGTGAGCACTGCCTATAGCTACATCCTCAGGAGTGTGTGTTTTTCTTCAGGATAGTCATGCATACAAAACTTTTCAAAATCCTTAATCTCTCTGTGGGGCTTTGCAAACCCAAACATCACTAAAGCAGGTTTATTGAAGGAACAGTCATCACCTTCTCTTGAACAAGTAGAGGTGTTGATGGAGATGGGTTTTGCAAAAGTTCTAAACTGTTCACTAAAACCTTGATCAATATCTAAAGAAATGTCAAACAGGAAAACAAACAACTTTAGCGGCTAAATTTCATTATTCTCGATCTAGAATTAAAAAGGAAAAAAAAAATGGAGTGCTGTTAGATTCAAAGGTAATAATAGAATTTTTTTTTGTCTGGTTGCTCAGAAGCTTTTGTCTTTATCTCACCAACGTTTGCAGGAACATAGGCCACAAGCTTCCTCCGTCTTTTCTCCGTCTCAACCTCCCTGTTGGCCTATTTCCTGTTTTTAGGGATTTCCAGATATTTTCACTTTAACATTCCTCATGCTGTTGTATTTTTACTTCCGATCAAAAAACCAAGCTTCAGTGTAAATTTCTTTTTTGAATGTCCAAAAAAAAAAAAAAATTGGAGAAATTAAGGAAGAGAAACTACATTTTGTCAGTGGTGAAACATTCTGCAGTATTATCTGCACAAAAAAAATCTATAAAAATAGACAAGTCTGAAAGAATAGTAAGACAAAAAATTTTCAATTAATAATAAAAAAAGCTTCATTCTTTTTTTAAATGAAATTTTAAACCAGATTTAAAAAAAAAAAATTACCTCCCCACTCCAATATCAAGCCAGTTTGTATTTAATCTATTTATAAATCATTTTATGCTTTATTGTGTTGCGTGCATGGCTGTCAGGGAGTTGTAGGCATTGCGTGTTTGCATATCTTTTTTTGTGTGCATGAAAGATTTTGCTTTTTGGTTTTTAAAATAAAGTGTTTATAATATGTAAAGCAATTTGTTTCATGAGTATAAAAAGTGCTTCACAAATAAAGTTTAATTTGATCCTCGTTAGTTTTTTTCATAAAATATAAGGGTCTGCTCTAGATCATTGTCGTGGATTGGGGTGGAGCAAGTCCTCAGGGTCCAGTTTCACCTGCTGTTCTGTTCCATGGATCTGCAGGACTCCAAGACCGGAGACATTCCAGCCGGGATTAAGTACATGTCGAGTGGAAGCACAAATGGGAATGAAAGAATTTTCTGTTTTTTTGTATGATTTAATGAGATCCAACCTATTTTGTTTTGACTTCTGATATTTTAGTTTGTGAAACAGAAAAGAAAGGTACTTTTTATACATTTTTATGTAGATGGTTTTTTTTTTGCCTCGAAAATTTAATTTTTAAATTGAAAACCACTGAAGACTAAATTCAAAAGTTACTGCTTTACAGATTTATTTAAAAACACAAGAAAAAGTAGACAATTGAAATGAGATAAATCAAGAATAAAACTGTTAAAAAAATGTAAAACAGCTTTTGACTTTGTTTTTTTAAGATATGAAAACACACTTTCATTTTTCTTTGTTAAAAATCAGCAACCAGTTAAACTAAAAAAACAACAACTTTGTTTTCTTATTCTTAGGTTTTCAGTTTTTAAATATTTTTGTTAAAATTTCCTATTTGTGTATTTTTTCCTGTTATGTGTCTTTATTAAATTATATATTTTGGTTTGGTTAATTTTATCATGAATTGTGTGCCTAACTATCACAATATCTGGTTTGTGTAACTCAACCATTTTAAGTTTGGTGTTCAGAATTTCCACTTCTGCATGAAGCAAGAAACAAACCAGCTGTTAATAGCATTTATCAAAAGGCGGGCGATCCGCTCATGTTTCACTGTATCTTTAATAGGATCCAGAGTTGAGGTAGACTGATGGCCTGTGGGGAAATGAGATGCACCATATTTCTCACATTGGATTAGTCTGCGTGCTTGGCTTTTGGTGGAGTGATGAAATATTCATTACTGTGTGTGATCTCCAAGAGGAGCACACTCGAAAACCTTTTGCACGCAAATTATAAAATAATGTAGTCAAAGTAGACCAGCGTAGAGCATGCAGGTGCTGGGAGATTTTCCGCCCATTTGGTGACTTAAGGCAAAGCAATTCAGAATTTCTGGCATAACTGGAAGGATTTTTCTCTGTAAAAGAATGGCAGTGTTTGTTGTGATAACACTTTGTCCTGTTCTGTTAGTTGTATAATATTCCTACGCTGTTTAATCAGCTGGATGGACAGTTTTCATGTTCACAGACTGACAGGTGTCAGTTGCCTGGCCCTCAAAGGCCGGACCTGTCGCTGTGTGACTGACACTGGGTTTGCAGGAGCTTCAATAATGCAGTGCAGCCATGTTTTCTTTTTTTTTTTCCACTTCGACTCCGAGATGTTCAAAGCGGCGCGTACATTAAGC